>CM035429.1:19006945-19639445 GCA_020310875.1 Ceratopteris richardii
CACATCGTCGTCATGGGCCAACTTCCAAAATCCAACCAAAGCATATTGAGGATTCTTTTGAAAACTCTTTTTAATTTTAATGTCTTTCTTCTCAAAAATTGAAACATGATCTCATACACTCCATAAAAATTTATAAAGATTAGTACAAATTTTAGGAAATCAAGTAGATGCAAGCTTCACAAACATCATACTATGTTTCAACCTCTACAATTAGACACGTAATCATATGAATAAATTTTAGGCTTTGTAGATCTTCTGTTTGTTCAACTCATTCAGATCCAAAAATTTATCCTAAGTACTAGCATATAGTAAGCTCTATTAACTCAGATTGTAGAAATATATCATCATTCCCCTATTTATCCCCTACAATCCAACTCTCCATCACATCTTGTTTTCTTTTACTTTTAATTTTTCTTTTTCTGTTCTTTTCTTTCTATTTTTACACTTCATCTCAGCTCATCACTTTTTTCTTTTTATTTTTATTTTCACAAGTCGGCCTATGCCAAAATCAGGTGCGACTCATGGACTTGTCCGCTCAACCAAGTTTATGCCATGTGTCTGTCGACCCAACATAGTGGATGACACACAACATCAGCCCTACATGATATCGACATCAACTCATGGCTCTGACCCATCTACCGACCCATCTACTTACCCATGCAAGTGCACGACAATAGATAGGTCAGGCCTACGATGAAACTAGCATCAACTCTTGGCCTTGATCACCTGACCAAGGTGGTTCCACCAGCCTACTAGCCCATCGTAGCGCTCTAACAACATGCACACACACATAAAACTAGCTTGAGTATGAAGGTTTTCTCTAAATCATGATCCATATGGAGGTAGAATCTTGTAAGAGATAAATAGTTGATCCAAAGAATCCCACTCACCAAGCGCTCAAATCTATCAGCATATACACGTACTTAGTTTAAGTATGCCATCACATTCTGAGGCTTTCAGTCCCAAAAGTCTATAATCCGCTAATTGACTATATTCATATCATTTCGAGTCGTTTATGCTTCATGCAAAACCATAATAAATGTTTTCTATCTTGATCCCTACTTGATTTCCTTAAACTTGTATAGATCTTTATCACACACAAAAATGTAATACATATGCTCTTTTAAAAGAAAATGAAATTCAAATTGGAAACATTTCACCTGATTAAGTTGGTTCATCTTCATCATCGTTCAATCTAGATTTTCTTCACTTCCCTGATTAGCATCAATCACAGCATCATCAGCATCCTCCAAAAGTTCATGTTCAATCTCATAATCTGCCTCATTTCTTTTCTTGAACGACTTTATCCTCTTTCTTGCAATCAAAGATCTCATAGGAGTACTATCTAATTCATGAAGCACATACGTTTCATTTTCAAACACTGACATCACTACATATGGCCCAAACCATTGTTTAGTCAATTTCTTATGAGCATCATACTGAGTGTCAAATGTACTACCCAACACCAATACCCAGTCATCTACCTTGAACCTCCATGGTCTAACCCAATGAGTTTTGTCAAAATAAATCTTGTTTTTCAACCTAGACTCCTTTATCTTCTGGACCACGTCTTATAAATTTTCATTTCCTTGCTCTAAGTGCTTTTTTCTCAATGATAAAAGTTCCTCTCTCGTCATACCATCATTCCCCGGGAGCATCAATGATGTTAATATATGATTCTAGACGGGGAAGGCTGGCTTCTAACAATACATTAAATCAGCAGGCGTGAAACCTCTGGACCGAGTGTATTTCATCCTATGTGCCCATAACATGAATGGAAGGAATCTAGGGCACTGCTTTATGTCATCACTGTAAGCCTTAGAGACTGCCTTCAAAATGGAAGGGTGCCCTCTCTCGATCTTTCGATTTGCCTCTGGGTCATAGACAGTATTGAGAGACACTCAAATTCCATGACGGGTGATGGCCTTCCACCATTCGATGCTTCATATGGGGTCATTTCATCAAGTGATTTGGATGGCAACATGTTAATAAGATAAGTGGGACTAGATACACTCTTTGCCCACAAGTAATTAGGTAGCCTTTTTTCATTTAGCATTGACCTAGCTGTTTCAACAATGAACCTATTTATCCTCTCTGCCGCCCCATTTTTCTCAGGGATATACCTTGTAGCAATCTCCCTTTTGATTCCTCTATTCTCCAAGAATGCATCAAATTCATTTGAGAAGTACTCACCTCCTCCATCTAACCTTAGTCTCTTTAGAATTCTTCTTGTTTGGTTTTCCACAAGTGTAAGATACTTCATAAAGCAACAAAACACTTCATCTTTGTGCTTCAAAAAATACAAGATAGTCCACCTACTAAAATCATCAATGAAGGACACATAGTACCTTCAGCCAAAAATTGAAGGGTCCTTGCTTGGTCACCACACATCTATGTGGACAAGATCCAAGTAATCCTCATGCATGTAGCCTTTCTTTGAGAAGGGTAACGTGTGTGATTTACCAAACTGACATGCACCACATTTATAGATCATGTGTTGCTTGGATACATTAGGTATCCCAAGCACACATTGATCTCTACATATTTGCTTCAAGGTTCTCTCACTAATATGCCCTAAACTTTTATGCCAAATCTAAAGCTCTCATAATGTTTGATCCTTGTAATTATAAAGTGCAATATTCTTGGTATCTTCAAGTTCAAATGTAAATAATCTACCTGCCCTTTCTCCCTTGCCTATTCTCTTGAATACATGTTGGGGATCCTCCACAAATGCTCCATATTTGTTGAGCCTAACCTGCAAACCCTTTTCCACAATCTGTCCAACACTCATCAAATTCTTGGTGATCTGTAGGTACATAAGGAACCCTGCTCAACAAATTTCTATTCCCATAAGAGGTTTTAACATTTCCTACCTTGACCACTAAATGCTTGGTGTCATCACTTGTTTGTACTTGGTGCTTTCCCTTGGGTTCCTCAAGGTCAGAGAGAAGAGCTATATTGCATGTCACATGGTTTGAACAACCTGAGTCATTCATACCTTGCTTTGAAGTCATGTTCATAATCAGAAGGGAATCCTCTTGATCCTCTGTGAAGTTGTTGTATTCCTTTCTTGATTTGTATCCTCCTTGATAGTTGTTATTGTAATTGTTTGTTTTAGTTGTTTTTGTAGCCATGGTTGTAGCTACTCATTTCCAAAGTACATAGGCACTTGTTTAGTGTCATTGGAAAGCTAAGAGGGCCTAAAACTCAATTCTCAAGCAAGAAGGGGCTAGCACAAAGCAAGAATTGGTAGTACCTACGCATTTCTTGGAGTGTCCATCCATCTTTCCCAACAGTGGTATCAGAGCAAAGCTAAGGTAAAATGGGAGATGGCTTTCCTTCTTGATAAATTGGACAGGAACAACTATCAAGCATGCTCCTTGAGGAGGAATACATACTTGCAAGGAAGGAGCCTCTATGGATACATCTAAGGAGATGAGGAGATGCCCATATTCAGAAGCAAAGGACAAACTACAAGAGAGGAGCATGAAAGACTCAATACATGGTGTGCCAAGGATGCATTAGCAACATCTCACTTACTTAACTCAATTTTTTATTTTCTTCTTCCACACATTAGGAACTGTAAGACATCCCAAGAGACGTGGGAAACATTGTTTTCCTATTTCTCTTCCAACACAAGGGCTGGGAAGAACCAATTGTGGATTGAGTTTACCACTCAAAGAAAGCAACCCAAGCAAGACATCTTAGAGTATGTGACCAAAGTCAAAGATGTAGCTAAGCAGTTGGCAAGCATAGGAGAAGAAATTGAAGAGGAGTATATTGTAAGACAAGTAATTAATTGTATTAAAGCTAATGACAAATGGGAAAGCTTCACAACTGCCATGGACTTGTACATGGACATGTAGATTCCACATCTTACCACACTCATGGGCCAACTCTTTATCCATGAATCCAAGCTCAACAAGATTAATGGAGATTCATCAAGAGTTGGTAGCTCTTCTGCCCTATATACTGATAAAAGTAATTAGTCCAAAGAGAAAGGGAAGAACAAGAAGATTGAGGATAAAGGAGCTACCTCCCAAGCCATCTATGCAGTTGAGAGGTAGGACCTCAAGAGGAAGGGGTAGAGGAGGTAAGCAAGGTAGGGGAAGACCTTATAACTCCTCACCATATAATATGTGTGGATTGCCAAATCATACTACAGATGAGCACTCAGTGATCAAGGTAGGGAATGTTGAAACATCTGATAGAAATAGAAATCTCCTGAGCAGGGTTCTATATGTGCCTACAATTACCAAGAATTTGACGAGTGTTGGGCAAATTGTGGAAAAGGGTTTGCAAGTTAGATTCAACCAATATGGAGCATTTGTGGAGGATCCCCAACATGGATTCAAGAGAATTGCCAAAGGAGAAAAGACAGCTAGATTATTTACTTTTGGACTTGAAGATATAAGGAATAGTGCACTTCATAGTTACAAAGACCAAACACTATCAGAGCTTGAAATTTGGCATAAGAGATTAGGGCATGTTCGTGAAAGAACCTTAAAGAAAATATGTAGAGATCAATGTGTGCTTGGAATACCTAATGTATCCAAGCAACACATGATCTATAAATGTGGTGCTTGTCAGTTTGGAAAATCTCACAAGTTACCCTTCTCAAGGAAAGGCTACATGCATGAGGACTATATAGAGATTGTCCATACAAATGTATGTGGACCAAGTAAAGATCCCTCAATTTCTGGACCAAGATATTATGTATCTTTCCTTGATGATTTCAGTAGGTGGTCTATCTTATACTTTATGAAGCACAAAGATGAAGTATTCAATTGCTTTGAAAAGTATCTTGCACTTGTTGAGAACCAAACAGGGAGAGGTCTAAAGAGACTAAGGTCAGATGGAGGAGGTGAGTACTTCTCAAATGAGTTTGATGCATTCTTGCAAGTCAGAGGAATCAAGAGAGAAATTACAACAAGGTATACCCGTGAGCAAAATGGGGTGGTAGAGAGGAGAAATAGACTAATTGTTGAAACAGCTAGGTCAATGTTAAGTGAGAAAGAAATACCTAATTACTTGTGGGTAGAGAGTGTATCTACTGCTACTTATCTTGTAAACAGGTTGCCATCTAAATCTCTTGATGGGATGACCCCTTATGAAGCATGGCATAGTAGAAGACCTTCACTTGATCATTGCATGATCTTTGGATGTGTTGCTTATGTGCATATCCCTCCTCAAATAAGAGGTAAGCTAGACCGTCAGGCAGAGAAGTGCATCTTCATAGGATATGACTGAAATCATAAAGGATACAGGCTCTACAATCCTTCCAACAAAGGATTCATGGTCAATAGAGATGTTTTCTTCGATGAGAATGAGTCTTGGTTTGAAAGTGAATGCAAGAAAGTAAAGCTACCTTATGACTTGGAAGAGGAGTTTCCAAGCCTCACTAAGGAGAAGCATAATCAAATTGAAGACATCAACTCAAATGATGAGGACATCATCAACTTAGAAGAGTTCAAGGCATGGAAATCCAAAGGCAAAGTCAAGATGAAGTAGTTGGAGGATATACCTGAATCATCCAACCAAGCAATCAGAAGATCACAAAGGGAGAGCAAGAAGCCAATCAGATATGGATATGACACTTCCTTAGTTACTAAGAACTCTGTATACCTTGCAAAAGACTTGTCATTTGAAGAGCCATCATCATATGAAGAGGCAAAGACCAAGGCATAATAGAAGGAAGCCATGCATGAGGAAATTGAAGCACTCAAGGAGAATGATACTTGGGAGCTAGTGCCAAAGAAGGATTCTATGAAGGTAATTGGTTCTAGATGGATCTATAAGGTCAAGAGGAATTCTAATGGATCAATAAGCAGGTTCAAAGCTAGACATGTGGCTAAGGGTTTTGCACAAACCCAAGGAGTTGATTACGAAGAAACCTTCTCACCTGTGGCCAAAATGCCAACCATCAGGGTATTGGTGAGTATGGCTGCATCAAAGAATTGGAACATGTATCAATTGGATGTAAAAAATGCATTTCTAAATGGCTAGATTTCAGAGGAGGTGTACATGTCTCAACCTCCTGGCTATGAGAATCCAAGCAAGGTAACATATGTATGTAAATTGAACAAGGCTCTTTATGGATTGAAGCAGGCACCTAGGGCATGGAACCATAGGTTGACTACATACCTTCAGGATCAAGGATTCATCATGAGTAAAGCAGATACTTCTCTGTTTGTTAAGATTAATTCAGAGGTGATATACCTATGTGTATATGTTGATGATATCATACTCACAGGTAATGATGCTAATGGCATCAAGCAGATTAAGAATCAAATGATGCAGGAGTTCAAAATTAGTGACCATGGATCATTAAAGTACTTTCTTGGACTTGAGTTAGTCTATACTAACTTTGGAATTTATATTACTCAGAGAAAGTATATATAGGATATGTTAAAGTTTCATTTGCAGGATGCCAAAGTTGCAAGCACTCCAATGGAGGTAAACCAAAAGTTAAGTGCTCATGAAGGTGATGAACTTGAGAATATTGCAAGTTACCAAAGCATAGTGGGAAGCTTGAACTATGCTACATTGACAAGGATTGATATTGCGTATGGAGTAAGTGTTTTAAGACAATTTATGCACAAACCTAGGGCACCTCATTTGGAAGCTGCCAAGATGATTTTGAAGTACCTTAAGGGCACTGAAAATCAAGGATTGTATTTTCCTTATACCTCAGACTTGGACATCAAGATATATTTAGATGCAGATTGGGCGGGCTGCAAAGATGATAGAGGGAGTACCTCAGGATACCTATCTTTTGCAGGTGATAAACCTATATCATGGTCTTCAAAGAAGCAAGCTACTATTGCTTTATCTTCTACAAAGGCAGAGTATAGAGGATTGGCCAATGCTACGCAAGAGGGCATATGGATCAGATTGTTATATACAGATTTAGTTTTGCATACAACATCTCCAATGATTTTTGGAGATAATACAAGCTCATTACATCTTGCAGCAAATCCTATTTACCATGCTAGGACCAAGCATATAGAGGTCCACTATCATTGTGTGAGAGGAAATCTATTGAGCAAGGAAATTCAGTTGGTATATGTATCAACTAATTCGCAATGTGCAAACTTATTGACTAAAGCATTAGATGGTACAAAACTTTGCAGGTTTAAGTCTATGATTGGACTGCACGACATTCAAGAAGATTGAAGAAGAAGACCAAGCCAAGATGTTTGGATTTAGGGGGAGTTGTTGGTGCAAATACCAAGCCTACACATTTGGCTAGAGTTTATTGAAGCCCCACGGAAACCATTGTTAGGAAGCCTTTATCTTTTACCACTTGTAAAAGTCTTCTTGACTTGAAAGAATATTTGTAACCACAACTAGACTCATGGAATTTGTTAGTTGGAAAAGTCATAACTCTTCTTGAGAGAATATCTCCTAGATTAGAGGATCACTTTTAGTGAAAGCCAATGGAAGATTCAAATTCAAATTCAAATAACTCAACTATAGAAGATAGTTTGAAAAATTTGTGGTAGAGATCACCTTTTCCCACTCCTTGCTGATTACTTTTGTAAGAGAGTGAGGCTCACTTCATAGCTTACACTACTCATTATCATTTTGACATTTATTATCATGTCAATGATCTTGTACAACATTGTGTTCTAATACAATAGATCAATACTTTCATCTATGGTCTCTCTGTCATAGTCACTCATAATAGTCAACTTGTATTGCTCATGTCTCCGTCATTTCTTCACCATTTTCAATGTTCTATAGCTTGTTGGAATCAGCTCCAAGTCCTCTAAATGCTCACAAAATCTTGATGGTAATCCATTCAGCAGAGCTAGAGAAAAGCACGTCGAAGTACCTACTAGTCAAACTCTCAAGAGGCCCTAAAAATCAGGGGAAATGATTTGATTGCTAAATTGATCGCTGTATGTATAAAGCATCATTTTAAGTGATTCTACTTGGAATCATTAGATCATTAAGCTAATTTGATATATCCAAAAGGAATTTTTCTAATTCCTACTCTACTGGAAGCACTAAGCATAACAAGCAGCAAGTGTGTGAACAAAAATAGAAGGTTTTCTTTGATCCTTCAACTTGGAAGTAGTCTATTTTGAATCAGTCATTTCCCACATCATTTCCAAAGTACATAGGCACTTGATTAGTGTCATTGGAAAGCTAAGAGGGCCTACAACTCAACTCTAAAGCAAGAAGGGGCTGGTACAAAGAAGGAATTGGCAGTACCTACTCATTTCTTGGAGTGTCCATCCATCTTTCCCAACACATGCTCCAAATGGGTTGAGGATCAAGCCTAATCCAAAAGAAAAAAAAATGTTATCTTCATTGGGTACCCATGTGAGTGAAAGGGATATAAATGCTACAACCAAATAACATGCAAGGTGAAGATAACGACCACCCGGTGTCCCCTAGAGGCTCTAGCCTTGTGTGTTCCTTATGGAAGAGTTGGAACAAAGCCAAACAATTCATCAGAGTCAGTGATGAGTGGAAGTGGGCTGCTAGGATAAGATAAAATGACTCTATCTGGTTCCCGATCAGCGGCTTAAGGGAGATGGAGTCTTGGAACCTCCAAACGGCTAAGCGTCTATGGAACAAGGGGTACAAACAGTGGAAATAGCTCTAGAAACAAGAGACCGGCCAGTGGATTAGGTTTGAAGACTTAGACCCAAGACATAGAATTTCTCTCGAAGAATGGACTCTTCTTCAAAACAGGTGTTCAGTGTGGGACCACTCAACTACCCGCCGCCTCTGGGGACAGGATCTTCCTTGCCTAGAAGGCTTGAAATGGAGCAATGGTAAGAAACTATCCAGAATTCCCAACTTCAAAGGAAACTTAGATGTTCATCACTCTCTTAACAAGGTGTGGTGCCTCTCTTGGACCAAACTTCGATGGGAACTTAAGTTCATATCGATTTGGCACCCCCTTATTGAGATCAAGAAATCCGTTCTCATGTGGCAAATCTTGCACAAAGGTATCTGGTACAACGCAAGGGCCAACAAAATTTGTGGTGTGCCTTCTTGGTGCAAGCGGTGCCATCGATGCATCGAAGACCTTGTTCACCTCTTCTTCGATTGCCCCAAGTCCCGTGTTATCTGGCATCATGTGACACAGATTTTGCGTCTCTCGAACCAAATCAATTGGCAACAGGCGCTGTTGGGTGAGGTGGTTGGCTACTCTTCTAGACTGTGGAATGCCATCCGAGGCGAGACTCTTTGGAAAATTTGGAGGGAGCGATGTGCTGTCAACTTTGGCCAAACCCCAAAGGAATGGTCGATTGAGAAATCCTTGTTTCTTCTAGGTAAAAGAATCTCCCAAGAAAAGAGATCTCCTCCATTTAGGCACCACTGTATTTATCTCCTCATAGATAACAAACTGAAACCCAAATGGGTCCCCCATGAAGGAGATGATAGTTTCGTACACCTCATTTGTAATGCCCTCTAGCTTACGGAACTCGTCCCCTGCTTTGTGGGATTTGGGGGGTCCCATGGGCACTAGTCCCATTCACCTCCTTTCTTCATTATTTTAATTAAAGTCCGGGAGATTAGGCCATGGCCGAACTTCCTTTTTATAAAAAAAAAAGGTGAAGATAACGAGAGATGGGGTGTTTGATGAAATGGCAAGCGTCTTTGTAGATGTAAAAGAGGGACTTATGTTGAATCAAATGACAAAACAAATGCAAAAAAAGCTCAAGTGCAAAATCACTACTAGTTTAGATTCGATGAGATATGTCTCCTAACAAGAGTTCCAACTCAAACCCGTGAGTGAAATATTGAGTGAAAATTTCATCCCAATAAACTCACCAGCTACATCCAAGAAAGGTGAAGAAAATATTTTTTGTCCTAATAAAAAGTCTACAGGTTCTAAAGATGTTGATGGAAATGAAGGATTTCTTAAAAGAGTCATGATGATAAATTTTGATTTCCCTCTATGAAGACACCAAGAGTTGAAAACTATGTGTGAAACAGCAAGAAAAAGTGACCCAAAATCAAGAAGATCTTATAGGATACAAAATTCAATGTAGTAGTTAACATATGAAATCTACATGTCTCCTCTTTGTGCTAACATGAAGAAGATAATATAAGATGCTGAAATTTCCTGTTTTAAAAATGCAATTGGAAATCCAGATGCTGAACTTTCTTGTTTTAAAAATGCAATTGGAAATCCAGATTGGCATAAATCTTTTGATGAGAAGGTGGTGAAACTTTATGGTCATCAGACATTGAAGCTCGTTATATTACCATAAGGAAAAAAAACACATAGGGTGCAAGTGGTTTCATAAGTCAAAGCATAATTTTAATGGTAACATAAGCATGTGTAAATCACAATGGCTAACAAAAGGATATGCACGCACATATGGCATTAATTATTTTTTCAATCCTATAACTAAAATGGCTACTGCTAAAGAACTAATTACATCGTCTATAGCCACAAGGATTTCATCTCAAAACTTCAAAACCTTATCTGAGCTACATTGTGGGACTTTATATTCTATCTATGAAGGTTCCTATGACACCATATTTAACTTATTTGAGATGCCCTTTATGTTATGTTAGTGCTACTTTGGATTGTGCATTGTATTATGAATCGGGTGTAGAATTTCATGTCCATGGATACATCCATGCAAATATAAACTAATGCAGACTAGATTGGTAGTGTTCTAGATAGAATATCTAGTAGTGATTTTCACATTTCACTTGGGAGTGCTACTATTATATGGAGCAAAAAGAATCAATTCATTGTTGCTTTATTGAGTAAAGAGGCTGAGTATAGAGGTGATGTATGATAGCATGTAAAGCATTGTTGCTAGACGTGCTACTTGCCTATCTAGGAATGCAAGTTTAGAAGCCGATTACCAATTATTGTGATAATCAATGTAGCATACAATTAGCACGGACTCCTATTTTTCATGCTAGAACAAAGCATATCAAGATGCATTATCACTTCATCAGGCACAAGGTATTGGAAGGTGATATTGATTTTGTCTATGTAACGACAGATGAGCAAGTTGTTAATATTTTCATTAAAGCATATGCAGCATAAAAGTCGAAGTCATTTTGAAAGATTCTTGGATTATAGGATATGATGTTGAGCTTCAGGGGGGAGTGTTGAGATATCAAGGTCAACCTCTCACAGTCAAGATGAGAAATACCAATTTTTGTGTTTGTAACATGTATAGTGGTTATGTTTATATGTATGACAAGTGAGAGGTTCTTTCTAGCTTTCTTCCATACCAAGTGTCAATCTTTTAGACAGAAAAGACGTTATCATATACTTTACACCATGACACGTGCTGAATGGAATGAATTTGATTTCAAAACTAAAATTTTTCTAGTATAGAACTTAAGGATGGTTTTGGTAATTCACAAGCGGCTGCCAATCATAAATGCCTCTAGAATGGCACCTGGACACCTCGCATAATCACGGTGGAAGCACCGCTTGAGTTGTTGCGAGAATCATGGTGCAAGGACCTCTTGAATCGTTGTGAGAATCATCGTGCAAGGACGTGGTGGATAGTTGTGAAGAGACAATAGGGGATGTTTATTAAAGAGAATCAAAACATTTATGGAGAAGGAAATATGGCAAAGCGAGGTTTTTGAGGAACCAATGAGATGTCGAACATAAATATAGATGTTGGATTTTCTTAGAGGAAACCTACCCAAACTTAAGCTGTTTTCTTTTTGTAAACTAGGATACAAATGTTAAACCATAAGTTGTACTCCTATGAGCTAAAAAAAAGGAGTAGAAGCAATTTTATTCTTTTGAGAAGGCTGAGTTTTATGGCCATTTCCACATCTATTTTATGAGAGGCACAAGTAAGGAATTTTTTTCTTTCAAATGGAGGCTCGGTTGAGGCTTACTCCTCCAGGCTTTAACTTTGAAATTGCAACCGTACAAGGAAGGGCATAGTACCCATGGACCCCCCCCCTTATCCCACAAGAACAAGGGTTTACATAGCTGGGTTGAACTGCGGTCACAACTACCGCATGGCAGGACAAACAATGGCACATCAGCCACAAGATACAACTTCCCATGTTAAGCATGTCCCTTACATGATGCCGGTGGAGGTTGAACCCTCTCCCCGGCCTCAAGAAGCAAGAGGCCCAACCACCGAGACAAATAAGCAATTCAAATAAGGAATAAAAGGAATTCTTATTGCATAGAGGAGTGCTAAACTCTGCGGTTTTCAGTTGTTTTTGGAGTTGAAGATGTTCGTAAATAGCAAGACGCTCTACAAAAGAGTCTTTTGAAGGTCAAGAGGAGTTTGGGCTTGGCCCAACAGACAATGGATATGGACGCCATGTTCTTATGGATGCCTTGTGGTAGACAGAAACTTACACATTGCAGATGAACTTCAGGTTCTCGTGAATGCATGTCCTTGGGAAAGAACAAGCATACATATCTACACTCTCGGAACTCTCGATCCTTGTACTCTACGTATCTGATTTACGATTGAAGTTCTGCGGCAAGACAACTCTCGATCGTCCATCACCGCGTCCACAGAGAACCATACATGAAGGTCGCTCTTCCTCCCTCATAAGAGAACGTGGAAACGACGAGCGTGAAAGGACTGCGGAGTCAGAAGTGGGCGAGAAGTCTAGTACACTCCGGGAGTCGGCTGCGTGGCAAAGGCGACTGGAGCAGCTGCAGCCCTGCCTGGTTCGCCCTCGCCAGGTTCCACACGCAGAGGGCCGACAGGCCCAAGGGCCGAGGCCGATGGAACCTGTTGACCCACGTTCATTCTTGGATCGCTACTACTCCATCGTCATTACACACGGTGGTCGAGACAGAGTATCGTGCTCCGAAACCTGTAAAGAGAATGTGAGACAGCGTAAGGAAAGGAAGCGAGGCGGACATATCCGAGTCTTGCTGCGATTTTGAATAGTTGTCTGGATGACACAGTACACTGCGAGAAGTACTTGGCAGGGACCGATTGTGACCATGGCGTACAGGAATTGAAGCGCGACGCTGCTCTCTCTCTCTCAGCCTGCCACAGAGGCCTGCCACTCTCTGTGTGATTGACGTACGCACGCGCACGCGCGGCAGCCAATATCCATAACAGGCAGACACACATCATAGATATAGCTCTGCTTTTGTCACGACGCTCCAGCACGCACGGGCGCACAGACGCATAAACACAGCAACATCATACATGAACACAGCAAACAATCTCAGGGACGACACATGAAACACTCTGTGCATTCTGGATTCCCCCGAGCCTTTCATCATGAAAGGCTCGGAGATCCCGTACTTGAGGCGACCTTCTAAGCTCGATCTACCTGCATTGTACCCCGAGAATGAAGCGGTTTTCTTTACGCAGTGATGTTCTGTACGGAGTTTTCTGTGGTAAGGGGGCGGTGATGGCAGAAGAGCGCTGTTCAAAGGTCAGAAAGTGGTTATGTCGGAATGCAAATGAGCAGCAGCCTGCAGGGCATATGAGCACTTCGAGAAACGAACGATAATGAGGATGATGGATGTTGTCTCTTTCAATACAGCGCCTTGTGCACCTACGAAGAAGAAACTGCGGGTGAATTCAATAAGACCAAAAGTATTTTGGAGCTCATGCATCATGCCAAAATATCAAGGCTTAACCAGAACTGCCGATGAAACCTTTTTACTCCTCGCAATCTTACTTTCCTGACCGTAATCATGTTCCATGTCTCGTCTTCATCCTCATAATATCAATATATATATATATATATATATATATATATATATATATATATATATATATATATATATATATATATATATATGTGTGTTTAGGTATGCATTTATGTGTATGTATATGTATACATATCTTCTTATTTATGTGTATGTGTATGTTGTTGGAGGATAAGCATTCCTATGTGCACAACTAAAGAAAATGAACTCTATTAGGATCTTAATTTTTAGACATAGGCTCTCTGTTTTCTGAGTTTTCCTATGTAAATATAGAAAATGAAATAAAAATTTTTCATGCTTAGACTTCCTTTATAGACCTTTCAAATGAGAGTAAAGTTACTCCACTTGGACACTAGATGAAGCCTCAACTAGTTGCATCAAAATAAAGTACTTGATCTCTTCGCAGAGTTTTAGCTAACGGTACTAACAATGTTCTGGAAATTTTCTTAAACTTCTACAAGGAGGGATTCTTACCACTCAAAGTAGAACCTAGATGTTATGAATTGTGGAATGTGTTAAACAAAGAATTATTGGAGTGTTAATTTATTAATGTATTAATGTGTTTTGGTGTTTCTGATATAGGAGCTGAAGGTTGGTGAGGGCATGAAAGGCGTGCAAAGGGTGGATATCAATAACCCAATTTATAATTTATATAGTTGTAAATAAACCCACATAGAAGGTTCTATGTTAGAAACAGTTAGAAAAGTAGTGGTTAGAATAAGGGTCATTGTAGACTGCAATTCTTGATATTAAAAGCAAAGGCTTTCTACAAAAGTTACCAGCGTTTACTTTCACGCATGCTTTTTAAAGCATTCATAACCTTTGTGTGCACGTGAGATAAGGTCCTGATATTAGTGGTATTAGAGCCCTACGTGCATCACTACGGAGGGGTCTGTTTTTGTTCATTTTGGGAATTGATCTCTGGTTCGCATAGAACTTAGGCATAACTTAAGGCATTACTTTGGCATCTTTGACACCCAAGGCTCCCTTGGTGACCATTGATAGTTGTTGGCTATGCACGAACCAATTTTAATTTATGAGTGGCAATATGGAGTTTTATATTCACCAAGGTGTAAGGAGTTGAACCCACAACCTCACTCTCACAAGGGAAGTGTTGTACCTCTATAGTATCTCTTTCTGTTTTTTGTCAGTGTAGTTCTCTTTTCTTATATTTAAAACAACTTGCATCTCTTTCTTACTTTTTCAATTCCCAAGAACAACTTTTCCTTTTACATTTTAATTCAAGCAATCTCAAAAACCTTTTTTTACATATCTAGAAAGAGGGTTTTGTTCTCTACATACTCATGGACCCTATGAACACCATAAAGGATTTTGGTGAGTCACCTCTACCTGAGATAAACTCCTGCAACCTCAAGGCACTCACAATGAGATCCGACAATGTGATTAAGTACTCCAAAAGATGCAGTTTGATGAAGATAACCTTACAAGGGTGGTAAAATCTATTGCAATCAGATGGCACACATTCCAAGATTGGTGTTAAAAATTATGAGTTTCTATGGTTTGATGGCAGTAAGGATGGCCCTTTAGCTCTTTCATGGTTGTCACAGTTCGAAAATTTTAATACTAATGAAGCATATGCTGAAAGTGAAAGAGTAAAATTTGCCACTAACTATTTAGGAGGAAAAGCTCACCTCTAGTGGAATGTCCTATGCCACAGTATAGATCATGCAACAATGTGAAAGGCTTTCCAAGATAAATTGAAGGATTCGTTTCTTCCTCCTCAATATCATCACCACTAGAAATAGGGGAGCGCAGCGATGCTCCCAAATTGAAAAAAATATGGGGCTCATCGCATATGCGACTATAGCATTGCATACGCGACGATAGCATCACATAAGCGACGAGCCTCTTTTTTATTTGAAAAAAACTATGTGTCATTGCATAAGCAATGCAAGCATCACTTATGCAATGCTAAAAATATGCATCGCAAAAAGCGTCGCTAAACAACGATGCTTTTAATGACATTGGCAAACTACTGTGACAGTGGATCATTGCATATACAATATCGTGGTCTTCTAGAGCATCGCATTCGATGTTGTGGAATGTTAGAAAGAAATTTCGTTTTCTCCCAACACATTTGTGCCGGGATTAGGATGAGACAGAGAGAGACAGAGAGACAGAGAGACATAGAGCAAGAGAGAGAGAGAGAGATCGACACACACATCCCGTGAAGCAAGGTATGCACACGCACACACATACACACACATATTTACACACACACATACACATACACACACATACACACACACATACATATGCATACACACACACATACACACATAGACACACACACACACATACACAAACACATACACACATAGACACACACACATAGACACACAAACACACGTACATATTAGACACATGCACACTTACACACATACACAAACACACACCCACACACACCCACACACACATACACATGCATACACACATATATACACATACACACATATATGCACACAGACACACATACACACATAGATACACCCATATACACACATAGACACATACACACACATACACACATATTTACACACACACATATACACACTAATTTACATACACACATACACATGCATACACACACACATGTATACACATAGACACATGCACATAGACACACACACACACATACACATACACACATACATATACACACACATAGACACATACACATACACACATCCACACACATTTACACACACACATACACATGCATGCTGACACATATATATAGATACACATGTATATATACACATAGACACACACACATTCACACATAGACACACACACACATACACACATACACACACACATACACACACACATATACACACACATATAGACACATACACACACATATATGCATACACACAACACATAGAGAGACATACACACATGCATACATATGCATAGATAATGCATATGCATATGCATACATACTTACTTACATGCATACACACATATCCGCACATGCATACATATGCATACATAATGCACATGCATATGCATACATACATGCTTAAAAGCATACACATGCATACACACATACACACATACACATACACACATATATATTCATACACACACACATAGAGAGACATACACACACATGCACATACAAAATGCATATGCATATGCATACATACATACTTACATGCATACACACACATGCATACATATGCATACATAATGCACATGCATATGCATACATACATGCTTAAATGGATACACACACATACACACGCATACACATACACACATATATATGCATACACACATACACATAGATAGACATACACAGACATACACATACATGCATACATATGCATACATAATGCATATGCATATGCATACAAAGATACTTACATGCATACACACACATACACACACATGCATACATATGCATACATAATGCACATGCATACGCATACATACATGCTTAAATGCATACACACACATACACACACATACACACATACACATACACACATATATATGCATACACACACACTTAGAGAGACATACACACACATACACATACATGCATGCGTATGCATACATAATGCATATGCATATGCATACATACATACTTAGATGCATAAACACACATACACACACATACACATACACACATACATGCATACACACACACACTTAAAGATACATATACATACATACACATACATGCATACATATGCATACATAATGCATATACATACATAATGCATATGCATATGCATATGCATACATACATACTTACATGCATACGCACACATGCATAGATATGCATACATAATGCACATGCATATGCATACATACAGGCTTGCATGCATATACACACATACACACGCATACACACATACACATACACACATATATAAGCGTACACACACACACCTAGAGAGACATACACACATACACATACATGCATACATATGCATACATACATACTTACATGCATACACACACATGCATACATATGCATACATACATACTTACATGCATACACACACATGCATACATAATGCACATGCAAATGCATGCATACTTGGTTACATGCATACACACACATACACACTCATACACACATACAAATACACACATAGACACACACACACACAGACACCTCCACGCACACATACACACACATATATGCATACACACACACACACATAGAGAGAGACATACACACACACACACAAACATGCATACATAATGCATATGCATGTGCATACATAGATACTTACATGCATACACACACATACACACACATATGCATACATGTGCATACATAATGCACATGCATATGCATAGATACATGCATACACATACACACACATAGACACATATGCACACGTAGACACATACACACACATATACACATAACTTTACACACACATACACATGCATACATAGACATACACACATAGACACACACATATATACACACACACATACACACACACATACACACATAATGCATATGCATATGCATACATACATACTTACATGCATACACACACAAACATACACACACATAAACACATACACACTCATGGACACATACACACTTACACACACACACACATCCAGACACATTTACATACACACACATACACATGCATACAGACACATATAATATATATATACACACGTATATACACACATAGACACACACATATACACATAGTCACACATAGACACACATAGATGTTAGATATGCTCAATACTCCACCCTCATGTGACCACAAATAATCCATGGTGCTGTAAGTTGTAAGGTCCCCATTATGAGGAGAAGCCATTATGAGAGCGTGGACATTTGTTGAACCCTAACTTCCAAGTTAGATGAGGTCTATGTGTGACCGTTGATGGTTGTAGATGATCTTTGTGAGCCTAGCCATTAGGTTAGGTAGAGCATAAAATTCTAGGCCATTAGGTTGCCCTTTAAGGTGAAAATAAACTCCCTGTGGCGTCGCACAATTTCCCCATAGAACCTTAATGGGGGGAGTGCAGAGGCGCGCTTGCCCCCTTCTGTGTGGTCCGAGGGGGCATATCCCCTTGGTCCGTAGGGCCGAGACGATAGGACTTCTGGTCGTGGAGATATTGTTAGATCATATATTTTACGAACTATTTTGTATCTCTCGACTATGTTTATCTATACCAAACCGCATTGTAAAAGTTATATAAGCACGGCCCAGGTTGAGCTTTACATAGCATTGCGCACTAGTAAGACCTTCATCTAGAGTCTCTCTAGATCTCCATCTAAGCTCCACATTGGGAGTGCTCGGGTGAACACCATCATTGTAACTGCATTATGCTCAACAATCTGAGAATTTTAGTTCTCTATCTCTTAATCTACATCTACCTTTGTCTGTGTTCTTCTCTCAACTCTATCTACAGGTCTATTCCGTTGTGCTGTTATTTTCTTACATGGTATTAGAGCTAAGGAGGCTCTGAGAGGTGTAGAAGAAGAAACATAAAGGTTGCAAAGGTCTAAACGACAAAAGAGAGAAGATGCCAAGAGGTGCATCATCATCTACGACTAGAGGTCAAGGTGGTTCATCAACAGGAGTAGAGGGCGCAGACACAGGAGCAGCTATGATGCTGGTCATCCCAACGTTGCGGATACGGCCACCAGCCTTCATAGTAGGTAAACTTGATGGTACGAACTACACCCTATGGAAGTTCAAAATCACTTCTATTCTTGATTCGTATGAGCTTTTGGAGACTGTTCTTGGGACTGATCATGAGCCCCAAGAAAGACGTGATCCAAATAATCCTGGTCAAATGATTCCTCCTGATGCTGATCTTCTACATGCTTGGAAACGTAGAAATGCATATGCACTATGTGCTCTAGTTACAAGTACTTCTGATAGTGTTCTGACTCTCATTCAGCATACTACGAAGGCATGTGAAGCATGGAACATATTGAGAAATCAATATGAAACTCGTAATCAGACACGGATTCAAAACTTGGAGAATCAGCTTGCAGTAGAATGGTTTGTTGATGGGGAGACTGTAGAGGTTTTTATCAGTTGCATAAAGAATCTACGAGATCAAATGGCAAGAGTAGGTGTTCAAAAGTCAAGTGAGGAGCTAGCTCGTCATTGTCTTCGAATCTATCCACCTAAGTTTGATGGTTTGGTAACTGATCTTAACACTCAAATCAAACCTCAACCACTAACTTTTGAAGAATTTAGTGCCTTACTCATGGAGGAGGAGTTGCGGCTCAAGGCAAGGAGTGGTGGTAGCAAAGGAGATGCTGCATTCACAGCAAATGCCAAAGAAGGCAAAACAGACTCTTCAAAAGATGGAGACAAAAAGAAGAACGACAAAAAGAAGTTCAAGGGAGAGTGTTTCCACTACAAGAAAAAAGGACACAGAATCCAAGACTATCACATCAAGATGGCAGAAGAGAAGAGTGGCTCTTCAAAAGGTGGCAAGGGCAAGGAGTCTATCGACATAGCAGGAACAGAGCTTGAGTTAGTTGTTACGATAGAGGAGGTGTGCTCCTCGGCTGAAGATTCATGAACAAATGACTCGTGGGTGTTGGACAGTGGTACATCTCATCACATGACAAGTAGAAAAGACCTTATAGTCCTTACAGCCTCTAAAGGAACCCATCACAATAAAGGTAGGGGACAATGCAAGATGTCCTACAGAGGGTGAAGGTACGGTTTCTTTCATTAACTCTAATGGTGATATCAAAAAGCTTTCGAATGTGTTGTATGTTCCACAAATAAAATGAAATGTACTTTCAGTAGCTTGTATAACTGATCAAGTATCTTTCAGTAAGACAGGAGCTAAGATTATGGACAGTAACAAAAACATTGTTGGGAGTGGCATAAGGAGGAACAACATGTATGAGTTGTGTGCTCTTACAACCACTACAAATGTGGGCACAAGTAAGCTATGGCATGAGAGATTCGGCCACATTGGATACCTTGTACTGAAGGAGGTGCATCATAGAGGTATGCTTGCACACCTACCATCGATTGCAGAAACGAAGGAACCATGTGAAGCTTGCATGATGGGCAAGCGACAGAGGAAGGCGTTTCCACAAGAAAGCAAGAATAGGGCAAGCTATCCTCTAGAGTTGGTGCATGTTGACTTGTGTGAAAAGATGCCTACACAGGCCTTGGGTGGATCCTCCTACTTCATGTTACTTATCGACGGCTATATGAGGAAGATGTGGGTGTACTTCCTTCGCAATAAGGCTCAAGCTTTTGGTAAGTTTAAAGAATAGCTTCAGCTTGTTGAAATTGAAACAGGAAAGAAGATGAAGAAATTCAGGACATATGGTGGTGGTGAGTTCACATCAATAGATTTTGAAGACTTCTGCAAGAGTAAGGGAATCAAGCATCAACTCATAGTGGCACATAGTCCTCAATAGAAGGATGTTGCAGAACGTCGGCATTAAACCATCATGGAGATGGCAAGTTGCATGTTGAAAGGAAAGAGTTTGCCTAATCGATTTTGGGTAGAGGCTGTCAACATTGCTGTCTACATCTTGAATGGAAGCTACACCAAGGCACTTGATGGAAAGACTCCACAAGAGACCTACACTGGTAAAAAGCATTCTGTTTCCCATTTCAAAGTATTTGGAAGTGAATTTTATGTACATGTTCCAGATAGGGAGAGAAACAAGCTTCAACCAAAAAGCATCAAATGTATCTTCCTAGGGTACAACGAAGATAAGAAGGCTTATAAGCTTTATGACCCTGAGGCTAAGAAGATCATGGCTAGTCGTGATCTGGTGTTCAAGGGGGAGCAGCCACATGCAATGGAGGAGGAAAAGAGAGCTTCCACTTTATCATCAGGCGAAGGGGCAATCCACTATGAACCTAGCCCAAGAGCTATCCCTTCTACACAAGAGAAGGAAGCATCATCTTAAGATGATGAGTCTGAAAGTCACCAACCTGCAGACAGCCAAGTGGAAAAACCATTGCCACGTTTGGTGAGGCAGCTCTATGATTCTGCAAATCCCATCCACAATCACTAGAACAGGTTGGAGATGGACCGAGGCGATCACAGAGAATAGAGGAAGAGAGACGGCAAATGCCCATATTGTAAACACAGCCTTGATGGCTGATCTCATTCAAGAAGAAGCTAAGGAACCAAACAATGTGCAAGACGCACTCCATGATCCGAATTTGAGGGCTACCATGCAAACAAAATAAAACAATATCATGAAGAATGGAACTTGGGAGCTAGTGGATCCACCCCCTAAGCATAAAGTCATTGGCACAAAGTGGGTCTAGAAGCTAAAGTACAAGGCTGATGGTACTCTAGAAAAGTATAAAGAAAGACTTGTTGCATAGGGCCACTCACAAGTTGAAGGCATTCACTTTTGTGAATCATTTGTCCCACTGCAAGAATGACTACTATCCCAATAGTATTAGCTGTAGCTGCACATAAGCATTGGCCAGTCTATCACATGGATGTCAAGTCAGTGTTCCTGAATGGAGACCTCAAGGAGGAGGTATATGTGTCTCAACCACCAGGGTTTAGGCTTCCGATTCAGAGAACAAGGTATGTAAGCTGCAGAAGGCATTATATGGTCTAAAACAAGCCCCGAGAGCATGGTACCAGCAGATAGATAAGTATCTCTTGGACCTAGGATTCAAAAGATGTGCTTCTGATGCTAACTTGTATGTTCTAAAGAGAGGAGGGAAGACAATTGTGCTTGTACTCTATGTAGATGACCTTGTGATTACACAAAATGACGATTCTCTTCTTCAACAAACAAAAGATGCTTGTACTCTAGAGTTGAGAATTTGAAATGATAGACTTGGGCTTAATGCATTATTGCTTAGGTCTTGAAGTTTGGCAAGAACCACGGAAGATTTTCATCTCTCAACAAAAGTATGCAAGGCAGATATTGAAGTCATTCCACATGGAGGATTGCAAGGAAATTTCTACATCTATGGAGGTCAACACAAAATTATCTATTGAAGATACTTCACCTCTAGTGGATATTGGAAGATATAGGAAATTAGTTGGAAGTCTCATCTACTTGTGCAATAGAGGACCAGACATCTCTTATGTTGTTGGAGTAGTAAGCAAGTTCTCTAATAAGCCTTGCCAAACTCATTAGAAGGCAAGCATGCGGATACTCAGGTATGTGAAAGGAACCACTAATTATGGTATTGTTTATGAAGAAGGATCATCTCTAGTCGGATACTGTGACTCAAATTGGGCAAGAGATATTGATACCAGAAAATCAGTTTCTAGATATTGCTTATTTTAGGATCACATATTTTCTCTTGGATAAGTAAGAAGCAATCGGCTGTAGCATTATCTTCTACTGAAGCTGAGTACAAAGTTGCATGCATTGCAGCATGTGAAGCAGTATGGTTGAGGAGGATCTTATGGCACATATGAATACAAGGACAAGAGGATACAGAGTTGAAGTGTGACAACCAAAGTTGCATGGCCATCCTCAAAAAACCTGTTTTACATGCACGTACCAAGCACATAAAAATCCAGTATCAATATGTGCGTGAGTTGATTGAGGACGGGGTCGTGGAGATAAGCTATTGTCCTATTGAAAAAAATGGAGCAGACATCTTCACCAAGGCTCTTGGGAGAGAGCAACTTCTTCGACACTTTCCAAAGCTTGGGATTGGACCAAGGAGGTAGTTCACCATAGGGTGGACATTGAGGGCGGGTGTTAGATACACTCAATACTCCAGCCTCATGTGACCACAAATGATCCATGCTGCTCTACGTTGTAAGACCCCCATTATGAGGAGAAGCCATTATGAGAGCCCTGACATTTGTTGAACCATAACTTCCAAGTTAGATGAGGTCTATGTGTGACCATTGATGGTTGTAGATGATCTTTGTGAGCCTAGCCATTAGCTTAGGTAGGGCATAAAATTCAAGGCCATTAGGTTGCCATTTAAGGTGAAAATAAAGGCCCTATGGCCTTGTGCAGTTTCCCCATAGAATCTTAATGGGGGGAGTGTAGAGGGGGGCCTTGCCCCCTTCTGCGGGGTCCGAAGGGCCTATCCCCCCGCCCCATAGGGCCGAGACCATAGGACTTCTGGTCGTGGAGATATTGTAGGATCATATATTTTACCGACTATTTTGTAAAATAGTACTAGGATGGGTGACCTCTTGGGAAGTACCGAGAACCTCTATCTTCCTCGATCGTTGAGATCCTCCCTTGTGTGCAGCCAATAATGACTTTGGTGACTCGGATGACAAGGTATGCCAAGGTCTATGCCTTGGTCACAACGTTAGTCATAAGCCTTGGAGAAAGCCTTGGGTGGGTGGGCGGGCGGCTGCTTTGCTCGCATGCAAGGAACAAACCTGTTGCATCAAAAATGCTCTAATACCAGTGTAGTATTTCGATGGAAATGCACCACATTGTGCTCTCCTTCTCGAGAGCTACATGAAGATGTAGTTAGAGTAGAAAAATGAGCTCCAAGTTCCATGCATGGTACTCCGCACAGAGGCTATAGAATATGTAGAAAAAAATAGTACACAAGGAGCACAAACATAGACTTCTCAGATGTTTTAAATGTGGTCGAACTTACAATCTCTGACTGACTAGACCACTATATGTTTTATCAAAAAACAAAGATAAAAGTGTTTGGTGGCCATTTGGCCTTTCACATGGACACTAACGATAACATGGAGGACGTCATTGAGATGACTTGGGGAATGGTTGATTGAGTTTTCTTGATGTAGACTCATGGTTTGATGGCTTCCTTAGATTTTTCCACACATCCATGATTTGTTTCTCATAAATTTTGGCTTCAATCTTGTGTTTAACACTCCCCCTCAAGCTTGAAATCTTAATTTTATCGAAACTCCATGTTGATGCATTTCGTGAACTTTTGAATCTTCACTCTATCGAAAGACTTCATAAAAATATTAGCTACGTGGTCCTTAGTACCTATACGATGCATTGAAACTTCCTTGGAGATCACCTTTTACCTTATGAATTGATACTGCACTTCAATGTGCTAGGTTCTAGCATGATAAAAAGCATTTGATGATAGATGAAGGCTACTCATAGTGTCACAAAAGATTGGATATTTGTTAACCTACAAATTAAGCTCCCTAAATATCTTCTAAATCCACACTAGCTCACATGTGACTTGATCCAAAGCTCTATACTCATCCTTAGTGTCAGATAAGGCCGATTTGGGTCACTTCTTTGAAGTCCATGAGATGATCTTGCTACCTAGCATGACTAGGTAACCAAGTACTCCTTATATCTTCCTATGACATGGCCCAATCATCATCAAAGTATGCTTCAAACTGCATATCATCATTTAATGATTAGTAAAATTCTTCATTTAAAATATCCTCGAGATATCTGAACATTTATCTTGCAGCTTGCAAGTGTGTAGTCATTGGACTATGCATAAACTATGAAAAGAATCCAACTCCATTTGATATGTCAAGCCTAGTTATTATGGAGTAAGTGAAAGAGCATAAAATAGTTTGATACAAAGTTACATCCTCTAGTGGTTCTCCATCAATGAAGCTAAGCTTTACATTAACTTCCATCGGATTCAAAAAAGGCTCACTATGTAGCATCCCAAACCCCTCAAGTAAGTCTAGAATACACTTCCTTTATATGTGCATAATACCTTCTTCTTTGTGTACAATTTCTCCTACTTAAAAAGTAAAGAGCGTACCATGCTTCTCACCTATGGATATCTTCTTGAAGCCTTGACATGGATCTTCCACAAAAGCTCAATGTTAGGTAAACCTAACTTGCAAGCCTTTCTCAACTATTTGACATACCCTTATTAGGTTTATTGTTATAGTGGGAACATAGAGTACCTTCCTCAGAATATTTATCGTACCATTGGAGGCTTTCACATTACTAATCATCTCCACACTATGCGTTGTGTCATCCCTTCTTTGAACTTCATGTCTATGCTTTGGACTTTCCAAATCAGATAAGAGAGCTATGTTGGATGCAACATGATTCAAACATCCTTAATCTATGTAGAATAAATGATCTTCTTTACCTCCTTATGGATTAGATTCATCAAAAGCAATGACTCTTCGTGTTGTTGATCTTCAGAATAATTGTTGTCGTCCCTTCTATAATGGCCTCTATTGTTATTGTTGAAGTTTTTGTTGAGATATCAAGCTCAACATGTGATGACACAGGATCACTTTTTAATTTCTCTGATATGTATACTAGCCATGCCGATATATGCGAGGGATACTTCATTGAGTTGTACTAGATTTATCTATCGAGAGTTATAACACATTTGTTTCTTGCCAGCTCACTCATGCATGGATATTATGTTTTTCCTCATGTAGTGTTCTTTATATATTGCATGTGTTGTATTCTTGTTTTTCGGTCATTCTTGTACATTCCTTTTATGTAATAGAAGAAGAAGAAGAAGAAGAAGAAGAAGAAGAAGAAGAATAAGAAGATCATTCTTCCTGCCCCCAATCTGTGTGTGCTCCTCTTTGCGTGTGAGAGTGTCTGTGTGAGCTCTCTTCCTTATCTCCTTCCTCATGACATGGTATGAGAGCCTCTATGGTTGTAGAGAGCTCTTGGAGAAGGTTGATAGTGAAGACTACGTGAGAAGGCATGGAGAAAGTGTGATTCACAGATGACCTCAGATTACTATGGAAATTGGCAAGAAGGTAGAAGAACTCAAAATATTTTTGAGAGTTATCCCTTTAGAGTCACTTGTTTTTGTCAGATTGAAGTTTTGGATCAACCTTGACCTCGGTTTTGAGTCTGTATGACCCATAGAAAAACGAGATTAGTTTGCAAAACTATAACTTGCGTCATGTTTGACAACACTCATATATTTGAGATCCAAGATTTCAAGCGATTTCATTTATTGTTGATACATGAAAAGTGTGTTTTTCTAAGATCAAATTGTCACATCATAGTCCAATAGTGTTCAAGCAGAAGTGCTACTTGTAGTGTTTTGCAATGTTGTGAATACCTACACAAATGGAAAACACAAATGGAATGAGTCAGTTTATGAGCAATGAGCTCGACAAGAACAACTTCCATGCTTCGAAATTCAGAATGATGAATTTCCTAATGGGAAAATGCTATTGGAAGTACATCAAATGAGAGAATGAAAAGGCTACGTAGTTACCAGAGAGGAATCGGACTACAGACTAGTTAAGAGCATATGAAGAATGGAACCAAGCAGCACAAAAGGTAATGTATTGGCTATCTATTAGCATATAGGATAGCATGAATGGGCACATAGGATGCCAAGACTCCAAAAGAGGCTTGGAACAGTTTGGTCACATTGTATGACCAATACAAAGGCACAAAAATTGCAACTTAAGAACGAGCTCCATGCATTGGAGAAAAAGAGCATGTTGGTAAGTGACTACACCCTGAAAATCAAAAGCATATGTGAGTCACTTGCATCTATTGGCATGAATGTAGATGATGTGATAAGGTGGAACTATGCCTTTGTAATAAAGTAAGTCTAAACTTGAGATCTTTGGTTATATACAGGGATGATTAAATGGTGTCTGATTTCAAATCTGTCTAAACCAGCCAAACCCCTAGATCATAAACTTACTTTATTGCAGCCTTCGTGGTTTAGCAGCTATATATAAGCAATTCAAAACTTCCATATAGACCAGGCAAAATATTCCGAATCTCACCGATCTAGTATCTATGTTCATTATTGAAGAAAAGAATCTTAGTGAGGATTCAAACTCTTAAGGAAAATCGAGTTCTAAGTAGGTATTCTACTCTCGAAGAGGAAGAGGTAGAGGCAGAGGTTTCGAAAGTGGAAGAGTACATAATAACCAAGACCAAGATCAACAACAGAATCATGCAGGACGAAAAGGAGAATTTTGAGGCAAGGGGAGCCAAAGAGGTTGCAAAAATTTCCAACAAAATGATTCAAGTAATGACAGTAAAGGATGTTGGAATTATGGTAAACCTAGACACTTTGAACTTGATTGCAAGTTGAAGAATCAAAATAATAGAAGGCAACAAAACAATGACAAAGAAAATGCTGAAAAATCAAGTGCAGAATCTCAAGTTCTGAGTGGACTAGATGAATCACCGAGCAATAGTTTCAACTCAAATCCATGGACTAGAAGATTGCATGGAAATTTCAATCCTGCAAATTCATCAAATACATCCAAGAAAGGAAAAGAAAAGCTTTCTACTGGTATTAAAACAAGTGCAAGTTTTGAAGACATTGATGGAGATTCAAGCACTTCAGAAAAGAGTCTTGATGAGGAACTTGGATTGCTTCTGTAAAGACTCTAGGAGTAAGAAAGGCACATGCAAATGATATAAGGAGAAGTGACCCAAGACCAAGAAGATCCGGGAGGATGTGGAATTCAATGCAACGATTAACATATGACATTTATATGGCTCGTCATTTTGCCTACATGACCAAGGTAATACAAGATGTTGAACCTTCTTGCTTTGAAGATGCATTTGGAGATGCAGATTAGAAAAAAACTATGGATGAGGAGATGGCTGCACTTTATGGAAACGAAACATGGAAGCTGGTTCCATTGCCACAAGGAAAGGAACCCATAGGCTACAAGTGGGTTGACAAGGTAAAGCACAATGGTGATGGTAACATAAGCAGGTATAAAGTAGGATTGGTAGCAAAATGATATGCATAGACATGTGGCATTGGTTATGAGAAAACATTCAGCCCTATAGCTAAAATGTCTACTGTCAGAACACTTGTTGCATTAGCTATAGCAAAAGGATGGACTTTGCATCAGACGGATGTGAAGAATGCTTTTCTGCATGGTGAGTTACAAGAAGAAGTATACATGGACCAGCCACCAAGATATGAAGATTCAAAGTACCCAAAGTATGTTTGCGTGTTGCAAAAGGCTTTGTATGGCCTTAAGCAAGCTCCTCATGCATGGCATCTCCCCCCGGCGAGTGTGTCATCCCTGACAGACCCTTGTTTGAGTGGTTGTTCCATGTAGTACTTTGAGAGGTAGTGTCCATCATGCATCAACCCAAGTGGTTTGTCTTCCACATGGAGAAGGGTCAGTTGTCCAGTTCTTCATTTTTGTCATTACTAGCCTTAGCAGGCTTTACTCCCTTTGTATGTACTTCCTCTTGGATTCCAACATCACAATGTATTTGTAAGCATTCAAAAATTATAAGTTCCTCAAAAGATGATATCACTTTTAATTTCGAGGAGTTGTCCATTGTGAATTGCTTCATACATACTAATGTTGTAACCTTGATGGCCTTTGGACATGTGTTTCATATTTTTCATTCCAAGTACTCATAACCCATAATGAATGATGGGTAAGTGTGTTAGTGCATGGGTTGAAGAGAATATGTGCCTTCTGCATGGCCTTTCTTTAAACCATTCAATGTGGCATGGGTTGAAGAAAATATGTCCTTGTGCATGGCCTTGTGCATGGCCTCGTGTGTGGCCTTGTAATGTGACCCTATGCATGCATACTTTGTGAAGGGTAACCTGTGTGATTTACCAAACTGACAAGCACCACATTTATAGATCATGTGTTGCTTGGATACATTAGCTATTCCAAGCACACATTGATCTCTACATATCTAATTCAAGGTTCTCTCACCAATATGCCCTTATCTTTTATGCCAAATCTCAAGCTCATACAATGTTTGATCCTTGTAGTTATAAAGTGCAATATTTCTAGTGTCCTCAAGCTCAAATGTAAATAATCTACCTATTTTTTCTCCCTTCGCAATTCTCTTGAATCCATGTTGGGGGTTCTCCACAAAGGCTCCATATTTGTTCAACCAAATTTCCAAACCCTTTTCCGCCATCTATCCAACACTCATCAGATTCTTGGTGATAGTAGGTATGTAAAGAACCGTGCTCAACAGATTTCTATTCCCATAAAAAGTTTTGACATTTCCTACCTTAACCACTGAATGCTTGGTGTCATCACCTATCTGCATTTGGTGCTTTCCTTTGGGTTCCTCAAGAACAGAAACAAGAGCTACATTGCCTACTACATGGTTTGAACATCGTGAGTCAATATAGAAAAGGTGCTCATATTCATACCTTGTTTTGAAGTCATATTCATAATGAGAAGAGAATCCTCTTGATCCTCTGTGTAATTGTTAAAGTCCTTTCTTCATTTATATCCTACTTGATAGTTTTGTTGTAATTGTTGTTGTAGCCATGGTTGTAGCCTTGATTATGGTTGAACCTTTGTCTTGATTGTGAGTAGACACCTCTTTGAAATCCTCTTCCTCTCTGATTCTTGAAGTTCCTATTGCACTCATCTATAGTGTGATTACATAATCCACATATTTTGCATTGGGAAGATTTGAAAGGTCCACCCCTACCTTGCTTACCTCCTCTACCCCTTCCTCTTTAATTCTTACCTCTCCCTGCATAGTTAGCTTGAGAAGTAGTACCTTCATCTTCTACTCTCTTGCTCTTCCCTTTACCTTTAGAATTTCTTTTATATGTGTATAGGGCAGAAGAGTTGTTATCGCTTGATGGTTCTCCATTTTTGTTGAGCTTGGATTCATGGGTAAAGAGTTGTCCCATGAGTGTGGTAAGATCAGGAATCTGCATGTCCATGTATAAGTCCATAATAGTTGTGAAGGCTTCCCGCTTATCATCTGCCTTGATGTCATTGATTATTTGTCTCACTATGTGCTCCTCTTCAATCTCCTCTCCTATGCTTGCCAATTGATCTGCTACATCTTTAACCTTGGTCACATACCCTAAAACATTATGCTTGGGTGTCTTCCTTTGAGTAGTAAACTCAACCAATAATTGATTTTTTCTAGCTCTGCTGTTGGAAGAAAACTATGAAGATAATGTATCCCAAATCTCTTGGGGAGTTTTATAGTTCCCAATGTGAGGAAGAAGGAATTCAAAAATAGATTTAAGTAGATATGACCTTGCTAAAGCATCTTTGGCACACCAGGAGTTGATTCTTTCAAGCTCCTCTCTTATAGGTTGGCCTTTGCTTCTAAAAATGGGCATCTCCTCATCTCCTGATATGTATCCATAGAGACCCCTTCCTTCTAAATATGTCTTCATCCTCAAGGACCATGCTAGATAGTTATTCATGTCCAATTTAGCAATAAAACAAGGGAAACCATCTCCCATTTTACCTCAACTTGCTCTGATACCACCGTTGGAAGAGATGGATGGATACCTCAACGAAGTGAAGTGGTATTGCCAAAACTTGCTTTGTATCTACCCTATTTCACTTGAGAGTTATGTAGTAGGATCTCTTAGCTTGTAAATAACACCAAATAAGTACCCATGTACTTTGGAGTTGATGCTTCAAACAATTAGATCAAAATAGATAACTTCACAACTAGCTAGTGATAAAAAACTTGCTATTTTTTGGTCTTTACACTGTTGAATCTTTTGCTCAGTGCTCATAGTACAGTAGCAATTGATCGAAATCCTTTTGAGGGTATATAATTAGCTTAGATAGCTATTGATTACAAGTTGAATCACTTAAAATGATAAAACATACACTGAACAATCAATTTAGGAATTGAATGTTTACCCCCTAATTTTTAGGGACTATACAGAGAATGACCATAGAGTACTTTGATGCAGATTTCTTCCAATTGGATGAAGCAAATGCCTTCACCATTATACAACATAAAGTTGACTTTGAGCTGGTTCCAAAAGCTATAGAATATGAAAAATGATGAAGAGATCATTGAGATATGGTCATGCAAAGTTCACTGGTCTGAGTAGACTAACAGAGAAGTCAATAGATGTGATCAATGAAATGTATGTATTATAAACATTGTTGTACAAGATCATTGGCAAGGAAATGATGCACAATGATAGTGGAATGAGTAGGCTATGGGATAGGCTACTCAACGCCTACAAATGATCTATGGAAGAGCTCACAATGAGGCCATCTTGGACCGTGTGTTTCACAAGAGCATTTATAAGTGTTTTACCTCCAACTTTGAATTTGAATTCAATCTTGTATCTTTCTAAAGGTGATTCCTCCAAATTAGGAGTGGCTCTACCAAATGAAATTCGTTACTCATTCTTCTCTAACTCCATGAGATATATGGTCTTGGAAGATTCTCTCAAGTAAAAGAACTTTTAGAATGGTTAATCAACTAATTACAAGCTATGGTTCATATGATCCATCAAATGGTTGCACCTACCTTCTTCAATGTCTAGCCAAATGTGAAGGCTTGGATTCACACCAACAGTTTGGTCTTGAGCTAAGTGCTCAAGGATATGCTGACAAAGAGGTTTCCTAATATATCATGGTTATAATTTTGCCCAAGTAGGTGATGCTTACCATGGTGAAAGGTCAATCGATCTTCACTCTTTCTGTTGTACGCCCATGACGATGATTGACCATTGGCATGTCTTGCTTTGTTGAAGAATGTTCTTGTTGATTATTCATTGATAAGGTTCATTGAGCACATGGTCCTATCCTTTCTCTCTCCTTTTTTCTCTTTTCTGTGTAAACAATGGCATAAAATAAGAAGAAAGAGGTTAGTATCAAGAAAATATTTTACATATTTCAAGTGTGTCTCATGTGGGTGGGATTTCTCAATTGTGTCTGCATGGATGTGTAATGTGGCCCTATATTAATGCAAACTTTGGAAATGCATGACCTAAATGGTGCAAAAGACAAGGTCATGCCAAAGGCACATGGTTGTTTCACGTCCAGGCTTTCAATGTGCTTGCAAATGTTGATGCAACCTTTGTTGGAGTTATCCATTGGATTTCAAAATGACAAATGATCATTTATCCTTTTAGGGATCCATTTTAGTACAGTGTTGGCTGCATTTAAGCCATGTTTGACTTCTTCATCTTTTTTTGGTTGCTTAAATTTTGTATCCGACATGGTTGGTTCTTCGGTTTTGTGGATGCTACTAGTACGTTTGGCTTCCAAAACCATATCCTTGATGATTGTATTCTTTCTATTTCCCAAGAGGTGAATTGATCTTCTTTTGATCTCGATGTGTGGTATTGGGCCATCCCTCTCCATGGATTCTTTTTGAGACTTTTCTCGTGAGAGAGATCATAAGATTTTGTGCATGTAAGAGTGCCTTGGGTACCCACATGTGTAATTGCCCTTGCTAAGCTGCAACTAATTTCTTAGGCACCCAAATTTGCCGGATACTTTGTCCTTGAGCTTGTCGTGGTTGCTTGGTTCTTCTTTTGTCATGGTAGGCCTGGTTGGATGGGAATTGTTGAGGTGACATTGGTGGTTGCTCTCCTTTTTGTACCTAGATATGTTTCATGCCTAGAACTTCTTTCTTCTTGAAGTTTGTTTCTCTATTCAATATAGTGGTTCTCTTGTACTATTTTACTTGCTTCTTTGGTTGAAGTTTTTTGATTGCATTAGTCTTTGGACAAGAGGAGGGTTCTGCTTGCCTTTGAAACTGTTCTTCCATGATTGAGTCCTTTTGGATCATAGAGCTTTGGACACATACATGTGTGCTACTTGGATTTGTGATCATGCATTTTTCTAATTCTAATGTAATGCATTGTTCATGTACCCAAACTTGAAGAAGTTGACTTCGAAGGTTTAAGTTGACCACATGTTCATAGATCTAGTCTTGACCATAAACAAGTGGTTTTGTAAGGTCCTCATCTTCACACACTATCATTTTGACTATCATTTGGACATCTTGAAGGTAGATGGGAAGCTCCACCTTGCCCAAACAAGGGGTTTCCACACCTCCCAAACCTATGAGATAAGCTTCTATGGGATTGATGTTCAATTGCAGGTTCTGGAAGTATGAAAGTCTAACTACACTAGTTGTTGCACTTGAGTCAATCAATGCTTTCATAGTCCTTAAATCCTTTCCTTGTCCTACCTCTATGGTCACAAAGGGACATCAGCCCATTATTTCAAAAGAAATTGCACCTAATTTTTAGCACATGGTCATGTGATATCTTGGGACTTCTAGATTGACATCTAGGCCTAATCACCTTAACTTATTTTGCATGATGTGCTCTCTAGCCTCTACCCGTGCTTCTTCTCTAGCCCACAACACTTCTTCTTTCCACTTCCTAGCAGTGTTGAGTCTCGTTAGCATATCCTTTGTAAGAGGTTCTTGATATAGTTTGACTCGACATCCACTAATATAGTTTGGCAAGATGTCACCTCCTAGGGTGGCCAATTGAACTACACCACTAGTGGAGATTCTATTAATGATCATGGGTCCATATCCTTGTTTTTCCAATTTATGAGCATGTAGCTTTAGTGTATGAACCAACACTAGGTCCTCCTCTTTGAATCCTTTATCTTTGATGTGTGCATCAAAGTATTTCTTTTCTCTTTTGTTTGCAGCATAGATGGCTATTACTGCTCATAGCCTAGTCTCACCTAAGCATTCTAGATCAAATATCCTAGAGGATAACTTGTGTCCATTCCACTCATGCTCTTGTGCTACTTTCAAACTAAAGATAATAAAGTCTAATGGTAACACAAGATTCTATTCAAATACCATCTTAAATGGGGTGGCATTGAGTACCGTTTTGTAGGCAACTCCGTAAGCCGAAACAACATGATGAAGTTGTTTATCCCAATTAGATGGTTTATTATTTACAAGTTTTGTCAATACATTACATAGGATCTTATTGGTGCTCTTGGCTTCTCCATTTGCTTGTGGATGATAGGGTGTAGAATTCCTATGTATCACCAAGAATTCTTGAAGAAGGTCTTCAATGACTTCGTTCAAGAAGTGCGTACCTCTATCACTTACTAGCTCTATTGGTAATCCATACCTGGTGAAAACATTCTCAAATAAGAGCTTAGCCATCATTTGAGCATCATTCTTTGTCATGACTTTGACTTCTACCCACTTTATAAGGTAATATGTGGCTACAATAATGTATTCCGCATGGCGTTTTCTAGCAGGGGGTTAATAGGACCTACAAAGTCTATACCACGCTTCGAGAATGGATGTCCTCCCATCATTGGTCGCAAAGGTATCTCATCTTTTCTGATCGGATATTGTGAACATTGGCATGTATCACATTTGTTCACATATGTATGTGCATCCATATGAAGAGTGGGCCACCAAAGTCTTGAGAATAGAATGGTTTTAATTACTCGGTCAGTCCTGAAGTGTCCAGCTACAACACTGCTATGTGCAATCTCTAAGATTTTCAAGTAGTCTGCCTTTTGAATGCACAGTCTTAAGTAACCATCTTTGCCTCTTTGGTATAGATTGTCTCCTACTAAGGCATGGTCCTAAGCCTCTTGCTCCATGCTTCGTTTTCTTGCTAGACTAGCCTTACTGGTTAGTGCTCTTGATCTCATAAATTATACCATTGGAGCACTCCATTCTAGAATTCATGACACGTGATAAAGGGTAGCATACTCCACTCGAGATCTCTCCTAGCACATTGGAAAATTCTCAATCCACTCATGTATTTCTTTGTCAATACTAGGCCAATACACACCTTAACATTTTATATTCTGCAATGTTCATTGTTTAGAATAGTGATTTCCTAGCAGTCCTTCATGGGCTTGTTGCAACCAACTACTATGTTCATCTTCATCAACACAACAATGTAATACACCCTCTGTATCTTGTTTGTACATACTGGCTACGAATATTTGGTATTTTTGTTATTTTACAAGTTCTTCTTTGTTTATTTTCACATTCTTATTTGCAGGTCTAAAGGTTAGGATAGGTACGAACTTATTTTCCTATTTAGGAACAACTTCTAAATTGAACACATAAGCATCAGGCAACTCATTAGAAATTATTTATGGTGGCTCTCTTGAAGTGATGCAAGAAAGGTGATCCGCTCTAAGGTGGGTCCTACCTTTCCTAACAACCACTTCAAAGTCGTATTCCATTAGTACGAGGAACCATCTTACTAAGCATCTAGTGCTGCAAGGTTTATTGACCAAATATAATAAAGCTTGATGATCAGAGAAACATTTGAGCTTGCTGGCCAATAGATAGTGTCTAAAATTCTTCAGGGCATATACCATGCCTAAGCCTTCTCTTTCAATTGCCATATACTTTTTTTTAGTCATGTTTAGTTGTCCACTATTGTATAGAGTCACCTATGGGTTGTGATAGCACACATCCTATTGCATAATTGGATGCATCTACATGGACCTGGAATGGTTTATTCCAATCAAGAGTGGTTAATATTGGTTATGTGCACAAACATCTCTTCATCTCATTGAAGGAATTTTCGCATTAATCATTCCACTCAAAAAATTTCAACAAGGCATAAAGAGGTTTCATTATGATTGTATACATGTGGATAAACTTGTGGTAATATCTTCAATGGCCCATAAAGGTTTGTACCTCTTTAACATTCCTTGGCCTTAGCAACTCTGCTATAGCTCTAACTTTGTCCTCATTTGTTGATATTCCATTCTTAGAAACGATATGACCTAAGATCTACCCTGGCGTACCATGAACACACTTTTCTGGGTCCATACAAACTCGATATTCTCTACACTTGTTGAAGATCTGTCTAAGCTCAACCATGTGGTACCTTCTTTCTTGGGAGTGTACACATGAATCATCCACATAAAATTCTAAGATCTTTCGCAATAACTCTTTGAAGACATGACACATGAGCCTTTGGAATGTTGGAGGTGCATTGACGAGCCCAAATGGCATCACACGAAATGCAAATATCCCCCACTCTATGACAAAGGCCATTTTGTGTTGATCTTCTAGGGCAATGGGTACTTGGTTGTAGCCTAAAAATCCATCAAGGAAGTTATAAACATCCTTGCATGCAACACACTCCAACAAATGTTCAGTGATTGGAAGTGGATAGCTATCTCTGATTGTACTGCCATTAACTTTCTTAGGTTAATACACACTTGCAACTTTCCATTCTCCTTGGGCACCACTATGATGGGGGACACCCATTCAATATGTTCAATCTCATAGATAAATCGAGCCTCAATCATTCTAACAATTTCTTCTTTTTTTTCTTTAGCTACATAAGTGTCATTATATGTGTAGGGCTTCTATTTGGTGGGCTTGCCATCAGCTCTCATGGGGATCATATGAGAGCATATTTCCGGATCTACCCCCTTTTGGGTCTCTATACCTCCATGCAAATATATCCCTATATTCCCTTAACAAAGCTATGAGCAGTCCTTCTTCTTCTACACTTAGGTCTTCTCCTATATATGTACATCACTCTTTGTTCCCTTCAATGGTTACAACAATTTTTTTGCTCTTTTATTTATTGTCATATGCTTCTCCTATGATGGCCTGTCTTTTAGGCATTCTTACCAAAATTTATTGGTCTTCAACTTCATATTTCTTGAAATTATCTAGTACTTCAAACATTGATTCCTCCTCTTCTTGTTTCATTGCTTTTCTTTTCTTTTCCTTTTGACAATCCTCATTTCCATCCTTTGAATTTATAGTTTTGATGCTTGTGGAGCAATTGGTTGAGCCTGTGGAGGTGAAGAAAATTGCGACTTCTTTACCAATTGCTCTAATCTTTATAGTAAGCCCTAGAAATGCAAACCTGATTTGATAGAATTTGTCTAATTGAACAATTGATTGGTCTTGAGCATAGCTTAAGCTACTTCTACCATTTTCATGCATATTTTTGTCCGTACAATCTCTAAATCTGCTCTAGGGCAGCTAGTCTAGGCTTGTAGTTGTTGGCTTTTCTTGAAGTCAAGCCTAGTAGGCCTTGAGCATCATGTCTAAGCCTTTTGGGGTTGGATCTACAAGAGCAGACTCTTATTGTGGTTTATTAAGAGCTAGTGGTGGGTGGGATGAGGTGGACTGGATGGAGATTTGGCATGCAAGGGATTTTGAGAGGTAATATCTTCTATTTTTGTTTTTTCATCTTTACGGCTTTCTTCTAGTTTGGATAACTTTTTAGTCCACTTACGATTGGTCTTCTCCCTAGTATCCTTTCATGTTCTTATTTTTCTCTTACTATACTCTCATGAATCACTTAGCTCTCATTGCTCGACTAGTTTAGCTTGTTGTAAGGCTTGTGCCCTAGTAACTGCCTATATAGGAGCCACATTACTACTTCTTGAACTCGAATCCACCACTAAGCCTACCACATTAATAGGTGTAGCCTTATATTGTGATGTTCTATCCTTGTCTTGGAGCCGGTGGGTGTGGAAATTCACGAATGAAATGATTGCCTTGACATCTAAAACATGGTCCTCTAGGGGCTTGTGGTCTCATTTGTCTTAATTGGGGGCTAGGGTTAGGATTCATATACAAGACATTGGAGTATTCTAGCTCCCAATTTGTTTACATAAGTGGTGTCTCATATTGATAAGGATAAGTCTCAGTATGCTCACGTGATTGTGCAATAAGCTCATGGACTATACTCATGGGTGTATTCTGAACACTGAGCATGAGGGTCATTTTCTGAGACCAAAGGGATCATTGGCACCAATGCTCTATTAAGGTTCTCCTCTACCATTGCATACTTAAGTGGAATCACATTAGCAGGATATGGTGGTTGGTTTTGTAGGATTGGTTGTGGCCTATATGGTTCCTGATATTGTTGCTGGTATTGAGATTGATATTTTTGTTGTGGCCTATGATACAGATGTTGGTATTGGTATTTATACCTATCCTATTGGTAAGGTTGTTGATAAGTTTGTCTTATAGCATGTCTATTGTATGGGAAATCTTGAGCCATGTGGTTCGTGTATTATCTCTCAATGGTGCAATATGGAGCATTCTGGTTCTGCAATGGGCATAGATTAGCCATGTGGTCGCCTCCGCACATCTAACATTGCTTCAACTAGGTGACCCTTGGTGTTTGTCTATTTTGAACACCAAGTTTCTTGGCAACCTGCTCAGCTATCTCATCTATCTCAATGGAGGGTCTAGAAGTATGACCAATAGAAATGTCAAAATGCTTATAGAGTTTAGATAATTCTAACTCCTAACCCAAGTTGTCTTCTATGTCAGTACACATTCTCAATCATTGATCTAGTGTGATTGGATCCTTGAGATATACATATGATCTAAGTTTCCCACTTAGAAGTCCATCCAAAAACAGGGCAACTTGTTTTCCATGTGTAGGTAATTGAGGTGTAGGACATCTCTCCACATATTGTTTAAATATGTTTCCTACTAGGAGAACTATTTCTTGGGATGTCTGCTTGAAGCTCTCGATCAAGGATGATCTGTTATGCTTCATGACACTCTTGGAAAAATTCTACAATGAATTCTTCTAGAAGTTCACCTATATCTCAATAATTGAAACTATTTAGCAAGCTAAGGTAGTGCCCTTGAGGGTCAAACCAAATGCCTCAAATTGGGTGAGCAAATCCTCAACTTATTCAGCTCTTAACACTTATTTGAACTCGGCCACGTGATCGTAGATGTCTCCTAATCCATCGAAATAGTTTTTCATTGTCTTCACTACTTGAGAGGGTCTAAGGGCTCTTGGGTACTCTCGGGGTCTAGGAAATGGAGAATCATGTTCATCTCTTGGATTTCTACATGGTCTATGTCTCTCTCTTTCATGTCTTTCACCTTCAAGTCCTCATCTGTCTCTACCCACAGTGTGTGCAAAGCTTACCTTAGGTCTCTCTCTAACTCTTTCCCTTTGGGTTTGATGAGCCTGGGATGACCCTGCTCCTTGGAGGCCATGGGAGACATTAGATCTTGGTGGAGGGAAAATCAATTCACCCTGCCAAGTGTATGTATGCTTGCCATGCTCTGCTATCGAGAACATTCTCTCTGATGTGTTGTCCAGATAGAAAACTTTCATTGGTATCTCGAGATCTTTAAACTCATAGATGATGACTCCACCTATTTTGCTAGGTTGATCTAGCTTGAATCTCCAAAAGGCTTCTTCTGTTTCTCTATTCAAGAATAGTTCTATGCTTTTGTTATCTTGGGGAATCCAATCTGGAGTGATCACCCTGGTCAAGATTGACTTACCTCTAGAAGTCTTGGGTTCTCGTCCTAGGTCTCAAACTCTAGGTCTTCTATCTCATTCCCAAGAATAATATTTCCAAACTCATTTGTCCTTTCTAGTAAGTTGGTAGCCACATACATGGTTTCTTGCTTATCAATATATGATCCCTCTTCCAATTGGACCACTGGGTGTTCAAGTCTAAAGAGTTGATCAAGATTTTTGAGTTGGACACTTGATTGCCTCAAACCATCTTCATAGATGAGTGCAACTAATTCGTTGGTCCTAATATACTCCAATTGTGTGTTATAGGGACCTTGTGGTGTCTATAAATAGGTAGTCTATGAGCTACTTGTGGGTCTCTCCATGTTAAATGACATTTCTAAATCATTGTTTCATAATTGAGTATATAGTCGTAATCATTGAGTTGTTGAACATAAGACCTAGTTGTATGGTTGACACTAGCCTCAGATGATCTAATGCTTTGTCTATCCCTGCCTAGGTGTCTACTAGATCTGAGGTTCATAAGCCTTGTCTACTAGTCCATAATTTCCCCTTTGTACTACTCAAAATCCTTTGGAGATCCCTTGGCTTCCTTATCCCAGTTGAAGGTCACCTTCAAATTAGCCTATCTAAAAACACACTAGAGAGCTAAAAAAATGGATGTTTGATGAAAAAGATATGTCAAATCAGGCTTCTAAGGGTCTAAACAAGGAAACAAGATCTCACGATACATGATACTTAGGAAGTATCAGTGATAGTTCAGAGCAAGCGATACACGATACTTGAAACAATCAATACACGATACCCTAGTCTGGATGATACATGATATCAGTCCTCACAATATGACCTTCACTCCAACATGATACACGACACTTGAGGTTGGCAATACTTGGACTTCACCATACATGATACTTGGGCTATCGTGATACACCATACTTGAGCTTGGACAATACACGATACTTGCCCTCACAATATGATACTTGTCCTTGGATGATACATGATAGCAGTCCTAAAGATACAATACCAACCTTCGTGATACACTATACTTGGGAAGTATTGCGATACACGACCTGGCAATACACACTATCAAATATTCCATGATATGATACTTGTGTATTCATAATAAACGATACAGGATACTCAACCCCGTGATACATAATACATGTGAGGTATAGTGATACACAGGGAGATGATACATGATACATGTGAAGTATCATGACACACAAGAATTCTGGTGTCACGATCCCTGAACTCAGTCGGTCACAATACTTGGACTTTTTGAAGTCCAAATTTAATTTTTTTTGCATATGTGTAATTTATGCTCTCCTTGTCATCCCTTTGGGCCTGTGTATGCAAAATCTCTCTCCAAACTCATGATGCATCCCTTGCGATATTTGATGTAGGTCCTCTCATGTCGTGTGACTATGAATTAGATTTTTTGTGTTTTGAGAGTGCAAAGATCCTTTTTGAGGGATTTCCTCAGTGGTTCAAATATGAAATCCCTCTAGGCTTCTTGTTCGCAGCCACGAATGAAAAATGAGGTGTACATGTGGTGAATATACCATAAAAATGAAAACTTGCTGCTAGGATGAAGATGGGAGGAGATGATGATGATGATGATGATGATGATGATGATGACGATGAAGAAAAAAAGAAACTAAACTAAACATGACTATTTTTTACCTTCCAACATCGATACCCTATGTCTTACCATCACACACTCATCCTCGAAGCTCTCTCTCTCTCTGACAAGAGCCCCAAACTTTTGGTGTCACTCTAGCACAATGGTAAGTACCAACGTGAGGAGATCCACCTCATAAATGTCAATATGCAGAGATGTGAGGAGTGGTATGAAAATTGTGAGCAAGTGAAGGCACAAATGCATGATTGAGAAGCACACAAGCATGAACACACATACACACATAGGGTTAGAACAAAGAGGAGAACAACGGAAAGCTTTCTATTACAAAAGAACTCTTTTACAAAGCATCAGTCGCTAATAGGCCCACCTCAAAAAATGAGCTCTCTAGCCCTTTTTATAGTATTTTTGACTAGTTTTGGCCCCATACAGACCTAGTGTCTGGCCTAGTGGTTCAAGGACTTATTTGGGGGCTCAAACGGAGTCTTAAAATTATGAACATTGATATGTAGCTACTTTTAATATTAATCAAGCTCAAGGACTCCTCAGCTTGAAGAAAATGAGTTGCAAAAATGTAAAATGATATTTACAATGGTTTTTCGTGATAGAAATCACTTCTTGAGTGTCAACATTGTCCTTGTTCTTATCACAAATAGCACAAGGTTGAACATTTTGGCCTTTGGTCTTGTCATGATTTGGTCCTTTCTTCTTCCCTTTCCACTTTCTCCTGCCTACAAAGTTGGCTTGGGAAGTATCCTCTTCATCTTATTCCTTCTTCTTGCCTTTAATATTCTTGTCCTTCTTATCTACATATAGAGCACTAGTTGAATTACCATGATAAGAGTTACCTTCCTTTATGCTATTGTTTACCTCTTGATTGAAGAGTTGTCCAAGAAAGATATTGAAGTTTGGAGTTTGCATATCGATGATGAGATCATAGGTTGTGGTGAAAGATTTTCATTGCTTATCACCTCTAATCCTATTGAGAATTTGCCTTATTGTAACTCATTGATGAGTAGCACCTCCTTTAATGTCAATCCGGGAAGACATGAGGATGGTATGAAGACCTCAAACAAGTGATGACACAAGTGTGTGAGTGAGAAGCACATTAACATGCACACACATACACATACACGCGCACACAAGGCAAGAACAAGGAGAGAGACAATGCAGTTCTTTAGATTACTCAAAAGTCCTCTTACAAGTTCAATTCTACAACAAGCTAACCTCCAAAATGAGCTCTCTAGCTCTTTTTATAGTTTTTGACTAGCTTTGGTCATGTCCAGACCTAGTGTCCGACCTAGTTAAAAATTAGGTTCCTAGGCTAATTTGGAGGCTCAAACGAGCTCAAAAAATTATGAAAATTCATAGGTAGGTACTTCTAATGCTCCTCAAGCTCAAGGAGTCCTTGGCTTGCACAAAATTGAGCTACAAAAAGTTAGAATGGTATTTACAATGGTGTGGAGTGACTAAAATCACTATTTGGGAAATATTTGGAAAAATTTAAGGGCCTATTTGCGAGATCTACATTGACTACTTTGCCTACTTGATCCTTGCTCTGACTCCCTTCTTTGGCTTCCTTGTCTTGTGGGTCCTTGGGTGCCTTGACTGCTGCCAACACCCCCCCTCTCTCACGTCCGTCGTCTCTCACAGACCCTTGTTTGGCTGAGTGTTTGACATAGTATTCCACCATATCTGAAGCGAGGTGATGTTCTTCTAGCGGCAACCCCTATGCTAGGTCTGTTAACAAAGAGTCCCAATCTACTGGCCCTAGAATGTCTGGATGTGGCAGTCGTAATAGATCTGAGTGTAAGGTCCTCTCCACAACGAACAATTGAAGGAGATGTGAGGGTCTGGGTACGAATATTTCATAGTGGTATTCCCAGAACCCTGTGACGAACATCTTTTTGAAAGTTTGTTTGTAGCAAGCTGGGAGGTACTTTATTCTGGTGTGCCCGGCATATATTAAATTGATTGAGGGGGTTGTGCTCATGTCATACACCAAGTCTAGGTTGCCTGCGGTGAAGCCAACTCCTGAGAAATGTGGATCTTTAATGTTTTTGAATGTTCTGAACGTGATCAGCATTAATTCAAATATCTTCATGCACATTTGTGTCATCACATCAGGGGTGCTGTGTAGTCTGAGACTCCAATGACGGATGGTGGAAATCATATATGCAACCAAAGCGTGTCCTTGTGGAGGTGCTAGATAGATGTAATTCAACCATCTTGCACAGCCTTTGACATTCTTTACAACAATGGCAAACTCGGGCCAGGTGCGTCTTCTTAGGACTGGAATGTAACATGGATTATACTTGATAAATAGTGGCATGTTGTTCCATGTGCGGACCATTTCTGGATATGTTTCAAGGAGACGAATCCGCCCGGTGGGTTGGAAGATTGATCCTTGTTTCACACATTGAGGTAAATCTTTTGAGTGGCAAAATTTAGGGCTTTGCCACACCTTCGTTGAATCTCCGCGTTGTAATCTGCTAAGAGCACATAGTAAGGCACATATTGAGCATCATTTGTTCCTATCCAGCGATGATGTCACATGTGCTTGAAGTACTCGGAGTTTATGATAGTGTCCTCTAGTTTAGCCATTGATTGGATTTGGACTACAACACGATCTTCATGGGTTTTGGCTGTCTTTTCGAGTTTCTAAAGCCATTCGGGTGCTTTGACTTCCAGGGTGTCCATTCCTTCCGATGTTTGTTGGCCGCCTGACATAGGCATAGGAACATAGGGTTCCTCATATGACTCATCCACTTCGATGGACACCAATTTGTCTGGATCTGGTTCGATAACTGGAGAGGGTTTTCTTTCATACTCAAGTAGCTTCCTTTGCAATTCTTCAACCTGCTCTTTTAGCGCCTTTACCTCCTCTGAAGTCGATGCCGACTATATGATCTTGGGTTGTTCTTCTTACTCTCGGAGCTGGCGGCGCAGTGTATCTCGTTCTTTTTCCATATCATCATGTGCTTCCAGCAGATCAGCATAGCTTTCCAGAATTGTTTTCATTGTATCTGAAGGACTGCTTTAAACTGTTCTAGGTCAATCTCATGGGGGGAGTTGTCCATCAAAGCTTCTAGGTTTTCTTTATTCTGCTTTTGAAGTCGTTTATTTTCTTCTAGGGCCATGGCCATGTGCTTCCGTAATAATGTTAGGTTGTGCCGGACTTTGACATTCTCTAACTGATAGAGTTCAAGTAAAGCTGTTAATTTCTTAACTTCGGAAGACTCGGATTGCTGGGGAGCTTCCAATAAGGTTTGATGGGTGTGTTCGAGCGTAGTATATCATTGATTCAGGTTGGCATTTTCTTCTTCTATAGTCTCAAGCTGCCTCTGTAGTTGCTAGTGGTCCGTAGTTAATTGATGATGGCAATCTTTAAGAGTCTGATATTCGCTCTGCAGTTGCTATACACATTGATGTAAAGTAGAAAACACATTATTTACATTCAAGAATGCTGGGAACAGAGAGGATGCAAGGGGGATGGGGAAGGGAAAGGGAATCGTGAATGAGGTGGAATCAAGTGGTGATGTGGGTGGAGGGGGTATGGGAGATTGTGTTTGTGTGTGGGGAGGGAGGGGTGCTGTGGCTGGTGATGTCTCCATTGTGTCAAAAGTGTGTGTGACTATGTAAATGGGAACGGAAGGCAGGGTGAATGTGATGTTCGTGAATAGTGTTGTGACTGTAGGCATGGTAACCCCTACAAGTTGGATGCCTAGAGAGAGAGGAATTCCCATGACATATGTGGTGATTGTGGAAGTTGGGGTGGTAGTATCGTGGGGCGAAGTGAATTGTGCAGTGAGAGGTGAGGAGTGTGGTGATGGCGGTGCCGCCTGATGTTCTTTTGTCTGTGTGGTATCTCCTGGTGTCGATAATTCTATGTGAATTTGCTTGTTGAACCGCATGGGACGGGTAGGCACTCATTTCTCAAAGTGATGAATATAAGCAAGAGCCGAATGAATAGCTTCATCCAGGCCCAGCACATCGGCATGAAGATTCAAGGACTCAATAAATTGTTCATCTACCCCTTCCTCTCCTAACATTTGTCTTATTAGCATCTTCCCTGTTTCTAGTGACAGCTTGTGATGTTCCTGAACCCTCTTCATGGTTTCATACAATCTTTTTATTTGTGCCGTATAAGTTGGGGCACTCACTAGTTCGGAAGTGTCTTCGTGCTCTTGGTCATGTTCCTCATCTGCTTCCTCTTCAGTCTCTTCTTCATCTTCCTCTACTTCCACTACTTCAGGTTGGGTAGGAGCTGAAGTCCCTCTGGTTGATTGTGGTCCTCGAGTTTGAGCTTCCTCTGTCTCAAGATTTGCCTCGTTAATCATCTTGGCTATTTCTTCATCTATTAAATCATCCAGGGTGTAGCCCTCTGGGAACTCCAAGTCGGAGGGGATCGAAGGGAAAACAAGACTCAGCCCTTCTGCACTTAGCCTGGGTAAACGAATAGTAAATGGACGGACACGTCTTGTTTGAGGTGGCATCACCTTTGGTGTGAGGGTGGCACCCCTTGTCGGTGCACATGGTAGTTGGAGTGCTCCTCTCATTTTTTTAGATGGTGGCTCTCTTTTTGATGGCCTTCTCTAGAATTCCTGAGCTCTGGACCATAGCAATGCTCTTTGAATAGGCACATCATAAGCTAAGCACCTATAAATGATCCTTGTTAGCGTGCAGCATCCATGCAGCACATTCTTATGTTTCTTATTCCAGTGTTGATGTGCTAAGTGGATTTGATCTATGATCTAGTGAGGTAGATTGATTGTGAGATTTTTTTTTTCTTTGCCAAGTACAAGCTGAACCAGATTCTTTTCGATGGCATAGTGAAGTATTATTGAGTGGGGAAGGCAAACTGTTGCATGATCGTGTGTAGGTGGAGGGCGATGGTTGGTGTCATAGCTACCATATCCTTGAGTTTGATGAGATCTTTGTGCTTCATCCTTCCGGGAATCAATGTTTCTTTCTCTATGGGAATATGCATACCTTTCATGTCTAGGCCTCCCGTACTAGGTTGAGGGTTAGTTTGAATCTTTTCAGCTCATGGCTTGGCGTTAATGAGGGTAGCACAAAGGTACTATCGCCTCCCTTGGCTCTACTAGGGGTTATGGTACTGATCAGGTAGGAGCAACGCACGAAATCAGGCTTAGGTAAGAGTGCCTTAAAGTAACTATCCAAGCCCGCTTTGGTCCATACGGATCTCATTACTTGTGCATCCTGATACTTCTCAAATTCACGGGTAAAGAAATGGTATCTTCCCCATTTGCCATTAAATTCAATTTTTGCTTCCCAAAAGTAGGTGCCCTCACCCAATGGACTTGTAACACCGTTGAACCAATGTGCATGCTTACCAACTTGTGAGGTATGTCCCTGTGGAGGGTCCTAAATTGGGATCGTGCATACTGCCCTGAGTTCTTGGGGTTTCTCAGTTAATTGGGTCTCAAGGGGAAGATTTTCAATCTCCACTATCTAGGTGCTTGACCCCGCTTGGGAGCTAGTTCCTGCTACTTCTACCATGTTACTTCTTGTTTCCAGGTTTTGTGAGAATATAGAGGCATGTGTTAACATTGTAATGGACAAGATAGAACAATTTTTTCCCCGTTACAACATAAACATGAGGCATCATGAAAAGTTAGTGAGTCAGTTGGTGCCCGATGATTGTGTGTGTAGTTAGTGAATGAATAGTCCTATGAGCTAAATCGAAAGTTGCAGTGTGAGGATGATGAAGTTAATAGGTGGAGATGAATTTACAAATGGGGGTTGAGGGATTTATTACAAGCTCTGGGCTACCAAACACAGTGGATGGCTTTCGGTTTCGACTTTGTGGAGACTTTGGAGGGCTTGATAATAGTGTCTGCTTGGAAATGAGGCTTTTTAGGGACCCATTTACAAGTGATTCTGCTCGTGCTCATGGGTGAATATGTGTTTGTGCGTGTCGAATAAGAGTGGGTATCACTTGTCCGAGTGAGTGAACCATGATGTACATTGTATGGTCTTTCTGTGGCCATTTGAGCCCACAATGAAGCCTTAGGCACCCAAATTTGTCTTGATTGTGGGTCAGCCTTCATCGACTTCTTGGGTACCCAGATAGACTTCACTTTAGTAGAAGACTTTTTGAAAGACTTCTTATTAGTGTCCCGTCATTGCTCACTAATATGAAGTTGAGCCAATGGTTGTGATTGGACTGCAACTGGTTGGTCGCCTTTCCACACCCACACTTGTTTTGATGGTTGAGACACCGTGCTTCGTACTTTCTTTTGGCTTCGAGCATTGGTCATCTGCTTCTTCTGCAGTTGATCCACCTTTGGTTGTTGCATCCCTATGGCCTTTGGGAAAGAAGGGAGTTCCATCGTATCCTTAACTTCTTTGTTGAGACAATTATCCCTCTGCATCACATAGTTTTGGACAAGAATAGCATCCTCATCTTCATGTGTGCTCCTGGAAGGACCAGGAGTTTATGCCTTTCCTAGTTCCTTGAGTGCTTCATTTTCTAACTCAAGTGTAATGCGGTTCTGACTTACCCAAACCTGAAGAAGTCTACTTCTTAGGTTTAGGTTGACTGAATGATCATAGATCCAGTCTTGACCCAAGACAAGAGGTTCAGTGAGATCCTCATCTTGACACACTAGTACTTTAATTGTCATTAAAACATCTTGAATGTAGAGGGGAAGTTCCACCTTGCCCATGCAAGGGGTTTCCACACCTCCCAATCCTATGAGATATGCTTCCATAAGATGGATACTTTTCAACTTTTGATAGTAAGAAAGTTTGACAGCACTAGTGGCTGCACCTGAGTCAATCAAAGCTCCTACAAATCTTGCACTATTTCCTTGTCATATCTCCAAGGTTACAAAAGGATGTCGGTCAATTATTCTATGGGAACTTAGACCTCATACTTTGCACATAGCCATATGATATATTGGATCTGCATAGGCATCTGTCCTAGGCTGATCTCTACCCTATCTTCTCAATTTCATTCTTCGGATGAGTTCCAATGCTTCTGCCTGTGCTTCTTCTCAAATTCGCTTTTCATCTTCTTTACGTTTCTTTGCAGTATTAAGTCAATTTAACATCTCCTCCGTGAGGGGTTCCTGATATAACTTGACTCTGCACCCATTGACCTAACTTGTAGGATGTCGCCTTCTAGAGTGGCTAATTGACTGCTCCACTGGTGGAGATCCTATTAATAATCATGGGTCCATAACCTCTCTTCTCTAATTTCCATGCATGCTGCTTCAAAGTGTAGACTAGGACTAGGTCTCCTCCCTTCAAGCCCTTATCCTTCACATGTGCGTCAAAATATGCTTTTTGTCTTTTCTTGGCTGCATAAATTCCAGCTGTAGCCCTTAATCTTGTTTCACCAGGTCGTTCAAGGTCAAAGATTCTAGAGGAGAGTTCATGGCCTGTCCAGTGATGCTCTTGTGCTACTTTCAATGTAGGTATCAAGAAGTCCAGTGGTAGCACTGCATTTTGGCCAAACACCATCTGAAAGCGTGTGGCTTGGAGTATTGTTTTGTAGGCAACTCGGTATGCCCAAATAGCATGGTGTAGCTATTTGTCCCAATCAGATCGTTTATTATTCACCAATTTCATCAATACATTGCATATAATTTTATCTGTGCTCTCAGCCTGGCCATTAGCTTGTGGGTGATAGGGGCAAACTTCTTGTGTATCACTAAAAATGCTTGAAGCAGATTTTCAATAACTTCATTCAAGAAGTGAGTCCCTCTTTCACTTACTAGCTCTATAGGTAACACATATCTTGTGAACACATTCTCAAATAAGAATTTAGCTATCGTTTGAGCATCATTCTTCGTTGTAGCTTTCACTTCTACACACTTGGTTAGATAGTCTGTGGTCACAATGATGTACTCCGCATGGGAACTCTTAGTTGGAGGATTAATATGACCTAAAAAGTCTATTCCTCACTTAGAGAATGCCCGTCCGCTCATCGTAGGTTTCAAAGGCATCTCGTCTTAGGATACTGAGTTCACTGACAAACATCACACCTCTTCACGTAGGTATGTGCATCCATGTGAAGGGTTGACCACCACAAGCCTGCAAATAGGATTGCCTTAATCACCCGATCTGGACCAAAGTGTCCTCCTGCTACACATTGGTGAGAAGTTTCCAAGACTTTAAGATACTCGTTCTCATGGACACATAGTCTCAGATATCTGTCTTTTCGATGCTTGTATAAGTTATCTCCAATGAGAGTATAGTCTATAGCTTCTTGTTCTAAGCTCCTTTGTCTAGCCAATGTCATCTCTTGAGGGAATGTTTTCGTACTCAGAAAGGCTACTAATGGTTCACTCCAATCTGGTATTAGAGACACTTGGTACAATGTAGCGTGCTCCACAGGTGGTTTAATACTACAGACTCGGCATTCCTTGCACAACCTATGAACATCTGCTTCCATAGTTGGCCAATGCACTCCGAGTCTCTTTAGTGTCTGTAGGGTTCTTTGCCTTGACTAGTGTTGCTCTAATGCACCTATATGTGCTAATTGCAACCATTTAGTGTACTCATGCTCTTCCACACAACAAGCTAATATTCCTTGATCTGTATGCTTGTACATAATTCCTGCCATGATATGGTACTTCTGGGCTTTTACTAGCTCCCTATCTTGAGTGATTATTACTGGGTGTTTGGGTCCGTATGTCAATACTAGCACTAATGTTTTGGCCCACTACGGCATGACTTCCAAATTAAACAAGTAAGCATCAAGAAGGTCATCTGATACTCCTTGTCGGGCCTCTCCAGACGTGACTAGAGAGATGGTCTACTCTCAAATGAGTCTTGCCTTTCCTCACCACAACCTCAAAGTCATATTCCATTAGTAAGAGAAACCATCTTACTAATCTACCTGTATTGCATGGCTTGTTTACCAAATACAACAGTGCTTGATGATCAGTAAAAAATTTAAACTTATTTGCAAGCAAATAATGTCTAAACTTTTTTACCGCATACAGCATGCCTAATCCTTCTCGTTCACTGGTGGTATAATTTTGTTCAACTACATTCAATTGTCTACTAGCATAGGCAATTGGAAGATCCATATTACCTTCACCAGTAGGTTGTGCGAGTACACATCCAATAGCATAATTGGATGCATCCACATGAACATGAAAGGGCTTATTCCAATCTGGTGTTGTTAAGATTGGTGATGAACATAATCATCATTTCAGCTCATTGAAGGAATTCTCACACTCTTCAGTCCACTCAAAATTGGTCAAAAGTCCATACAGAGGCTTTGCAATGATGGCATACGTGTATAAAACGTCGGTAATAGCCACAATGCCCCATGAAAGCTTGCACTTCCTTAACATTTTTTGGTCTAGGTAGCTCTACCATAGCTTTTACTTTCTCCTCATCCGTGGATATACCATTCTTTGACACTATGTGTCCTCGGATCTTGCCTTGCCTCACCATGAAAACACAATTTTCTAGGTTCAAGTAGACTTGATATCCTCTGCATTTTTCAAAGATTTGCCAGAGTTTAGGTATATGTGTCTGTCTAATGTTGGAATGAGCACAGAGGTCATCAACATAGACTTCTAATTCTTCCTCAGGAATTCTTTAAATACATGACACATCAGCCTTTGAAAAGTGGCTCGCACATTGGTAAGACCAAATGGCATTACACAGAAAGAAAATATGCCCCACTCCATGGAAAAAGCTATCTTATGTTGATCTTCTGGAGCAATGGCTACCTGATTGTAACCAGAAAATCCATCAAGGAAGCTGTATACTTCCTTGCGTGCTACTCTTTCTAGTAGATGCTCAGTGATAGGAAGTGGATAGTTATCTCTAATGGCGGTTGCATTAACTTTCTTCAACTTGATGGACACACGTAACTTTCCATTCTTCTTGGGCACCACTACAATGGGGATACCCATTCAGTGTGCTCAATTTCATAGATAAATCCAGCTTCCACCAGTCTATCCATCTCTTCCTTGATCTTGTCAACATAATTATCATTATATGTGTATGAGTTTTGTTTAGAGGGTTTGGCATCTATGGTCATGGGGTTGTGTGCGAGCATATTTCATGATCTACACCTTTCAAGTCCTTGTAGCTCCAAGCAAATTCATCTCTCTATTCTCTTAGCAAAGCTATCAACTCTTGCTCTTCTTCTTCTGTCAGGTCATGTACTATGTATGTGCATCTCTCTTCTCCTTCTTCTATGGCTACACCTATTTTCTTGGTGGTTTCTTTGTTATCTTAGGCCTCCCCTGATTGCGCCTCACGTTTAGGCATTCTTATCATGACTCTTCTATCATCTATTTCATCCTTTTTAAAGTTTTCAGGAACCTCAAACAAAGATTATTCCTCTGCTGGTATGATCTCTCTCTTCTTCCTTTTCTTGCCTTCACTCTTGGTGGTCACTTGTGTGGTTAACCTCACATCATTCGTAATTTCTCCGTGTCTCTAGGGGTAAGCTTCTACTTCATAGAAGTATTCTTCATCTGATGCAAAAGGTGGGTCCATAATAATTGACTCTAGATCGGAGTCACTTGCATCCTCAAATGCATTAGTGCTAGGTTCACATTCTTCCAGAACCGAATCACACATAATTGGCTCTATTGAGAAGACTGAAATGTCATAGCCACCCTCGTCATAGTGGGGTGTCCATTGTTCTCCATTGATGGCTACATCCATAGTTGCTAGAATCTCTGCCCAACATGAGGTTCAAACTCTTCATCAGGAAATACTATAGGTGCATAGGCTGGGTCTTGAATTGATCAATGGGTGTCCTTCACAGCTACCTCTCTGGCATGTTCTCTCTTCTCTTCCTCTACTCCTACTTTGCACATCCACAAGTGAGTGTCTTCATGCATCCATGAGGATCCTGATCCTATGGAATGCACTGACTCAGTATCATCTTTGGCTCTATGGATTGGATTCCATTGGATGGAGGGTATGTCCCTATGAGAATAGTCCTTGAGATTGACTTTGGTTGTAACACCTAAATGTTGCAAGTACAAGGAATTGGTTTCCCAATCCTGTACCACTTGCAACTGCCACATAAATGGCCTTCCCAAAATCATCTCATAGGCGTGATTTTTGCTAAAGTCACATATAGCAAACATATGCTCGAACTCAACACCACATGCAGTGAGAGTGATTCCTTCTAGCAATCCTAAAGTTTCTTTCAATGTGACCATCAGCCATCTGCAATTTCATTCTCATTGGCCTGAGCACTGGCTTACCCCAACGCTTCCATAGGGAAGTGGTAGCAATTGCAACTACTGCACGCCAGTCCAAAATTGCCTTGATTGTGTGTCCTTGATGGGTAATGGGAAGATATGTGTTCCCTTCTTCTCCTTCACTCATGTCTCCTATCTTGTCCAAAGGTATTTCTAGCACTGTTCTATGAGATCCTACCTGGGAACGAGGTTTTACTACTTCAGGCACTTGATTGGCTACATGCTTCCATAGTTCGGGCCTAACCTTGAGTAGCTCTTCTAAAGTGAGGTTGCACTGCATTTTAGTGTTCTTTACGACCTCTGTGTTACTAGGTATGACTGAGTCTTCGTTTCTTACCATGACCATGGGTGCTCTCATACACGTAGACTTAGCTTCCCATGGGACTGTGAAATGGGGTAGTTCTTGTAAGGAATTAGACAGGAAGTCTAGTCTCTCCTCGGATTGGGTACTCTCTTGCTCTCCATAAATAGAAGGAATATCTTGTGGGAACTGATCATGCACATCAACCACAAGTTCAATGGGAGGAGGGACTTCACTTTCTTTAGTCCATTTCTCTTCTTGAATCTGTCGCACTAACTCTGGTGAATACCTATTCATAGAAGAAGAGGTGTCTACTTCAGTGGAATTAGGCACATAAGCTTCCTGGGGGGGGATGCTTATTCTTTCACTTGCCTTGGATCTTCCTTGGGATATGGTTTCCTTATCAGAACTTGCAATTATGCTCTCCAACTTCTCCAACAGTCCATCAAAGTGCAAATGTGCCTTAGCTCTCCAACTTCTTCAACATGGTCTGAGCCAATGCTACCATTTTAGCACAAAGCTTAGTTCTCTCTATCTCTAGATCAACTCTAGGGTAGCATCTATCATGATCTGTAACATTTGGCCCTTCTTGGATTCTGGCCTGATATGCTTTAAGCATCATGTCTATGTCTTCAAGAGTGGGGTCAGCTAAGACTGATGCTACTCTAGGGGGTGGTGGAGTTTTTTGCGGTGGGTTGAACGGTGGTAGGGATGAAGGTCGTGGAGGTATGTGAGAGTGTGTTTGAGAGGTAAGTTCAATTATTTTGGCTTTTGTTTCTCTTATGCTCTCTTCTAATTCACTCATCTTCTTAGAACATTGTCTTTTCATCCTTTCTCGACTATCTTTCCATGCTCTCATCCGTTTCTTGGTTATGCTATCAGTTTCACTAACTTCGGCACTTTTTTTGGGCCTAAACCTTGGTTCTGCTGCAAAGCTTGAGCTCTAGTGACCACCTGCACTGATCCAGTGGAAGTTACACTCCGTGCAGAGTCTACTACTAGCCCAATAACGTTGATAGGAGTGGTTTTGGGCATATTATTGGGATTCTTTGGGCAGTCTCATAAGAGATGCTCTTTTCCACAATCTTGACAAAAGCCTTGAATTGTCACCGATTGAGGTTGTGTAGGGGCACGTATAGGGCAATCACCAATGAGGTGATCTCCCTTACATCTGAAGCACGGTCCTCTAGGAAGAGGTGGTCTCACCTAACTAGGTTGAGGTTTAGGGTTGGCGTACATGACATTTGCATACTCTGGCTCCCAACTAGGGTCACTCGGTTCTTCACAATAGTAGGACTCACTATGCTTAGGTGACTGCATGTAGTAGGCCTGGGGGCCATCAATATATGTAGAATCAAAACTCTGATCACTAGGTTCACCTTTTGAAAGCAATGGAGTGACTAGGACCATGGCTCTATTTAGATTTTCTTCTGCAATTGCATACTTTACTGAAATTACATTAGCTGGAGCACGGGGTTGATGTGCTAACACAGGCTGAGTCCTTTGTTGGTTTTGGTAGGGTATTGATGCCTAGCATACTGCTGTGGTGGGTACTTGTTCTAGTATCTTCCTTGTTGTTGATGTGGCTGAGGGTAATTTTTTCTGACAGCTTGTTTGTTATAAGAGCAGTCTTGTGAAGTGTGGTTGGTGTATCTTCGCTCTATCGTGCAATACTAGCTACTAGGATTCACTTGGGGTTGAGCCATAATGGGACATACGTTCGCCATATGGTCACCATCACATGTGTACCATCGTCTCACTGGGCTAAATCGGGGTATCTGTTTGCTTAAGACACCTAATTTCTCAGCTACCTTCTCTACAAGTTCCTCAATAGACGTGGATTTTCTGGAAGAGATGCTGGTAGAGCTATTTGAATCTTTGTAAATTTTGGAAAGCTCCAATTCTTCCCCCAGATTATCCTCTATATCTATGCACATGTGTATGCACTCTTCTATGGTCCTTGGGTCCTTCAAGTACACATATAATCTCAATTTTGTACTTAGCAGTCCATCCAAGAATAAAGCCACTTGTTTGGCTGGTGCGGGTAACTCACGAACAAGACACCTCTCTAGGTATTGCCTAAACCTCCTTCTTGCCAGTCTCACGGTCTCTTGAGGTGTTTTCTTGAAGCTATGGATCAATGAGGAAGTATTATGCCTTATACCACTCTTAGAGAATTCAGTGATGAAAGCCTCTAGAAGTTGGTCTATGCTCCTGAACTGTCTCTCATTTAGTGGTTGAAACCATGTAAGGGATGTGTTCATAAGGGTTAGACCAAAAGTGTTGTACTGCGTGAATAGGTCTTTAACTTGTCCAGCTCTCAAGACTTGCCTAAAGTCGGCCACATGATCGTATGGGTCTCCCGTTCCATCGAAGTAATTTTTCATGGACTTAACCAGCTGAGTTGGCATCAAGCTCCTAGTGTGTTCTCTAGGTCTTGGCAAAGGAAAATCATCAGCATTTCTTAGGTTTCTTGGGGCTCTAGGTCTCTCAGTTTCTTCTCTATCCGTCTTTGTTCTCATCCTTTCTCTTCCCAAGGGGTTGGCAAAACTTACCTCTGGCCTATCTCTACTTCTGTCCCTCTAAACCCCATGAGCTCGGGATGTTCCAGCTCCTTGGTGGCCATAAGACACATTAGATCTTGGTTGGGGAGAAACAAATTCACCCTTCCAAGTGTAGGCATGCCTACCATGTTCTGAGACCATAATGATCCTCTCTGAAGTATTGTCTAAATAGGTCACTTTGCTTGGGCTATTAGGATCTTTGAACTCATAGATTGTGATCATTCCTACCTCATTCGGTTGATCAGGCTTATACCTGCAAAAGGCTTCATCGATCTCTGTGTTCAAGAGCAGATCTATGCTCTTATTGTCCTAGGGAATCCACTTTGGTGTGATAATTCTAGTAAGAACTGATTTTCCTCGAGGTGTTTTAGGCACTCCACCTATGTTCCCTTGCTCTAGGTCACCTATGTCCATTTCTGGGATCACATTACCAAATTCCTTTATCCTATCTGGGTGACTAGTTACTATGTATATGGTTCCTTCTTTTTCTAGGTATGCTCCATTTTCAAACTTGACTACTGGATGTTCTAGTCCAATGGGTTGATCTGGGTTTTTGATCTGGACCACAAACCTTCCTAGGACGTCCTCATAGATGCAAGCACCTAACCGGTTGGTCCTAAGGTATTCAAGTTGCATCTTGTAAGGGCCTTCGACCGTTTGTAAGTATGGCACGCCTGAACTTCTTATAGGTGTCTCCATACCTTGAGACATCTCTGATTCACTAGTCTCAGAGCTAGGGTAGTGCGAATAATGGCTCAATTGCTGGGCCCAAGACCGAGCAGTATGATTGACACTAGCCTTTGAAGACCTAAGACTCTGTCTATCTCTCCCTAGGTGTCGTCCTGATCTAAGGTTCATATGCCCAATTGAATAACCCCAAATTTCCCAAGTACAACTTCGTTGCTGAGTTCTTTTGTATTAATCACTTGTTCTTTTTATTTTTTCTTAGGATGTCACTTCTTGTCCAATCAATCTTCGTCATGAGGAATACTTAGGTTTTATTGTACTTGAGTTGGGTCGCTCGATTTAAATTCTTTTCCCTTAGGTTGTTTTGCAAATGTACTTTCTTTGTACTTGCACTTGAGTGATTAGAGCTCTTGGACTTGGTGCTGCTTAACGTAACCCTAATTGATCAAAGCCTCTATCCGTACTTAGCTTAAGCCAGGAATCGGTAGAGGGTGTTGAGAATTTCCAACCTTTACTTTCTCTCCTTGGTTGCCCTTGTGTGCCCAAGAAGCGTGTTCCCAAGCTTGCACTTACTCTTGCTTAGAATGCCCTTTGATGCTCTCAATGGACCTGCAACAGTCTCAAAGTTAGCTCAAGATTTAAATTCAATTGACACAACAGACCATGTTCATTCATGCAATTCAAAGATCAAATTGTCCTTTGGTCTTTAAGGAAAACTATCTTAAAGATCCCTCAATTTTCTTCCCCCTGGATATGGTCAACTTAAAAATACTATATCTAATAATCCTGGTATTAATCTTGGTTTTCTTCCCCCATGCGCTTTCCAACAACCCCAAGATCACAGCAAATGGATTTCGCATGCGAAAGTTATGCCACTTCAGGGTTCTGGGGCTAAAATAGGGTTCAAACAGGCTAACAGGCAAACAGGAATAACTCACAGTGTGTTCTAGGGATTGGTTATGTTCTAATGACCGTTAATGTTTCCCAAATTTTCACCAACAATAGACCCAATATTTCTTGCCCTTAAAAAATTGTCGAATTTGGTCGTCAATCATGATCGAGTGGTTTGTCAATCTTGATTCATGTGTCAGTCGCAATCAACGTGTCGGTCATGATTGACAGGTCTGTCGTGGCTCTCAGTCGTGATTGATGGGTCAATCGCGATCAACACGCGGCCCAAAAATTCAATCAGTCATGGTCAAAGGGTCGTTGACTTTGTCGATCGCTATTGACAGGTCCGTCGTGGTTGTTAATCGCGATTGACAAGTTAATCGCGATCGATGGGTCGGTCACGATTGACACATGTCACGCGAAGAGTCTGTCGGTCATGGTCAAAGCATCATTGACTTTGTCAGTCGCGATTCATGGGTCCGTCGTGGCTATGGATAGCGATGGATGGGTCAGTCGCGGTTGACAGATCCGTCGGCAGGTGTCCGTCATGGTTTGTCAGTCGTGATTGAGGTGTCGATCGCAATTGATAGAAAACAAAGGAATTTTAAAATTTTAAACACACTTTTGGAATGTTGTAGGTCTACACATCATGTTTATGCAATTTGTTTTGCAAAAAGGTCAATTTTTTTGTCGGTCGCGATTGACATAGGTCAATGCCTCGGGACCTGCATAGTCAAAAATTTTACCTATTGAAGCTCGTGCAACTGCTAGGGATGCAGACTCCTGCAAAAATCTCAAAAAACAAAGCATGTAAATGCTCTCTCGCTCTCTCTCACAAGCGAAATGAGGGGAATGATATGGGTAAGGTGATATGACCAAAAAACTGAAATTTTCACGATGATGGAGATGGAGATGGAAGATGGTGATGATGATGGTGATGGTGATGAAAATAAAAGAAAATAGATAAAAGTGAACAAATTACTTATGACTCCAACGTCTCCACTCTACATCTTACCATCACACGCTCGTCCTCAAAGCTCAATCCCTAGCAACGGTGCCAAAATTTGGTGTAACTCAGTGATGAGTAGCACCTCCTTTACTGTCCATCCGGGAAGACATGAGGATGGTATGAAGACCTCGAACAAGTGATGGCACAAGTGTGTGAGTGAGAAGCACACTAACATGCACACACATATACACACACGTGCACACAAGGCAAGAACAAGGAGAGAGACAATTGAGTTCTTTAGATTACTCAAAAGTGCTCTTACAAGTTCAATTCTACAACAAGCTAACCTCCAAAATGATCTCTCTAGCTCTTTTTATAGTTTTTGACTAGCTTTGGTCCTCTCGAGACCTAGTGTCCGGCCTAGTTAAAAATTAGGTTCTTAGGCTAATTTGGAGGCTCAAACGAGCTTAGGAAATTATGAAAATTTATATGTAGGTACTTCTAATGCTCCTCAAGCTCAAGGACTCCTTGGCTTGCACATATGTGCAAACATTGAGGATGATTGTTTTGATAAGATACCATAGAAAGCACCTACCATGATCCTAGGCCATTTCGTTGTTGAAAATCCACATCTTTCCCCTCTTTAAATATTTGAATCCCCAAGGAAGGGGCAAGAGAATCACTCTCAGACCATTGTGTGCTAGATGATAACAATCTTGTAGCCCAGAACCTAATTACACTTAGGTATGATTAAAAATGGAGAGCACTTACAACTTCAGTGTATGCAAGGGAATCTTTTCATTATTTTGATCAACTAATCACTCTCATGGTGAAAAAGGAGATGAACCTTTGTTGTAATCATGTCAAGCATAGCCAAGGGTGATTATTGTATGTATGTAGGTAGATGAAGACTAAGACACAACAAAGGTGCTACAAGAGGATGAGGAAGGTATCAAAGCAACCAAGAAGCTCTAGGACAACACAAAAATGCACTTCAAAGAGGTGGAAGATCAACAAATAGAGGAAGAGGTGGAAGATTTTATGGAAGAGGATGACACTCTTCAAATGGATGCTTTTTGTGTGGTAAGTCAGGTCATTTTTTAAACGAATGATTTCATCAAGCTCAAAGACCAGGGATTCAAAGCAAGAACAACAATTATAGAGGGCAAGGAAACTATGCAAACACATTATCCAGCCAAGGGAGTTTTTATTTGATTGCCATGAGGTATGGCAAGGATACAACTCAAGCTGGTGAAAGAATATGGTATGTAGATTGTGGATATAGCAATCATACGTCATTTTGGAATAGGTTTTAGGTTTATAGCAAAAGGAAAGAAGCAAGGGAGGATGTTCACAATGGACATAAATCCTCCACATCATTCAATGTATGTCAAGTATGGTGAAAAGAGAACTAAAGAGTTGGACCCATGGCATAAACGAATAGGTCACATCAGCCTATAAAAGCTCAAGAACATGAAAAGGAGGAGAATGGTAAGAGGCCTACCAAATTTTACATCTAAAATATTTCATGAAATATTTGTAGCTTACCAACAGGGAAAATGATCAAGGTTGCCCTTTAGGAAAAGTACCTAAGTGAGTGCAAAAATTTTAGAACTCATTCATACAAATGTTTGGTCCAACAAGAGAAGTATACCTTTCTAAAAAAAGGTATTTTGTAACCTTCTTTGATGACTTTTCAAAATAATTTTGGTTGTATTGCATTAGGAACAAATCAAATTTGTTTTACTACTTCAAGCAATTCAAGGCAAAGTGGCATTATTAATCCAAATGGTTTACCATGCTAACATACAATGCATTAAGAAACATAATGTGCAATATCTTTTACCATGTGTGGCCAAAAGAAGAAATCTTTGCAAGCAAAAATGGTGCTATGTATGCCACTATGACCCATGGAAGATGGTTCGTGCATTTCTGTGATAAAAAAATCTTTAAAAGCTTGGGTTATGCACAAATCTACGTTGAAAATAAAGTAAACCAAGATGAAATGTATATTGTTGATCAGATAGAGGTGCACCATTTTTTAAGTCATGCCATGCACGTGAGAAATATTAATCAAATGCATAAGTGGAAATCATTTCTTGAAAAGAATCAATTTGGATGGCAGAAATATTATGCAAAACGACAGAATGTGAAGGAAAACGGCTAAGAGCATCAACTACAACATTAGTTTTACCAGGTTGATATTGCATCATGGGTTGGAAATTTTGAATGAATGAAGCGCATTTAAGATGTCGATCAGAGAAAGGGCTGATTCAATAAACACTTAATAGCATTTTGATAAAGACCTTAGAGCCCATAAGATAGTGTTTCCAAATTCGCAAAGCATGCACAATTGCTAAGAATTCTTTATCACATAAACTATAATTCTTTTATGAGGGTTTAAGCTTTCTACTCTCAAATGCAATGGGATGATCATTTTGCATCAAAACAACACTTATTCCTGAGCCACTAGCATCAGTAATGACATGAAACGGTTGTGAAAAATTAGCTAACTGGAAAGAGGTGCATGTTTGAGTTTTTTAAATGATTTTCTTTGGGTAAGTCCCATGCAAATTTTATTTTTTTTTCAATAATAAAGTAAGAGGTAATGCTAAATAAGAAAAATTTCAAACAAACTTCCTATAGAAACTAGCCAACCCAAGAAAAGAACGAGCATCATTGCTTGTTTGTGGTGTAGGCCATTCTGCTATAACTTTAATCTTTTTTGGATCCACATGCACGCCTTCACTTGAAATAATATGTCTTAGATATTCTAGCATACGTTGAAAGAAGTATCTCTTTTCAGGATTAGCATAAAGTGTGTTCTCTCGTAGTAAATGAAAAAATGTTTTAAGACGCTTCTCAAGCTCACTATCATTCTTACTGTAAACAAGTATATTGTTGAAGAATACAAGAACAAAAGCTTGTTAATCAAGAAAAATGTTGTTCATCATACGTGAAAATGTAGCAACACCATTAGTAAGTCCAAATGGTATTACCAAAAATTCATAATGGCGGGTTTGAGTTCTAAATGCAATATCACTTTGTGTCATACAAATCTGATAGTGACCCGATTTTAGATCAATTTTACTAAAGACACAAGCTCCTCGTAATTTATGTAAAAGATCATCTATTCAAGGAATAAGGTATCTATTCTTTATTGTGATCTTTTTAAGGGCTCTATAATCAATGCCCGTTCGATAAGTTTTATTCTTCTTCTATACTAAGAGACCTAGTGCTCTAAATGGGGAAGAACTAGGCCTTATAAGTCTTTTCTGTAGTAGGTATTTTACTTGGTTTTCTATTTCCTTTTGGTGTAGTGGGCCACGTCTCTAAGGTGGTGTATGAGAAGGAGAACTACCAGGGACTAATTCTATGCTATGGTCAAAGGATCCTTGAGATGGTGGTAGCTCAGAGGGATACTTAGAAATAAAACAATCCTTATATGTAGTCGTGAAAGTTTTATGTGCATCAGGAAGTGTATGAGTATAATCATTGATAACATTGACAAAAACAATGCATGAATTGAATCCTTTAATAAATGCACATTTTACTTGAGTATGACTAATCAATGGAAATGGCTAGAAATCATGCCATGTAGACAAAGTAGTGATTTGACCTTTAAATTCAAAGTGAAAGGTATGTGTATGGCAGTCAATGTGTGGGTGATAATGATGACGAAAGGCATACTGAGTATGACATGGTAATATTGCAAAGGTGCAATTGAAAATGTTTGTGCATCTACATATGGACCTATGCTAATCGTAACATCTTGCACTTCTTGTATTACATTATATTGACTACCTTGAAATGCAACTTTCACTTTACACAAGGAAGGAAATGTTTTTAATTTAAGTTCTTGTACTAATAGATGTGAAATTGAATCATGTGAGCTACCATAGTCATGTAAAATATTAACATGCTTGTTATTCATACTACCTTGCATGCAAGTAAAGAATGAACTGAGATATCATTAACCAAGGTACTTATGTCCTTCTCCAATGCTTCCTCTGTCCAAACATGCAGAATTTCTTCATTATGGGCCACCATGTTATGCGATTGAGTTGCAATTGGATTCATGTGAAAAGTTCACAATCGGCACTTTAATTCTATATGTCAAGGTTTACCACAATTCTAACAGGTGATATGTGGTCGCTTCTATTGGGCATCCATCACTGAATTTTGGAGGGTAGGTGGTTTGGTAGGTTGGAGAGATGAAGCAACAGGTGGAGTTGAGTAATTGGATTGTGGAGGACGAGAAAAACTAGAGTAGGATGAGGCATTAAAATTATGCTTCATAAGAAATGTGGGTTTAACTAAAAGTTGTTGTTGACGTTGTCGAGAAGGAGGTAAGGAGGGAAGAGTGGCACGAGGTTGGATCGGGCCCAAGTGTGGGTTGTTCTACCCATTCGACGAGTGGCATTTGCACACTGGGCACCTCACCCTAGTATGGTGATCGAATCGTATGTCATAGGCCCGCACCCTTAGAAGAGGCAAGCAAATGTGCGTATGCTCATAAGCATTGTGGATTAAAAGTCAAATACAATGCTAGGAAACGTAAATTCCGGGATCGATGTGCCAAGTAAACAAACTAATCTCAATGATACAATGTAAATACACTTGATGTTGTCCAATAAATCCCAATAATACAATGATTCCTCCTAGAGTGCAAATCAGTGATACGGTATGCTGCTACAGTGCGGATCAGCCAACTACAAGATAGACTTCCCGCTACGGTGCAAGAACACGCCCACGAGCTTCCACTTCGGTCTTTGTAGTGAGATCTTTGCTTTTCTTCGGTCTTCGGTCAGGGATTTACTACATGTCTTCACAACAATATTTTTGCTTCTCTTTACTTCAATAATCCGTGCAAAAGCCTAGAGAAAAGATCCACAAAAAAGATCCATGGGGGAGACAATAAGAACAAACATCATTAGTTCATTTGGGAAAAGAATAATACTACACTCATTAAAAGAAAATTTTCTACTTCTCTTATATATTTCACTTTTCGTATTTCCAGTTTCTTTATTTATTAACAAAAGACATAAAATCAATTCCTTAAAATTACCACTTCCATCCTTCAAATCACTATGAGAATAAGTGAAGACATCTCTATATTTTTACATATAAGTATAGATTTCTCACTAATTTCAGCAATCTTGGGGCAGTACAATGTTCTATCACTACAAGATATGAGGGGCATACCGATGCCGTTTATACCGATGGTCACTCGTGACGCCGGTGTAAACGTCGGAAAACATGACTTAAAGATACCGACGGTCAAGTGACCGTCAGTATGACCATTTTAAACGGATCGTCGGTGTGCTCCGTAGACGTTGGTATAAGCATCCCTATAAGCGTCGGTATGAGCGTCCGTATAAGCGTGGGTATAAGCGTCAGTATAAGTGTTGGTAATTTACTGGAAGTTATCGACATCCATACCGAGGCCAACTTTTAAACATACCGGGAACCCAAGAGCAAAACTTCACTTTTTTCTGTGTGTTTGAGTACTGTTTGTCTTCTGTCGAACTTGCCCGTGTGAAGCGAATTGCGAATTGCATTGTCTTGTGCACACACATACACACATAGATCTCTCTCTCTACACACACACACTCTCCCTCGTTTTAGATCTGAGATCTTGGTAAGTAGTGCACGTACTGTTAGCCTTTGTCTTTCTCTATGCTTTATGTCTTATAATTTCTCTTCTCTTTGATTTTGTAGAAGTTCTTTGGCGTTGATTGTTTGGAATTCAACGATAGACGACCTACATTATGCTTTGACGACAACGATCCAAAAGAGGGACATACTTGTAAGTGATTGTTTTATTATCTATTGATAGAGAGAGAAAGAGAAAGAGAGAGAGAGAGAAAGAGAGAGAGAGAGATGAGAGAGAGAGACAGAGGGAGAGAGAGAGAGAGAGAGAGAGAGAGAGAGATAAAGAATGATGAAAAGAAAGGAAGATAGAGATAGGAAAATAGAGCATACACACGCACACACATACATACACACACACACATCTACACATTTACACATGCATACATACACACACATACACATATACACACATGCACATATAAACATAGGAAAATAGAGCAAACATACACACACACATACACACGCACATACACACACACATCTACACATTTACACATGCATACATACACACATACATGTACACACATGCATGCTTACATACACACACATATACACACATGCATGCTTACATACACACATATACACACATGCATGCATAGACACACATACAAATATACATACATGCATACATACACACACATGCATACACACATACATACACACACATATATACACATATGCATACATACACATACACACACAAATACACACATACATGCATACACATACATACACACACATACACATATACACACATGCATGCATACATACACACATACAAATATACACACATGCATACATACACATAGCAATATAGAGCATACATACACACACACATCTACACATTTACACATGCATACATACACACATACATGTACACACATGCATGCTTACATACACACACATATACACACATGCATGCTTACATACACACATATACACACATGCATGCATACACACATATACAAATATACATACATGCATACATACACACACACATGCATACACACATAAATACACACACATATATACACATATGCATACATACACATACACACACATACACACATACATGCACACACATACATACACACACATACACACATACATGCACACACATACATACACACACATACACATAATCACACATGCATGCATACATACACACACATACACATATACACACATGCATACATTCACATTGCAAAATAGAGCATACATACACACACACACACACATATCTACACATTTACACATTTAGATATTTATAGGTGTTTAAGTATTTATGTTTTAGTATTTTAGGTTTAAGTCTAAGTCTTTCTGATTAGGGTTTTAGGGGTTTAACACATACATAACATATATACACACATACACATACACATGCATATAATACATATATAAAAAGTACTTGTGTTTTAAATAATTTAATTAAATATATATAATTAAATATTTATAATTAAATATATAAAAATAGGATTAATTAAGAAAAAATCTGAATATGTAAATAAATATATATATAAAATAGGGTTTTAGGTTTTTAGCATTTGGATTATGGTTTTAGGTTTTTAGGATTAGGATTAAGGTTTTAGGGTTTAAGAAAAAAATTTGAATAGATAAATCAATATATATATAAAATAGGGTTTTAGGTTTTTAGGATTAGGATTAGGGTTTTAGGGTTTTAGGATTTAAGGGAAAAATCTGAATAAATAAATAAATATATATATAAAATAGGATAATTATATAGATAAATAAATATAAAAAGTATTAGTGTTTTAAATAATTTAATTAAATATATATAATTAAATATATAAAAATAGGATTAATTAAGAAAAAATCTGAATAAATAAAAAAAATAAAAAAAAATAAATTATATATATATATATATATATATATATATATATATATATATATATATATATATATATATATATATATATATATATATATATATATATATATATATATATATATATATATATATATATATATATATATATATATATATATATATATATATAATAGGGTTTTAGGTTTTTAGGATTAGGATTAGGATTTTAGGGTTTTAAGGTTTAAGGAAAAAATCTGAATTAATAAATAAATATATATATAAAATTGGATAATTATATAGATAAAATATAAAAAGTATAGTGTTTTAAATAATTTAATTAAATATATATAATTAAATATATAAAAATAGGATTAAGTAAGAAAAAATCTGAATATATAAATGAATATATATATAAAATAGGGTATTAGGTTTTTAGGATTAGGATTAAGGTTTTAGGATTAGGGTTAGGATTAGGGTTTTAGGGTTCTAGGGTTTTAGGAAAAAATCTGAATAAATAAATAAATATATATATAAAATAGGGTTTTAGGTTTTTAGGATTAGGATTAGAGTTTTTGGGTTTTAAGATTTAAGAAAAAAATTGAATAAATAAATAAATAAATAAATATATAAAATAGGATAATTATATAGATAAATAAATATAAAAAATATTAGTGTTTTAAATAATTTAATTAAATATATATAATAAATATATATAATTAAATATATACAATTAAATATATAAAAGTAGGACTAATTAAGAAAACATCTGAATATATAAATAAATATATATATAAAATAGGGTTTTAGGTTTTTAGGATTAGGATTAGGGTTTTAGGATTAGGATTTTAGGTTTTTAGGATTAGGATTAGGGTTTTTGGGTTTTAGGGTTTAAGGAAAAAATTTAAAAAAATAAATAAATATATATATAAAATAAGGTTTTAGGTTTTTTTAGGTGTCTAAGTATTTAGGTTTAAGTATTTCAGGTTTAAGTCTTTAGGGTAAGAGTTTTAGGTTTAATAAAAACACAAATGATGTAAAATGTCCATATTGTAGCAGATGGCTTCTTTGGATCCGGAGGAGAGAACGACGTGTCCTTGCACTTAGTGCAAGTATCAAATTTATCAGAAACGTCCGATTTGTACTGCCTGTGTTAGAGAGTATGGATCCTTTGATAGGAGTCGACTCGAAAACCTATGCTACCATTCGCATGGTCCCCCAGGTGAGCACATGGATCCAAACGACATTGCACCGATAACCTCTCGTGGACAAAAGAGAAAAAAGAAGGACTTAGACGTACAAGCAATTACTAATAGTATTACACAGAATGAACATATGGAAGAGATGCTCGAAGCATTTTATGAGATGGACGAAGATCATGATGGTGGTGAGGATGTCAAGAGTTTCATGGACACAACAAAATTTCCACGATCAGAAGTCGATGAAGAATGTGAAAACATGCAAAGACTAGCTTGTTTACCACTTTACAATTTGAGCAAAGATATCTGTACTACGTGCGTCACTCGTGATGCTCAATCTGCAATCCATTTATGGATGGTTAGATAGTAGTGTCACTGAATTGTTCAGGTAAGTGGAGAACAAATTGGCTTTCATTGTTGTATCAAAAATAACTTTATTTACTAATATCATTTTAATTGCTTATTGCAAGCTTCTTAAAGATCAATTTTTTCCAGAGGGCAATGACATGTCTCCAACACGTGGAGATGCAAAAAAAATTTTACAATCCATTGGAATGGATTATACTAAAATTCATGCTTGTCTGAATGATTGCATTCTCTTTCGGAATGAATATGTGTATCTCCACGTATGTCCAAGGTGTGGAGCAAATAGATTTAGAGAAGACCTTGCAGGCAAAGCAATCCCTGCAAAGGTTCTTCGCCACTTTCCTATCATTCAACGAATTAAGAACATGTCTAGATGAAAATCTATAGCTGAGTTAATGTCATGGCATACAAAGAGCAGGTCTATAGATGGTGTAATGCGAGTGCCTGCCGACTCTGATGCTTGGAAGCACATAGATAGTAGGTGGCCAGAGTTTGCTAGTGAGCCTCAATCCATACGTCTACGCCTAGCTATGGATGGAGTGAATCCATTTGGTTTACACAGTTCTTCATGGAGCACATGGCCTCTATGTTTGGTGAATTATAACATTCCACCATGGCTGGCCACAAAGAAAGGTAATTTATTATTAGCTCTTATTGTATCAGGTAAGTATAAGGTAAAAAACATGGATGTATATCTTGCCCCACTTGTGGAAGAACTACACATTTTATGGGATGGGATTACTGTGTGTGACATGTCTCAACCTATAAGAAAACGAGCCGTGCGAGTGCAAGGCATACTTATGTGGACGATGCATGATTGGCCTAGTTATGGTGAATGTTCAGGTTTATCGATTTCGGGTTACCATGCTTGTCTCTTATGCGGACCACGACTCGAAGCACGCTATTCCAAAGCACTACATAAAACTGTCTATGAAGTACACCATAGATATTTGCCTGATGGACATGTTTTATGTGAATGACAAATTGGTCGACAAGCGCAACGCCAAATGAAAGCTAGTGATTGGAAACAACTGTGGGATTTAGAAAATCCAGTCACGGGCATGAAGCGGTTGTCTATTTCTTTGGAAAACTTTCATTGAAAAGAAAGAAAGCAAAGCACAAAGGGAGGACTTAGAAGAGCGAGGTCGTATGCGAGAGTTGTGGGCAATTACTAAGCCCAACGGAATAGTATCATTACCAAGAGCTTCTTGGGTGCTTCGCAAGATGGAAGAGCAACAAGTGAAGAAAAAAATTTCAGAGTTTCGGACACCTACTAGATGCATGAGGTGTCTAAAGACTGCTTTCACACGAAACGACGATGTTGGAGGGCTCAAGTCTCATGATTGGCACAATTTTTTACTGTTTGTGCTCCTTGTAGCCCTAAAAGATTGTCTTTCGGAGGATGTACGAAGAACCATTTATAAAATTAGTTCTTTAGTATGGTGGATCTCTTCTAAAGAGATAAATAAAGATAGCATAGAGAGTGTGAAACTCAATGCTATCGAGGCTGTTGTATGGTAGAGAAATACTTCCACTATTCAACTTCATTTACTGGTTCATGTGGTAGATGAAGTTGCAATAGCAGGAACTATCCATAGTCGATGGATGTTCTTCTTAGAGCGCTTTATGAAGACATTAAAAGGGTTTGTTGGACAGAGAGCACGTCCAGAGGCCGGGTAGCATGGCAGAGGGATGGCTTGTACAAGAGTCTCTTGTATTCATAACTGAGTTTCTACGTATGTCGGATCCCGAAATGCCTTTCTTATGGAGCGATGATGAAGATGTTCGTCTCGTAGGCGATTGCAAAGGAAAATGGATGCAGCTTTCAGAGACAAGGCAATGAACTTTTGCATAGTTAATTCTGAGCCAATGTAGAAGTGGTTAGAAAGGTATGAGCTTGCCAAGGAAACCAACGCAAAGGAAAGAGCTCAGTTTCGAAAGAATCGTTCCACTCGATTTTTGCCTTTTCCAGAAATTCTTCGACCTCTTCCACCTTTTCCAACGAGCAGATGGCTAGATACAGCGGTTTCACAAGCAAAGGCAACGGGTGAAGATATCTCTGAAGACGAAGAAGAAATCGCAAAGGGATGTGATTGGGAGTATAGTAAATACGGTGCACTATGGTCTCATGGATGACATTTTTGCATCGCACGAATCGATAGAAATAGGTCTACTTTTGATAGTGGAGTGATGGTGAACTTTTTGCAAAAAAGTAGAGCAAGTGCAAGAGATGATAATGCTCAAGAAGGCTAGCTAGATTATTGTGGTGTGACTCAAGATATCTTGAAACTATCTTCTAGGAAGTTTGATTATTTTGTTTTTGATGTGAAATGGTTCAAAGTAGTCACCTTTGGAAGAAATGCAACACTGAGGCTGGATAAAAGCGGTTTTCTTCAAGTCGACTCCGCAAAATTATGGACGGATGAAAGGGATACATTTGTACTTCTGGAACATTGTGAGCAAGTTGTTTTTATACCAGATTCAAAAGAACCAGAGTGGCTATTTGTTTTACAAGTCGCCCCATGTAGTAGAAAAATTTATGAGAATATAGATGTACAAGATAGTCCATCTGTAGTGGGCTCAGAGATCATTGTTTGAGAAGAAGAGGTCATTGTTCGAGAAGAAGAGTTCATTGAAGAAGAGGTCATTGTTCGAGAAGACGAAGCAATAGATGATTATCAAGAAGAAACCAGCATAGCAAGCGATTTAGAAGCCATCAATATAGAGATAGATATTCTTGGTGCATCGAATCTTCAAGAGGATGCTAGATTAGAGGATTTTTGAATAAAACACTTATACGTACTATTTTTTGTTTTTTTCCCTGTTTATTCTCTATATTACCTTTATTATCACATACTAATTATTTGAATTCTTTTGTTACAAAGCACGATGGGAGACAGTCCTCCAGTCACTCCTCATTCCATGACAGAGGAGCAGCTTTTAGAGTTTATCTCTCAGTCTCTTGTCAGTTCAGAGTGGATTCTGCACACCGCACGTGAGGTGATGTCCCATCGACGATCAGAGGCTCATGATGCTTTCAGAGCAGGCTTACCAAAGCATGTATGGTTAGATGCTGAGGAGTGGGATCTGATTCACGACGAGTAGTAGCAGACTCCTGACCGATATCGCCAGCAGCAAGATGCGGTAGCCACATGTTTAGATACGGTTGGACCATCACATTTGGGCAGCGACGGATATGACACGATGCGTCATGAGTTTGTAAGTACCATTTCATTTATTGAATTTATTTGTGTTAAGTTTCTCATGTATGTTCCTCTAATGTTTTGTATATTTGTTGCAAGAGCTGGCAATGGGTCATCCTCAAACACGAACGGAAGAGTTTTACGGATATCAGCACGGATTGACTACACTATTGGAGGACTTGGAGGGACGCGGTGCAGTCGTTTCATGGGAGCGTTTGCGATGAGGTGATTAATTTATAGATTTGGTTTTTACTTGTTGTTTATAATTTTATGTGAATTTATCTCATTCCATTAATGTTCTTTGTTGCAGGACTGTTGATAAGGAACGTTCTTTGCATGTGTATGGCAGTGGCACACCAAAATTTTGTATTTGATTTTTATATGGCAATGCATTGCTTTGCCACATTTTGTAAAAGCGTCATATATGACAGTGGTTTGCCACACTCTTTTACATGCTTTATTTATGAAATATATCACTTTCTTTGTACATGGTTCATGGTTCATTCTGATTATCTCTTTTGTGTCCAATAATATTCTGTTTTATGAAATCATATTTCAGTTGACATTAGAGTAGACATCACATGTACTCGGTTTTTTTTGGGTAGAGTGTATTGTCTTTTGTTAAGCAACATCATGGTAATGTTGCTGTAGCAAAAGACAACACACTCTGCCCAAAAAATTTTTTGCAGATATGGTCATCGGTATACGCGACGGTACTCCCAATAATGTCATTGGAAAAAGCGTCGGTACACCCAGCGGGCGCCGGTATACGCGATAGTGCACCCAGCAGAGGCGTCGGTATGGGCGTCGGTATAAGCGTCGAAATTACCAACGCTTATACCGATGCTCATATCGACGCCCATACTGACAGTTATACTGACGCCCATACCAGCACTATAGTACCGACACGCATATCGACAGCTACACCGATGTCGCGGCAAAAATAGCTGCATTCATTTCCCTCGGTAAAAACCTCGGTATACCGCCGATCTGTTGTAGTGTATGTGTGTATGTACTCATAGTTTTTCTTTGGTACAAGGATCTTGTCCATTTTCGCTATACTCTTGGAACACTACATATCATTATGTGTGTAGATACCCAAGATTTTGTTTTGATAGTGTCTTGCACCACAGAAATCCTTGAATATAGATTGCTGATTCGACATCCTTCAAATAAATATCCCAATAAGTGAATACATCTCTATATTATCATAGATGAGATTGGATTTGTCAAGTTCTGTATAGTCTTGGAACACTACATGTTACTATGTGTGTATGTGCTCAAAGTTTTGTTTTGATACTAGGAGATTGTCAATTATTCTATAATCTTGGAACACTACATGTCATTATGTTTCTTTGTACTTAGGGTTTTCTTTTGATAACTGAGCCCCTCCAATCATAGAGATCCTTGAAAATAGATTTCTCTCTATAGTTTCATAGATAAGAATGGATTTCTAATTTTCTCCTATAACCTTGGAGCACTATATGTCATTATTTGTGTATATAATATTGGAGCACTATATCTCATTATGTGTTTATATACTAGGATTTTGTCAATTTTTCTATAATCTTTGAACATTACGTGTCAATATATGTGTACCTATTGAGGGTTTTGTTTTGATAACTCAACCTCTTGCACGATAAAAATACTTGACATCCTAAAGACGACTACCACAATAGGTGAACACATCTCTATATTCTCATAGATAATAATGGATTTGCCAATTCTCTCTATAGTCTTGGAGCTTTGCATGTCATTATGTGTGTATTTACTAAGGGTTTTGTTTTCATAATAGGAGTTTGTCCGTTTTTACGAAGCTCTTGGAACACTACATGTCATTCTATGTGTACGTAATCTGGGTTTTATTTTGATAACTCACCCCCTCGCACCATACCAATCCTTGAACATAGATTTCCAATTCCATATCCTTCAAATCACTATCACAGTAAGTGAATACATATCTATATTTTCAAAGATGAGAATAGTTTTGTCCATTTCTTGTATAATCTTGGAACTCTATATTGCATTCTGTGTGTATGTACTCAGGGTTTTGTTTTGATACTAGGGGTGTCTTAATTTTTTTCTATAACCTTGGAACACCACGTTTCATTATATTTGCACGTACTTAGGGTTTTGTTTTGATAAGTGAGCCTCTCGCATTATAGAAATCCTTGAACATAGATTTTTTATTTGAAATCCTTCGAGAAATCATTATCATAATAAGTGAGTACATCTCAATATTTTCATAGATAAGAATTGATTTGTCAAATTTTTTATATTCTTGAAATACTATGTGTCATTATGTGTGTATATACTCAGGATTTTTCTTTTCTCATTATGTCAATTTTTTCTACAATCCTCCAACACTACATGTCATTACGTGTGTACCTATTGAAGGTTTTGTTTTGATAACCCAACCGCTCGCACCATAGAAATCCTTGAACAAAGATTTTTTCTTGGACATCCTTCAAAACACTATCACAATAAGTGAATACATCTATATTTTTTCATAGATAAGAATAAAATGATCATTTCTTTTCTATAATCTTGGAGCACTGCGCTTCACTATGTGTGTATGCACTCAAGGCTGTCTTTTGATACTAGGAGGTTTCTAAATTGTCTATAATCGTGGGACACTACATGTCATTCTATATGTACCTACTCAGGGTTTTTTTTTTATAACTCGGCCTCTTTCACCATAGAAATCCTTTAACATAGATTTCGGATTCCACATCCTTCAATTCACTATAAGAATAGTTAAATACATCCCTATATTTTATTAGGGAATAATGGATTTGTCAAATTTTCCTATAATCTTGGAACACTACGAGTCATTATGTGTCTATGTACACATTATTTTTTGTATATAACTCAGCCTCTTCTATCGTAGATTTCCGATTCAAGCCCAATCAAATCATTATCACACTAAATGAAGGCATCTCTATATTTCATAAATAACACTAGATTTGTCAATTTTTTCTATAATCTTGTAACACTACATGTCACTATGTTTTGATATAAGGAGTTTGTCAAATTTTTCTATAGTCTTGGAACGCAACGTGTAATTATGTGTGTATGTACTCACGGTTTTGTTTTGATAACTCAGACTCGCACCATAGAAATCCTTCAACATAGATTTGTTATTCGGCATCCTTCAATAACTATGAGAATAAGTGAATACATTTCTATATTTTAAAGATATAAATGGTTTGTCATTTTTTTGTATAATGTTGGAACACCATCTCATTATGTGTGCATGTACACATTATAGTAGTAGTTTCCGATTTTCTCTATAATCTTGGAACACTGTGTCTCTCATACCATGGAAATCCATGAACATAGATTTCCGATTCGACATCCTTGAAATCACTATCAAAATAAGTGAATACATCTCTATATCTTCATAGATAAGAATGGATTTGTAAAATTTTTGCATAATCTTAAAACACTACATGTTCTGACGTGTGTATCTACTCAATTTTGTTTTCATAGTAGAATTTTATAATTTTCTTCTATAATTTTGGAACACTAAATATCATTATTTGTATATCTACTAGGGTTTTGTTTTGATAACTCAACAAGTCGCACCATAGAAATTTTCGAACATACGTTTCCGATTCAAGCTCCTTCAAATCACTATCAAAGTAAGTGAATAAATCTCTATATTTTCATAGATAAGAATGGATTTGTCAACTTTCTCTATAATCATGGAACACTTGGTGTCACTATGTGTGTACATACTCATGGTTTTGTTTTATTACTAGAAGTTTTTCAATTTTCTCTATAATCTTGGAACACTACATATCACTTTGTGTGTACGCACTCATGGTTTTGTTTTCATAACTCAGCATGTCGCACCATTGAAATCCTTGAACATATATATACGAATGGATTTGTCAATTTTCTCTATAATCTTGGAACAGTGTGTTATTTTGTCAATATGTACTCATGATCTTATTTTCATATTAGGATTTTGTCAAAAAAAAATTTTAACCTTGGAACACTACATGTCATTATGTGTGCACATACTCATGGTTTTGTTTCGCTAACTCAGCCTCTTGCACCATAGAAATCCTTGAACATAAATTTCTAATTCAACATCGTTCAAATCACTATCATAAAATTTGAATACGTCTCTATATTTTCATCGATAAGAGTGGATTTTTCAAATTTTTCTATAATCTTGGAAGATTATGTGTCATTATGTGTGTATGAGCTCAAGGTTTTGTTTTGATACTATGAGTTTTTTAATATTTTCTATAATCTCATAACACTACGTGTGATTATGTGTGTACATACAGAAGGTTTTGTTTTGATAACTCATCCTCTCACACCATAGAAATCCTTGAACGTAGATTTCCAATTCAACATTAAAAATGATTGAGGACAATGATCAATCAAGCGGGAAGAATTTCATAAAGTGATAGAAAAGAAATGGTTGAACCACACCGTAAGAGGAATATTATAAAGTAATCCTCAACCATGGATTTTGGGGAAAGTGTTTCTCATCACACTCTTAGTGGTGAAGTTGTGAGTTCCAATCCCCTCTTGATACAACAACAAGTTTGATTCGCATGTGGATGTTAATGATAAGGGAAGAACAATAGATCTCTTATCAAGGGGAGTTGTTCAGGATATGAAGCTTATAGCTTGGAGAGCCATGCATGGCATTAAGGATGAGACCTATATCATGTCCACCCTATCAAGGTTACTACAAAAGAATTGAGCTTTGATGAGATGGTTATTGAGCTGAATAAGTAGGTATTTGGCATTTCATAATATTTTTTTCTTTGAGCTTCCTAGAACTTATCCTATCATTTCTCTATGACCATAAACATTACATGAAGATATATGAGGTGATGATGGGGAGCCTAGGATGCTTCACCTAGGAGGAAGTGAAGGTAGAGTACCCAACAACCTCCTCATACAAAGCCTCTTCGAATATTTTGTACTTTAGCTAACATGTCATGTTACATTGATGATTTGCATCTCATTTAGGAAGAAATGTCAATTCTTGGAATCGAGTATTCGATGTCTATCATCAAACATTTGATGCTTGGCATCCATTTTATGAATTGTTGTGATGACAATGCACCACTCTGGATTCTCTAGCTCAAGATTTCTATGATGATACCTTCATAGTAGAACACCAAGTGTAAGATGATGCACATAGTACTCCATGTAGGACCTAGATAATATGCAAAAAACACACAATACATGGAGAGCATGAACACATATTTTTTAGGTGTTACAAATGTGTTCAAAGTGATAGTCTTTGGCTGACCACGCCACCATATGTTATATTAAATAACATATACAAAGTGTTTGGTAGCCATTTTCCTTTAATATCGGCACTAACAATAATAATCTCCCACTAAAGGCCAATATGGACAGAGTGAGTATGGGAGGACTTGGGCTTCGTGGAAGTTACAAATCATGAATCAAATGGTCCCCATTGCACATATGACCTGGACCTCTTAGTTGGGTAGGTCAAAACTAAGGTATAGCCATGCTCCAAGGTTCAAGATTAGAATAATAGACCTAACTATTCTCAGATTCTCTATAGTTATAACTCTAAAAGTAGTCTTCCTATCCACAAGAGTAAGCTTCATAGTATTTCTATGTGTTGGATTATTCATAGTATGGTGGGTACACCACTTATTCAATACTTTTTGGCAATTTTTCTCTTTGGGAGTCCCTCAAGAAAACATAGAAGGAAACATGAAAAGTGAACTTTGGGGTTTTCATGAGGAGTAACGTATTTAGAGACCCCTAGAATACCTGAGTGGAAGAATTAGAGATCATAAGAGTAGAACTCCTTTAGATACATATAGTATGTAAGTGGATTGCTCCAACATAAATGAATGCAAAAAACGTAAAAGTAAGTGGATTCCCAAAGAAATGAAAGAATCAGGAGTTTCCTCTCTATCGCTCTTTAACTCTCCTCTAATTCTCCATTTTCTTGAATTTAGGGTTGATTATAAACTTAATTTTTGACTTTCTTATAGAAAACCTTTGCATAGAAGATAGAATACTTATTATTTATAATAAATATAAAATAAGTTTAGGGACTTCCTTCATTATTGATTGACATTATAAGAAATCACTAAGTGAATGTTCATATATTTAATATGAAAAGGCACTTGTAACATTTTCCTACACACACACACACACACACATATATATATATATATATATATATATATATATATATATATATATATATATATATATATATATATATATATATATATAGAAGGAGAGAGAGAGAGATACGCATAGATATACATATACACTACTATAGAGTTAGTGGTGTCTCGAATATACGTCAAATTACGTGGTAATCTTGAATCAAATAGATTACAAAATCCTATTAGGCCAAAGACGCTCTTAGGGATAAGTTTCTGTAGAAAGTAAGGAAATTGTATTCTTAACAGATTGTATGCCCACATGGATGTCAAAAAGGAAATGGAGCTCCTCTCACTTAAGAGTACTCGAGAATAAGGAAAGTATTGCATAAAGTCAAATAAATGGCCTTATGATCAAGGTGTGGAAGACGGAGGTATCATATACACTAAATCCAAGTGGTTCCTCATGCTAGTCAATAACCTTTTTAGAAAACAAGGAGATATGCAAAAAACTAAAACCTTGTTCCGAAAAAGGTTAGTTATGTTGGTAGAGCTTTAGAATAAAAAAAGAGACAAATTAATTTACCTAGAATACATTGTTCACAACCTTCTATAAGTATTTTAACATTTTTTTGTTCATATCGCTTTTGTTTTTCATCGGGGAAGGGAGGATATAAAACTTATGTAGCAAAATATCTTCTCCACTCTAAGATATTGTTTCAAAAGTGACATATAAGGTATCGTTGAATTCCCTTGGAAAGCTCTGGATTGACGGTTCAAGATATGGAGCTTTGGTGAGAATGAGATTCAAGATACAAACATTGAGAACAAGAGTTTCAAGATACCAGGGTTTTGAACAAGAGGTTCAAGAAATTCTACGAGGTTTGAGGACATCAATTCAAGAGCCCTCAAGAGTTCAAGAGCCAATGATCGAGGACAATGATCAATCAAGGCCGGGGAGGGGGAGGGGGGGGGGGTTCATAAAGTGATAGACAAGAAATGGTTGAACCACACCCAAAGAGGGAATACTAGGAAGTAATCCTCAACCATGGCTCTTGGGGCAAGTGTTTAGCTCATCACGCTCTTAGTCGTGAAGTTGTGACCTCATATTCCCTCTCGGTAAAAAACCAAGATTGATCCTCATGGGGATGTTAATGATAAAGGAAGAACAATAGATCTCTTATCTATGGTAGATGTTAAGGATATGAAGCTTTTGGCTTGGACAGCCATGCAGGGCATTAAGGGTGAGTCCTTGATCATGTCCACCCTATCAAGGTTACTTAAAACAAATTGAGTTTTGATGAGATGATTATTGAGATGAATAATTAGATATTTGGCACTTTAGAGTTTTTCTCTTTGAGTTTACTAGAACTAATCGAATCGTTTCTTTGTGACCATAAATTTTATATGAGGATATATGAGGTGATGATGGGGAGGCTGAGATGCTTCATTTGGGAGGAAGTGGAGGTAGAGTTCCCATCAAGCTCCTCATAAAAATCCCTCTCTAAATATTTTATAAATTTTCAGTAGTGGGTTAGCTCTTGAGTACTTTAGTTAACATGTTATGTTACATTGATGATTTGCATCTCTTTTAAGAAGAAATGTCAATTCTTATCATCGAGTATTCGATGCCTAGCACCAAATATTTGATGCTTGGCATCAAGTTTATGAATTATTGTGATGGCAATGCACCATAGTCGATTCTCCTTCTTAAGAGCTTGGAGAGGATACCCTCATAGTAGAACACCAAGCTCGAGATTTTGCACATAGTACTCCACATAGGGCTCATAGAATATGCAAACAAACACATACTACATAGAGAGCACAAACACATATTTCTTAGGTGTTATGAATGTGGTCAAATCTATAGTCTCTAGCTAACTAGGCCACTATTCGTTGTATTAAAGAACATATATACAAGTGTTCAGCATCCATTTGGCATTTTACATGGGCACAAATGGTAATAATCTCGCACTATAGACCAATATGGCCAAAGTGACTATGGAAGAAAAATAAAGGATATGTGAGTGTAACTACAAAATGTACCTCCCACCTTACCTACATGCCACATAGTATACAACTAAGTGTGAAAGATCATGGATGAAGTAAAACCCATCAAGTGATAACAATGTCGAAAGCTATCATGTGGTAGAGCTTTGGCCAATACATATGCTATGAATTATAGAACATGTTGAAAAAGGAATTGTTGGAGTGTTAATTTATTAATGTATTATTGTTTTTTGGTGCTTTTGATATAGAAACTAAAGATTCATGAGGGCATGAAAGGCATAAGACGATGGACATCAATAATGGGATCTATATTTTATATAGTTTGTAAATAAACCCACCTAGAGGGTTCTATTTTTGAAAACAATTAGTAAAAGTAGTGGTTAGGATAGGAATCACTCTAAATATTTTCGACATAATGAAAAAATCCTATAAACGCATGCACTATGTGGAATCTTGAAATAGAATGCATGGGGGGAGATTGCAGCCAATATGTTCCATATCATCTCCTTGCATATCTATTTCTCTATGTTTTTGGCATTCATAAACTCCATGTGCACGTGAATTAAGATTCTGATAACATTGGTATCACAGCTCTGTGTTCGTCACTACGGAGGGGTATATTTTTGTTTGTTTCAGCATTTGACATTTGTTTCACTCTTCACTATTCGCTATTCACTTTTGCTTTCACTTCTCCTTTCGATTTCGATTCTGATTCTGATTCCGATGCATGTCCTTGTCTTAGCTTGAGTTTGAGTTTTGATTTTATTTTCTATTTCTATTCTAATTCTTGAACCTGAACCTATGTTTACACCTACGGTCGACTAAGGCATCATCAAAGGCATAGAACTTAGGCATAACGTTGGCATCCCTCACACCCATGGCTCCCTTGGTGACCATTGGTTGCCATTGGCTATGGGCGAACCGCTTTCACTTTATGTGTGGCAATAAGGAGTTTTATATTCTCCAAAGAGGGAGGATTTAAACCCACAACCTCAGTCTCACAAGGGAAGTATTGTACCACTACATTGTCTCTTTGTGTAGTCACTCTAGTTCTCTTTTCTTATATCACACACAACTTGCATCTTTTTCTTACTTCTTCGATTCCCAAGAAAAACCCTTCCTTTTACAGTTTAATTCATGCAATCTCAAAATTGTTTTTACATATCTAGCAAGATGGTTTTGTTCTCTAGGCACCCATTGACCCTATGAATACCATAAGCATTTTGGTGAGTCACCTCTACCAGAGGTACCACTCTAGCAATAGCTTAAGCTCTTGTGGCATGAACTTTGAGGCATTCATAACGAGATCCAACAACACAATGAATTACTTTAGAAGATGCAATCTAATGAAGATAATCTTGTGAGGTGGTAAAAGCTATTGTCTCTGCCAATTTGATGGCACACATTCCATGATTGGTGTCAAAAACTAACAATTTCTACGGTTTGATGGTCATAAGGATGGTGCTTTAGTTCTTTCATCACTATCACAATTTGACCATTTCTATTTTGATGAAATATATGTTGGAGGTGAAAAAGTCAAATTTACCACTAGCCATTTAGTAGGAAAATCTCAGCTCTAGTGGAATCTCCTGCATCATAACACACATTATCCAACAACGTGGAAGGCTTTTCAAGACAAAGTGAAAGATAATTTTCTTCCTCCGCAATATCATTTACATGTTCGACATGCATGGAAAACATTTACATAAAAGGAGGGTGACACTATCACTACCTGCACAGAGCGGTGCTCACAAAATGTATTATTTGTTCGAATGCTCGAAGATGTAGTGGAGGATATCTTGCAGTGTAATTATGAAGATGGTTTGGAGATGGGAATCCAAACCAAGCTTCACACCCTGCAACCCATAACGCTCAACAAAGCTATCTATTTTGCCTATGATGTAGAGAAGGAGTTTTAGTCCATAACAAAGTCAATCCGTCTACAACAACATGTCAACAACGCTTTTTGTTATACCAACTTTTCCTATGAAACGTAATTTTAATGCCCGATCTTACTCTAATTCTCCTTGTCCTCCACAACCCAACTACTCAACTACACCTATTGCTTCATCTCTCCAACCTACCAAACCAGCTACCTTGTAGACTTCAATAGTGGACACCCAAGAGAACCGACCATGTATCACCTACTCGAACTATGGTAAACTTGGACATACAAAAATGAAGTCCCGAATTTGACCTCTTTACATGAAACAAGATACAACTCAATTGCATAACATGGAGGCCCATAATGAAGAAATTCATCCTGTTTGGACAAAGGAAGCATTGGAGAAGGACTTAAATATCTTGGGTAACGATATTCTATTGATTCATTACTTTGCATGCACGGTACTATCATAAAAAATTTGTTTATATTTTACATGAGGAGGGTAGTTCACATGATTTCATTATGATTAGCATTAGCACGTGCCCATATGTAGATGCACAAACATTTTTAGTACTTGCACCTTTCCAATCTTACGATGTTGTACCCATTATGCCTTTTTCTCATCATTATAACCCACACATTGACTACCATACACATACCTTTAACTTTGAATTTAAATTTCAAATCATTACTCAGTCTCCATGGCATGATTTCTAACCATTTCCATTGATTAGTCATACTCCTAAACTTCCCGATGCACATAAACCTTTCATGACTTCTTATATGGATTGTTTTATGTTTGAGTATCCCTCTGAACTACCACCATCTCGAGGATCCTTTGACCATAGCATAGACCAAATTCCTTGTAGTTCTCCTCCTCATAAAGCACCTTATAGGCATGGGCCACTACACCAAAAGGAAATAGAAAATCAAGTGCAAGACTTACTCCACAAAGGACTTATGAGGCCTAGATCTTCCCCATTTGGAGCACCAGCTCTCTTAGTAGAGAAGAAGAATACAATTTATCAAATGTGCATTGATTATAGAGCCCTCAACAAGTTCACAATAAGGAATAGATAGCCTATTCCTCGAATAGATGATCTCTTAGAAAAATTAAGAGGAGATCCTGTCTTCTTACTTTATTATTGAAAAATGAAATAAAATTTGCATAGGTGGTTACCCAACAGTAATCCTTTGAAACACTCAAACATGCACCTGTTTTACAGTTATCTAATTTGTCAGAACCATTTCATGTCATTATTGATGCTAGTGGTTTAGGAATAGGTGTTTTTTTAATGAAAAATGATCATCCCTTTGCATTTGAGAGTAGGAAGCTTAAGCCCTCAAAAATGAATTATAGTACATATGATAAAGAATTGTTAGCATTTGTGCATGCTTTGTGAATTTGTTATAGGCTACTAAGCATTTACTAAATCAATAGGCTAGTAAGCATTTACTAAATCAGCCCTTAATCTCTGATCAACATCTAAAATGAGCTTCATTCATTCAAAATTTACAGCCCATGATCCAATATCAACATGGTAAAGCTAATGCCGTTTCCAATGTTCTCAGCCGTTTTCTCCTATGCATGGCATGAATTCAAGAATGTTGCACCTTTAGGTGATGAATATTATACATTTCATCATGGCTTACTTTATTTTCAACATAGATTATGCATAGCCCAAGATTTTAAAGATTTTGTCATCAAAGAAATGCATGAACCATCTTACATGGGACATAGAGGCTTACAAAGCACCATTTGTGCTTGCAAATATTTCTTAGTTTGGCCCAATATGGAAAATGATATTGCACATTATGTTAATTCCGAACAGACCATGTGAAAAAATCTCTTTGGATTTTATCACAAGTCTCCCTATCACTTCATCACATAATGGTATGATTTGGACAATAGTTGATAGGTTTAGTAAATATGCGTATTTCATTCCTTGTAGAAAAACTTTGTTTGCACCTTAGGCCACAAAATTATTCATTAAATTCATTTTTGCACATCATGGGTTTCCTAAAGTATGTTATTTGATTATGATGTTAGATTTTGATATCATTTTTGGGTTGCTTTATTTCAACATTTTGGTTCTAGTTAGATTTTAGATCTCCATTTCATCTTGAAAGTAATGGAAGAAGTGAGGCTAAAAATAGTACTATTCTTGATTTATTACAGTGTTATTCATTAGATAGTCCAACTAACTTGGAGGAAAAATTGCCATTGCTTCAATTTTCTTACAATAGCACCACACACACCACTGCTAGTCATGCACCTTTTGAAATTGTTTATGGTAAAAAGCTTCCCACTCCCATGTCACTCACTCAAATTGATATTCTGATGGGTGATTTCTATACTTCACAATGTTCACGAGCACATTAGGAAAAGTCAAGAACGTTATACACGTAATGTCAATACAAAACAAGTAGCCAAGGAATTCAAGGAAAATGATCTTGTATGGTTGCGTATCATTAAAATACATCTAAAAAATATTTTGCATCATCCTAGAATTAAACTTGCACCATGCTATTATGGGACATTTTGCATTATATAGAAAATTATTGATAATTAATTCAGATTAGATATGCCATCTCATCTGAATATACATAAATCATTTCATATTAGTTTATTCAAACCATATAAAGGAACTTTACTACTCACTCCACTATCATTTGCATAAAGTATCAAGCGTATGAAGCTTTCGTTTGAGCATCTCTTTTGGTAGAGCCAATGATCCTCATTGTTTTGAAAATAGCCTTGAGACTTTATAAAAGTGTCGTTCATTTGTTAGCATTTTCTAGGCAGATGTTTAAGTCCATATAAGCTCTTCTTCAGGTTACAAATTAGACTTTCTTTGCCAGGACTACATAACCCTCTGGTTTTTCCATGTCGATCTTACTCCTAAGATCTCCATGCAAGAAAGTAGTTTTCACATCCATTTGGACTAGCTCTAAGTCCTCAACTTCAGTCAATCCAAGCAACAAGTGTGGTGTAGTCATCTTGCCTACTAGAGAGAAAATTTCCTCAAAATCAACATCATGTTATTGCTTAAAACCCTTTGGGAAAAGTCACATTTTATTCTTTGGAGAAGCACTATATCATTATGTAAATTTCAGCTCATATACCCATTTACATGGCAAATCTTCCGTGTCCTTTCACAAAGGTATTAAATCCCCAGTAACATTCTTGTGAATAGAATCCGATTCCCTCTTCATGGCATGCTCTCACTTGACATAATCATCTATCTGCATAGCCTCTTTGTAGCAAGAAAGCTCACCAACATATATCAGAGTAACAAAATTGAAAACCTATAACATATCTATGAGATAGATGCAAGACACATGTAAAACATCTCAATGATTGCTGAACACGAATATTTGTAGATTGATTAGATTTGAGATTCTCTTGAACATACCTATGTGTAAAATTTTAATGCATGCTAAGAGGGGGACTAGTATCCTCAAACATTACTCTTCTCACTTCATATTCCTTAATAGGTTGTTTATGCATTGTAGACTCACCGAAAATAACATCACTACTTCTGATCATAGATAATATTTCAAGATCCCATAATCGATATCCAAAGTGACCTTCTTGACCATTCCAAGAAAACTATAGTCCTTTGACTTATGGTCCATATTTTGTCTAAGATTCTTTGGTATATGAAGGTACACTTCACACCCAAAAACTCCAAGATGATCACAATATGGTGGCTTGCCTGTCCATAACTCTTTTGCCACTTTAAGAACTTTGACAATATGAAGTTAAATATTTATCACATGAACTGGAGCCGATACTCCTCCTTCCCAAAACCCTTGTGAAATGTTTGCATGATGCAACGTAGAGAGTACTCTATCTTAAATAGTTATATTTATCCTTTTAGCTACAACTTTCTATGCTGGGGTATATGGAGCTATAAACGCTCTACAAATTCTTCTATATAGATAAAAAGGGCTGAATTCATGTGAGGTATATTCATCCCCAGTATCTAAATGTGAATCCTTAATCTTACGTCCTTTTTTCATCTCAAACTGAAGCAAAACATTTTTTGAAAGTATGGAATACTTCATCCTTCATTTTGATAGGATACACCTAGATGTTTCTAGTAGAATCATTCTATGAAAGTGACAAAGTAAAGAGAGTCACCTAATGAACTTGTGGGCATAGGAACAAACACATCTGCATGAATGAGAATTAAAGGCTAAATCAAAGATTCAATGTAAGTCTTATGCACATTCCTAGTTTTTTTCCGTATTGGCAATGCTCGCAAAATGAAAAACTAGAGAAAGAAACCTGAGGTTAGTTGCCAAAATCCAAAAGATTTTCCATTCCACTACAAGATATGTGGCCTAAAGGGCCAAGCCAAATACAATCCATAGGCTCTTTGATAACAACTAAAAAATGTGTTTTTGTGATACAAAGAAAGGATAAAGTGCGCCAAGATTTCTTCCTTTTGAAATAACCATATTTCCCTTTGATATGTGAAATGATTGAGCATAGAAGACCACCTTGTAACCAAGGTCATGAAGTTGACCGAATGCTATCAAACTACATTATAACTGAGGTACATGGAGTACATTATGCATATTAAATTTTGAATCATCAATAAACTGCACAACTACATTCCTAATCCTAACAACCACACTGATAAGAGTCATGAAGTCTTAGAATATCAAGATACTTTCATCCATAAGTAGAGAACCATTGTCAATATGGTGTCACATGGAAAGAAGCACCAAAATCTAGCAGCCACATGGAGGAAAGAAAATGATATATAAGAACCTCCATAGGCACAATACTATCAACTGTCAACACATCATCATTATTAGAAATAGCATCAATTTTCTCAATCTTCCCAATCAAATTAGATAGTGCACGCAGCTATTACACATGCCCATTAACATTATGTCGTTTACCTTTAGCATTCTTTAATGCATAAAAAGTTTTTCTTCATGTGTCCTTTCTTATGAAAATAATGGCATTCAATATCCATCTTTCTTGATTTACTTTACTCTTAGTACATTGACAATTGTTTTCCTTGTTCTTTCTCCTGATATGTTGTTGATTCTCTCCTTTTTAAGAATCACAAACATTATATGCATTCTCCACTCTGAGTTCCAACCATATATTTTCTACGAAGCACATCATCCAAGGGTGCTTCACATATATCATCATAGAATACTTTACCACTATGTGTGCTATTTCTAATAGTTGTGCAAAACATATCCTATTATGATGGAAAGGTGCATAACAATAAGACTGCTTTCATTTTGTTATACATGTCCATTTTTTGAGCATGTAGCTAAGAGAATATAGCATCAAACTCATTTATATGTGCAGCAACACTATTTGTGTCCTTCATGCAAAGTTTATATAATGTTTTCATGAGATGCACTCTATTTGATTTTGTTTCTTTTTCATATGTATTGCATAACTTCTTCCAAACCTCCTCTATAGTTTCAGAACTCAATAGTGTAAAGATAACATTATCTACCTGGTGCACTCTATTTCATATAACTCAAACTAATCACCATCATCCATATCAACATGCTTCTTTGGGATTCGATATACTAGCTTCTGTGAGGTTCATTTCAAAAGCATATTTTGCTTACTTATTGTACTCTTGTGCATTTTATAGACTCAAACCTATGAGTATCACTCCTCCAAAAGGATTTTTTCCAATTGTAATCATGTTATATGCTATTAGCATTTGAAGTTGATTGTTTCATCCAGAGATAGTAAGTTTTTTGAGCTAGTAAATGCACAAACCTATCTGTTTTCTATCGACCCTTTCTCCTTGATGCTCCAAAGTACATATTGCATTTTATTGCACGTATCACATGCCTATAAGGTCTATTTCACTCTCCATAAGCTCAAGGGCTGATTGTGTGCCAGTTGGTTGGATCCAACTTCATCGCTTAACAACTCACTCTTCTACCTCCTACAGGCTTCTCCAAGTTCTTTTAGTGATATCAGATCTAGACCAAGATAGTTGACAACTTTCTCTCAATGATTGAGAAGCTTGATCAGCACAATTATGCGGCTTGGAAAATCAAAGTGGAGGCCTATTTGCAAGGTAGAAATCTTTATGGAATCGTAGCAGGTGATGAAGTTATGCCTATTCCAAGATTGAAAGGAGCGCCTATACAAGAGGAGAGAGATAAGCTCACACTTTGGTGTGTAAGGGATGTTGAAGCAAGGTTGTACATACTAAACTCTATCTTTGACTTTTCTATTACCACATATTAGAGGATGCAAGATATCTGAAGAGACTTGGGATGCCATAGAGACTTTCTTTTCTACTAGTACCAAAGCAAGAAAGAATCATGTTTGGAATAAGTTCAACCAAAAGAAGAAGACACCTAGACAAATGATCAAAAAGTTTGTTACCAAGGTCAAGGAGGTTGCGGATTAGTGAGCATCCATTAGAGAGTTGATTGAAGAAGAGGTTATCATTAGGGAATTTCTCAATGGGATTCAAAGTGATAAGCAATGGCAATTCTTCACCACGGCTTATGATCTCATCATGGATGTGCAAACTCCAAACTTCAATATCTTTCTTGGACAAATCTTCAATCATGAGGCCAACAATAGCATAAATGAAGGTAAACCCTATCATTGTAATTCAACTAGTGCTCTATATGTAGATAAGAAGGACAAGAATTTAAAAGGCAAGAGGATGGAAGAAGATGAAGAGGAGACTTCCCAAGCCAACTTCGCAAGCAAGAGCACGTGGTAAGGGAAGAAGAAAGGACCAAAGCATGAAAAAGACAAATATCAGAATTTTCAACCTTGTGCCATCTGTGATAAGATCAACCACACCGCTCATAATTGCTGGTTCAATGGGAAGACTTAGAAAGGAAGTGTAAGAGGTGGATATGGCAGCAATAGAGGTAGAGGTGGACACAACTTCAACAATAACAGTAGAGGCCATAATAGAAGGGACTTCAACAATTATTGAGAAGATCAACCATATGAAGACTCATTGCTTCTAATGAATCTAAGAGACAAAGAAGGTAAGGAAGATGATAACTTGTTCTAAATAGATTTAGGATGTTCAAATGATGTTGCAGGGAACATGGCTTTTCTATTTGATTTGGAAAGTCCAAAGCATAGACATGAAGTTCGAACAAGGGGTGATACAAAGCACAATGTGGAGAAGATTGGTAATATCAAGGCTTCCAATGGCAGAACAAACATTCTAAGAAAGGTTCTCTATGTACACACTATCATAAAAAACCTAATAAATGTAAGCCAAAATAGTTGAAAAAGGCTTGGAAGTTAGGTTCACCCAACATGGAGCTTTTGTGGAGGATCCATGTCAATGCTTCAAGAAGATGGCGAGAGGTGAGAAGCATGGTAGGCACTTTACTTTTGAAGAAGGAGAAACCCAGAACATAGCTATATTCACTTTTGGGTCACAAACCCTAAGTGAGCTTGAAGTGTGGCATAAGAGACTTGCTCATGTGAACAAAACAACCTTGAAGAATATATGCAGGGATCAAAGAGTTCTAGGACTACCAAACATATCAAAGCAATACATGATCAAAAGATGTGATGCATGTTAGATTGGGAAGGCCCAAAGAGAACCATGTTGGTACAGTTTGCAAGCCTTGATGCTTGACTAGATATCAAAGGCTTACCTCACATCTTGAGTATGACTATTCATAAGTCACACATGAACACCTCTTATAAACTCTCTTCAGGTTAACTCAAGATAAATGTAAAAAGGTAAAGCGTGAGAGAATATCTTACCATTACAAGTTGTAAGTCACAACAACTAAGTGATTGGAATCAAATTAATTAGATGCATGAAAGGTAGGATCACTTTTAGGTGGCAGATTCAAAATTCAAATTGAGATCACATCTATAAATTAAAAGACACTGATTTTAGTCGGGTAGTAGAGCTAGAAGAAGGACACATTGAGCTTCAATATTGTGGGTACACTAACGGCACACATGTATGAGTAAGCCTACATAATCTCCTTTGTATCATACGTTTATAGTATTACACAATTGATTCACTTTATGCAAGCAATCTCATGCCTACTGTTGTTTGCAACTAAGCTCATATTCCATTGAATGTGTTTTGAGAAGTTCTCTCTGTATACTTATCCAATCAATGTGATTCGACTTGATATATGTAGTTTACACCTTCTATTTCTTTGCTATCATGTTTCATTTCATTTGGTTTAGTACTCTGTGAGATAAGTTCTCTGCAATCTACCTATGTCTGCTCACTATCATCCTCCTAAAAAGTCGGGATTACACCCCTAACTTCTTAATGTGATTTCTCAGCATACACTCGTCCTAAATTAGCAAAATAACTTGCTCACCTTCATGAGCACTCAATTTCAAGTTCATCTCCATTTGAGTACTTGCAACCTTGGAGTATGCATGAATTGACTCAAGACACTTACTTTGAGTATGCATGAATTGTCTCAAGAGAATTACTCCATAGCTCTAGTTAGTGTAGCATAAGTCAAATTTCCAAGTAGTACCTTTGGTTACTTAGCATTTGTAGGTTCAAATCTAGTATCCTCGAGTCCCAAGAAGCAACCAATAGTTACTTTATCCTCAATTGGAGAAAAATGCAAAGGTTTGACCATCACAATACAGGAGGCTATATGGTATAAAGCATTGGATACAGATTGGGGACTTGTGAGTTCCAAACCTCACATATTTGGAGATAATATAAGTTCCCTGCATCTAGCAACAAACCCTATTTTCCATGCAAGAATCAAACACATAGAGCTTCATTACCACATCAGGGAGAAGCTCATGGCAAAGGAGATTGACAACTCTTTTGTTGCAACTGAAAAGCAAGTAGCAAATATGATGACAAAGGCACTTGATGGAATAAAGCTTTGCAAATTTAAATCTATGTCAAGTATTCAACCTATTAGAGAATGAAGACTCAAGAACACCTTAGCTTGAGGGGGAGTTGTTGGAACATCAAGCTTACACTATGCTTCAGGTGGATTTGATCTACATCAAAAAAGCTATGGTTTGGATTATGCCAAAATATCCAATAACGCATTCTTCTACTCATGCTCATTTATTGTATTTTTTTACAAGACTTTTTATGGATCATTTATCATTGTAAAGCCTATAGCTTTACACATGTAAAACTAGAATGAGAAAGCTAAACTTCCACAGATATGAGGTGGTTGCATTGCAATCAATGAATCAATCAATCACCTAAAAGTAGATCAAACTAGATCTTCACTTTTCCTAGATTGTAAGAAAGTTAATTGATTCCCTCCAACAACTAATCTTACATTCATTTGAGTTCAAAATCCACTTGTAGAAGTCGTGGAGCATTTCAAGAGTCTACATAACACTTCAAATCACTTGTACATTACGTGGATGCAATATACATACACTTGTGGCCATCATTGTCTTGCTCTTTAAATTTTATGCATCATAGTCTTCAACAATAGTAAGATTGTAGAGGCTACACTCATTGGAAAGCTATTAGTCTCTAGGTTATGTCTAAACATTTTCAAAGCATTTTGGCTTTGTCGATTGGAAGAAATCTTAGTTTTCCTATCTTGAGGTCTATCTCTATGCATTCCTAAAAAATAGGAGGTACCACTGTTGAGTGTCATGTTCATTCCTAGAGCATATTTTTCTAATTCATTGTACTCTTGTACACTTTATAGACTCAACCATGTGTATCAATCCTCCAAAATGATTTTTTCCAATTGTAATCATGTTTGTTGCTATGAGCATTTGAGGTTGATTGTTTCATCCAAAGATAGTAAGTTTTTTGAGCTAGTCAATGCACAAACCTATCTATTTTGTATCATGTCTTTCTCCTTGATGCTCCAAAGTACATAGTGCATTTTACTGCACTTATCACATGCATATAAGGTCTATTTGAGTCTCCATAAGCTCAATGGCTGGTCTTGTGCCACTTGGTTGGACTGAACTTCATCGCTTTGCAACTCACTTTTGTACCTCCTAAAAGCTTCTCCAAGTTCTTTCAATGTGAATTCGCACATCTTTAGTATGATTATTACATAGAGAAAAGTTGATGCCATAAAAGTTTTGAATCTCAAAATGATCTTTTCCCTTCAAGTTATAGCTCCTCTTTGGATCATTGGTTCTAGAACAAGACGTACCAGATGTGCCTTAGATTTCAGATGACATGATGATAAAGGCTTGACAAGAATGAAAATGAAGCTAGAATAGTCCAAATACCACTAAAGCTAAAAAAGGATGACCAAGTGTCAGATTTTGAAAAAAACTTCCATAGAGTCTCCTAAAAGAAAAATGGATTAATGAACATCAATGACCAACCCAAAGGATAATGTGAGAATGTATGTGCTCACACCAATGAGTATGCCAAGGAGTAAAATTGATGATTCCATAGTTGCAAGAAAAAAATCTAAAAACATTTTCTAGAGGCTCTTCTACAAAATGAGCATATGAATAGTGTCAAAAAAGCTCATCAAATTGAATCACTCACTCCACTCCATATAACCACTTAACCCAAAGTAGCCAAGTAAGCTTATCGAGCACCTATGTACAACTAGCGTATAACTCTTATGGCGAGGCAAGGTAAGTCTTCCATGTGTATCATCCAAGACATCCCAACAATCAAGGTCTCTCCCAATTAAGAGAAACTCACCACAAACCTCTTTATCAATATCAAAGGATTTATGAAAAAATGTGAGTGCTATCTCATCCATGGTGCTAGTATGATATTTGGAGGATGCTTCAAAAAACCCTAAAACTTCGATGTCAGAATAGACTCTTGAATAATGGTCCAAATAGGTGCCTATACAATCATTGGTGTAAGTGCTAGTATTGTAGAGTCACATAACGATGCTTATTCTAATGATTATATGAATGATTATACCCATGCCTATTATGAGGTCATGTTTTATAAATGCAAAGTTGACTCCCCTATTTTTAACTTGAAAGTTGACTCCCCTATTTTTTCACTCAAATATGCTCGCTAGTGCTTACTTTTATAGTGATTTGAAGCCATGGGGACCTATTGGGTACTAGAGCATAACATGGCTTTTAGTTTATGTACAATGGAGCATTTGACCGTGTTCTCATCATTTCAAGGTTGGTTTCTAGTAATCTTGCTCTCCAATTTTCTTGAAAGATGGTCCCTTTCTTAGCCCACTCTGGTAGATTAATAGGTTGAAACTATGTTGTGAATGTTGGTGACTCTCCTATGAATCTCTTAATTTCAGCATTAGATTTGGCTATAAGCACAAAATTCAGGTATTGCATTTCTGATGTGGTGATGAGTCATTTCTGGAAGAAATTATGAAAATATTCTTATTTAAGCATTGTGTCCTCTAGGTTGGACAGAGAGTGAATTTTTATAGGTATTTGATCGTCATGTGTTTGCCTAATTTCTTTGACTTGCTTTAACTACTGAAGGACTGGTGCTTCATATGTCTCTTGCCCTTCCTCACTAAATCTACCCCCAGGGACTTGTTTTCGTTCATAAGCATCTTCAAAGTTTTATTCCACTAGAATCTTTACCAATTCTTCTAGTTTCGACTCTACCTATGGGGATGGGGGTCTCTCATATTGTGATAGTTGTGCTTGTAGTTCCTCTATTTTTCTTGAAGTTCCTTGATCCCTTGTGTGTTACTTAGGAGTATTGGGATGGTCTCATGCACCTAGGTGCTGGTTGTGGCTTGTTGGTTCCCTAGCTCATTAAGGTCGTCGTCTAGTCTTTGATAAGATTCTAGGAATTTTTCATGCTCTTCCAATAGAATATGGATGGTCTTAGAAGGCGCCGCTTGAAATCATGTGGGGCTGATGGTCCCACCCACTCCACTTTTCTTCCATGGGTGCCGCCATATGTATTTGGAGAAGACCCATGTTTCTTTGCACTTAGCATTTCTCTACATTTGGTGATTAAGCATGACCTCCATATTCTAGATAGCCTCATGATCAACATTTTGCATTTTGGAATCAAGTCATTGTGGTCTTTTTGTAAAGTTTCATATCACTCTTGTAAGGAGTGATTGTCCTCTTCTAGTGCAGTGACTCTTCCTTGTAGATGTTGGGACTCCTCAGTGATGATGGTGTTGCATTTCTTCCAATTGTTCGTATTCCTATCATAGCTGAGTTGCACACTAAATTATTATGTCAAATGCATTACCTACACGCATGGATGGAGTCTACATAGGTTGAAATCTAAGGGGAAGGGAAGTAGGAATAGACATTGTGAATGCACTACATGATGGTGCGATAGGTTCCAATAAGGTTGATGGAGGCGGAATGGGATATTGTGAATGTTTGTTCTATCATATTGGGATGGTAGGTTTCATGCTTGTGGTTTTCTTGAAGAGTGAGGATCTTGTGATGAGATAAGGGCACCTTGTGACTAAAGACTAAAAGGTCTAAGCTACATATCCCAAGTTGAATCACATCGCTTGGATAAGTATTAGAGAACGCCTCAAACAAATTCACTAAAATGAGCACTTAGGAGTAGACAACAATAGATGCCAAATCACTTGCATAAACTGAATCAAATTTATAGAATTATGAATGTATGATGCAAGGAAGATGATGTAGGATTACTCAAACATGTGTGGGCTTAGTGTACCCACAAGCTTGAAGCTCATTGTGTCCTTCTTCTTGCTCTACTACTTGCGACTCAAAGTCAGCTCTTCTATAGATGTGTGTTCATTTTGAATTTTGAATCTGCCACCTAAAAGTGATCCTACCTTTTAGGATTCTAATTGATTTGATTCCAAACACTTATTGGTATGAATTACAACTTGTTAAGTCACGAGATTCTCTCTATTACTATCTTTTACAATTATCTTGAGTTAAACTCTTGGATTTTACAAGAGGTGTTCATATGTGACTTATGAATAGTCACACCCAAGTTGTGAAGTAAACCTTTGATATTTGTTCAAGCACCAAGGCTTTCCAAATGTACCAATAGCTCCCCCTCAAGCCTAAGATGCTTGAATCTTCATCCCATAGATATCTCCTGTAACCCAATCATTGATTTGAACCTGTTGAGTTTGCTTCCATCAAGTGATTTGGTAATCATGTTTGCACATTGCATCTGTGTAGATACATAAGATAATTGTATCTCTTTGCTTACAATGTTTTCTATTACAAAGTGATAATTGACTTCTATATGCTTAGTCCTAGCATGAAATATAGGATTAGGAGCTAAATGCAATCAACTCATATTGTCTCCAAATATATATGAAGTGCCAAAATCTAACCCTAAATCTGTATATAAAGTCTTGATCCACATTGCTTCCTGAGTTGCATTTTCCAATCCTTTGTATTCACCTTGAACTGAGGCCAGTGCTACATTAGGTTGTTTTTTGGAAGACCAAGAAATGAGCTTTGTACCTGCAAAAGATAGATATCCACATGTACTTCTCCTATCATCTTTTGATCCTACCCAATCTACATTAGTGAAATGCGTTACACCTAAATCAGCTGTATAAGGGTAATATCAACCCCCATTGATTGTTCCCTTTAGATGCTTAAATATCTCTTTGGTTGCATCTATGTGAGGTTTCCTAGGAGTGTGCATGAAATGGGTAAGCTTACTTACTCCGTTGTTAATATCAACTCTAGTTAGGGTGGCATAGTCAAGCTTCCAACTAAACTTTGGTAGCTTGTAATGTCTTCAATCGGTTCTCCTTCATAAGCACTTAACTTTTGATTGACCTCCATGGGAGTACCTCCAACCTTAGTGTCCTGCATTTTGAACTTTCCAATCATATCTTTAATGTAATTCCTTTGTGTAAGGAACATCCCTTGATTTGTATAGAGAACGTCTAATCCATGAAAGTAAGTGAGCAATCCAAGGTCACTTATATTGAATTCTTCCTTTATTTGAGGTTTGATCTTCTTTATTCCATCTGCATCATTACTTGTAAGAAAGATATCATCTACATACACACATAAATATTTAACTTCAGAATTATTCTTCTTAATGAAGAGTGAAGAATTAGTCTTGCTCAATTTGAATCCTTTTTCTTACAAGAATGTAACAAGTCTTTGGAAGCTCTAGGAGCTTGCTTGAGACCATAGAGAGCTTTTCTGAGTTTTCACACATATTCAGGATGTGATTTATTGATAAATCCAAGAGGTTGTGCTATGTTCACCTCCTTTGAAATCCAACCATTTAAGAATGCATTTTTTACATCCAACTAATAAATGTTAAATTCCTTGAAGCAGCTATACTCATGAGAACTCTTATTGTTTGCATCTTTGCCATAAGAGAGAAGGTCTCCTCATAATCAATCTCGTGGATTTGAGCAAAATCTTTAGCCACAAGCCTTGCTTTGTACCTATTTGTTGAGCCATCATAATTCCTTTTACCTTATAAATCCACCTAGATCCAATGATCTTCATGTATCGTTTCTTGGGAAGTAGGTCCCAAGTCTGATTCTCTTGGAGTGCTTGTATCTCTTCCTCCATTGCTTCTTTCCACTCCAATTTATTGTTTGCTTCTTCAAAGGTTGATGGCTCCTTTGAGTTAATATCGTGAGCAATATAGATTGAGTGTTTTGTGACCAGAGAAGTGTCAAATCAATACCTTTCTCATTTCTTATTTTCCTTAATTGATCTCCTTATTGTTTGTTGAGAGGATTTTGCAATATCCCTCATAGTTAGGTAATTTTTTCTCATTAATCATGGACATTGGTGCTTCCACGATGGTCTTATTCCTCCTTTATGCTACTCCATTTTGTTCTAGATTATACATGGTAGTGATCTCTCTTTTGATGCCTCTATCTTAGAGATATGCATCAAACTCATGGGAGAAGTATTCTCCCCCTCCATCTGATCTTAGCCGTTTCAAGGTTCTCCCTGTTTGGTTTTCAACAAGAGCAATATATTATTGAAGCAATTGAACACTTCATCCTTGTGCTTCATAAAATAAAGTATAGTCCATCAGCTACAATCATCAATGAATGATACGTAGTACTTGGATCCTAAAATTGAAGGTTCTTTGCTAGGTCCCCAAACATCTGTGTGGACTAGCTCCAAAAGATCACCATGGATGTAACCTTTCTTCATAAAGGGTGTTTATGAGACTTCCCAAATTGACATGCACTATGCTTATATATCATCTGTTGCTTGGATATGTTTGGCAACCCAAGCACACTTTGATCCCTGCATATTTGCTTCAAACACCTTTCTCCTACGTGAGCTAATTGTTTGTCCCACATTTCTAATTCTCATAAAGTTTGTCCTCCATAATTGAAAAGTTCTATATTCCTAGTATCTTGTAACTCAAATGTAAAGAGTCTACCTGTCTTTTCTCCTTTTTCAATCCTCTTGGACCCTTGTTGAGTATCTTCAACAAATGCTCCATTTCTTGTGAACGTTACCTGCAATCCTTTTTCTACAATTTGTCCAACACTTATCAAGTTCTTAGTTATGGTAGGTACATACAATACCTTGATGAGTAGATTCATATTTCCATCAGGAGTCTTCACATTTCCAATCTTTTCAAGTGAGTGCCTTGTGTCATCTCCTATCTCTACCTCATGCTTGTTCCTTGGATCCTCCAAGTCAGATAATAATGCCACATTTCCTGCCACAAATCCAGAATCTATGTAGAACACATGCTCATCTACTTTACCTTGCCTCATAGTCATATTCATCAATAAGAGTGAGCCCTCTTGTGTCTTCTCTTCAGTGTAATTGTTGTAGTCTCTTTTTCCTCTATAGCCTCCTTGGTTATTGTAGTTGTTGTAGTTGTTGAAATTGTTTGATCTTCCTCTTGCATAACTTCCTCTATTGAAGCCTCTTCCTCTTTGATTTCTAGGGTACTTGAAACAATTCTCAGTTGTATGGTTAGACAATCCACATATGGCACATGGAGAGGTGCTTTGGAATCTCCCCTTGCCTTGTCTACCTCCTCTGCCTCTTCCTCTTGTACATCTACCTCTTCCTACAAAGTTAGCTTGGGAGGTACTAGCTTCATCATCAGATTTCTTGCCTTTACCTTTACTATCCTTACTCTTGTTCTTATTAGTGTATATGGTAGAGGACTGATTACCTTTTGAGTTTTCATTGTTCTTCACAAGCTTAGCTTCATGAGTGAATAGTTTCCCATTAGAGTATTGAAGTCAGGTACCTACATGGCCATGTATAGATCCATTAGTGTGGTGAAGTCTTCCCATTTATCATCTCCCTTGATTCCATTGATCACTTGTCTCACAATTTTCTCCTCTTCAATGACTTCTCCAATGCTTCCAAGTTGATCAGCTAGGTCCTTCATTTTAGTGACATAATGAGTCACATTCTTCTTGGGCATCTTTTTGAGTGTTGTGAACTCCATCCACAGTTGGGTCTTTCTTGCTCTAGTGCTTGAAGAAAAGAATGCTTCAAGTGCATTCCAAGTTTCTTGTGATGTCTTACAGTTCCTAATGTGTGGAAGCAAGAAATCAGAAACTAATTTGAGAAGATATGACCTGGCCAACGCATCCTTTGAGCACCATGTTGATAATCTTTCCTGTTCTTCTTGAGTAGGTTGCCCTTTGCTTCTGAGTGTTGGCATTAACTCAACTCTAGATATATAACCGTAGAGATTTCTACCTTGTAGATATGCTTCCATTCTAATAGACCAAGCAAAGTAATTACCTTCATCCAATTTGTCAATTGATGATGGGAATCCATCTCACATGTTGAGTTGATGATAGCTCTAATACCACTGTGAGGAGATGGTTGGATACACTCCAGAAATAAGGTGGTGCTACACAAATCCTGCTCTACACTTTCCAATGTAGCTTCAGATTACCTTAGTAGATACCTTTAACTTCCCAAATATGCATTTGAATCCATAATTTACCTTGGACCATCACCCTCAAATAGTTATGTCAAAATACACTACTTCAAAGATTGAAGACCTCCAAAAAACTTGCTATTTTGGGACTTGGTCTTGCTCAATAATTCACTCAATGCTCACTCATTGATTGCAATTGACCCAAGACCTTTTAGAAATAGCTAATTAGAGTCCTAATCTTGCTAAAGGAATTTATTTCACTAATTTAGGATGAGTATAGGATGAGAAATGACATTAAGAAGTTAGGGGTGTAATCCTGACATTTTAGGAAGATGATAGTGAGTAGACATGGGTGACTTGCAGAGAGCGTATCTCACAAAGTACTGAATCAAATGATATGAAAGGTGATAGCTAAAACCTAGAAGGTGTAAGATACATATCCCAAGTTGAATCACATCGATTGGATAACTATTTGCAGAGAACCCCTCAAAACAAATTCACTCAAATGAGCACTTAGCAGCAGACAAGAGTAGATGCCAAATGACTTGCATAAACTGAATCAAATGTATAACATTATGAATGTATGATACAAGGGAGATGATGTAGGCTTACTCATAAATGTGTGAACTAAGTGTACCCACAAGCTTGAAGCTCAATGTGTCCTCCTTCTTGCTCTACTACCAGCGACTAAAAATCAACTCTTTTATAGATGTATGTTCATTTTGAATTTTCAATATACCACCTAAAAGTGATCCGACCTTTTAGGATTCTAATTGATTTGATTACAACCACTTAGTTGGTATGAAGTAAAACTCATAAAGTCATGAGATTCTCTCTATTACTGTCTTTTACAATTATCTTGAGTTAACCTCATGGATTTTACAAGAGGTGTTCATATGTGACTTATGGATAGTCACACCCAAGTTGTGAAGTAAACCTTTGATATTTGGTCAAGCATCAAGGCTTGCCAAATGTACCAACAAAGAGGAGCACACACACAGATTGAGGCAAGGAATAAGGGTCTTCTTCTTATTCTATTACATAAAAGGAATTTACAAGAAATTACCTAATATAACAATACATCTAGTGCAATATATATAAAGAACAATACATAAACAAAATCCTAATGTCCATGAATGAGTGAGCGGGAAAAAAGTTAGTGTGGCATCATTCTTGATAGATGAATCTAATAAAGCTCACTAAGGTATCCTTGACATGTACTGGCATGACCTCTATACATGTCAAAGTAATGAAAAAGTAATATGTGTCATCCTTGATCATCGCATATTGAACTTGATATCTCAACACTCCCCCTCAAGCTCAATGTCATGTCCTCTAGTCCAAGCATCTTAGAAAACATCTTTAGCTTTTCTACTCGGAGTGCTTTAGTGAAAATATCAACAACTTGCTCATCTCTCCTCATATAAACAAGATCAATATCACCTGCCAATACCTTCTCTCCGATGAAGTGATAGTGTACCTTGATATGCTTTCTTCTATCATAAAAAACAAGATTTCATGCTAACTAAATTCTACTAAGATTATCACAATAGATGTTGATCGGCTTTTGCAATTCCACACCTAACTCTTTAAGTAGCATCTCTAACCATGATGCTTCACATGCTTTCATTGCAACACCTTTATACTCAGCCTCTGTACTCGATAAAGCAATAGTGGGTTGCTTCTTGCTCCTCCATATAATAGCTTCACTTTGAAGTGAAAATAGAAAGCCACTAGTAGATCTTCTATCATGAATAGTACTAGCCCAATCTACATTGGTGTATCCATGAACCTAAAGACCTACAGTAGCTTCATAAAACAATGCATAATCCAAAGTAGCAATCACATAACGTAGAGTGTGACTCACAAAATCTAAATGTAGTTTCCTGGGAGCCTTCATTAATTTACTTTCAAGTCCAACTTTGTAGCAGAGATTAGGCCTTATAATTGTGAGATATATCAAAATTCCCACAATTTTCCTATACATAGTAGCATTTTCTAATGCTTCATCCAATGTAGTATCCAAGTTCAAATTCTAACCTAATAGCAGAGCAATTGGCTCACACTCAACCATAACATACTTTTTTAGCATACTTAAGGCATATTTTCTTTGCGACATCCATATACATGTTTTTGTATGTATAAACTCAATGCCCAAAAACAACATAGCACACCAAGAGCTTTCATGTCCAATTCCTACATAAGGAGTTGGTTTATCCCTTTAATGCTTGCTTCATTGCCACCTTGTATAATTGTGTTAGCAACATAAATAGCCACAATCGTGATGCCATCATCACCCTTCCTTGCATATAATGAATGATCTGCATCACACATACAAAATCCAATGGTGGTTAAGTAGTGAGAAATCCTTTCAGGCCAAGCACGAGGGACTTGTTTAAGCCCATAAAAATCTTTTTGCAACTTGCAAACATATTTTGGCTACTTTGAATCCTCATATCCTTGTGGCTGGTCCATGTATACTTCTTCCTATAACTCACCATGTAAGAAAGCATTCTTCACATGCATCTCATGCAGAGTCCATCCTTTTGTTGTAGCTAATGCAACAAGTGATCTAGTAGTAGACATTTTAGATATAGGGCTGAATGTTTCCTCATAATCATGCCACATGTATGTGCATATCCCTTTGCTACCAATTGTGCTTTATACTTGCTTATGCTCCCATCAACATTGTGCTTTGCCTTGTATACCCACTTGGAGCCTATGTTTTTCTTTCCTTATGACAATGGAGAAAACTTGCATGTTCTATTTCCATAAAGTGTAGCCATCTCATCATCCATAGCTTTCTCCCAATCTGCATTTGCAATTGCATCTTCAAAACAAGAGGGCTCATCATCTTCTATTACCTTCATCATGTAGGCACAATGAGGAGCCATATAACTATCATATGTCAATCATTGCACTAAATTCCACATCCTCTCATATCTTCTTGGTCTTAGATCACTTCTCCTTCTATCATCCACATGTGCCTTTCTTACTTCTAGATTCTTCATAAAGGGTAATCTAAGTTCCTCATCAAGAATCTTTTTTGAACCACTTGAATCTCCATCAATGTCTTCAAAATCTGTAGATGTTTTACTACCAACATAAACATCTTCTTTACCTTTTTTGGATGTATTTGATTAATTTTTTGGACTAAAATTCCCATGCAATCTTCTACTCCATGGATTTGATTTGGAACTATTACTTGGTGATGCATCTGGTCCACTCAAAACTTGAGATTTTGCACTTGAGTATTGAGAATTTTCTTCAATGTAATTTGGTTCAAGATTAGGTCCCACTTTGGCATCTACATAGAAGCTTGACATTTCATCAAACACCACATCTCTACTTACCTTCACCTTTCATGGTTATATCCCTTTTGTATTTGCTTTCTTTTGTATCTAGCTTCATCCTCAACTCATCTTGAATGTGTACATATGAACTACAAAGAAAAACTTTTATGTGCGTTATGTTTGGTTTTTTACCTGTGATCTTCTCTTTAGGTGTAACTTGATGTATAGTGGTAGTGAAAGTTCCTTTTATAATGTATAATATAGTGCAATACCTACTCAAAACTAGGTTTTCCTTGGTAGTTCAAGTCCTCATTAGAATTCTTTTGTTCAATAATCAGCATGGACACCAAATTAGTAAAATTCACAATATTTTTTGTGGTCTGAATAGATGTTCTAAATTGCTTATATACAGCTCCTAAACCACAAAGGCACACTTCCAACTTATCATCATTATCTACATTCATAGCAATAGATGCAAGTGACTCACATATCCTATTGATTTTGAGGGTGTAGTCACTTACCAACATGGCCTTTTTCTGCATTCATCTCGTTCATGAGTTGCAATATTTGTGCCTTTGTATTGGTCACACACAATGTGGCCAAGTTGCTCCAAGCCTCCTTCAAAGCCTTGGAATCATGTATGTGCCCAATCATGCTATGTTGTATGCTAATAGATAGCCACTACATTACCTTTCGTGCTCCTTGATTCCATTCTTCATATGCTCTTGACTAGTCCACAGTCGGATTCCTCAAACAATAGCCAACAAGACTTGCAAGTGTCTATCAACTCTATTCATAAGGCTCGAAAAGTCTACATAGACTTGTGGTGGCTGCTCCCACCACAACTGAAATCCTTTCATTAAACTTATAGATTTACTAGTTGGGCCAAAAATAGAGCCCTAAAGCTAAAGATTCATTGTCTGGGAAGTAGAAAAAACATTCTTCTTGATGTTCTTGAACCTATGTAAAGAGAACTATGCATTGAAGTACCCCAAAATGGCTCCAATAATTGATCCAAAATGCTTCAAAACAAACTTTAAAAAAAATTCATGAGGCTTTGAGGGCCTAAGATGTGTTCAGGATATTGTGAACCTTAGTCTTTCCCCTTCCTCAACACCACAAGAATGTAGCTTAATAGAAAGAGAGATATTTCTGGTTAAGCGAGCTCTAGGGAAAGGTACTAGGATGGGTGACCTCATAGGAAATACTAAGAGCCTCTATGTTCCTTGATCATTCAAGTGCTCCTCGCACATAGGCAACAACACCAACGATGACTTTGGTAACTCCGATGATAAGCTATGCCAAGATCCATGCTTTGGTTGCTCCCTTACTCAAAAGCCTCGTATGGAAGGGCCGGTGCTCCCTTTGCTCGCACAAAAACAACAAAGCTTTTGCATTTGAATGCTTTGATAACAATTTATGAACAAATTTGAATTTTTTCCTAGAATCAACATATTTTATAAAGTCAATTTTTTCTATCACATGCATGCGTACAACAAGCATGCATAAAATTGATGCGTGCATCGACTTTATGCATGCATGTTCTCAATTCATATTAATATTAGGCATCAACGTTTTCCTTCAAAAATAAGCTAGGGAGCACGATTGTGTATAGACTTTCCGTGTTGCATTAATTTCATGCATGGGTGTGGTGCATCGCAATGATTTTATGTTCTCGATAACTCACATCGATCTTTTGCTTTATATGGATTTCAATCATTGAATTTATGCTTTATTTGTGTGCCAAGACACAAAATTAGTCTCCATTCAATGTGAGGCGTCGACCCTTTACATCAGGTTAGTTGCTTGTCGATTGGGAGGCATGCTATAATTTATGGAATATTCAAATGATTTATGGATGTTTATGTCTTGAGAGTTTTAATGTGATTGTGTTTTGATTTAGCAGGTGAAGAGTCATGAGGGCATGAACTTACATAGTCTTATTTAAATATTTTTGAAGATAGTTAAAAGATAGTATTTTAAATATTTTTTAAAAAATATTAAATAGTTTAGAAAGCGATATTTTTGTAAAAATATTAGATCGGTTAGATAGCCATGATTTTTTAAATAAAGATGATTTTTTGTAAACACACACTTTTCAAGGCACGACCCTCATGTATCTTCTATTAAGGATGTAATGACAAATGTCTATAAATACACATACTCTGATAGACTTCTCCATCATAGTATGTGGGTGGATATTGTACCGAATCTTGTGTTCAGTCTCTTGTCTCTCTCTATTCTATGTATGCTTTTGTGAGATTTCATTTCTGTACCATCTCTCCATATGTGCCTCTATAAGATCGGGTCAACATAGTTCCTTTTTTATTCTTAGCTGAAGGAAGCCATATTCTAAGAGTAGGGAATACTTTATCCTTTTATTTGATAGGATATACCCACACTTTTCTAGTAGTATCATCTATGAAGGTGAGAAAGTAAAGAGAACTACCTAATGACCTTATGGGCATAGGACCACACACATGTGTATGAAGGAGATCTAAAGCCTGAATTTAAGAGTGAACGTGCATCTTATGCACATTCCTAGTTTGCTTTGCATATTGAAAATGCTCACAAAATGAAAAATAAAATAACGATAACACAAGTAAGTTGCCAAAATAATAAATATTCTCCATTTCACTATGAGATAGCTACCCCAAATGGCTATGCCAAATACAAGCCATAAGCTCTCGAGTAAGGATTAAAAAGTGTTCTTTGTGTGATGCAAATAAAGTATAAAGTGAGCCAACTTTGCTTCCTTTTGCAATAACCATATTCCCTTTGATATGCAGAAGGACTAAGCATGGAAGACCACCTTGTAACCATGGTCATCAGGTTAATCAACTCACATCAAACTATGTTATAAGTAAGGTACATGGCATACAATATGCATACTAGATTTTGAACCATCTCATTATACTGACGAGATTCACGAAGTCTCAAAATACCAAGAGACTTTGCTATGTAATTAAATAACCATATGTCATATGGAAAGAAGCATATGAATCTAGAAGCCATGTGTGGGAAAGAAAATCATCCATAAGAGCCTCAATCAAGATAGTACTATCGAGTTTTAACACATCAACATTATCAAGAATAGCACTAATTTCTTCAATCTTCACAACTGAAGTAGATGGTGCACATAGCCATTTAACATGCGCATCAATATTCTTTCCTTTAGCTTTGGCATTCTTTAATTCATAGCAGTCTTTCTTGATGTGTCCTTTATCATGAAAATAATTGCATTTGATGACCCTCTTCCTTGATTTACTTCTAGTCTTATTCCGTTCACCATTCTTTTCCTTGTTTTTTCTCACATTGCATTGTTGCGTATTTCCTTGGTAAGAATCATGAACATTATATGCATCTTCACTCTGGGTGCCAATCATATATTTTCTATGAGTCCCCTCACTCAAAAGTTCTCCACATATATCATCATTTAGCAAGTGCACTATTTCTAGCAGCTATGCAAGACATACTCCATGATGATGGGAAGGTGCATAACAACAAGACTACCTTCATCTCATTATCCATCTCCATTTTTTGAGCATGTAACTGAGAGAATATAGCATCAAACGCATTTAGATGAGCAACAATACTATCTCTATCCTTCATGTGAAGTTCATATAACTTTCTCATCACATACACTTAATTTGATGCACTTTGTTTCTCATATGTGTTCCATAACTTCTTCCAAACCTCTTCTACACTTTCACAATCCAATATTGTAAAGCGAACATTATCTCCCAGGTGGAGTAAAATTGTAGATCCTGACATTTCATCTAACTCATCGTAGTCATCATCATCCATATCAACATACTTCTTTGAGATTCCATATACCACCTTCCAATATCTCATCTAGATCAGCACATCTGTAGTCTGATTCTTCCCAAGAGCAAAGTTCAGGCCCTCAAATTTTTGGATCTCAAGATGGTCTATGTCCTACAAGTTATAGCTCCTCTTGGGAACACTAGCACTAGACCCAAATCCACTAGATGTGCCACAGATTACTAATGCCATTATGATAAAGAACTGACTAGAATGAAAATGGATCTAGAATTATCCAAATACCACTAAGGCTCAAAAAGCATGACCAAGTGTCAGTTTCAGGAAAAAACGATTCTGGAAAGACTTTGATAGAGTCTCCTTAGAAAAATGGATTAATGAATACCAATGACCAACCAAAGGGATTATGTGAGAATGTACGCGCTAATACCAATACATATGTCAAGGAGTTAAATTGACCACTATATAGTTGAGAAAAAAGATATGGAACAGGTTTCTTAAGGACTCCTGTACTAAACAAGCATATGCCTACTATCAAAAAAACTCATTAAAATGCAAGTACTAACATGTAAACCTACATAGTGAATCATCCACTACACTGCATATAACCACTCAATCGAAAGAAGCCAACTAGGCTTATCGAGCACCTATGAACAACTAGCATACAACTCCTATCGCAAGGCTAGGTAAGTCTTCCACATGCATCCCCGAAGAGTGTTGGAGGTCGACGTCTGTCGAAGCACGCGAACAGCACAAGGAAGAAGAAGAAGCTTGGAGCACAAACACACAATACTGAATGTATTACTAAAGAATGTACAAAGATAAGTAGCCCATTAGGGCAATAGGCGTGTATACGAGCCGGGGGAAAAAAACCTCCTAAAGAGGGAAAAAAGTGCCCCGGCAGTCCTAGTGTGTTCACACACATCACTACCTGAATATATCAACAAATCCCCTCTGGGAGTGATGCGGCGAACAAGGAGTTGGCACTCATGTATAAGGAAGTGCCAAGCTATGTGGAAATCACTTCACAAAAGGAAGTAAGCGCAAAGCTTTGCGGAAAGCTTCAAACTTTTCCCTAGGCAGAGCCTTTGTGAAAAGGTCTGCAATGTTCTCTTGCGTGGGCACATATACCAAGCTGATCTCCCCAGCAGAGAACCTCTCCCTGACATAGTGATAATGCACCTCAATGTGCTTAGTGCGAGCATGGAACACAGGGTTCCTCACAACTGGAAATGCGCTCTGACTCTCAGTGAAGATGGTGGTGGCAGAAGACTCACCAACACCCAAATCATCCATAAGGTGTCTAAGCCACACACACTCAACAGTAGCTATGAAAGCTGCCCTATACTCAGCCTCACAACAAGAAGTGGCTAGAGTAGGCTGCTTCTTGCTCAACCAAGATATACATGAGCTACCAAGCATGAAGCAAAAGCCACTAGTGGACACACGAGTTTCATAGCAACCAGCTCAATCAGAGTCAGAAAAAGCATGCAAATCTGGTGGTAGGGATCCCCCCTTGGGATAAAACAACCCAAGTAGCCAAGTACCACTCAAGTAGCGAAAGATGCACTTAACCGCTTGCCAATGCTTGACTCCTAGGCAATGCATAAATCTACTCATCTGTGAGACGGCAAACTGAATATCTGGCCGAGTAATGCATAAGCAAATCAAGCATCCAAGAGCATGCTGATAGAGAATAGCATCAAATGCATCTCTAGCATCATGAAGACTCAATCGTAAACTTGTCTCCATAGAAGTGGCAATAGGCTTATAGTCTTCAAGGCCAAAACGCTGCAATAATGTGTCAATATATTTCATTTGACACAAAGCCATTCCTCCATCAACTTGCATAAACTGAATGCCCAAATAGTGAAAGCAACTGCCCCAAATCAGACATCTCAAATGAGGCATGCAAATCAGCCTTGAAATCAGCAATATGCTTCTCAATAGGACCAGTGAGCAGCATGTCGTCAACATAGACAACAATGATCAGAAGCACATCATTAGCACGCTTAACATATAATGTGCTTTTAGTTGGACTCTTCTCAAAACCATGTGCAACGAGATAGGCATGTATCTTCTCATACCAAGCATGTGGTGCTTGCTTTAAACCATATAATGCCTTCTTTAACCTGCAGACCTGGTTTTCATGCCCTTTCTGCACAAAGCCACGGGGCTAAAAAACATACACTTCTTCATGCAATTCACCATTCAGAAATGTTGTTTTAATGTCCAACTGATATACATTCCAACCATGATGGGGTGCAAGTGCACAAATGCTCTGAAGAGTAGTCATATGGCATGTAGGTGCAAAGGTCTCATCAAAATCAATGCCTCTTTCCTTCGCATAACCCTTTGCAACAAGCCTAGCCTTATACCTTTCAATTGTACCATCAAGTTTACACTTCAGCTTGTATACCCACTTATTGCTAATGGCCTTCTTGCCAGGAGGCAAGTCACATAAAGACCATGTACCATTCTTCATTATAGCATCATATTCAGATTGCATAACAACCGTTCAATTTTCTAAATTTTGTGCTTCATCAAAAGAAACAGGCTCATTCTCATCATAGAGACTAGACACAACCATCGCATAGCAATCTGATGCAAAGGAGGCACTATAAGAGCGTGAACGAGTATGATATGACAAAGGTGCATCTAATTTGCTGTCATGCAAGGTCTGCACCAGCCATTTTGGCATAGTCTTTGCCTACTCAATGTCAACTCTCTCATCAAGTGCATCATGTAAATGTGGATCAGAAATGGAATGATCTACATCATCATATGAAACTTGCAAAGGTTGAGAAGTTGCCTCATTAGGACCAGCACTAGACTGTCCACCTGTAAAAAGAGGCATCAAAGTATCATACATGTCTTTGGAGCTAAGAGATGTCTCCTTAGTACATGAAAGCAATGCCTGAATAGCATCTTCCACAATAACATCATCACAGCTAACCAGAATGCGTTTAGTCTGTGGATAATACAGACGATAGCCTTTACTTTCGAAATTGTACCCAACAAAAATACATTTTACTACCTTATCATCCAGTTTTCTGTGATGTTGTTCAGGCACTAATGCATATGCCAAACAACCAAAAACACGCAGATGAGCAACAGATGGCTTGCGGTCATGCCAAGCCTCATATGGAGTGATAGACTGCAGTGCTTTAGTGGAACACCTGTTAAGTACATATGCTGCACACATGAGAGCCTCAAGCCAGAAACTATGTGGTAAAGCCTGAATCTTGATCATACACCTCGCCATCTCCATGAGTGACCTGTTCTTTCTTTCAAAAACTCCATTCTGTTGAGGTGTATATGGCATTGTACACTAGTGTTTTATCCCACATTCAGCTAGAAATGCATTAAAATGAGAAGACATATATTCCTCCCCTCGATCAAAATGGAGGGTGCCCATTTACATGCTGATAGATTTTCAGCCAAAACCAAAAACTATTTGAAGCACATGAACACTTCGGACTTTGCCTTCAATGGATATACCCATGCATGCCTCAAAAAATCATCAATGAAAGTCACGAAGTAAAGGTAGTTTCCAAAAGAGGGTGTCTGCATAGGACCACAGACATCACTATGTACAAGCTGCAATTTCTGTGTAGCCCGAACTGAACCATCTTTTGGAAAGGAGGAACGCTGCATTTTGCCCAAAATACAGCCTTCACATACATGTTTTCCAAGTGCCTCAAGCTTGTGCAAAGAAGACACCATATCAAAGTTCTCCAGGCGTAGCAAACTAGCAAAATTCAGATGACCAAAGCGTGCATGCCAAAGCTTTGCATCTGACATAGCCTGAGAATCATGAACTGCACATGCCGAATCATTAACAGATCTTTCATAGTCTATGAGCTTATACAGCCCACGACATAAAATGATAGAAGCAATAATAACATCGCCATTTGACAGATCATGAACTGTACATCTGTCATCAACAAATTTCACAACCAAACCAATCTTGACTAATGCAGAAACTGATAACAGATTCTTCTTGATCACTGGCACAAATAAGGCATCTGACAAAGTGAAAGAACTACCATCATCAGCAGTCATCTTACCAACTCTCATAGCAGGATAAGAGGAATTGTTGGTGCATGTAACAATATTCCCTGTAGGGGCAAGCTCGAGTGAAGAGAAGAAACTACGCTGCGAGGTAATATGTTTGGTTGCCCTACTGTCAAAATACCAAACATCTGAGTCTACTGCAGACATGCGCTAATGATGAGAAGATGGGTCAAAACTACAGACAGTAGTAAACGCCCATTCTTCTTCTTGCACAAGATTTGCAGACTCTGTTTTTGGTGTAGAGGCCTCTGCAACAACCATTCCAGTCTCTTTCTTCTTTGCCTCTTTAGCAGCCAGTTTTGGATAGTTCTTTATGATATGATCATTCCCTTTACAGTACTTACAAAACAATTTCTGCTTTTCTGATTTCTTCTCATCTTTATCTTCCTTCTTCGAATATACAGAATTAGCAGATTTTTGCTTACTAGTTGAAGAGCTCCATTTTCCTTTGGCCTTCTGACTAGCCAGGAAAGCTTGATCTGCAACTCGCATAATGGACCTGTTTTGCCTGGATTGATCTTCTTGCAACAGAACAGAGACTAACTCCTCAAATGATAAGGCATTTGGATTGCCTTTCATCATCAACCGAAGAGTAGAAGCAAAACTCTGATATGAATCAGGAAGACCATTCAAAACGGTCTGCACAAGTGAGCTATCTGGTATAACCTCATTAGCAGAAATCAACTATTCCTTCAAGTCTTTGATCTTCGTTAGGAAACTGTCCATAGAATCATCTTAATTCATGTGCTCACTCTCCAACTATTTTCGGAGGTAAGCAACAGGAGCCTCATTCCTAGCTTGGTATAATGTGGTAAGTGTATCCCAAGCATCCTTAGCTATTCTGCAAGAGCAAATGTGAGGAATAATGGCACGTTTGACAGACAAAGCTATCAATGCATGTGCCTGGGCATCTCTGCCATCCCAACAAATCTGCTCTGTAGTAGGTGGAGTAGAAACAACAGCACGAACAGGAATCTGCGGAATATCATCTTCGACACCATCTTCATCAGCGCCAGCACCTGTATTTGCAATACCTGTAGTCAGAGGTGTAACAGGACGTCTTTCAACACCCTGCACAATGTTCCACAATCCTTTTGCAACCAATACATGTCGCATCATATAAGCCCATAATGGGTAGTTGGTACCATCCAACTTATCCTCAACAGCCAACATACAGAATACATCACTACTTTTAGCCATGGCCGGTGACTAAAATACCTTGATGCAAAAAATTGATTGTATCTCAAAAAGTTGAACAGAACTACCCCGACGAATTCTGCTAGACCTGTAGCAGACTTTGAGACGCTTATACTAGCGAATAGAAACTGGTATATACCTTTGGCACAAAAAGAAGAAATATCCTGCACAAGCGCTGCAATAATGCATTCAGAGGCCGAAACCACTACAAGAAATAGGGGGGCATAGCGACACCGCAAAACCGGAAAAAAAACGGGGACCGTCGCTTATGCGACGCTAACATCGCGTAAGCGACGGTCGTGTTTTTGAAATTTTGATTTTTAGGCGGGGTACGTCGCAGACAAAAGCTTGCGTCGCTTATGTGACGCTAATCTTTGCATCGCAAATAGAGTCGCTTGCCAGCGACGGTATGGGCGACGTGGGCAAACAGGAGAGCGTCGCATATGCGTTGTCCTTTCAAGAGCGTCGCGTAAGCGACGCTCTAGAATGTTCAAAAAAAATTTCGATTTCCCCCAGCACATTTGTGCCGAGATCTGGACGAAAGCAAGAGAACGAGAGAGAGAGAGAGAGAGAGAGAGAGAGAGAGAGAGAGAGAGAGAGAGAGAGAGAGAGCGAGAGAGAGAGACTAGGTATGTGCACACACACTTACACACACATACATATGCATACACACACACATATACACACATAGACACACACACACACATACACATATACACACACACATACACACACATATACACACACACATAATGTTGCATACACACACATATACATACATACACTCACACATATACATGCACACACACATATATACATACACACACATATGCATACATAATGCACATGAAAACATACACATACATAATGCATACACATGCACACGCATATACACATACACATACACATACACACACATACACACATATACACATGCATACACACACATACACACACACATACACACATACACACATACACACACATATATGCATACACACACACATAGAGAGACATGCACACACATACACATACATGCATACATATGCATATGCATATGTATACATACATACATACCTACATGCATACACACACATATGCATACACAATGCACATGCATACATAAACATACATAATGCATATGCATACATAATGCACATGCATACATACACATACATAATGCATATGCATACATAATGCACATGCATACATACACATACATAATGCATACACACACATATGCATACATAAAGCATACACACACATATGCATACGTACATGCATACACATACACACATAGACACATACACACACACATACATATGCATACACACACATATACACACATAGACACACACACACACATACACATATAAACACACACATACACACACAAATACACACTCGTATACACACATACACACATAATGTTGCATACACACACATATACATACATACACACACACACATATACATGCAAACACACATATATACATACACACACATATGCATACATAATGCACATGTAGACATACACAGACATCATGCATACACATGCACACACATATACACATACACATACACACACATACACACATACACACATATACACAATACACACACATACACACACATACACACACACATACACACACATACACACATACACACATACACACACATACACACACACACATACACACATACACACACATACACACACACATACACACATACACACACATATATGCATACACACACATACATACACATACACACATACACACACATATATGCATATACACACACACATAGAGAGACATGCACACACATACACATACATGCATACATATGCATATGCATATGCATACATACATACATACTTACATGCATACACACACATATGCATACATAATGCACATGCATACATACACATACATAATGCATATGCATACATAATGCACATGCATAAATACACATACATAATGCATATGCATACATAATGCACATGCATACATACACATACATAATGCATACACACACATATGCATACATAAAGCATACACACATATACACACACATATGCATACATACATGCATACACACACACACACACATAGACACATACACACCCATAGACACATACACATACATAAACAGATCCACACTCATAGACACACACACATACACATAGACGTGCACACACATACACACACATATACACACACACATAGACACATACAACCTTAATGATGCATTCACACACATACAGATGCATACACACATACAAATGCATACACACATACACACATAATGATGCATTCACACACATACTCATGCATTCACACAGGGATACAGGTCTTAAATATGACCTTTCTCCCTGGTATAGAGTACATATATTTGGGCAGTGTTGTTGTGCATGACAACGAGATAATGCAGTGTCCTGTTTGCAATAAATGGTTAACAGATTGCCATACGTGTGCGTCTATGTGTCTATGTGTAAACCCACAACCTATCTACTAATACTCAACTAGTTTCTCATGAAAAGAGATATAAGCTTATCTATGTGTATGTGTGTGTATGTGTGTGTCTATGTGTAAACCCACAACCTATCTACTGACACTCAACGAGTTTCTCATGAAAAGAGATATAAACTTATCTATCTGCACATGATTTAACTCAAATAGAATTTTCTCCTGTGAATAATTCACATAATTCATTGCTAATGCTCCCTTGTATATGCTTCTCCTTTGTTGATGGACCCACGTTGTAAACCCACAACCTGTCTACTGACGCTCAACGAGTTTCTCATGAAAAGAGATATAAGCTTATCTGCCTGCACATGAATTAACTCAAATAGGTTTTTCTCCTGTGAATAATTCACATAATTCGCTGCAAATGCTCCCTTGTATATGCTTCTCCTTTGTTGATGGGCCCATGTTGTAAACCCACAACCTGTCTACTGACACTCAACGATTTTCTCATGAAAAGAGATATAAGCTTATCTGTCCGCACATGAATTAACTCAAATAGGTTTTTCTCATGTGAATAATTCACATAATTCGCTGCTAATGCTCCCTTGTATATTCTTCTCCTTTGTTGATGGACCCACGTTGTAAACCCACAACCTATCTACTGACACTCAACGAGTTTCTCATGAAAAGAGATATAAGCTTATCTGTCTACACATGAATTAACTCAAATAGGTTTTTCTCCTGTGAATAATTCGCTGCTAATGCTCCCTTGTATATGCTTCTCCTTTGTTGATGGGCCCACATTGTAAACCCACAAGCTATCTACTAACACTCAACGAGTTTCTCATGAAAAGAGATATAAGCTTATTTGTCCGCACATGAATTAACTGATCAAATAGGTTTTTCTCCTGTGAATAATTCACATAATTTACTGCTAATGCTCCCTTGTATATTCTTCTCCTTTGTTGATGGACCCACGTTGTAAACCCACAACCTGTCTACTGACACTCAACGCGTTTCTCATGAAAAGAGATATAAGCTTATCTGTCTGCACATGAATTAACTCAAATATGTTTTTCTCCTGTGAATAATTCACATAATTCGCTGCTAATGCTCCCTTGTATATTCTTCTCCTTTGTTGATGGGCCCACGTTGTAAACCCATAACCTTTCTACTGACACTCAACGAGTTTCTCATGAAACGAGATATAAGCTTATCTGTCCGCACATGAATTAACTCAAATAGGTTTTTCTCCTGTGAATAATTCACATAATTCGCTGCTAATGCTCCCTTGTATATTCTTCTCCTTTGTTGATGGACCCACGTTGTAAACCCACAACCTGTCTACTGACACTCAACGAGTTTCTCATGAAAAGAGATATAAGCTTATCTGTCTACACATAATTTAACGCAAATAGGTTTTTCTCCTATGAATAATTGACATAATTCGCTGCTAATGCTCCCTTGTATATTCTTCTCCTTTGTTGATGGACCCACGTTGTAAACCCACAACCTGTCTACTGACACTCAACGAGCCTACGTGAAAAGAGATATAAGCTTATCTGTCGCACATGAATTAACTCAAATAGGATTTTCTCTTGTGAACAATTCACATAATTTGCTGCTAATGCTCCCTGCAGAAAAGCTAATGATCAAGCTATTGTTCATGCATATGGTTTAAAGGGAGAGACGTATATATGTGATAGAAAGTAAGAGGTGGTATAAAGTATACCAAACAGAAGCTGTAAGATGCATTCATTGTAAGTCGCATGGTCACAGCCAAAAATCACAGCAGCAAGCTCCTCCGCCGGAAGGTTCAAGAACGGGAGCCGTAATGGAGGAGAATGGCTAGCCCAAGAGGAAGGAGAATGAAGGCCTTTGTATGTTTCGGTCTTACGTCCAGCTCCCATGACAGAAGCACTTTGCTGGCGATGAGACTTGTAAGAGTAATTTTAGAGTTTGTTGGAAAACGTTAATTACAAATTTATGTAATGAGATCATATGCTACATGTGTATTAATTACAATAATACTTTCATAATAATATTTTTTATGAATGAAGGCATTCTGTGGATAGAATATTGACACCAATGGGTGAAGATATGAAAGATATTGACACCAGCATTCACGAGTTCACTGTCAAGGATCTAGTTGACAATGATGTGGATAGCAATCTGTGGAGCATGCACAAGAGCAAGGCTAAGTGGTTCAGGGTCTTGGGTGTTCTGTCGGGTATGATCGCCGTTGGGAGGTGGTTTTCTGATATTTGCAGATGGAAGAACCCTATCACCACAGTTCTTGTCCATTTCCTCTTCGCTGCTAATGCTCCCTTGTATATGCTTTCTGTCAATGGTGCACACTGACATCTCACACGTATGCGTGCCTACATGTAAACAAAACCTCATTACACCTCAAACAGTGATCTAATGTAATATCATAGATTATTAAATCTAAGCAAAGAACGTGAGCTAAAAAATGTGTCTTCTGCTTCCCATCAGTCCAGACATATGGATTGATGTTCATCTGTCCATAGCTATCTGCCTCAGAAATACCATGCAACTCTTTATCAATGTAACAAACAAAAATAGTGGCATCCCTGGTCGGACATTCTTTACATAGATGATATGAGAAGCTTGAAGGCCTGGACATGCAAAAAAGCTGATGATCAAGCTATTGTTCATGCATATGGTTTAAAGGGAGAGACGTATATCTGTGATAGAAAGTAAGAGGATAGATAAAGTATACCAAACAGAAGTTGTGTGACGCATTCATTGTAAGTCGCATGGTCACAGCCAAAAATCACAACAGCAAGCTCCTCCGTCGGAAGGTTCAAGAACGGGAGCGGTGATGAAGGAGAATGGCTAGCCCAAGAGGAAGGAGAATGAAGGCCTTTGTATGTTTCGGTCTTATGTCCAGCTCCCATGACAAAAGCACTTTGCTGGCGATGAGACTTGTAAGAGTAATTTTAGAGTTTGTTGGAAAACGTTAATTACAAATTTATGTAATGAAATCATATGCTACGTGTGTATTAATTACAATAATACTTTCATAATAATATTTTTTATGAATGAAGGCATTCTGTCGGTAGAATATTGACACCAATGGATGAAGATATGAAAGATATTGACATGAGCATTCACAAGTTCACTGTCAAGGATGTAGTTGACAGTGATGTGGATAGCAATCTGTGGAGCATGCGCAAGAGCAAGGCTAAGTGGTTCAGGATCTTGGGTGTTCTGTCGGGTATGATCGCCGTTGGGAGGTGGTTTTCTGATATTTGCAGATGGAAGAACCCTATCACCATAGTTCTTGAATACCAAACATCATATTCATACTAGCTAATGACACCCAATATGTTGTTTTTTTTTATTTCAATATTTTTAAAATTTCTCTTTGGAGTTCTCCAAATATCATGTCACCTATATCCATGTAAGCAACTACTCATGAATTATGAACCACTCTAGTAAATTGTGGATGATTGAAATCTTAACCAATAATATCGCAATAAATATACCGATGCAAAGTTGCATGTATGTAGTGTTATCTTCTCCTTGCTTTCGTTCATGTTGTATTCTTAAGATGTAGATATATAGATGTTGGCAAACTTGAACTTCTATAACATTTCAAGAACAAGAGTCAACAATTAGGAGAACAAGAGAGAGAGTCAACAAAGCGAGAGAGAGACAAAGAGAGAGAGAGAGAATTCAAAGCGAAAAAGATGAAGAAAGAGAGAAACAGAGACCTGCATATACTTGCTTTAGCTCGTAAGCGTAGCGCAACTGTGAACGTTGGAGAGCTCTTTGATCAGATGCGTGAAAATGCCGATCGAAGAGCCTCCAACGTTTTGATTTTTTCCCATCAAGAGACCGTCGTGTAAGCGATGCTAGATGCGTCGCATAAACAACGTCCAGACAGCGTCCCTTATGCGACGTACAAAGCGTCGCTTAAGCGACGCTTTTCGAACCCATGTATAAGCGACGCTACATGCGAGCGTCGCAGGTCCCGTCGCAGTACAAGTCGCAAAACGCATCGTTCACTTCGTCGTTTAATCGGCGGTCCGTGCGCCACGCTCATTACCATGCATGTTGCAATTTTATAGCGACGAATTTGTGTCACCTTAACCATCGCTATATGCCTGTATTCCTTGTAGTGAATGAGCTCAGATCGAGATTTCGTGCGAAACACCATGAGTATGCTAACCCAATTTCATGCGAATCGAAGACTGCAAATGGAGGAGTGTCGATGGCGCCCTAGATGAAGGAGGACCTGCTCTGATACGAATTGTTCGAGTTAGACGTCTGCGGAAGCTCGCGAACAGCACAAGGAAGAAGAAGAAGCTTGGAGGACAAACACACAATACTGAATGTATTACTAATGAATGCACAAAGATAAGTAGTTCATTAGGGCAATAGGTGTATATACAAGCCGGGGGAAAAAACCTCCTAAAGAGGGAAAAAAGTGCCTCGGCGGTCCTAGTGTGTTCACACACATTACTACCTGAATATATCAACAAAGAGATCTTGACAATTTGGGTGCCTCCCAATTAAGAAAACCCCACGACAAGCCTCTTTATCAATGTCAAAGTCTTTTCTTTATGTGAAACCTTAACCACTATATCAATGACCACATGGATGTAAGCCGTATCCACATAAGCATACATAGCATGTGTGTATATGTGTGTGCATGTGTGTATGTGCTAAGTATGAAACACCGAATTTATAGCTTAAACAATAGCCAACAACACCTGCATGTGTCTATCAACTCTGTTCTTTGGGTTCAAAAATTCTACATAAACGTATGCAGGTTACTCCCACCACAACTAAAAGCCTTTCAAGAAATCTATTGGTTTACTAGTGTGGCCAAAAACACACCCCCAAAACTAATTATTCTTTGTGAGGGAAGTACAAAGAGCACTCTTCTTGATGTTCTCGAACTTGTGGAAAGAGAAATATGCATTCAAGTACTCCAAAATGGCTCGAAGAATCACCCCAAACAAATGCTTTGAAACAGACTTTGAAAGAAAATAATGAAGCTTTGAGGGCCTAAAATGTGTTCAAGGTAATGTGAACCTTAGTCTTTCCACTTCTTTAAACACCACAAGAGTGTAGCTTAGTGGAAAGAGAGAGATTTTTAGTTAAGTGAGATCTAGGGAGAATAGCACTAAGATGGGTAACCTCTCGGGAAATACTAGGAACCTCTATGTTCCTTGATCGTTGAAGGCCTCCTTGGTGCATAACTAACAAGAGCAATGAGGATTTTGGTGACTTGGATGACAAGGTATTCCAAAGTCTATGCCTTTGGTAGCTGCCTTAGTCGAAAGCTTCAAATGGACGGGTGGGTGCTCCCTTGCTCGCACAAAGTCAACAAAGCTTTTGAATTTGACTGCTTTGATAATAATTTATAGAGAAATTTGAATTTTTACCTCGCATCAAGGTATTTTGTTAAGTCAATTTTTTTTAACATGCATACATAAAGATGATGCCTGCATCGCTTTTATGCGTGCATGTTCCCATTTCATGTCAATATTAGGGATCGACTTTCTCCCCATAACTTAAGCTAGGGAACACGATTGTGTACAGACTTTTTGCGTTGCATTTATTTCATGATGACTGTGCTGCATTGCAATGATTTGATGCTATAGCTCGATAACTCACATCGATCGCTTGCTTTATAAGGATTTCACCCATTGACTTCATGCTTATTTGTGATGCAAAGCATCAAAGTTCTTCATATATTCCATATCACATACTTGCATGCATACATATATCAAATTTCGAGAATTAAGACCACAAAGAGACCGATTTTTTCTTTTCTTAGGGGTATGACTCAATCTCTTCATGTTCTCTTTTTCATCTTCTTTTTGGCCATGTAGCTTCTAGAGTTTTAAAGTCAAGTATTGCTTATTTGAGGTGATTTCAACAACTTCCAAGGGTGGGGAAGGGGGTGGACTTGTGGACTCCATGCAAGAATCAAATGCTTCTACAACCTAACACACTTACACACAGAAGATATTCTTTTTTTCTTTGAAATTTATGTCTCCAACTTAATCTTCCATTATGTTCAAAATTCGGGAAAACAACGCATGCACCTAGAGAGCTCTTCTAGCCCTCACTCCTCAAGGCTTAATGTGAAATTATTTTACAAGTCTTGAACCTTGGACCTTTAGTCTAAAGAGAAGAGGTTTACAAGTCTTCTAGCCCTCACTCCTCAAGGCTTAATGTGAAATTATTTTACAAGTCTTGAACCTTGGACCTTTAGTCTAAAGAGAAGATGTTTACCACTACACCATGCATCCTTGCAAAAAGTGCTTTCAAAAGCTATAAAGTCCCCCCTTTGAAGCGAATCTCGTTAAAAAGAAGGAAACAAGAACATGCAGGCTCCAGCAAAGTGCAAGCGTTGAGGTTCTTAGTAATCTTACCATCAACCGATGACATCTAAGTCGATACAGGAGAGCGCCTGTGAAGCTAAAACTCTCCCTGCAAAGACGAACCGCAACAGCCGGAGGTGGCAAGGAGAATTAAGAAGGAGAATTAAGAAGATGCGCCACATGCAAGACATCACGGTGCAGTATTGGATGGCGCGTCGAGCGTGTTGCAGAAGGGAACTGGTGAGATCCTGAGGAGAAGCGATACAGAAGACCCATGCGCAAGAACCGGAGGTGGCAAGGAGAATTTTGAATGTGCGCCACATGCAAGACGTCACGGTGCAATATTTGATGGCACGGCAAGCGTGTTGCAGGAGGGAACTGGTGAAATCCGTAGGAGAAACGATACAGAAGACTGGTGAAATCCTCAGAACAAGCGTACCTTCGATTAACAAGCCTTTCCAGAAGCGAAGTCACGCAGCAATATTTGATGGCACGGCGAGCGTGTTGCAGGAGGGAACTGGTAAAATCCTCAGGAGAAGCGTACCTTCGATTAACAAGCCTTTCCAGAAGTGAAGTCACGCAGCAACCTCCGGGGGTCATTCGTAGAAGAGCTACAGAAAAGGACGGTTTGTCAGGCAAATGTGAGCTATCTGCCAACAGGCTACCATGGCCGTATGAAGGAGTCAATCCGACCGTAAAGATCATCGCAGGACCAAACACTCCAGTCGTCGAAGAGCCAAACACTAACAAGAAAAACGCTGTCGACCATGTCCGAACTGAATTACCACCTGCGACGTGATGGGAACGAGCGCGAGTTTTCCGGATTGAATACCAAGTGCACCACTAATACCAAGGACACTGTTGATGAAATTGCGAATGAAGACATAGATGCGCGGAGCTCCGGATGGATGTGGGCATCAGCTTCGACGAGCTCTGGCTGGACCTGCAGCATACCGGCGCTTTGGACGGACGTGCGACAACGCGGGGGTTCGATGTCGTACTCATATAGAAACACATCTTTTGATAGTGTGGCGCTTGCTTTTTTTTTTTGTTTTTTTAGAGTACAATGAATTGGAAAGACACACTCCGATCTCGTAACGTAGAGGCATCCATCTTTAGGAATTCTTGAGGCATTCAGTCGAGTGCAGTACTTTGGCCATCTGCTTAGGAGTACAAAGCACATCCGGTAAACCACACCTGCTGGATAGTGGTGCTTGCTTTTTCAAATTTCAACCCACATAGAAAGAGTCAACCTATATAGAAAGAGTGCATCTAAGATGGAAGTGTGTTATACAAAACAAGTGAATAATTTTGGGGAGATTTCTTTGTATACCGATTACAAGCAATCTGATCCAATTTTACCAAAACGGGTATGGTATAGCAATATGCCTTGAACATGGTGGGGCAGAGTGCCTTGGTTCAAGTCAAACTCAACCTTGAAAGCCATAGGGAAAAGTATTAAGGTTCAAATCTTACTCACTCGACATTTCAAATTTCTTCTACTATAAAAAGAAATGTGATCCAAGTTTTCATTTATAGACGATTTATGAGAAAAATAACGTTATCACTTATGTTAGTATAAGCAATGTTTACATACACGAAACATCTTTTTGACTTCAATGAAAAAAAATCAAATAGCATCATAATCATAATCATAATCATAATCATAATCATGTATCAACTATTATAAGAGTTTGATAATCATAATCATAATCATAATCATAATCATAACCATAATCATGTATCAACTATTATAAGAGTTTGTTTTAGAGTTCAATGGATCAAATCTAGTAGCCTTCACAGTTGTCTATCCACACTCCACGCCATCATGGATCATCAAAAAGAACAAAAACAAAAAAGCATAAGGAAAACAACAAAAGAAAAAGCATAACGCAACTCATTAAATCTATGAAATAGCTTTGAAAAAAGCCTATAAAATCTCCTAGAAGATCAAACAAACTCGTACGCTAGCTAACTCTATATGGAAGAAGATCCAATTCTTCTAAAAATGAATAAACAACCTACCCAATCAAGAAAATTGTGGAACTAGAAGAGCGCATGCTTGCAAGCAGCATTACATATGCACAAGACTAGTCTGAAGAGCAACCCCCCCAACAATATGGCCTGCAAGAATATCAAGAACAATCGGATTGAGCCGCACCAGAGCTTGCGTCCTTCATCACCACCTTCTGCTTAGGGCAACTGTGCCTCGGTCGTACATAAACTCTTCGCCATTTCTCGCACAAGAAAGACTAAGACCTGGATCTTGATCGATTCCCCATCTGATGGACTTCAGCCAGGCGATGTAGTCGCCTCTGCGAGTGAAAGAAAGAAGCTTACTCTCAGAGATTCCTAAATCTGCTCCTACAGCTGAGCAAGTATCTGCTACACACGATGAAGGAAGGAGAAAGGAGCAAAGGAAGCCATTCATTCTCTCTTCTCAGACAAAGAGAGACAAATAGAGAGAAAAACGTTTCACTCTTTGCAACTCTCCACGCCACACAGGCTATGCCAACTATGCCATTCTCACAGAGAGAGAGAGAGAGAGAGAGAGAGAGAGAGAGAGAGAGAGAAAGAGAGAGAACTGCTCTTGCACCTTCTTCCCTACACGAGATCTTAGATTCTCTGCAAATTGACATCATCCATGATGTCAATCATGTTTATTTGAATTCGAGATCACCGAATTTACTTATTCAAAACTAGTCTATATTTCATTTTGCTCTGAACAAGCACATAATGGAGCCCAATCGCATATTTCACGTTGCTCTAAGAAGCACATATTGGAGCCCAGCTGGCGTCTCTGTTGCTAGTTGTGGTCTGTTGCATATCTTCTTTCTAAATTTCGCTTCGCATTTATCCATTCACATCAAAATATCGATTCACAATATAGCTTTTTTTTTCAGCCTTCAAAATCTTCAAGTTTGTCTCTACTCTCCTCTCGATCGTACACATTGTACACACACACATATATATATATACATATATATATATATATATATATATATATATATATATATATATATATATATATATATATATATATATATATATATATATATAAATCACTTCTTTCCATTAAGATGATACTTCATAAAAATGCCAATGTTGTACATCCATTTAATATATCATGTAGTTGAAATCAAAGGCTGTCAAATCCCAACATTTTTGTTGGGATTACAATCCTTTGGCTAATCATTCCGCACTAAGTGCCCCCAATCTTGTAATTCCAAACACTAAGAGGAAATTTGTTTGGGTGTGTGTGTTCTTGGATAGACTAGTCTAAACCATCCAAGGGTGTATCAATTGTCCACAATGGGCTACTATCAACCAAAGTATCTATGTATTGGCTCACATTTGGACCCCAAATATCTTTTTGCAAATGTGGTGAAGGTTTGAATTTTAATTACTTTTTTCTTATCCACTAGCTGAGATGTCTAATATTTCAAACACCTCATCATCAAATTCATTGTATCTCCCCTTCATTTATCCCTTTGTTTATGCCAAAAAATGAAAGATTAAATGGTTTTAGTTAACCGTGGAAGGATATCGTCAAGGCTTATTTATACACCAATTTACGTTATGGATTCGTAGAAGGAATTGACCGTCCCTTGATAAGAATAGTCACCGTTATTCTTGGCATATTTAGAATGTGAAAGACAAAGTAGCTTTAGGCAAATTAGTTCTAGATTGTGATGAGCTCACTAAAGATAACATCAAATCATGTAAAACGTCACACGAATCATGGGAATTTCTTCAAAGTCTTTATGAAGATAAAACTCCCTCCAATATTTATGCATTAGACTAAGAGTATCAAACTTTTGTATTTGCCTAGAGGATCCAATTACTAAGATCATTGCTACATTTGAAGATTATCAATGCAAGCTTTCCTTATTTGCTGAACAAATCACTAGAGAGGATATGGCCATAAGATTGTTTAAGAAACTCCCAAATTCTTAAAAAACATTTTTTACTACCCTCTAGATTCAAGGACAATTCTTCACTTGGGAAGAAGTTAGAAGACTATTTCTTCTTCACAAATCAAGAACTAGGAGTTCTTCTTCACAAGAAGCCACACTGAAGGCGAATCACAAAAAACACTCTAGTCATAGCAATAAGCAAACTTCAACAAATACTTCCAGCAAGAAATTTACCTACAATGATTGTGGCAAATAAGGTCATGTGGAAAATTTTTTATAGAAAAAGTAGAAAATCTCTATTAAGACATCTAATCAAACAAACAATAGTAAATTATTGATCACATTGCTTAACTAAAGAATTATTTTTATGCTTTGAAGCCAATGCTTTTTTTTCGCGTGTTCCTCCAAGGAATGGATCTTTGATAATGGAGTCACTTCCAACATGTGTAAGGATTCTAAAAAATTCAAAAAATGTTTATCCATAGTATCCAAAGGAATGGTTAGCATTACCAACCACAACGGTAGAAAGCAAAGCATTGAATATCATATTTTCTATACACAAGCTTGGTGTGAATATACTATCAGTAAAGATATAGCTGATCATCACAGATTAGTGCTATTTGACAAGAAGTCGTTAAAGTGATTGATCCCTCGACACACAACATTATTGCCCAAGGCGATGAAAACAACCATCTTTACAAACTTTCTTTCTTCCTCACCAAAGAATACTCTCCGAGCTATGACATGAGCAAGGTGGTCACACTTCATATTATGAGGATTTCCTCAGCTTAATGGATCAAATAAATTCCTAAGATCAATTAAGTTAAAGATCTTTTCCAAGAATCTATCCAAGACAAACAACATAGGGTGCCTCTTCCAAAAAAGGCATCTACTCAAAATAAGAAGCCTATAGCCCTAGTCCACATGCACCTTTGTGATCTCATGAATGCACCATCTTTGACCAATAGATTTATGATCCAATTGTAGAGGTGAGTTTCTAAAGCATGACTTTGATAGATTCAAGAAAAATGGTATGAAACTACAACTCACGCAAACTCATAATCCATCTCAAATGGGGCTTCAAAATGCAAAATTCAAAGTGCCATGGAGATGGATCTAATAATGCATCATAATAAAAGATTTTCTTTGTAGATGACCACACGTGATTTCCGATCGAGTTGTGAGGTGAATTTCTAAAGCATGATTTGATGAGTTCAAGTATAACGGGATCAAATTACAACTCGATCAAACTCATGTTCCATCTCAAATGGGGCTCCAAAATGAAAAATTCGAAGCATCATGGAGATGGCTCGAACAATGCTTCAAAATAAAGAAATTTCTTTGAAATTTGGGGCTGAAGACATTCTTACTTCTATGAAAATCCTTAATCAAGGTTTCATCAATACATTTTCCAACATGTTACCATTTGAGCGTTACTTTGGAAGGAATCCCAATTTTCACATATCTTTGAATCTTTGATAGTGACAACTATGTCCATGTACCCAAGGAAGGTAGGAATAAGCTTCCTCGGGAGTCAATGAAGCATATCTTTATTGGTTTCAATCAGCAGTCCAAAGCCTATCACCTATATGATTTCAAGATTCATATAGTAGCCATATTCAAACATTTTATCCTTGATGAAAGTTCCAAGTACTCAAAAGCTCCAACACTTGACTTTATTCATACCACCATCTACATTTCATATTGAGATAGAATTCTCTACAAACCAAAACCATAGGCAAGTACATCATAATAACAAAGATTGTCTCAAAAGCTTCTAGAAAAACAAAACAAAGAGGATTGTCGCTTGATCAACTATGCCCTCATTCATAGAGTTGGACTCAAGAAATTTGGGGAATTGAACAAACATATTGGCTAGGAGTATGATGGGCTAACCACATGCCTAACTTGTGCCGAAATAGTAAAAGGTCCCAAACATTTTTAATTGAGCTTATTAGAGGGTCTTGTCGTAGTTATGTTTCGACGTAGAAGCGACACTTGATCACCAACTTTAAAAGAAGGTTGGGGAAGTCGACGACGATCAGCATGGAGCTTTTAAGGATCTTGAGCATTGGTAAGTTCAAGGACCATGTCATGATGAAGTTGCATGAGAAAATGTGCTCATTCTCGAGCAAAAGGGTTGACCGAAGCCGTAGGAATATCCACACTGAATTGTGGATGAAAACCATACTTGGCAAAGAAAGGAGTTGTGCCACTAGAGGTGTGATGACTATTGTTATAAGAAAATTTAGTCAAGGGAAGTAACTGAATCCAATCATCATGATGATTGATTTGCTCAGTTTGCCCAATAGTTTGAGGATGAAAAGCAGTACAAAGTTTAGTATTGATCTTCAAGAGTTGAAATAGCCAACTCCAAAAATGAGAGATAAACTGTGGACGGCGATAAAAAATGATACCATCACGTAGTCCATGAAGGTGAATGATATCCTTAAGAATAAGCCATGCAATGGCTTCTCCTGAAATGGCAAATTTATAGGGTAGAAAGTGAGCCATCTTAGTGAAATGATCGACCACTATTAAAATAGCATTGAATCCATTAACTAAAGGTCAATCCGTAATGAACTTGCAAAGACGGATGCCCAAGGTCGAGTATGAATTGGAAGGGGTTGCAAAAGACCATATGGTTGGTGTGGAGACACATTAGCGCGAGCACATGTATCAAAATGTCTAACAAATTCTTTGATCTTCTTGAGTTTTTGTGGCCACCAATAGTTTCTTGAAACAAGCTCGAGAGTCTTTTCCACACCAAAATGACTTGCTAAAAGTTGTTCATGACAATTGAAAAGGATTTGAAGTCAAAACCGACCATCTAGAACATAAAGTAGACCAAAACAAAACAGGACTCCATTAGCGAATGAAACTTTATCCAAGTATTCTTGTGAAGTATCCATTGTCGAATCCTCCAATCTTGCTTGTATATTGCAAGCCCAGGGATCATTACAAACTGTGGAAATAATATCCTTAAGTATGCTAGAAGTAGAAGGTAAAGCATAAAGAGTGAATATTTTGAATTGTTCAGGTTTTAGTAATGTTTGAATATGTTGGGTGTAAGCATCTTCATCTGTACTAAGGGTGAATTCAGCATGAAGAGAGAGAGCATCTGCTTTTCCATGTTGAGAACCAGGTTGATAAAAGATTTCAAAATCGAAGTCTACTAAAAATATAGACCAACAAGCTTGGTGTCGATCCAAATGTCAAGTAGTGGGAAAGTATATCAATTTTTTATGATCAGTAAGAAGCTTAACTCAATGTTGTGTGCCGATAAGGTAAGGTCGCCATTTCTTAAACCAAAAAATAATAGGAAGAAGTTCTTTGTCATAAATGGGATAATTGATTTCCAGATAAGTAAATTTCCTTGAGTAGTATGCCACTGGATGTAGTATACCTTGAGCATCGGGTTGCGACAAAACTACTCCCAAAGCAAAGTCTCATGCATCAGTTTCAACAAGAAAAGGTTGAGTGGGGTTCGGATGTAATAAAATAGGAGCTGAGGTAAGGGCCTTCTTAAGTGTGTCAAATGCAAGTTGAACCTTGGAATTCCAAGAGAAAGAAGAATTTTTGTGAGTGAGAGCAGTTAAAGGCAACACAATCTTTGAGTAATACACAAGAGGGGATTCTCCATTCGTTAATAGTTTGAACCTTTTTTTGATCCATGGTGACACCAAATGGGGTGATCACATAACCAAGAAACTCCAGTGAAGTTTGATCAAACTCACACTTTTCCAATTGTGCATATAGCCCATGCTCCCGAAGTTTAGATAGAACAAGACAAACATGCTTATCATGATATACTTGGTTACGTGAGAAAATTAAACTATCATAGAGGTAAATCACAATAAACTCATCCATATATTCACGGAAGATATCATTCATCATGTGTTGGAAGAGAGCCGTAGCATTTGTAAGGCCAAAAGGCATAACAGTGTACTCAAAATGTCCATATCGAGTACGAAAAGGAGTTTCCCATTCATCTCGAGGTTTGATGTGAATTACGTTTTAAGCACTTCGAAGATCAATTTTGGTGAAGATTTTACCTGATTCGAGGCCATCCAAAAGCTCTGCAATCAATGGTAATGGATAGCGATTTTTAATAGTAAGTTTATTAAGACCAAGATAATCCACACATAGTCATAAGGATCCATCCTTCTTTTGACAAATAAGATAGGAGCTCCCATCGGAGATTTTGAATGTTGAATAAACCCCTTTCCCCATAAATAGGCCCAAAAGAAGGTACTGGGCCCTTTTCCAAATCGTTTGAGCACTCATATCGACGACAAACTAGCAGAGTATCTTCATTCATTTTTTCAAACACACCAGCAAATTCTTTGTACTTTGTAGGTAACTTCATTGAACCACTAATGGGTTTTGCTAGAGAAACGCGAAGAGTATAAACTTGATGCTTCTAAGCAATTTGTAGAAAAGGAAGAGCCCCAATAAAGGCTATTTTAATAGGATCTTGATGAAATGTGACTAAAGTATCCAAAAATCCTTTACATAGAAATGCCTCACATTCATGTGCATGCTTGAGATGTTTAGGAGTGTTCCATTCAAGCAAACATAAATGAGACTGACAACATTCAAAAGGAAAAGAAAAAGAATGAGTTTTCCAATTCACAATTGGATTGTGAACTTCAAACCAAGATAATCCAAGAATGATAGGATGATTTGGCGATGTGATTAGATTGATTTTGATTGCTTCTTCATGCTTACCAATACATAAATCCAAAGAAATTATTTCATGTGTGATAGCGCCAAAAGAGACCAAACGTCGATCTATTACTTCCATTGTAATAGGAAACACCTTCTCCACAATAGAAATCGCATTTTCATGAACATATTTGATATCCATGAAACATGATGTGGCCCGTGAATCGATAAGAGCTGCACTCTTAAGGACTTGCGAATGAGTCTTGATTTCCATAGGAATCGTAAAACTTGACGTAGGGCCGATCGTCGTGGAGGAACCATGATTCTTGTGGTCGTATATAGAGTCCAAGTGCAAGGTTCCTTCAACAATTGAACATTATCGCTTTCTAATATGGGTATAGGCTCTACATATGGCTACAAGTTACTAGACTCCACTGTTAGATATGCTCAATACACCACCCTCATGTGACCACAAATGATCCATGGTGCTCTAAGTTGTAAGGCCTCCATTATGAGGAGAAGCCATTATGAGAGCCCAGACATTTGTGGAACCCTAACTTCCAAGTTAGATGAGGTCTATGTGTGAGCGTTGATGGTTGTAGATGATCTTTGTGAGCCTAGCCATTAAGTTAGGTAGGGCATAAACTTCTAGTCCATTGGGTTGCCATTTAAGGTGAAAATAAAGGCCCTGTGGCGTCGCGTGGTTTCCCCATAGAACCTTAATGGGGGGAGTGCAGAGGGGGGCTTGCCCCCTTTTGGTCGTGGAGATATTGTCGGATTGTATATTTTACCGACTATTTTGTATCTCCCAACTATGTTTATCTATACCGAACCACCTTGTAAAAGCTATATAAGCACGGTCCAGGTTGAGCTTTACATAGCATTGCGCACTAGTAAGCCCTTCATCTAGAGTCTGTCTAGATCACCATCTAAGCTCCACAGTGGGAGTGCACGGGTGGATAGCACCATCAGTGTAACTGCATTACGCTCAGCAATCTGAGAATTTGAGTTCTCTATCTCTCAGTCTGCATCTATCTTGGTCTGCGTTTTTCTCTCAAGTCTGTCTACAGGTCTATTCCGCTGTTGCAACAATCTAAGAATTACGACCACCACATGCTTGAGAGATGACTCTCCTCCCAACCAAATGCCTCTATATATAGCTCTCTCCAGGGGACTACCTTCTTGGGCAGGTGGATACTAACCAGCCAAGTGTCAGCCATGTAACTACATGTGCGCCAAGTGTCCAGTGGATGCTTCTAGAAGGTTCTAGAGCTCTTTGGGCAAAATACTCTTCCCATGTACCTCATGGGGATTGAACCCAAGACCTCGTCCTTCACATCCTTGAGACTTAACCACTAAGCTAAGTGGATCACTTGTTCACAAGAGCACAAGACCTCCTAGTAAGTCTAAACTCGAGATCTTTGGTCATACACACGGATGACCAAACGGTGTCCGATTTCAGATCTGTCTGAACCGGCCAGACCCTTGGATCATAGACTTACTTTATTACATTCTTCCCCCCTTGGAAAAGATTTTCGTCCTCGAAAATAGAGCTATATACATACTGTAGGCAACCCCCGAGCCTCATGTTCTAAAACTGGAAGAACATGGTCATGTTCTAGAACTGGAAGAACATGTCTCATCTCTGTGGTGGCATCCTTGCCCAAATGATTCTAAACACTATCTCGCTTTGCACTTTGATAAACTAGTCAAAGTACAAAATAGTGAATGAATAATAAAGGTGGATCTAAACACATATCCCTGGCTAATTCACAGTTTCTGGATGTGCGATCTAGGCACAAACATGTGAATTAGGTGGATTCAATTTACTAGTCCATTTCTAGGCATAACTGGTGCATGGGTTTAGTAATGAAGGTGGGATTCTTATCCCTCGCAAGACTTTGAGAATTCTTGATTCACTTGAATTTGTTTTGGAGAACTTGAAGTTTGGTTGTCTCAAACATCTAACTTGGATGTTTGTACAATGGTTTACTTTGATCCAACAGTTACTTGATTTTTTCTACCCGACTAGAGGACTACTTTGTCCTTATGAGTTTAAAAATCCTTTGTAAACTGTAGGAGAAAGTTTACCATTTCGGTGGAATCAACCATACTAACTTCACCAATTCAAATTCAAAATGAAAATTGTCCAACTTAAGACACTTTTCTCAAAGACTTTTAACTGAAAGTTCTTGGGAATTGTCAATCTGATGAGCAATTCCTAACTTCCCTATTCTAGAGTATACTGGACTCCAGGAAATCATTTATGCTATAACTTGAAGCAAACTCAAATGAATAAGTCCACTTAGACTTATCATCTTTTGAAGATTGAAAAGGTTCTTGTACATAACATCTATCTAGGACGTTCAAGTTAGTTATTTTATTCTAACCGGCTAACCCTGGTCTTTTGCAAAAGGAATCAGATACCATATCTAAGCCAATTCCAAAAGATTTGGAAAGCGGAAAGAAATAACTAAGACTCTGTACAACCAATTCAAACTTCGAATATACATAAACTTGCTATGAGTCAAAGACTAGATGACTCAGGACTTTTTACTTTTCAAAGATCTATTTCAACAAGATATTGAAGCATTGTCTTTATCTTTCAGAGAAATAAGCTGGATTCTCAGAAAGATACAAAGAAAATCAAAAACATCATCCAACCACAAGATACTAGTGTGGTAACCAACATCAGTGTGTCGACCCACTGAGGTTCTATTGATGAGTTTAGTTTTCAAATAATGCTTCACTTGAGACTAAGTTCATGTCACATTCAGTCTTTTTGACTCCTAATCGTGAATGCAATTCTTGTGCATTTCTTTGAGTCGAAAGAGTGAATTTATCAAGTTACACTAGGAACTTGATGCTTGACTTAGTCAATTAAATCTTAAGTTGAAAAGATCAACTCAAAATCAAAGTCCAACTTCTTTCAGAAATTTATCAAATATTTCTGATCAATAACACTTAAGCTTGAAGTGTTCTAAGAAGATCTTGGAAGTTCCTTACTTCATATCCTTGATCTTGAAGTCATCTTGAAGTATCGTAAGATACTACTTTCATCCTTTACGAATTAAACTTTTCTTGAAGTCTTAATTCCCTTGAGGATGAAACCTAACTTCAAAATCTAAACTAGGACTAAAAGATAATTTTCATCCCACGGTCCGATGTCCCATACCATCTTTCCTATATCAATCTGAGTATAAAATCTGGTGTCCCATTCCACCCTATTTTATATTCACATTAATATGTGGGTGATTCTTATCCTAAAGTCTAAACATCTCTTGATAGAGTACCTTATCTCTTCAATTCTTTTACGAGAATTTAGAAGTTCCAGGTATTACCTCTAACTAGATTTTCTAGGTTTTGATTCCTTCACATGATCGTCTCACAATCATGTGCTTTACCTTGGGAACTTGAAAACCTCATGACAGAATATCAATTCTTCTTTACTGGGGCTTTCGAATGAAAACCAATCAGAATTCCAAGTACTTGAATTTCTCAAATTCAAGTTCAATTGGTTTACCCTTGACCAATTTTGTAGCGACAAGAGCTTTTGACTTCTTGTCTTTAGATTCCTTTCTTTACTGTTGCTTTAGGTACCTTCCCCGGGGACTTTATTTAGGAATCTCTTTACTGCTTAAGTCTTAAGCATCCGCTCATGCTTTCTGGATTTGTACCAAAATCCCTTTAAGGATAGGTAAACACTTATGTTTTACCTTCCACAGACTTAATTACCATTTTCACGGTTGCAGACTACATTCTTGGAATTTCTTTACTCTGTTCAGACTTGGAACAACTTACTCTTTTTCACAGTTTTCCATCGAATAAATGGAACTTGAGTGAATAATTCCCAAAAGGAATTTTATTGCCAATACTTGGGCAATCTACAAAGTAGTTCTAATCGCACATTACTTGGACAATCATGGCCAAGATTGATCAAGTCTAGTTGATCTTGCGTTAAAAATAAAGACTTAGTCTTTATCTTTAAGATCTCTTAAACTATCTTTAAGCTTCTTTGCTTACCTGCAGGATTTTTAGAGATCTTTCCCTTTACACAAGTCCAAGCATACACTTATGCCTCTCAGATTCCAAAGCTAAGAATCTTTGATATACCGTTAGGTTATATCACTTATTTGGACTTAATTAACCAATACTGATGGTTTGGGAATTGCTAATGAACTACTTACAGACTAAAAAGTACGAAGAATTTCATTCTCAATACTTGAAAGAATGCCATTTCTTCAAAGACTTGAGATTCCTTCTAGGGAATCAAATAACTTGAGCAAATGATTCATTTTGGAATCTTTTGCAAAAAGAACATTTAAAAGAAATTCTTTCAAATGATATCCAAAAAATTTACTGATTCAATTGTATTCATTTCCTGAGTATCAAACTAGAGACGAAATATCACATTTGCCAGTATGAAAGTTTAAGTTGAACTTTCATTTATGTGATATCGACTTTTATTCTTGAGTTTGATACAAAACTCATTATTATTGGTCAATCTTCAGATGTTACTAGAGTCCTTTAAACATATTTCACCAATCAAAATTATGTTTAAAGTCCAAGCATCTATTGATGATTGATCCAATAGTAATGTTATTGTGAACACAACTTTGAACTTTATAACTTGTTTAGGAGAAGTTCATGGATTCAAGATCCATTTCTTGGAACTTTCTACTCCTAAATAAAAAGTTCACACTTGCTTCAAGTCTTTAGGAACTTATATTATTTCTTAAAGACTGCTTAGCTAGTTGCATCATTTACCAGAGATGCAACTATAGAACCTAACATCCTTTTATTGATATCCAGGATCAATTGATGTTGAGGTTTAACCTTTGTTTTCCATCACCCCTTAGGATGAAATCAAATGAAAATTTATAAAAGATTGGTACCTTTATATCTTGGCAAAACATTTATATCCTAAAGAGGTTTTGCCTGCATCATTCCTTGGACCTATCATTTAATATGAATTTATGTGTATTTTGGGAAGAGTTCATGAATCAATTAAGATCCTCTACTTGGAACATCTACCTTCCCAAAAATAAATTCATCTTGAACATGGTAGGAGAATGATCTCACATGAAATAGAAGGCTTGACTATTTCGTATCTCTATTCCAAAAAGTTACTTACCGAGGTTTCATCATGAGATATAAATCTTGAAACCACAAGAAACTTCTTTAAAACTTTCGAAATCTTCTAAATAGAAGAGTGCTCATGGAACTTTGGAAATATAGTTGATACTCTCATCCAACCTTGGGATGCTTGAGAAGCTACATAAAATATATAACTAATCAACTAAAGCTTTATCCGCATGACTTTCTAAGTACATCCAGGACTTAGAGTCATCATACATCACAAAAGAGTTTGCAAGTAATTAAATTTTCTTGGTCATCAAGGAAATTTATTACTTAACTTTCTCTTAGTGCTTACTCATACCTAGCAAGACATCTAACATACTTAATTCTCATTAAGTATTTGTCTTTGATAGAAGAGTATCGACTTGGGAAGAAATCGACTAATTACTTGAGTTGCAATACTAGAACTAGTATGTCTTTGCAACTAACTAGTCCTTGGTCTTCCCTAAGGTCAAACTGCGAGCTTTATAAAGTAAGCTAAATACTAAGAGAGTACATTTTCATATCTACTTGCAAACAGCATTCCATTCTATCATGCAAATGCATGTATCCACATGCAAAAGCATATGCTCACATGCGTATGCATGCATGTTCTTTGCATGCCCAACATTCATGCATGAGCTTGATGCATGATTTTTTCCTTGTACTAAGAATGTATATCATGCAATCCTGATGCATGTATATCCTTTCCTTTGTCCTAATGCACTATAATATAAAAACATACCCTTGAAGTGCAATAGAAAACTGACTCAATGGAAAGGAAATCTGTATTAAACTACCAAAATACATTCTTTGATGCACAAGGATCTTTTGAAATCAAGTCTTTCCTTAATGCAAACTAATGCTTGAAATAAGAAATAGATTAATTCATTATTCTAATCTAGACTTAATCAATTGAAATCTTGGCTATTTCAATGTGCATCTATGATTAAGTGTAGAATAATGAAAACAAGATAAATCAAGCATTAAGGCCAAGCAGAAACTGGAAAATACTTAGCTCCACATAGAGCTACGTCCTTCCCTTGATCCTTTGGAAGAGTGATTCTCTCAAGACTTTGGTCCGAATTCAAAGTTGGTTTGACTTTGATCACCAAAGGCCTCCGAATCTTTACTCCACAGCTCCACTTCTTTCAGACTTTGCTCCAAACTTTTCTTTGGCCTTGACCACCTCAGATATGCACTCGGGTTCGATTGAGGTAATAAGCAAACTCCAAAGATTAATCCAAATGAAAAGATCTCGACTCGGGATTAGCAGAGCAGAGACACGATTGGAACTAAATAAAATATGCAGAGAGAGTAATCACCAAAACCTCTACTTTAGTGGATAAGGTAGTGCTCCTCTTAAAGAGAGGTTCCGAGTTCGAAACTCGGGCGGGCTGACGGCAGAGATCTCCTCTCTTTTGCTCCTGTATCCGAGTTCGAATCTTACGCGGGCTGACGGCAGAGATCTGCGCTCTTTTGCTCCTGGATTCCATCTTCAGCCGGAAATCAGGACCCATATGAACTGCTCTCACGAACGAACAGCGCTTGGGGATCGTGGATAGGTGAGAAGTTCTCCATAGCGGAGGTCTTGAGTTCGATTCCCCTCTGTACTCGCAACAGAGGTTATGAACCTTTTTGAGATCTTCTGCAGCGCCGACTTGAGACTAACATGTTCTGCAGCAGACTTAGATCACGAACGGCGCTCAATCGTCTTGGGTAGATGAGTGCTCTCTTGAACTAGCGACCAGAGTTCGAATCCGTCGTCTTCACAGCAGATATAAGTTGCTTTTTCTTTTCTAGCTCTTGGTTGAAACCTTCTTCAACGCTTTATCTCTAAGAGTAGAAACTTCTGCGCATAGAAGTCGTCAACGCCCGTGGGTTGTTTGGATACGCGAGCGCTCTCTGAACGAGGTGACGAGGGTTCGAATCTTGTCGGCAGCTCATAGAGTTGATAATATTTTGCTATGCTTCTCCTAAGCCAATCCAGCAGAATCAACATACTCTCTTCTCAAAACGGCCGCGAGCTTCTTTCTTCTTCGTAGAAGAGTTTATGCACACGCATATAGGCGAGAGCAAATTGATGAGCAAGATGATGAAAGAGAAGAGCTATGGAGAATGGCTCTGATACCAATGCAACAATCTAAGAATTACGACCACCACATGCTTGAGAGATGACTCTCCTCCCAACCAAATGCCTCTATATATAGCTCTCTCCAGGGGACTACCTTCTTGGGCAGGTGGATACTAACCAGCCAAGTGTCAGCCATGTAACTACATGTGCGCCAAGTGTCCAGTGGATGCTTCTAGAAGGTTCTAGAGCTCTTTGGGCAAAATACTCTTCCCATGTACCTCATGGGGATTGAACCCAAGACCTCGTCCTTCACATCCTTGAGACTTAACCACTAAGCTAAGTGGATCACTTGTTCACAAGAGCACAAGACCTCCTAGTAAGTCTAAACTCGAGATCTTTGGTCATACACACGGATGACCAAACGGTGTCCGATTTCAGATCTGTCTGAACCGGCCAGACCCTTGGATCATAGACTTACTTTATTACAGCTGTGCTATTATTTTCTTACATGGTATCAGAGCTCAGGAGGCTCTGAGTGGTGCAGAAGCAGAAACGCAGAGGTTGCAAAGGTCTGAACAATAAAAGAGAGAAGATGTGAAGTGGTGCATCATCATCTATGACTAGGGGCCAAGGTGGTTCGTCTACAGGAGTAGGTGGCGCACAAGCAGGAGCAGCAATGATGCCGATCATCCCAACGTTGCGGATACGGCCACCAGCCTTCACAGAAGGTAAACTTGATGGTACGAACTACACCCTATGGAAGTTCAAAATCACTTCTATTCTTGATTGGTATGAGCTTTTGGAGACTGTTCTTGGGACTAATCATGAGCCCCAAGAAAGAACTCATCCAAATAATCCTTGTCGAATGATTCCTCCTGATGCTGATCTTCTACGTGCTTGGAAATGTAGAAATGCAGATGCACTTTGTGCTCTTGTTACAAGTACTTCTGATAGTGTTTTGACTCTCATTCAGCATACTACAAAGGCATGTGAAGCATGGAACATATTGAGAAATCAATATGAAACTCGTAATCAGACACAGATTCAGAACTTGGAGAATCAGCTTGCAGCAGAACGGTTTGCTGATGGGGAGACTGTAGAGGTATTTATCACTTGCATTAAGAATCTACGAGATCAAATGGCGGGAGCAGGTGTTCAAAAGTCAAGTGAGGAGCTAGCCCGACGTTGTCTTCGAATCTGTCCGCCTAAGTTTGATGGTTTGGTAACTGCTCTTGACACTCAAATCAGACCTCAACCACTAACTTTTGAAGAATTTAGTGCCTTACTCATGGAGAAGGAGTTGTGGCTCAAGGCAAGGAGTGGTGGTAGCAAAGGAGATGCTGCATTCACAGCAAATGCCAAAGGAGGCAAAACAGACTCTTCAAAAGATGGAGACAAAAAGAAGAATGACAAAAAGAAGTTCAAGGGAGAGTGTTTCCACTGCAAGAAGAAGGGACACAGAATCCAAGACTGTCGCATCAAGAAGGCAGAAGAGAAGAGTGGCTCTTCAAAAGGTGGCAAGGGCAAGGAGTCTGCCCACACAGCAGAAACAAAGCTTGAGTTATTTGTTATGATAGAGGAGGTGTGCTCCTCGGTTGAAGATTCAGGAAGAGATGACTCATGGGTGTTGGACAGTGGTGCATCTCATCACATGACGAGTAGAAAAGACCTTTAAAATTCCTTACAGCCTCTAAAGGAACCCATCATAGTAAAGGTAGGAAACAATGCAAGATGTCCTACAGAGGGCGAAGGTACGGTTTCTTTCATTAACTCTAATGGTGATATCAGAAATCTTTCAAATGTGTTGTATGTTCCACAAATAAAGCGAAATCTACTTTCAATAGCTTCTATAACTGATCAAGGTCATCAAGTATCTTTCAGTAAGACAGGAGCTAAGATTATGGACGGTAGCAACAACATTGTTGGGACTGGCATAAGGAGGAACAACCTGTATGAGTTCTGTGCTCTTATAGCCACTACAAACGTGGGCACAAGTAAGCTATGGCATGAGAGATTCAGCCACATTGGATACCCTGTACTGAAGGAGATGCATCGTAGAGGTATGGTTGCACACCTACCATCGATTGCAGAAATGAAGGAACCATGTGAAGCTTGCATGATGGGCAAGCAACAGAGGAAGGTGTTTCCACAAGAAAGCAAGAGCAGAGCAAGCTATCCTCTAGAGTTGGTGCATGCTGACTTGTGCGGAAAAATTCCTACACAGGCCTTGGGCGGATCTTCCTACTTCATGTTACTTGTTGACGACTATAGCAGGAAGATGTGGGTGTACCTCCTTGGTGATAAGGCTCAAGCTTTTGGTAATTTTAAAGAATGGCTTCAGCTTGTTGAAACTGAAATAGGGAAGGAGATGAAGAAATTCAGGACAGACGGTGGTGGTGAGTTCACATCAACAGAGTTTGAAGATTTTTGCAAGAGTAAGGGAATCAAACATCAACTCATAGTGGCACATAGTCCTCAACGGAATGGTGTTGCAGAACCGTCGCAATCGAACCATCATGGAGATGGCAAGGTGCATGTTGAAAGGAAAGCGTTTGTCTAATCAATTTTGGGAAGAGGCTGTCAACACTACTGTCTACATCTTGAATCGAAGCTACACAAAGGCACTTGATGGAAAGACTCCACAAGAAGCCTATACTGGTAAAAAGCCTTCTGTTTCCCATTTCAAAGTATTTGGAAGTGAATGGTATGTACATGTTCCAGATAGGGAGAGAAACAAGCTTCAACCAAAAAGCATCAAATGTACCTTCCTCGGGTACAGTGAAGATAAGAAGGCTTATAAGCTTTATGACCATGAGGCTAAGAAGATCATCGCGAGCCATGATGTGGTGTTTAAGGAGGAGCAGCCACATGTAGTGGAGGAGGAAAAGAGAGCTTCCACTTTATCATCAGGTGAAGGGGCAATCCACTATGAACCTGGCCCAAGAGCTATCCCTTCTACACAAGACAAGGAAGCATCATCTTCAGATGATGAGTCTGAAAGTCACCAACCTGCCGATGACCAAGTGGAAAAGCCATTGACACGTTGGGTGAGGCAGCTCTATGATTCTGCAAACCCCATCCCACCGTCACTAGAACAGGTTGCAGATGGACCAAGGCAATCACAGAGAATAGAGGAACAGAGACCGGCAAGCGCCCATATTGTAAACATAGCCTTGATGGCTGATCTCATTCAAGAAGAAGTGAAGGAACCAACCAATGTGGAAGAGGCACTCCATGATCCAAATTGGAGGGCTGCCATGCAAACAGAATACAACAATATCATGATGAATGGAACTTGGGAGCTAGTGGATCGACCCCCTAAGCGTAAAGTCATTGGCACCAAGTGGATATGGAAGCTAAAGTACAAAGACGATGGTACTCTAGAAAAGTATAAAGCAAGACTTGTTGCACAGGGCTATTCACAAGTTGAAGGCATTGAATTTTGTGAATCATTTGCCCCAACCACAAGAATGACTACTATCCGAGTAGTACTAGTTGTGGCTGCACATAAGCATTGGCCAGTCTATCACATGGATGTCAAATCAGCATTCCTGAATGGAGACCTCAAGGAGGAGGTATATGTGTCTCAACCACCAGGGTTTGAAGCTCCCCATTCAGAGAACAAGGTATGTAAGCTGAAGAAGGCATTATATGGGCTAAAACAAGCCCCTAGAGCATGGTGTTGAAGCTCAAAGTCAAGGACAAAGCATGGAAGCACATCAAAAGGTGGACACACAAGGAAAGAGAGCAAGTAGGGAGCTCCAAGAAGTGTATGTCAAATTTTCAGAAGAATCCCCTACAAAAATAGTGATTTTCATCGCTAAAAACCATTGTAAATACCATTATCTATTTTTAGTAACTCCATTTTGTTCAAGCCGAGGAGTCCTCGAGCTTGAGGAGTATTAGAAGTACCATCGTACCAATTTTCATAATTTTTAGACTTCGTTTGAGCCCTCAAATAAGCCCTGGAACCTAAATTTTAACTAGGCCGGACACTAGGTCTGGACAGGGCCAAAACTAGTCAAAAAACTATAAAAAGAGCTAGAGAGCTCATTTTTGGGGTTGGCTTGTGAGAGAATAGAACTTTTTTAAGAGAACTCTTTTGCAATCTAAGCTTTCCATTGTTCCTCTCTTTGATCTTACTTTCTGCTCGTGTGTGTGTATGTGTGTGCATGTTTGTGTGCTTTCACTCACGCACTTGTGCCTTCACTTGCTCGTGGTCTTCATACCGGTCCTCACATCTCCGCGGATTGACAAGTAAAGGAGGTGGTGCTTACACTTGAGCTACACCAAATTTTGGCGCCGTTGTCGGGGAGAGAGCTTCGAGGACGAGCGTTGTGATGGTAAGATCGTAGATTTGCGACGTTGGAAGGTAAAAAAACTGTCATTTCAGTTCATTTTCTGTTTTTTCCTCTTCATCTTCATCATCATCATCATCTCCACCTTCTTCCATCTTCTTCTTCATAGAAAATTCTTGTTTTTTAGTGCATTTTCACCATCTTCATACCATTTCTCATGCATTATTGTGTGGGAAGGAGTTAGGAGAAGCAAGGGAGAGCAAGCGTTGTGTTTTTTTCATGATTTTCTGCTCATACGGAGCTCGCCATAGCCGGCGCTCAGAAATTTGAATTTCCCACCAAAAAACACGATTCTGTGATGAAAATCGCAATTCTGTGAAAATTCAAAATTTTTTGAGAAATCACGATTTTCTGTTTTCCCGCCTAAAAGTTGGCTGAAAAAAATCACGATTTTGTGGTCATTCTCAGAATCACGATTCTGTGATTGTGCTCAAAATCGCGATTCTCACAAATTTTCAGTCAAAAAACACGATTTTGAGAAAACACGAGTCCCTACTCAAAATCGCGATTCTCAAAAAATCACGATTTTTAGTAAAAAACACGATTTTGTGAAAAAAAGGCCATTCTGTGTAATCACGATTTTTTGCTCAAAATCGCGATTTTCTAAAAACACGATTTTGTGCTCAACATCGCGATTTTCATGCCAAAAACATGATTCTGAGAAAATACGATTTTCAGCGGGCTTAAAATCGCGATTCTCATAAATCACGATTTTCAGCAAAAAACACGATTTTGTGAATCACGATTCTCTGAGTCAAAATCGCGATTTTCAAAAACACGATTTTGTGCTCAACATCGTGATTTTCAGAAACACGATTTTGTGCTCAACATCGCGATTTTCTTGTTAAAAACACGATTCTGAGAAAACACGATTTTGTGAAAAAAACACGATTTTGTAAATCACGATTCTCTGAGTCAAAATCGCGATTTTCAAAAAACACAATTTTGTGCTCAACATCGCGATTTTCAGAAACACGTTTTGTGCTCAACATCGCGATTTTCTGAGTTCACAAAATCGCTATTCTCTGAAAGTTCACAAAATCGCGATTCTCTGAAAGTTCACAAAATCGCGATTTTCTCCAAAGGTCCTGTTTGCCTGTTTTGACCCCCAGGAGCCTGAATTGGCATAACTTTTTCATCCAAAGTCCATTTTTTATCTCTATAGCTCGTTGGAAAGCTCGTTTCAAATCCTACACGACCTCAACTGTTTTTTTCAAGAAGAACGCATTGTTTTGACATAGGATAATTTGAAGTTGACCCTCAAGTGGGACTAGGGAACCAAGGGGACTCCAAAGAATTTTGAACCATACCAAGGGGAAAATTTGGACTCTTGACTAAAGCTTATGAACCTGAGATCTGGTAGACACTTAGGAAAGGATAAACAAAGCATTGGATCTTCTGAGGCTAGTGTCAACCATACATCCAAGTCTTGGGCACAACAACTAAGTGGTCATCTTTTACTAAGTTCAGACACAAGTGATTCAGAAATGTCTTTTAGTATGGGAAAACCTGCAGGTGGCTCAGGGACTGCCCATCTACAAACACCAGAAGGTCCCTATAAGACACAGTTGGAATATATTCGGACCAACCAATTAGGTGCTCGCATCTATGAGGATGGTCTGAGACGATCAGTGGTCCAACTCAAAAATCCAGATCAATCCTTTGGACTTGAACACCCGGTGGTCAAGTTCGAAGAGGGTTCATACATTGATAAGGAAGGAACCATGTATGTGGTCACCAACCTACCAGATAGGACTGATGAGTTTGGAAATGTCATTCCTGAGAATGAAATAGGAGACCTAGAACAAGGAAATGTAGGACAAGGACCCCAGACTCCTAGAGGTAAGTCAGTTTTGACCCGAGTGATCACTCCAGACTGGATTCCTCAAGATAACAAAAGCATAGAACTATTTTTTAATAGAGAAACAGAGGAAGCCTTTTGGAGATTCAAGCCAGATCAACCTAGCCAATTGGGCATAGTCATCATCTACGAGTTCAAGGATCCAGAGATGCCAGGCAAAGTTGTTTACCTGGATAACACATCAGAGAAAATTTTCTTGGTAACTGAACATGATAGACATGCATATACTTGGAAGAATGAATTGATTTTCCCCCCACCAAGATCCAATGTTTCCCATGGCCTTCAAGGAGTAGGATCATCCCACGCTCATGAAGCCCAGAGAGAAAGAACTAGAGAGAGACCTGAGGTAAGTTTTGCACACACCGTGGGCAGGAATAGATCAAGATTTGAAAATGAAAGACCTGAAAGAGAGAGACATCAAGCACATAGGCAAAAAAGAGATGAACATGATTTTCCATTGCCTAGACCCCGAGAGCACCCAAGAACCCTTAGACCCACTCAAGTGATCAAGGCAATGAAGAATTATTTTGACGGGTCAGGAGATCCTTATGATCATGTGGCCGAGTTCAAACAAGTGTTAAGAGCTGAACAGGTTGAGGATTTATTCACCCAATACGAGGCATTTGGTTTGACTCTTAAGGGCACTGCCTTGGCTTGGTTTCAACCATTGATAGTCGCAACTATCGCGATATAGGTCAACTGCTAGACGAATTCATTGTAGAATTTTCCAAGAGTGGTATCAGGCATAACACATCATCCTTGATCCACAGTTTCAAGCAGACACCCCAAGAAACAGTGCGACTAGCAGGTAGAAGGTTCAGACAGTACCTAGAAAGATGCCCTGCTCCCGAGTTACCCACACCAGCCAAACAAGTGGCTTTGTTCTTAGATGGCTTACTGAGCACAAATTTAAGATCATATGTATATTTGAAAGAGCCTAGATCCATAGAAGAGTGCGTGCGGACATGCATTGACATAGAAGATAACTTGGGTGAGGAGTTAGGATTATCCAAACTCTATAAGGATTCAGATAGTTCTACTAGTCATACTTCAAAAATCTCCACGGAAATAGAGGAGACAGCTGAGCAAGTTGCCAAGAAGCTGGGAGTCCAAAATAAACAAACACAGAGAGTCACTCCAGTGAATCGGTGTTATACTTGTGGGGGCGACCACATGGCTAATGTATGCCCAATGCAAAACCAAAACATTAGAGAAAGGAATGCTCCATATTGCACTATTGAGAGAAAATACACAAACCACACGGCTCAAGATTGTCCCTACAATAGGCAGGCTGTTAGACAGAATTATCAGCAACCTTACCCACAAGGTAGGTATCAGAACCAATACCAACAGCCATATTATAGACCACAACAGCAATATCAGGTACCATATAGGCCACAACCTATCTTGGGAAACCAACCACCAGCTCCAGCCAACGTGATTCCAGTCAAATATGTTATGGGAGAGGAAAATCCAAATAGAGCATTGGTGCCCCTAACCCCATTGATACCAGATAATGATTCTCATGCTCATAGTTCAGACTACTCCCATGAAGATAGTCCACATGCGTATTACACAGAGTCACCTGAACATAGTGAGATTTACTCGTATCAATATGAGGCACCACCTATGGAGCAAAATTGGGAGCCAGAATACTCCAATGTCATGTACACAAATCCTAACCCTAGGCCCCAATTGAGACAAATGAGACCACAAGCCCCTAGAGGATCTTGTTTTAGATGTCAAGGTGATCATTTCATTCGTGACTGTCCCCACCCATCATCTCCGAGTCAAGGACAGGCTATCACAATACAGGCTTTTTGCCCTGATTGTGGCAAAGACCATCTCCCTAGAGATTGTCCAAGAAACCCCTCCAGCGCACCCAAGATTACACCCATTACTGTGGTAGGCTTAGTGGCAGATTCAAGTTCAAGTAGCAGTAATGTGGCACCTATACAGGCAGTTACTAGGGCACAAGCATTAAAACAAGATAAACCAGCAGAGCAATCGGAGTCGAGTGAATCAGGAGAGCCTAGTAAGAGGAAAACAAGAACATGGAAGGATACCAGAGAAAAGGCCAATCGTAAGTGGAATAAAAAGTTATCGGAACTAGAAGAAAGCTTGAAAGACGCAAAAACAAAAATAGAAGACATTGCATCTCAAAACCCCGAAACTCCATCCATTCCACCTCATCGCACCCCACCACCCATTGTAAATAGACCGCAACCAGGGTCTGTTCTTGCAGATCCAACCCCAGAAGGCTTGGACATGATGTTCAAGGCCTACCAGGCTCGACTTCAAGAAGGGCCTACAGCTGCAAACCTAGACAAGAGTTACCCTAGAGCGGACTTAGAGATTGAACGGATGAAAATGTGCATGAAAATGGTAGAACAAGCTCAAGCTATACTTGAGACTAGTCAAAAGTTCAATCAGACAAACTCTGTCAAAGGGGATTTGCATTTCCAGGGCTTACTAGAACGATTAGAGCAATTGGTAAACAAACCACAAGTTTCTTTACCTCCACAGGCTCAACCAGTTATTGAAAGAGGAAGCTCACCACCAATGGGAGCTTATGTTCCTAATTCCACGGATCCAGGAATACCTCCTTCAAGTCAACAGTACTCTCAAGAATTCTTGCGGGAAATACAAGAAGAGAAATGGGCCAAGGAGAAGGGTAATTCCCCTCCTATTCCTGAGATTGATGATCTTCATGATCAATTTCCCCAAGACATTCCATCTATTTACGGAGATGAAGCAGAACAACAAGAAGACGAAAGGTAAGATTTTGAATCTAATACCTTAGAAGAACTGCCTCAATTTCCAGGCCCATGGGAATCTGAATCTCTCCAGATTAGAGCTCCCACAATACTAGTAAGAAATGAAGACTCAGTGGTTCCAAGGAACACGGATGTCGTGAAGAACACTAAGGTTCAGTATCATCTCACTGTAGAAGAGCTACTCAAAGCAAAACCTGAGCTTTGGAATCATGTGAAGGATCAGGTTCCAGAACTTGATTCCAACATGCCAAAAGCAGGCTCCAAGCAAAGGGTACCAGAGATACCTCTAGACAAAATAGGGGACATGTGTGAGGGTGAAGAAGGTAATACTTATCTTCCAATCACCTACCAAGGTTACACAACCAAAGCAATCATAGATTCAGGTGCTGGTGTTGCTATTGCGACCACCTCCTTGTGGAAGCAATGGGGCAAGCCCACATTAAGACCAACTAGAATGAAGCTTCAAATGGCTGATGGTCATTTCTAAAGACCTCTAGGATTGCTAGAAGGGATCACTCTAACCACTTGTGGTGTAGAGTTTGAGCACACATTTGCTATATGTGACTTTGAGAAAAATAATGTGTATGAGATGATCCTAGGAAGACCCTTCCTACGACAATTGCAAATAGTACAGGATTGGGGAACTAACTCCTTGTACTTACAGCACTTAGGGGTCACCACCAAGGTCAATTTGAAGGATTACACCTTCAGAGATGTACCACCCCTACAGTGGAATTCTATCCACAAAGCGAAAGAAGATTCCATCTCTGTGCATTCTGAAAGTTCACCTGATCCATCATGGCTGCATGAAGATACTCATTTGTGGATGTGCAAGGTCGCAAAGGAAGAGGAAAAACGTTTAAAGGCAAGAGAAGAAGGAACTTCGCTAGGGGATAGACCAGTTAGAGACCCAGCCTACACACCGATGATCTTTCCACATGAGGAGTTTGAGCCTCATGGCTGGCCAAAAATCTTAGCCACCATGGACATTGCTGTCAATGAGGAACAGTGGACACCTCATTGTGATGAGGAGGGTTATGATATCTCAGTGTTCATGTGTCAACCCTTGCTAGAAGAATGTGACCCTAGTGATGTCATAGAAGAAGAAGAGAATGACGATGATCTGGAGTCTATTGTGATGGATAGTTGCTTTAACTCAGAGCAGCACTATCTAGAAGATATAGGAGTGTTCACCCAGAAAGAAGAAGAACCTCTCACAAGTATTAAAACAGTAAACTCAAAGGATGGAAGTGAGAGTAGTCAAAAGAAAAAGAAAAGAAAAGCAGTGAAACAAGAAGAGGAGGAATCATTGTTTGAAGTACCAGAAAACTTCAAGAAATATGAAGTTGACGACCGCAAAATTTTGGTACGAAGGAGAATCATATGATAATAAAGAAAAGACCAAGAAGATTGTAGTGACCATTGAAGAGAACGAAGAGAGATGCACATATATAGGAGATGACCTAAGTGCAAGAGAAGAAATGGAGCTCATAGCTCTATTAAGGGAATATAGGGATGTGTTTGCATGGCACTATAGAGACTTGAAAGGGGTAGATCCAAGAATTTGCTCTCATACTATCCCCATGACTGCTGATGCTAAGCCCACCAAACAGAAGCCCTACACATATAATGATACCTATGCAGCCAAAATAAAAGAAGAAATTGATAGGTAGATTGAAGTTGGATTCATCTATGAGATTGAGCATACCGAATGGGTGTCCCCCATTGTTGTGGTACCCAAGAAGAACGGGAAGTTGCGAGTGTGTATTAACCTTAAAAAAGTTAATGCCGCTACGATTAGAGATAGTTATCCACTTCCAATCACAGAACACCTATTGGAGCGTGTTGCAGGCAAGGAAGTTTATAGCTTCCTTGATGGATTTTCAGGTTACAATCAAGTAGCCATTGCCCCAGAAGATCAACACAAAACAGCTTTTGCTACAGAGTGGGGAATCTTTGCATTTCGTGTGATGCCATTTGGGCTCACCAATGCACCTGCAACATTCCAAAGGCTCATGTGTCATGTCTTCAAAGAGTTCTTGCGAAAGAGCTTAGAAGTGTATGTGGATGATTTATGTGCTCATTCCCAAGAAAGAAGGTTTCACATCCCTGAGCTCAGACAAATCTTCAACAAGTGTAGAGAATATCGAGTGTGTCTGAACCCAGAAAAGTGTGTGTTTATGGTGCGTCAAGGTAAAATCTTAGGTCATATTGTTTCTAAGAATGGAATCTCAACAGATGAAGATAAGGTACGAGCCATAGCGGAGCTACCAAGGCCAAGGAATATTAAAGAGGTACAAGCCTTTATGGGCCATTGTGGATACTACCGTAGGTTTATCCACATGTACGCGATCATAGCTAGACCCCTTTATGCCTTGTTGTCTAATTTTGAGTGGAACGACGAATGCGAGAATTCTTTCAACGAACTGAAGAAACGTTTGTGCACGGCACCAATACTCACCACTCCTGATTGGAATAAACCATTCCATGTCCATGTGGATGCATCCAATCATGCCATAGGATGTGTGCTAGCACAACCCACAAGTGAAGGAAACTTAGATTTGCCCATAGCATATGCTAGTAGACAGCTCACTGCAGCTGAACGGAACTATACCACAACTGAGCGAGAGGGCTTAGGCATGGTATATGCTGTGAAGAAGTTTAGACACTATTTATTGGCCAACAAGTTCAAGTTTTTCACTGATCATCAAGCTTTGTTATATTTGGTCAATAAACCTTGCAATACTGGACGCTTAGTAAGATGGTTCCTCTTACTAATGGAATATGACTTTGAAGTTGTTGTCAGGAAAGGTAGAACCCACCTTCAGGCAGATCACCTTTCTCGCATCACTTCAGGAGAGTCACCGCAAGGAGTGTTTGACGAATTACCCGATGCTTATCTGTTCAATTTAGAAGTTGTTCCTAAATGGGCAAATAAGTTGGTACCAGTCCTAACCTTTGGCCCTGCAAATAAGAATGTGAAAACATCACAAGAAGAAATTGTAAAATCACAAAAATATCACATATTAGCAGGAAGCATGTACAAACAAGATACTGAGGGTGTATTAGCTTGTTGTGTGGAGGATGATGAACATAGTAGTTGATTGCAACAAGCCCATGAAGGAATGCTAGGAAATCACTATTCTAAACAACGAACATTGTAGAATCTAAAGCGTTTAGGAGTGTATTGGCCTAGCATGGACAAAGAAATACATGAGTGGATTAAGAATTGTCCAAGGTGCAGAGAGAGACCCCCAGTGGAGCATGCGACCCTTTATCAAGTGTCATTAATTCCAGATTGGAGTGCTCCATTGGTAGAGTTTATGAGATCGGGAAGATTACCCAAAGAGGCTAGTCTAGCAAGAAGACGAAGCATGGAGCAAGAGGCTCAAGGCTATGCCTTAGTAGGGGACAACCTATTCCGAAGAGGCAAAGATGGTTACTTAAGACTATGCGTTCATGAATCAGACTATTTAAAGGTCTTAGAGACTGCACACAACGGTGTTGCAGGTGGACATTTTGGTCCTGACCGAGTGATCAAGACCATTCTATTCTCAGGACTTTGGTGGCCCACTCTTCATATGGACGCACATACCTATGTGAATAAATGTGACACATGCCAACGTGCACAATATCCAGTGAGAAAAGACGAGATGCCCTTGAGGCCAATGATGGGAGGACGCGCATTTTCAAAGTGGGGCATAGACTTCATAGGTCCTATTAACCCCCCAGCTAGAAACTCCCATGCAGAGTACATCATTGTAGCCACAGATTACCTTACAAAGTGGGTAGAAGTCAAAGCCACAACAAAGAATGATGCTCAGACTACGGCTAAGTTCTTATTCGAAATGTGTTCACGAGATATGGACTACCAATAGAGTTGGTGAGCGATAGAGGCACACACTTCTTGAATGAAGTCATTGAAAATCTTCTCCAAGAATTCTTGGTGATACATAAGAAATCTGCCCCCTATCACCCACAAGCCAACGGACAACCCGAGAGTACCAATAAGATCCTCTGTAACGTATTGACAAAACTGGTAAATAATAAACGCTCTGATTGGGACAAACAACTTCATCATGCTGTTTGGGCTTATCGAGTTGCCTACAAAACGGTACTCAACGCCACCCCATTTCAGATGGTCTTCGGACAGAATGCTGTGCTACCATTAGATTTCTTAATCCCTGCCTTAAAAGTAGCACAAGAGTATGAGTAGATTGGGCATGAATTATCCTCTTGGATCTTTGATCTCGAACGCTTGGGTGAGACGAGGCTACGAGCGACAGCAGGCATCTACGCTGCAAAGAAGAGGCAAAAGGCATACTTTGATGCACACATCAAGGATAAGGGATTGAAAGAGGGAGATCTAGTGTTGGTATACACACTAAAACAACATGCCCGTAAGTTGGAAAAAAGAGGATACGGATCCATGATCATTAATAGAATTTCCACTAGTGGTGCAGTTCAGTTGGCCACGCTAGAAGGAGATATCTTGCCAAACTATATTAGTGGTTGTAGAGTCAAGCTATATCAAGAACCTCTTACTGAGGATATGCTAATGAGACTCAACACTGCTAAGAAGCGAAAAGATGAAGAGTTAAGAGTGAGAGAAGAAGCACAGGTAGAGGCCAGAGAGCGTATTAGGCGAAATAAGTTAAGGCGATTAGGCCTAGAAGTCAACTCAAAAGCCCCAAAATATCACATGGATATGTGTCAAAAGTCAGGCATAGCGACTTCTCAGGTCATTGACCGAAGACCCTTTGTGACCATAGAGATAGGACAAGGGAAGGGTGCAAGGACGGTGAAAGCATTGATTGACTCAGGTGCAGCAAGTAGTGCAGTTAGACTTTCCTATTGCCAAGACTTGGGGTTGAACATCAATCCCATAGAAGCTTATCTCATAGGATTGGGAGGTGTGGAAACCCCTTGTTTGGGCGAGGTGGAACTTCCCATCTACCTTCAAGATGTTCCAATGAAAGTCAAAGCGCTAGTATGTCAAGATGAGAACCTTACAGAACCACTTGTCTTGGGTCAAGATTGGATCTATGACCATGCAGTTAACTTAAACCTAAGAAGTCAAATTCTTCAAGTTTGGGTACATGAACAATGCATTACATTAGAATTGGAGAACTGCATGCTCCTAAATCATGGCACCACACACTCTCTTAGTTCTTCCAAGACTAATCATATGAAAGAAGATGTTGTATGTGTCAAATGCTCTACGATGCAGAAGGAGTCAATCGTGGAAGACCAGGTTTGAAGGCGGGTGGATCTTTCTTCTTCTCCAAAGAATCAAGTAGCCACAGTAGTGAGTCCACCACACAAGCAAACACAACCGTTCACGACAACTGCTACATCAAATAGAAAGACACCATTCGATAAAAAAGCAGTTCCGAGCATGAAGCAGATATGGGTACGCAAAGGAGAGCAACCACCAGCCTTGCCCCCACAAATCCCATCCATGCACACCAACCAGGCCAGAAGACGAAGGAAGCAGCTCAGACAAGCTCAATCACAAGGTATCCAACAAGTTTGGGTGCCTAAGAAGTTAGCTGCAGCTCAAAAAGGGCAATTACAGATGTGGGTACCTAAGAAGCTCCTACATCCACAACAACCTTTGTTCTCCCACATGCAAAAGGTTTCAACAAAGAAGCCAAAAAGAGAAAAGGGTAAGAACCACGTACAGAGACCAAAGGAAGATCAAATCAGCTCTTCAACATTAGTAGGAAGACATGCAAAAAGGATATGGGTTTGGAAGCCAAAAAGTGCAAGTAGCCTCCACCGAACCAAAGCGTCAACCACACTGGATACCACAGTTCAGAAAGCATCCAAAGAGAAAGACGCCTGAAGTGACCTCTACAGTGCCAAATGATGTTCTAAAATGGACTCCAATAAGGAGGATTACATCAGTTCGAGACTCAATGGATACCTCCACCAAGGTCGGCATCAACTTCCGCAAATAACATCGAAAGCCTCGAACGAGCAACAACCATGTGCTCCTTGCACAACCCTGTCTTTTGCACCATTCAGGTCATGCATTTCCAAAGTATGCATTAATATAGGGCCACATTACACGGCCCTGCATAGACACACTTGAGAATCCCATGCACAAGAGCACAGTGACATATGTCAAACATTTCTATTGATACTAACTTTTGTGTTCTTGTTTTGTGATATCCTTTTCCTCAAAAAAAAAAAAAAAAAAAGGGAGAAAGAAAAGTGGGAGAGAGCTTGTTCCCAGGTTTGGCTTATGAAACATGAATGAGTCATGCTTAGTTGAAGGTGGAACTGTTGATTACTAGGCATTTATCAATTTGGATAGAAGTATGTCTCGGCCAGCAGTGAGATTATTGCTGCCTTATCTAGTAGATGACAAGCATTTGGCATGAACATGGCATCTACAACTATGATTTTCTCTTACCATGGTAGGAATGAAGAGCTTGAAGGCCCGCAACTTGAGTGATGCTTAACTACTTCATGTACCAAAGCATCCAAGGAGATATCTGCAAAAGGTAGTTCTGGAGGAGAAGACTCCTGCATATGGTGAGCTAAAGAGAATATGTGAAACTCAGCTTGGTGTAGTTACCCGATGTTGCTTGCCAAGGAATATAAAGCACTTCAATTCTCAATATTTGACAAATGTTGCTTTGAAAAGAGGAGAGAGGATCCACCACTCAAAAGATCTCATCAGTGGACAATCAACATGGACATTCATCAACAATGTTCCATCCCTAAGGCCGAGTGTATAACACGAAGAGACAAACATCCATCAACCTTCTCCATGGTAAGTATCTTTACTCTGGAAACACCATAACCATGATAGTTTAAGAAACCTCTTCGTCAGCATACCCTTGAGCACTTAGCTCAAGACCCGCAATTTTTGCACCATACTTCTTCCAATGCATTTTCCAAGTAAGCATGCGTAGGGCTACATTACAAGGCCATGCACAAGGCACATACTTTTTTCAACCCAGACACGAACACACTTACCCATCATTCATTATGGGTTATGAGTAGTTGGCATGACTGCTCTCAACATCATCTTTGGAAGAGCTAGCGGACGTCATGGGAACAACATCCATATCTCAGAAGCAAATTGAAGCCAGTAGTTGCTCCAAATCACTCTTGACAACCTCTTTTGAGCAACTTGCAGTTTTAAAAGCTCACAACGACACATTCTTGCTGGAATCCAAGGAACCAGCTCATACAACGGATGGACACCACCTCTCTAAGCACTACATAGAAGAGCCCTTCCAACAAGGGTCTGTCAGGGATGACAGACTCGAGAGGGGGGGGGAGTGTTGAAGCTCAAAGTCAAGGACAAAGCATGGAAGCACATCAAAAGGTGGACACACAAGGAAAGAGAGCAAGTAGGGAGCTCCAAGAAGTGTATGTCAAATTTTCAGAAGAATCCCCTACAAAAATAGTGATTTTCATCACTAAAAACCATTGTAAATACCATTATCTATTTTTAGTAACTCCATTTTGTTCAAGCCGAGGAGTCCTCGAGCTTGAGGAGTATTAGAAGTACCATCGTACCAATTTTCATAATTTTTAGACTTCGTTTGAGCCCTCAAATAAGCCCTGGAACCTAATTTTTAACTAGGCCGGACACTAGGTCTGGACAGGGCCAAAACTAGTCAAAAAACTATAAAAAGAGCTAGAGAGCTCATTTTTGGGGTTGGCTTGTGAGAGAATAGAACTTTTTTAAGAGAACTCTTTTGCAATCTAAGCTTTCCATTGTTCCTCTCTTTGATCTTACTTTGTGCTCGTGTGTGTGTATGTGTGTGCATGTTTGTGTGCTTTCACTCACGCACTTGTGCCTTCACTTGTTCGTGGTCTTCATACCGGTCCTCACGTCTCCGCGGATTGACAAGTAAAGGAGGTGGTGCTTACACTTGAGCTACACATGGTACCAGCGGATAGATAAGTATCTCTTGGATCTAGGTTCCAAAAGATGTGCTTCTGATGCTAACTTGTATGTTCTAAAGAGAGGAGGGAAGACAATTGTGCTTGTACTCTATGAAGATGACCTTGTGATTACAGGAAATGATGATGCTCTTCTTCAACAAACACAAGATGCCCTGAGTTCAGAATTTGAAATGACACACTTGGGCTTAATGCATTATTGCTTAGCTCTTGAAGTTTGGCAGGAACCAGGGAAGATTTTCATCTCTCAACAAAAATATGCAAGGCAGACATTGAAGGCATTCGACATGGAGGATTGCAAGGAAATTTCTACACCTATGGAGGTCAACACAAAATTATCTATTGAAGATACTTCATCCCCAGTGGATATTGGAAGATACAGGAAATTAGTTGGAAGTCTCATCTACTCGTGCAATAAAAGACCAGACATCTCTTATGGTGTTGGAGTAGTAAGCAAGTTCTCTAATAAGTCTTGCCAAACTCATTGGAAGGTAAGCATGCGGGTACTCAGATATGTGAAAGGAACTACTAATTATGGTATTCTTTATTAAGAAGGATCATCTCTAGTCGGATACTGTGACTCAGATTGGGTAGGAGATATTGATACCTGAAAATCAATTTCTGGATATTGCTTTTCTTTAGGATCAAGGATTTTCTCTTGGATTAGTAAGAAGCAACCGACTGAAGCATTATCTTCTACTGAAGCTGAGTACAAAGCTGCATGTGTTGCAGCATGTGAAGCAATATGGTTGAGGAGGATCCTATGGCACATAGGAATACAAGGAAAGGAGGCTACAGAGTTGAAGTGTGACAACCAAAGTTGCATGGCCATTGCCAAAAATCCTATTTTCAATGCACGTACCAAGCACATAGAAATTCAGTATCACTATGTGCATGAGTTGATTGACAATGGGGTTCTGGAGATAAGCTATTTGTTGGAGACCTTTTAATCTCCAAAGGTTTGATCTACACTGACTTAAGAACACTTGTATGTCAGCTATAAACCAAACTTTACACAAACAATGTTCCTTTTTACCAAAACTTCAAGCAACACTTCTCTGAGTGAAGAAGTGTCAACTTCAGAAAGTTTGCTTCAGATATCAACTTCTTTACCTGCAAAAATCTTCAAATTTCTTCAAGTAAATGATGCACAAGTATTAGCAATACCTTTGCGCAATCATACTAGCCATTAGTTCTCAAAACTAATCACCAAAAGTTTAATTTGATCATTAAGATCAAATACATGTCAGAAAATGACTCTCAGAAGTTGCGCCTTCGACATAGCCAACTTCTTAACTTGATTTCTCCCAATCTGGAACCCGTTTTGCTAAATGCTTTTAGCCATAGCTTCCTTATCTTCTAACTTAAATTTTAAGTGCTCACTCATCAAAAACGTTACAGTATACACTCAGATCTGATCAAAATACTGAGACGGAAAAGTGCGCTACTTTCAGGCTTCAGTTCTCACATTCTACATATGAATGTTCCTAATGATCATTCTCACAGTAGGAGAGGAATTAGATTCTAAAACTCTAGACATAGCTTCATTAGCTTCTCAATTAGATGTGTACAAAAGGATTTCTGATCCACATGATCAGACAGAGAGCACTCAGAGAAAAACCCGTCGCTATATTCTGGAAAAAAACTCTCTACACATCTTCCTCAAAATTGTCATCTACAAAATGACTCTATTACTTTTTTCACTTACATTTCTTGTCATAATTATCTTATATATACACGACTTTGGACTCATCTCGCGTCTATGACTCTACTCCTTATCATCCTAAGGATTTAACTATGGTAGCTTACAAGATTCTTCACTTATATGTACATATGTGTACAAGACAACATCTTGAATTCTTCTTCATTTTGCAAATGTCTTCCTTTGCTTCATTCTGACCATAAGCATTCTCCAAGATCTGTATAATCACCAATTTGTGATTGGTTTGCTCCAACAGCTCCCCCTCAATCACTAATTGTGATTATTCCATTCTTCTTCACTCCTGCCATCTCCTTGAATCTCTGTAGCTTAGGTCCATCCAAGCTCTTTGTCATCATATCTGCCACTTGTTCTTTTGTTGGAGTGTACATCACTTCAATCTCTTTATCAAGTACCTTTTCCCTCAAGAAATGATACTGAATCTCTATATGCTTAGTCCTGGCATGAAAAACAGGATTAGCTGCCAAATACAAAGAACTCATATTGTCTCCAAAAATTATTGGAGTACTATGATCAATCTCAAAACTTTTCATCAAGGTCTTCAACCATATGACTTCTTTTGCAGCTTCTACCATTCCCTTATACTCAGCTTCTGTGGATGATAAAGCAACTGTATGTTGCTTCTTTGAACACCAAGATACTAGCTTATCTCCAACATAACATAGATATCCATGAGTAGACCTTCTATCATCTGAGTCACCTGCCCAATCTGCATCACTAAACACTTTAATTCTTGTGTCAGAAGTGAAACCATAGTATAAACCTTCACTTAGGGTTCCTTTGATATATCTGAGTACCCTTTGGGCTGCAATCCAATGAGTCTTCTTTGGACAATGCATAAATTGTGACAACACACCTACTGCATATGATAGATCTGGTCTTGTCAAGGTAGCATAGATTAAACTACCTACCAAACTCTGATATTTCTTCATATCATTGAATTCTTCACCTCCATACCTGCTTAGTTTATGATTTACCTCCAATGGAGTGGTTGAGATCTTGCAATCTTCCATGTTAAACTTGACTAGGAGATTCTTCAAATATCTCTCTTGTGAAACATATACTCCATGTTGAGTATACACAATCTGCATTCCTAGAAAATAAGATAAGTTTCCCAAGTCACTTATCTTAAACTCCTTCTCTATTTGCTTCTTGAGTTCATTGATTCCTTGAGCATCTGTTCCTGTAACAATAATATCATCAACATAAATGCACATGTAAATGTATCCATTTTCACTTGCCTTCACTAGCAAGCTACTATCTGCCTTTGATGCTTGAAATCCACATTCATTCAAGAACTTGACCAATCTGTAATTCCAAGCTCTTGGGGCTTGCTTCAACCCATATAAAGCTCTCTTGAGCCTACACACATAATCTGATCCAATTGACTCCATGAAGCCTTCTGGTTGCTCCATATATACTTCATCTGCAATGTAACCATTTAGAAATGCATTTTTCACATCCAATTGTGATAATTTCCATCCCTTGCAAGCAGCAATAGCAATCAATGTTCTAATTGTAGACATCTTAGCAACAGGACTAAAGGTTTCATCATAATCTACCCCATAAGTTTGGGCATAACCTTTGACCACAGGTCTAGCCTTATATCTAGACACCTTACCATCTGCAAACCTCTTTGTTTTATATACCCACTTGCATCCAATGACCTTCTGATTCTTTGGTCTTGGTACTAGTTCCCAAGTTTCATTTTCAAGTAGAGCATCATACTCTTCCTGCATTGCCTTCTCCCAATTCTGTTTACCTTTGGCTTCTTCATAAGTAGTTGGATCTTCTTCTGTTTTCACAATGTAGGCATAATCTTTTGTTGTTAGGAAAGATGTATCATAACTATACCTTATAGGTTCTTTCCTTTCCCTTGTAGATCTTCTAATTTCTGCACTTCTTGAAGTTTCAGCCTCATTTGATTCTGGATCAAATCTTGGCCCTTCTTCTACATGATCCTGCACTCTACATCTAGAGTCAACTTCATCAACAATTTCTTCACATACCTTTACCTTTGCCTTTCCTTTTCTTTGAATTTCTTCAACACCTGTATACTCATTTGGTGATCCTGTATACCACATATTTTGCTCATCAAATGTCACATCTTTAGTAACAAGAAATTGCTTTGTGGATGGACTCCACAATCTGTAACCCATCTGTCTATCATCATATCCAATAAACACATACTTCTCTGCTTTTGGTTCTAGCTTATGTCTTAATTGTGAAGGAACATAAGCATATGCAATACATCCAAATACTTTACAATGATCAAGACTAGGCTTCTTGCCCCACCATGCTTCATAAGGGGTTCCTCCATCCAAAGCTTTGCAAGGCAACCTATTCACAAGATATGTTGCAGTGTTAATGGCTTCTGCCCATAAGTAATTTGGACAATTCTTTTCCTTCATCATAGCTCTTGCAAACTCTACAAGAGTCCTATTCCTCCTTTCTGCTACTCCATTCTGTTGAGGGGAGTACCTGCAAGTTACTTCTCTTTTGATACCTGCATTCCACAAATAATCATCAAACTCTTTAGAGAAATACTCTCCCCCTCCATCTGATCTTAACCTCTTGAGCTTTTGCCCTGTGATCCTTTCTGCATAAGCATGAAAATGTTTGAATGTCTTGAAAACTTCTGATTTATCCTTGATTACATACAAAGTAATCCACCTGGTTGCATCATCAACAAACAATACATAATATCTGGATCCATTTATGCTATAGTCCCTTGAGGGTCCCCATACATCTGTATGAACCAATTCAAGCATATTTGAATGCTTATACCCTGATTTGTTATAAGAACTTTTATGTGCTTTACCTAATTGACAAGCTTCACACTTGTACACCATATGTTGCCCTTCAATGTTTGGCAATCCAAGCACTATCTGATTCTTTGACATCTCCTTTATAGCTCTCTCATTGAAATGACCTAGCCTTTTATGCCATAGGTCTAATTCAGATACCTTTTGACTTCCATAGGTAAATAATGCATGTCCCACATTACCTTGGACTTTGAGAGTGAACAATCTTCCTTCCTTTTTACCTGCAATTATGGTTCTATATCCCTGATTTGGATCTTGTACATAAACACCATCATTTGTGAATCTTACCTCATATCCTTTCTCCACAATTTGCCCTACACTTATCAAATTTTTAGGAATAGTAGGAACATAAAGTACCTTGCTCAGAAGTGTACTTCCACTCTTTGTCTTCACTGATCCAATGCTCTCCACTTTATGTTTGGTATTGTCACCTGTCTGAACTGTATGTCCATTCACCCTTGCTTCCATATCACTCATCAAGGATAGATTCCCACTTAGATGGTTGCTACACCCTGAGTCAATATAAAACACTCTTTGATCTTCTCCCATTTATTCATGAGTTGCATTCAAGATAAGAGTCATGTCATCCTTCTGATCTGATGCATAATTGTAATAATTATTGTTGTAGGACTGAGATTGGAAGTTTCTTCCACCTCCTCTACCATATAATGTCCTACCTCCTCTTCCTCTGAAATTGCCTCTTTGAGTTCTGCCTCCTCTACCTCTTTGACTATAATTCTGATTATTGCTTCCACCATTTTGATTGTTATACCAACAATCATTTGCCAAATGATTTGTTCTGCCACAAATCCAACAAGCTTTAGCATTATCTTTGTTCTTACCTCCTCTTCCTTTACCTCTGAAGTTTGTCTTCCCTTTTGTGAAATTAGCTTGATTTGAATTCCCTTCATCATCATTTGATTGCTTTCCCTTGCCATTCTTTTTCTTGTCTTTGGAGTACATAGCTTGACTTGTACTTCTATCATTGTCTCCTTTAAGATCCTGCTCAAAGGTTAGCATGTGTCCTAGCAATTGATTAAGATCAGGAGTAAAGTGATCAAGTGACAACTCTATGGACAATATGAAAGGCTTCCACTTCTCATCTCCTCTCAGACCTGTAAGTATTTGTCTTACCAACTTTTCCTCTTCAATGTCTTCATCCACTGCTCCCAAGCTATCTGCAATATCCTTCATCCTTGCCACATAATCTGAAATTGATTGTGAGCTCTTTTTCTTGAAGGTTGTGAACTCAGCCCATAGTGAGGACTTCCTTGACTTAGTAGTATTTTGGAAATGCTCTTCCAAGGCATTCCAAACATCTGTAGCACTTTCCAAACCTCTGATGTGAGGTAGAAGATAATCATTTACAGCCATGTAGATGATACTCCTTGCTTGAGCATCCTTTCTCATCCAAGTCTTCAACATTGCAAGTTCTTCCCTATTAGGAATACTTGGATCTGCAAACTCAGGTTTTTCTTCATCTCCTGTAATAAATGATATAAGATCTTTGCTCATGAGGTGTGCTTCCATCCTCATGGACCATGCTGGATAGTTCTCCCTATCTAGTTTATCAATCTGCAAGCTTTCTCCCATCCTTGACTTTCTGTATCTGCACTTACTATGGTTTATGAGGAGAAAGTGTACCTTTGATATAGTCTTTGTCCTTCTTGATCCTTTCGAACTTGTACTATGAACTTCTGCAAGTTATCTTCAATAATTTGTCTTTATCCTCCTTTGATTTGGAAGATCTTCAATATCTGCACCAGTCGGAACTTCGATTATCTTTTCTTCTCTTGTACTTCACCTTTAGCTCTGATACCACTGTTGGAGACCTTTTAATCTCCAAAGGTTTGATCTACACTGACTTAAGAACACTTCTATGTCAGCTATAAACCAAACTTTACACAAACAATGTTCCTTTTTACCAAAACTTCAAGCAACACTTCTCTGAGTGAAGAAGTGTCAACTTCAGAAAGTTTGCTTCAGATATCAACTTCTTTACCTGCACAAATCTTCAAATTTCTTCAAGTAAATGATGCACAAGTATTAGCAATACCTTTGCGCAATCATACTAGCCATTAGTTCTCAAAACTAATCACCAAAAGTTTAATTTGATCATTAAGATCAAATACATGTCAGAAAATGACTCTCAGAAGTTGCGCCTTCGACATAGCCAACTTCTTAACTTGATTTCTCCCAATCTGGAACCCGTTTTGCTAAATGCTTTTAGCCATAGCTTCCTTATCTTCTAACTTAAATTTTAAGTGCTCACTCATCAAAAACTTTACAGTATACACTCAGATCTGATCAAAATACTGAGACGGAAAAGTGCGCTACTTTCAGGCTTCAGTTCTCACATTCTACATATGAATGTTCCTAATGATCATTCTCACAGTAGGAGAGGAATTAGATTCTGAAACTCTAGACATAGCTTCATTAGCTTCTCAATTAGATGTGTACAAAAGGATTTCTGATCCACATGATCAGACAGAGAGCACTCAGAGAAAAACCCGTCGCTATATTCTGGAAAAAAACTCTCTACACATCTTCCTCAAAATTGTCATCTACAAAATGACTCTATTACTTTTTTCACTTACATTTCTTGTCATAATTATCTTATATATACACGACTTTGGACTCATCTCGTGTCTATGACTCTACTCCTTATCATCCTAAGGATTTAACTATGGTAGCTTACAAGATTCTTCACTTATATGTACATATGTGTACAAGACAACATCCTGAATTCTTCTTCATTTTGCAAATGTCTTCCTTTGCTTCATTCTGACCATAAGCATTCTCCAAGATCTGTATAATCACCAATTTGTGATTGGTTTGCTCCAACACTATTGTCCTACTGAAGAAAATGGAGCAGACATCTTCACCAAGGCTCTTGGGAGAGAGCAACTTCTTCGACACTTTCCAAAGCTTGGGATTGGACCAAGGAGGTAGTTCACCCTAGGGTGGACATTGAGGGGGGGTGTTAGATATGCTCAATACTCCACCCTCATGTGACCACAAATGATCCATGGTGCTCTAAGTTGTAAGGCCCCCATTATGAGGAGAAGCCATTATGAGAGCCTAGACATTTGTGGAACCCTAACTTCCAAGCTAGATGAGGTCTATGTGTGAGCGTTGATGGTTGTAGATGATCTTTGTGAGCCTAGCCATTAGGTTACGTAGGGCATAAACTTCCAGGCCATTGGGTTGCCATTTAAGGTGAAAATAAAGGCCCTGTGGGGTCGTGCGGTTTCCCCATAGAACCTTAATGGGGGGAGTGTAGAGGTTGAGCGACTACATTTATCTATACAGAACCACTTTGTAAAAGCTATATAAGCACGGCCCAGGTTGAGCTTTACATAGCATTGCACACTAGTAAGCCCTTCATTTAGAGTCTGTCTAGATCGCCATCTAAGCTCCACAGTGGGAGCGCACGGGTGGACAACACCATCATTGTAACTACATTATGCTCGACAATCTGAGAATTTGAGTTCTCTATCTCTCAATCTCCATCTATCTTTGTCTCCATTTTTCTCTCAACTGTGTCTATAGGTCTATTCCGCTATGCTGTTATTTTCTTACATCCACCATAGCAAGTTGTGCCCTTTTTCCTTTGTTGGGACAAGTTTGTGCTATATGACTAGATGCCCTGCAATATAAACAAAGATTATTTACTCCACGGTGCTTCTCACCATTAGTGAGTGGTCTAAATCGTGTGGAATCCAACTCCATTGGAACAACATGTGTAGGACGCTCCATTGAGGATGAGGATCGTGGTTGTGCCGCAGCTTGGACAAAATGATGCAGACGGGATTCATGGTGATACTCAAAAAATTTATTATCACAGTTTGTTGCTTGAGCCATAGATTCACTTAGGGTTGATGGATCTTTAAGATTCAGTAGTAAATTCTTGATATCCGGTCAAAGACCCCGATGGAAATGATCAATGAGTGCTTGTTCATCCCAGTGAACATCACAAGCAAGTTGAGCAAATTCTGAAGCATAAGTTGATGTAGCACGAGAATCTTGTTGAAGATAAATAAGCTTGTTGGTTGATGTCTTGCGCTTGTTGGAATCACCAAAAGTTGCTTGAAAATCAGCAAGAAAAGCATCATAATCTTCAAGAAGAGGTGGTGATTTTTCCACTAGTGGAGCAAACCATGCTTGTGCCGCTTCCGTTAAAAGATTTCCAATAAGCTCAACTTGACTAAAAGGAGTAGGATATCATCATGAGGGAAGCTTAAGAATCCACTTGACTTGATCGTTGAAACCTCTAAACTTGGAGCGAGTTCCATCAAATTTCTCTAGGAGACAAACTTCAGGTTCCATAGCTTGAGGATGTTCTATGCCGAGGGAGGAATTTTGGATCATGTTTAAGGATTCCTCAAGTCACATGTTTTCCTCCTGTATGTGTTGTAAGGCAGCCATGACATGATTAAGATCTACCTCTGACATGATTACAAGTGAAAGAATAGAGCCCAAATTATGATTCTATACATTAAGGAATTCGTGATGTCACTCATTGGCATGAATTAAGCTCCTTTGATCAAGGAAATCATGATCTTGCATCAAACGGTTGTGTGAGTCTTGCAGTTAGAGGGGGCCTGGTAGGTTTCCATGCGCTAATGGCTCATGGAAGGAAGACAGATTTTTTCTCAATTCAGCTAGAAGGCTTGCAGGGACTACGAAGAGAACCTATATAAGAGGCAGACAGGCTATACTTGAGTGGCTATGTAAAGTAGTCCAAGAGATTACCGTTCTTGTAGCATCAATAGTTGGTGGATCAAATTGTAATGGACAAGGAAACATACGCAGGAAAATAAAGTAGACAATGAGACGAGAATGAAGATTTTCCCAAAACCTATGTTGATCCACGAAAGATCAATTAGAGAGATGCCATTTATATATAAATACATGGAGCAAAGATGACCACTACTTTTTCTGCAAAAGATAACCACTACTTTTAGATGACCACTACTTTTGTGTGCTCTTTTTGGATAACCACTAGTTTTGTGTGAACCACTAGTTTTGATATACTTTTGTAGATAATGTGATGATTCACACATTACCATGAGAATTTCCAGGGATTCATTTTTACGATGTGAATTTCCACATATTCATAGCAAAAAATAGTGGTCAAAAGTACATCAAAAGTAGTGGTTCACAAAAAAGTAGTGGTTCACACAAAAGTAGTGGTTATCCAAAAATAGCACACAAAAGTAGTGGTCATCTAAAAGTAGTGGTTATCTTTTGCAAAAAAAGTAGTGGTCATCTTTGCTCCATGTATTTATATATAAATGGCATCTCTATAATTGATCTTTCCTAGATCAACATAGGTTTTGGGAAAGTATTCATTCTCATCTTAGTCTCTACTTTATTTCCTGTGTATGTTTCCTTGTCCATTACAGTTTGATCCACCAGCTATTGATGCTACATGAACGGTAATCTTTTGCCCTACTTTACATAGCCGCTCAAGTATAGTCTGTCTTCCTATGATATGGGTTCTCTGCGCAGTCCATGCAAGCCTTCCAGTTGAATTGAGAAAAAATCCTTCTTCCTTCCATGAGGAGTTAGCGCACGAAAACCTACCAGGCCCCCTCTAGCTGCAAGACTCATGCAACCGTTTGATGCAAAATCATGACTGCCTCCATCAAAGCAGCTCAATTCATGGCAACAAATGACATCACGAATTCGTTAATCTATAGAATCAGAAGTTGGGCTCTATTCTTTCACTTGTAATCATGTCAGAAGTAGATCTTAATCACATCATGGCTGCATTACAACACATATAGGAGGAAAACATGGGACTTTGGGAATCATTAAACATAATAAAAAAGTCCTCCCTCAGCATAGAACATCCTCAACAAGCTATGGAACCTAAAGGTTGTCTCCTAGAGAAATTTGATGGAAGTCGCTCCAAGTTTAGAGGTTTCATCAATCAAGTCAAGTTGACTCTTAAGCTTCACTCATGACGATATCCTACTCCTTTTAGTCAAGTTGGGATCATAAGAACTCTTTTAATAGAAGCGGCACAAGCATGGTTTGCTCCATTGGTGAAAAAATTATCACCTCTTCTTGAAGATTACGATGCTTTTTTTATTGATTTTGAAGTAACTTTTGGTGATTCCGACAAGCACAAGACATAAACCAACAAGCTTATTTATCTTCAACAAGGTTCTCATGCTGCATCAACTTATGCTTTAGAACCTGCTCAACTTGCTTGTGACCTTCAGTGGGATGAACAAGCACTCATTGATCATTTCCACCGGGGTCTTCGATGGGATGTCAAGAATTTTCTACTGAATCTTAAAGATCCATCAACCCTAAGTGAAGCAATGGCTCAAGCAATAAAGTGTGATAATCGATTTTTTGAGTATCATCATGAATCTCGTCAGCATCATCTTTCCCAACCTGTGACACAACCACGATCCTCATCCTCAATGGACTCATGCTATTCCAATGGAGCTCGATTCCATACGATTTAGACCAGTCACTAATGTTGAGAAGCAGTATCGTCGAGTTAATAATCTTTGTTTATATTGCAGGGCACCTCGTGATAGAGCGCAAACTTCTCCCAACAAAGGAAAAAGGGCACAACTTGCTATGGTGGAGTCTACTAACTTGCAGCCATATGTGGAGCCTACACCCATACCAGAAAATGACAATATTCAATTGCAATAGGAACCTTGCAATTCGACTCTATATACCACCATAAGAATCACGGTTCCTCCTCAATGATCGGCCCTACATCAAGTTTTACGATTCCTATGGAAATCAAGACTCGTTTGCAAGTCCTTAAGAGTGAAGCTCTTATCGATTTAGGGGCCACATCATGTTTTATGGATATCAAGTATGTTTATGAAAATGGAATTTCTATTGTGCACAAGGCGTTTCCTATCATAGTGGAAGTGATAGATGGACATTTGGTTTCTTCTGGTGCTATCACATTTCCTATTAACATAGCTTTTATTGGGGTTGTTCCTTTTTTGCAAATTGCTAAGAAACATCAAGTTTATGCTCTTCATGTTTCTCCAGCAAAACTGATTAGTGGTTCAGTGAAGTTACCTACAAAGTATAGAAACTTTGCTGAGGTGTTTGAAAAAAAGAATGCAGATACTCTACTAGTCCATCGTCGATACGATTGCTCAATCGATTTGGAAAAGGGCTCAATACCTCCTTTTGGCCTATTTATGGGCTTTGTGAACCGAAACTTGTGGCTCTCAGAACATACATTGATGCGAACCTAGGAAAGGGTTTTATTCAACATTCAAAATGTGCGACAGGAGCTCCTATCCTATTTGTCAAGAAGAAGGATGGATACTTCCGACTATGTGTCGATTATCGTGGTCTTAATAAACTTACTATTAAAAATGCCTATCCATTCTAGGTCGAAACATAGCTATGGCATGACCCTCTAATAAGGTCGATTACAAAGGTTTGGGACTTTTTACTATTTCGGCACAAATTAATCTAGTTACATTATGTCTTGCTCTTCCTAAGAAATTCTGCATCCATGATGTATTTCATGTGACCCTCTTGGAACCCTATTACGTCTCCACACTCCCTTATCGTGCTCCAAGCTTGCGCCTCTTGGAAATGCTCCCTAGGGGGGAGGATAATGTGATGATTCACACATTACCATGTGAATTTCCATGCATTCATTATTACCATGTGAATTTCCACATATTCATACCCAAAAATACTGGTCAAAAGTACATCAAAAGTAGCGGTTCACACAAAAGTAGTGGTTATCCAAAAATAGCACACAAAAGTAGTGGTGATCTAAAAGTAGTGCTTATCTTTTTGAGAAAAATTAGTGGTCATCTTTGCTCCATGTATTTATATATAAATGGCATCTTTGTAATTGATCTTTCATGGATCAACACAGGTTTTGGGCAAATCTTCATTCTGTCTCAATGTCTACTTATTTTCTTGCGTATGTTTCCTTGAAAATTCCTTAATCTACTAGAATTAGAAGTTGCGCTCTATTCTTTCACTTGTAATCATGTTAGAGGTAGATCTTAATCATGTCATGGCTGCCTTACAACACATACAAGAGGAAAACATGCGACTTCGGGAATCATTAAACATGGTCCAAAATTCCTCCCTCGGTATAGAACTTCCTCAACAAGCTATGGAACCTAAAATTTGTCTCCCAAAGAAATTTGATGGAACTCTCTCCAAGTTTAGAGGTTTCATGAATCAAGTCAAGTTGATTCTCAAGATTCACTCACAACGATATCTTACTCCTTTTATTCAATTTGGGCTTATTGGAACTCTTTTAACTGAAAATTTGACAAATCCATTCTTATGTATGAAAATATAGAGATTTCTTCACTTATTTTGATATGGACTTGAAGGATATCGAATCACATTTCTAAGTTCAAAGAGTTCTATAGTGTGATAGGCTGAGTTATCAAAACCAAACCGTGCAAAATGACACGAAATGTTCCAACATGATGGGAAAATTTGAGAAATCCATTATTATCGATGAAAATACAGAGATGTATTCACTTTTTGTGATAGTGATTTGAGGGATGTGGATTCGAAAATGAATGTTCAAGGATTTTTATGGTGCAAGAGACTCACTTATCAAAACAAGACCCTGAGTACGTACACACATAATAAGACTCAGTGTTCCAAAATCCTATAAAAAAAAACGAAAACCCCTAGTTAAAAACAAAAATTGAGCGCATACACACATTGGGACACGTGGTGCTCCAAGATTATAGAAAATATTGACTAACTCCTAGTATCCAATCAAGACCCTAAGTGCATGCACACATAATGACATGTAGTGTTCCAAGATTATAGAAAAAATTACAAATCCATTCTTATGTATGAAAAATTAAGAGATGCATTCACCTATTCAGATAGTGATTTGAAGATGTCAAAATCAAAAATCTATTTTAACGGATTTCTATGGTGCTAGAGGCTCAATTACCAAAACAAAACCCTCAGTACATACACACATAATGACATGTACTATTCCAAGATCACAAAAAAAAATCAAAAAAATCCCAGTATCAAAATCAAACCCCTGAGTATATGCACTCAAAATGACACATAGCGTTCCAAGTTTATAGAGAAATTCGACAAATCCATTCTTATCTACGAAATTATAGAGATCTATTCACTATTCTTATTATGATTTGAAGGATGCTGAATTTGAGATCTATGCCCAAGGATCTCTATGATGTGAGAGGCTGAGTTACTAAAACGAAACCCTACGAACGTACACAAATAATGGCACATAGTTATTCGAGATTATAGAAAAACTAACAAACTCCTACTATCAAAACAAAATTCTGAGTACATACACACATAATAACCTGTAGTGATCCAAGATTATAGAAAAAAATTGGCAAATCCACTCTTATTTATGAAAAATTTAGAGATGAATTCACTTATTTTGATACTAATTTGAAGATTGTGGAATCCAAAATCTATGCTCAAGGCTATGCTGTTAGAGGCTTAGTTATCAAATACAGGTCCTAAGTATGTACACAAATAATGACATGCACTGTTCCTAGATTATACCAAAAATTGACAAACTCTTATTAAAAAAACGAAACCCTCAATACATACACACATAATGACACGTGGTGTTCCAAGATTATGGAGAAAATTGACAAATCATATGTTAACTATGAAACTATAGAGGCTGAGTTATCAAAAAATTCCCTCAATACCTACAAAAAGGATGACACGTAGTGTTCCAAGATTATAGAAGAAAATGACAAACCCCCAGTTAAAAAAAGACCCTGAGTGCATACACACATAATGAAACATGGTATTGTAGGATTATAGAAAAAATTGACAAATCCATTCTTATGTATGAAGATGTAGAGATGTATTCACTCATTATGATAGTAATTTGAAGGATGTCGAATTGGAAATCTATGCTCAAGGATTTCTATGGTGTGAGAGACTATGTTTCCAAAACAAAATCCTATGTATGTACACACATAATAATAGGTAGTGTTCCAAGATTATAGAAAAAAATAGTTTTCTAGTATCAAAACAATACCCTAAGTACTAACACACATATTAAAGCATAATGTTCCAAAATTATAGAAAATTTTGACAAAGTCTGAATATCAAAACATAAACCTTAGTACATACACACATAATGGCAAGTAATGTTCCTAGATTATATAAAAATTTGACAAAACCGTTGTTATCAAAAAAATTTAGAGATGTATTCACTTATTTGGGTAGGGATTTGAAGGATGTCGAATCCGAAATCTATGTTCAATGAATTCTTTCATGTGAGAGGCTGAGTTATCGAACCAAACCTTGAGAATGTACAAACATAATGCCATGTAGTGTTTGAAGATTATAGAAAAATTTGAAAAAAACCCTAGTATCAAAACAAAACCCTGAGTACATACACACATAATCACACGTAGTATCAAAACAAAAGCCCAGCACATACACATAATGACATGCACTCTTCCAAGTTTATAGAAAAAGTTGACAAATCCATCCTTATCTAAGAAAATACACAGATGTGTTCAGTTATTCTCATAGTGATTTGAAGGTTGTCCTATCGAAAATCTATGTTCATGGATTTCTATGGTGCGAGAAGTTGAGTTATGCAAAGAATACGTTGAGTTATGCAAAGAATACCCTCACTGCCCACACAAATAATGACACGTAGTGTTCCAAGATTATAGAAAAATTTGACAAACTCCTAGATCAAAACAAAACCCTCACTACATACACACATAATGACACATAGTGTTCCAAGATTATAGAAAAATTTGACAGATCTATTGTTATATATACAAATATATAGGTTTGTTCACTTATTCTAACAGAGATAAGGATATTGAATCTAAAATCTATGTTCAACAATTTCTATGGTGTGAGATGGTAATTTATCAAAACAATACATTGAGTATGTACACACATAAAGACATGTAGTGTTCCAAGATTACATAAAAATGTGACAAAATCCTAATATCGAAAGAAGACATTCACTACATACACACAAAATGACACGTAGTGTTAGAAGGTTATAGAGAAAGTTGACAATTCCACTCTTATCTCTCAAAATATAGAGATATATTCATTTATTCTGATATTGACTTGAGGGATGTTGAATTAGAAATCTATATTCAAGGATTTCTATGGTGTAAGAGGCTGATTTACAAGATGAAACACATAATGACACACAGTGATCCAAGATTATGGGAAAAGTTGGCAAACTCCTAGTATGAAAACAAAACCCTGAGTAAATACATAGGTAATGACACGAAGTGTTCCAAGATCATAGGAAAAACTAACAGATCCATTCTTATCTATGAAAATATGTACTGATCCATGCTCAAGGATTTTTATGGCGTGAGAGTCTGAATTATGGCGTGAGACATGTACTGATCCAAGACTATAGAAAACATTAAGACACTCCTAGTAGCAAAAAAAAAAATGACAAATCCATTCTTATCTATAAAAAATATAGAGATGTATTCACTTGTTCTGATAGTGATTTGAAGGATATCGAATCAGAAATCTATGTTCAAGTATTTCTATGGTGTGAGAGGTAGAGCAATCAAAACAAAGCTTTGAGCACGTTGTCAAAGAGAAGGGGGGTTAGGATGGGACAAGCGTGAGTTGGCTCAAGCCCTCGATTGTTGTCCTATCTGATGAGCATCATTTGCATGTTGGACAACTTCCTAGGGATATTCGGATGAGCCCTACCTACGCTTCAAGGGGAGAAGCAAAGCTCACAAATTAATGTGGGAGGAAGATGTCATGGATGAATGAGGGCAAAAGGTCAAAGTGGTGACTAGTTGGGGTAGGAGAAACTTATGAATAAAGGATGTTGTACTGCTAACTATAACATTCGATGCCAAAGATGAAGTGAAAACATCAACAATGATGTCATAATCATCACTACAAGAGACAATGTTTCCATTCATTGTATGCTTGGACCACTCATTTCCAAGCAATCTTGATATTGTCTAACTTTTCTCTAAGATTCTTGGGTATATGAACATATGCTTCACACCTGAAAACTTGCAGATGATCATAATATGATGGCTTCCCTATCCATAAATCTTGTGCCACTTTGAGACCTTTGGCACTACTAGGTCAAAGGTTAATTAATGAACTAGAGTCAATACTGCTTCTGCCCAAAACCCTTGTTAAAGGTCTGCATGATGCAGCACAGAGACTACTTTATCTTCAATAGTTCTATTCATCCTTTCAGCTACACCATTCTATAGAGGGGTATAAGGAGTTGTAGACTCTCTACAAATTCCTCTAGACTAGCACAAAAGTTTGAATTCATGTAAGGTATACTCACCTCGATTATATGAACGTAAAGCTTTAAGCTTTTTTTCCTTTTTAGTCTAAACTAAAGCAAGCCATTTTCTCAAAGTAGGGAATACCTCATCCTTCAATTTGATAGGATATACCCAAATGTTCGAGTAGCATCATCTATGAAAGTGACAAAGTAGAGAGAACTAGCGAATGACCTTGTGGGCATAGGACCACACAAAACTGTATGAACGAGATCTAAAGGCAGAATTGAAGAGTCAATGTGCGTTCTATGCATATTTATGGTTTTCTTTCCATATTGACAATGCTCATAAAATGAAAAATCATAGAGAGACAACACACTTAGTAGGCAAAACGAGAAAGATTTTCCATTCTACTATGAGATATATGGCCGAAATGACCATGCCAAATACAAGCCATAGGCTATTCAGTAACAACTAACAAGTGTTCTTTATGTGATACAAATAAAGGATAAACTGAGCCAACTTTGCTTTCTTTTGCACTAACCATATTGCCCTTTGATATGCAAAAGCACAGAGCATAGAAGACCACCTAATAACCAAGGCCATCAAGTTGACCGATTGACATTAAATTTCATGTTAATTAAGGTACATGGTGTACATTATGCATAGTAAATTTTGAACCATCAATGAAATGCACAACCACATCTCCAATCCTCACAACATCACACTGGTAAATGTCACCAAGTCTCATGGTACCAAGATGCCTTGTTGCATAATTAGAGAACTATTCTTTGTGTGGTGTCACATGGAAACAAGGAGCAAAATCTAGCAGTAAGGTGTGGAAAGCGAATCAACCATAAGAGCCTCATTTGGCACAATACTATCAAGTGTCAACACATCAAAATCATCAAAAATAGCATTAATTTCTTCAATCTTCATTGTCGAAGTAGATGATGCAGGTAATTGTTTAGCATGCCCATCAACATTCTGTCCTTTACCTTTAGCATTCTTCAATGCATAACAGTCTTTCTTCATGTTTCCTTTCTTATGCCAATAATGGCATTCAATATACCTCTTTCTTGATTTACTTCTACTTTCATGCAGTTCACCATTATTTTCCTTGTTCTTGCTCCTGCCATGTTGTTGATTCTTTCCTTGCTTAGAATCATGAACATTATATGCATCTCCACTATGAGTGCCCACAATAGATTTTCTATGAATCTCCTCACTCAAGAGTGCTCCACATATGTCATCATAGACCAATTTATCACTAGGTGCACTGTTGCTAATAGCTGTGAAAAACATATCCCATGATGATGTCAAGGTGCATAACAACAAGATTGCTTTCATTTCATTATCCATATCCATTTTCTTGAGCTTGTAGCTGAGAGAACATAGCATCAAACACATTTAGATGAGTAGCAACACTATCTCTGTCCTTCATGCAAAGGTCATATAACTTTCTCATCAGATACACTTTATTTGATGACATCTCTTTTTCATATGTATTGCATAAATTCTTCCAAAGCTCCTCCGCACTTTGATCGTCTAATACTATAAAGTAAACATTATCTACCAGGTGGAATCGAATGGTAGACCTAGCCATTTCATCTAGCTCATCCCAATCATCTTCATCCATGTGAACAAGCTTCTTTGAGACTCCATTTATGGGCTTCGATTGCCTCCTTTGAATTAGCACATCTTTGATATGATTCTTCCATAGAGCAAAGTTTGAGCCATCAAATTTTCGAATCTAAAAATGGTCGAGAAAATCGACCACTATAAAGTTGAAAAAAAAATCTCTAAAAATTTTGCCAGAATCCTCTACAAAATGAGCATATAAATAGTGTCAAAATCTCATTAAACTACAAGTATTGACATGTTTACCCGCATAGTGAATCACTGACTCCACTGCATATAATCAGTTACCCAAAAGAAGCCAACTAGGCTTATCGAGCACCTATGAACAACTATCATACATCTCCTCCGATGAGGCTAGGTAATTCTTCCACCTGCATCATCAAAGAGACCCCAACATATTGGTGTCTCCCAGTTAAGAGAACCTCACCATGACCATATTTATCAAAGAAATATAAAAACTATTGAATATGGTTTAAAAATTGTTTTTCTATAGACTTATATATGAGAAGAAAGAAATATCTCCATGAATTTTTTTTCCTTGTATTGAAATAATTTTTCTAGTGTCTATTTAAAATCATATAATCTTTCAAGACAAGTCTTGGGAATTAGAAAAATCATTTTTATAATAAGAAAATTACTATAGTATAGGGTGATCCTTATATAGTTATACACTCTAGCAGCCTTCTATATGATGTTGGTGCATAAAAACACTAAAATGGATGGCATTTTATTTCAAAAACCATCATACGGTATCATATAAATATGGTACATGTATTTGAACCAACTATTTTTGTACCTATCTTACATACCACAAACAATTTTAAAATTCTATTGAATAGCCATATTCCGCTCTGCCACCAATAGAAATTCATCTTAAAAACATTAGGTTTTTTCAATGATGTAAGGTATATAATATCAATCAAAATAGCTATATAAACATTAGTTTGATGCACTAGGAGAAATGTGGTCATGATGATCAAGCCAAAATATGAATGAACATCAATTAACTAAGATGATGACAATGAACAACACTAGAAGAGATTTCAAAAAATGTTCAAACAATATTTTTTTTCATTTGAATTCTACTAGAGGCGCATGATCCTTGAAGCCCCTAAGTATAGCTGATAAAACAACACCTTGAACAACCTAGGTGAAGGTAGCACAACAACACAATCTAGCTAGTTCCCAACATTTTGGACACTAGATCTAATAGTCATTTGTTGAAGGCATTTGAGATCCAACATAGGAGACTTATTTGATATTCGGTTTTCCTTGGGATAACTCTAAGTCCTCAACCAATTTTTCTTCTTTATCTATGCACTCCTTAATGCACTCAGAATGAGTTTTGGTTTGTTCATGTATAGTAGTGTGCTTAGCATAGCATTTTTTAGTTTTTCTAAAAACAAGGATAACATTTTCTCCTTGAATGGTAATTCTAAGTTTTCAAGTTTATAAATATATTGTATAAAAATTTGTAACATTGATATATTTTAGTAGTGATGTGCATGAAACACCTAAGATTTTCAAGGCACTTTTTTCCCTTTCTATGAGGTTTCTTTTTGCTTAGCGTGCATAAACGCCTATAACCATAATGTATCACTTATCTTTGTACATTTTTCTTGGTAATAAGATCTATATTGTGTTGTTCTCCAAACTCCTTCTTCTTCATTTTTGTTGTGGATCCAGTAGATAGGAGCCAACCCCACATAAAGTGGTGTAGGACAACTTTACTTTGTCAATCTAAGCATGTTTACCCATTCAAGTGTATGAAGACATGTCTCAAAAATCCATGGACTCCATGCACATGGTCGACAAGAAGGTCATCCCACGCACATGCACTGAGAAGTAAGAAATATATGTGCAACATGCATAAGAGCACGTGTCTTGGTAAGTATGGTGTTAGAACACCTCAAACATACCATGATAGATTCAAATGAAGAAGGAGTGGAATACAAGATCCAAAGAAGATAGATGCACAAAGTTCTGCTTAATTGAATGAAAACGTCATTACAAAAGTAGGTTCTTTCACTCTGACACTAAAACCTTGGACCCTTCCCACATGCGTTTTGGACAAAATTGCTTAAAACTTGGTCTTAGCGCTTCATAAGACCAAAATGAGTCCTACAAATTTGGGAAAAAATTTAGAATGTGGGTAATTACTATTGACTTCGCCTTAAAAAAAATGGAGTGGTATGATCAAGATATATGTAAACTACTCAAAAGACATATATGGCACTAGTTGCCTATTTTCTCTACACTCACTATCCTTTTGAGCTCTTCTTATTGCTTTGATAGTTCCCAAGAGGTTCTACATAAAATACATGGCCCATTTGAAATTTTTGGTTGGCCCATTCTAGCCCTCCTTCTCACTTTAGTCTTTGCTTTACTTCGTTAACTGTATGCTTTTTCAAAACTCTCCTCCTCTTAAACTTGTCATTCTGGATAAGATTGTATTGGAGCTTGCATGTTTTTATAACTTATCGACCTTATTTCAGATTTCCAAATCTCCTTTATAACTCTTCTTAGCCGAATTTGTAAGATGGTTTTTCCATGACAAATATCTTTTTCCCCATTGCGCTGGTATCAAGTTAGATGTTGCAATGTCCATGTGGAGGTCATTAAATCTAGGGGAATGTTTGTGGGATAGTTTATAGAAGTACTTTGAATGTTTTTCAAAAAGCTCTATAAGAAATGCCTCTTCAAAAGTGGCCATACGTTGGCTTTCCAAAAAATGTATCCTATTGTAATATGCTACGAGGCACTTAAAGAGCAGTGCTTGGTTGAAATCAAAGAGAAATGTTGTAATACCATAACATAGGCCTAATAGATTGATATCTAACATTGGATCTAGTGAAAAAGTAGCGAGGAATATTTTGATAGTTTCTAATTTTTTTGTATCGGAGAAGTTCCTAGGTATCCGACATCACCAATGGGGATTGCCATCTTTTATTTGTTCACAAGTGAGGTTTTCTACGTCTTCTCCCTTTAGCATACATGCCATATCACATCTATATTGATTCTCACCTTTATATAATCTTAGTTTCGTGTCATAAGGAGGGAACTTTGATACTACATCTTCATCATGGATTTCTCCCATGCATTGCAAGAGGTACGGATCTAGACGCTTTAGCTCATATTGGTTCTATAGTTCCTACATTAATAATATTCTTTCTTCTTAAAGACTATATGCCATACATTTATGTGGCTACATGTATGTCTTCAACAACGCCTCTAGGTTGAAAATCTATAGTTGAACCATGATCACCTTCTTCATTTTGGGCAAGGCTTCACTTGGCCCCTCCATTGATAGGTTTTTATCCCTCTTCTTTATCCTAGGACTCGAGAGGTTGATCCCCTACTTTAGTTTGTGCAACATGCCAATCTCATAGTTCATAGGAAGCTTTAAGTCTATCGATCTCTATTCCTAGGGATGCTACTTGTGCCCTTAGTGCCTTGTTCTCTTCTTGAAAATCTATTAATGACTAATGATTGGGTGATGGGATACATAAGAAAGCCATTTCTTCAAAGTTTTTGCCTCTAAGATCATGTCTTTCCTATTTCACTACCTTCAAAGCCACATGCGTCTTATTGTATGCATCTTTGGAAATATTCAAGTGGTGTTCCTTGGCATCAAGATGTAGTTTAAAACTTGCCAATGACACCTTTTCATAGTTTTTTCTCCTTTTGAAGTGACTCTAAGAGGACTTGAGACTCTCTTTGTCTCCTCTCTATGACTGATATCTCCTCTTGAAAATTATTCTTCTCTTTTTGTGAAGTGGAAATTTCATTCATCTTCATGAAACCCTGGAACATATCTTGATATTATCCTTCAATATGATCAACTTCAATTTGTGTTGCTTGGATCTCAAAAATTTCCTTCATAATCTTGGGTATTTGGATGACTTATTGAGATGGCAGGGGTTAAGGAAAATGGGGGAATGAGATTTTTGACTGATCGAAGTGATATTTGGAGTGATGATTATGGAATACTGAATGGACTTTGATTGGTTGGAATTGAAGACGACAAAAATGATGAAGAAAATGAAGAAAAAATATGAAGGTGGAAGGTAAGATTGAAAGAAAATGCTAGATGAATTGAAGGTTTGATGATTGATGATTGTTATGACTCACAATTTGCAAAAATCAAAGAGAAAAATGAATCAAAGAGTGACTCTTGTGTGTGTGTGTGCGTGTGGTGGTTGTGTTGTGGGATGAAGATGTGTGCTTGATGGTGGAGTTGTGCATGTACTACTTAGTTCTAAGCTAAATCCTTCATCCATTACCTGCTTGCCTTTTTCCACGATTGATGGTTGTTATGAAATATGTGGAATGGAAGAGGTGACAGGGGCTGAAGTGTGTGCAATGGCTATGAGGATGAATTCCACTCCATACGCAATTGTAGATGCAAGTGTGGTCGGGATGGAAACTGTGTCCCCCTTTAGGATGAATTCTTCTTCTTCTTGTGATTCAAAGTCTACAATAGGAGGAGATTAGTTTGTGGCTTCTTGTGCTCTTTGTTTTTGTGCTCACTTCATTGCCTTGGCAATAGAATCCATGACACTCACCACATCTATTTTGTCTTGCATATTCCCTTATGTTTTACAAAATAATGCTAGTTGTGTAGCACCTATATAGTGACAATATTGATTCAGGAATCTTTCTTTGACTTCGAAAATTTTTGGACTTGAGCCCTAATGAATTATTAATCCTTTGTCATTATAGTGGCCTGAGAATCCATCCATTGTTTTGTGTGGTATTCAACCTACACATTGTATCTAGAGAAACCACGTTGGGTTCCGGCTAATAGTATGAATAGAAGGCATTAGAATGGGCATTCTTGGGGTTTCTCTCTTTGGATAGTACTTAACTCTTCCAACTCATGAATAATATATGCTCAAGTAAAGACAACATATACTTCTATGGCATGGAAACTGATTCGTGTGATGCATTTTGTACTAGGGAGTGTCTTATGTTGCTTCCAATTCTCTAGAGTAGAGTGACTTTTTAAGCTCTCCTATACCTATCCTTCCATGTCCAAGACCTCGTCATTGCCCCCGTTGTACTCCATATTGTTGATTACTATCTTATGTGGAATGATATACCTCTTTGATCTTTAGAAATAAAAATACTACTCCTGTGAGGCTAGAAAAGTTCTCATTTTCAGCCCATTTTTTAGTTTCCTTTCAAGAGGTTGTTGATTTGATAACTAAGGTGCATGGTGTGTAAAGTATTTCTAGTGTTTGATTACTTGATTAAAAGTGTAATACCTCTCTAGTAGATTTTGTAATGACTTGAAACTCTATTACTTCTCCTTGTAATTCATGTTCTATTGAATACATGTGATTTTCTCTCCATATGAGATTATTCCATAACTCTTGATAGGGCTATAAATCAGGTCTTACCAATGGAAATATGAGAAATTCTCCACAAACTAAGGCATCCCATATTTTCTTTATTGCTTTATCATTGTTTTTTAGGGAATATAAATCCTTTGACATAAATTATAACTTTTGGTTGGTTTGTTCCAAGGTATAGTAGGAGATGGATTCCCCTTTTTGCCATATTTTTGAGGCATGATTTTGAAACCAATGTCTAGTGGTAGGTTTCACTCATCTGGGTGGACCAAAAGGTCAATCAAACACATTTTGGGATGAATATGCAACCATATCCATTTCCACTACTTGAAATGTCATCTAAAGCATGTGACTTAAGCATTATACATTCACATGCTTTACATTATTTTATTAATGAGAGTGAGAACTCATTCTTCATAGGAGTGATTCATGTTCTAAGTTCAAGATTTGGATTTTTCATTGCTTTTTATTATTTCTTTTTTTTTTTTTGAGAAAACAGGAAATATGAATTAGCTAAGAAATGTAAACTTGTACAAGGGGCAGGACATCCCCACAAAGCCTCCCAGTGAGGGAAGCAGCCAGCAAGGCCTAGAGATACAATTGAATCATTATCATCCTGTTACTACAGTACAGTTTAAGCAGAGAATCTCTCCATTTACAAGGGGGGGTAGTGGCCAAATGAACAGAGAAGTTAAAGTTCTCATGAGGAGCTTCAAATATCAGGTTAAGACATTTCTGGCCAATATGTCTGAGGCCTGAGAGGCAACTGTGGTGCAGAGAGCTTTCCCTGTTGGTGAAAACCTTTTGGTTTCTAGATACCCATATGTGCCATAGAATATGTCCCCTCCAGATGTTCCATAAAACATAGTCCATTCTGCTGCTGGTCCCCACCAGGGTTTCTTTATAGGTGATATTGACCCGCAATTTGTAGAACATGACAGAGAGCAGACTCCAGTAGTTCTGAGCATGGTTGTAGTTAAAAAACAAGTGGGGGATGTCCTCCTCCTTGCCACAGAATTTACAAACTTCATAGTTAAGTCCATAATTCCTGGCCTTGGAACCACACCAGACCCCATTGTGTAATATAAGCCACATCAGAGTTGAGTGCTTAATGTTGAAGGGGAGGTTCCAAAGACTTAGAAATCTGTGTTGCCACTGTCTAGCACTCCAGGCAAGCTTCCACCTGGTGTTGAGTTTGTGAAGGATAGAGTTGATGGATCCTCTTTGCTTCTTGAATCTACTAAGCATGTCTTGTGTGATCTCAGACAGTCTAGCCCTTTTCCTCTGATGACAATCAGCAAGTCTCTTGAGCAGCATATTCTTGTGTTCCAGCAGGACCTGAAGACAACCAGAAGAAAGGTCAGAATTGGCACTAAGTTGTTCAAGGGACATAACCTGGTTGTTCACACACGTCTCCCCAAGATGAGTAGCCCTGTATGCAGCATTTGCGCTGCCTTATTCCTAGAGAACCACTTTCCCACAGGGAAAGCCATCGAGTCCAAATGATTTCCTGCATGAAGAAATCATGAAGCAGAAAGAAGTTGGGGTTGGGGGAGCATTTAGTTTTCACTAACATCCAAGCATTCCAAAATCTACAAGTAATAGTACTGCCAACAGGAGTGTATCTGTGAGGAGAAATGAGGATGTCCCATAGCTTGTGACCTTTCCAGGCTTTATAATTAGTCAGGTAGAACTTATCCAGGTTCCTTTTGAGGAGGAGAGCCCAAAAATCAGAGGAGTCTACAGCCCTAGCAACCCATTTAGCTGCAAGGTTAGTAGCCATTTTGATGGGGCACACGATACCCAGCCCACCTTTTTTGGGGAGACAACAGGTGTTCCAGGCCACTTTAGGAACTTTGTTCTGATGAGTGTTTCCTCCCCACAGGAATCTCCTAGAGAGAGCAAGGACCAACTTGAAGTGCTTTTTGTTGGGCATCCAACAAGAGAGGAAGTAGACAAGGGAAGGCAGGATATAGTGGTTCAAAACAAAGACTCTGTGCACAAGGGTGGGTTGGCAGGCATACCAATAAAAGATTTTTTTCCTGAATTTATCCATGACCCAGTCCCATCTTTGGTTGAGGGTCACTTGGAATCCCATAGGGATGCCCAGCAGCCTGAAAACCTCACCCTCCTTAATGATGTCACAACCCAAAGAAACAATAGAAGGGGGCACCTGATTGTTGGAGGCTTTAAAGGCAGTTTTCTTGTGGTTGATATGGGATCCACTAGCAAGACAGAAGGTGTGAAGACACTCCAGCACACATTCATCATACCTAGGCTCAGCTTTAACCACAATGTTAGTGTCATCAGCAAAGGCTTGAAGGCAAAGTTGGTGAGGGGACCCAGGAATTGATATCCCTTCAAGTTTGTTATTTGATAGGGCATCCTTGAGGAGCCAACTAAGGGCGTCACTAGCTATGGCAAAGAGGAGAGGGGAGAGAGGGCATCCTTGTCTGATGGATCTCCTGAGTCTAAAGTGGGGAGATAGAGAGCCGTTCAGAGAGACCCTAGAGTGGGCATTGCCAAAAAGGGAGAATTATGGGTTGGTGGGATTCATGAGCAAATTCAAGACCTTCCCATAGGGAAATTATGGCATCCAATATGAAGCGGCCTTTGATGAAGCCTTTCTGATCGGGGAGAATAAAGTCCTTCATATGGGGACTCAATCTCCTGGCCAGCGAAGAGGCAATAATCTTGTAGATGGACGTGAAACAGGTAATAGGTCTCCAATTGTTGAGGTCCTCTTTGGGTCCCCTCTTGTGGATCAGTTTTATAACTCGAGTGTTGATCTCAACAGGAAGAGTGCCTTTCCTAATAGCTTCTTTCCACACCAAGAGAATGAAGGGGGTCAGGAACTCGTCAAGAGCCATGAAAAACTCATTGGGGATACCATCAAGCCCAGGAGATTTGCAGGGTTTCAATTTACGGATGGTTTCTAAGACCTCACCGGCAGTGAGGGGCAGGTCCAACAAGGCAGCCAGGCGGGGAGGAACAATTTTTTTCCTTTTAATAGCAATAGAAGCTCTGGCTCCGCGGATATCCTCCCCCCACTTGGGAGAGCCAAAGAAAACATCCGTAAAGAAGCCGGTGGCCTCCTGCAAATTCTCCTCCGTATTGATAGCAAAGCCACCAGACTTTTTCAATAACATTCGAATGAACTCCTTACATTTCTTCTTTTTGAGCAGAGAAAACATGTATTGATTGGGACGATCAAACTTCCCAGCCCAAAATTCTCTTGAAGCAAAGAGAAGGCTACTAGCCTCAAGGTACTCTTCGTACTTTAATCTCTCCTGAAGGCATAACACTGCGTCCATGTGATTGGGTCCTTTAGAGGCCAAAATGGAGTCTATTTCCTTGGAAATTTGAAGTCTTCTGTGGGTTCTAATACTTTTCCTGAGATTCTTGTAGTGGGTGAAAAGGCTTTGCACTTCTTTAACAGCCTTAGCCCAAGCCCTTGAAGGGCTAATGCGGAAAGAAAAGTGCCTAGAGAAGATCTCCTTTGTTTTCTCAATGATACAAGGGATGCGAAGGAGGGTGGGATCTAAGTGGGGCCAACCGGCCTTGAAGCTCAACGAGGGGTGCTTCAGAGATATAAGTAACGGGAGGTGGTCAGAATGCAGATAGACTTGTCAGTGATGGCCTTGACCTCTCCAAAGGACTAAAGGAAGGAGATGTTGGCATAGCATCTGTCAAGTCTGGCAGAATGATATCTACTGCCGTTTTGCCTGTTGTTCCAAGTGAAACCAGAGTGATCAGAAATGTCAAGGAGACCGAGCAGAGAAATCATATTCAGCCAAGAAGACCATTCTTGGCCAGAAACAGTCGATCCCTGCTTGTTGAGCCTATCCTCAAGGGAGGTGACCATATTAAAATCCCTAGCCAGCACAATGGGGCCTTGAAGCATGGAAATTTCTTCCTAGTAGACTGTCCTTTGGGAAGGACAGTTTGAGGCATACACACTAATGATGGTGCACTCATAGGGTTTAGAAAGGGAGACACCTACCCATTGATGAGAGGGGCTGGTGAGGACGTTGTTAACTAGATGCTTGATGGAGAGGGAGACCCCAAGGGAGGCTCCCCCCCTACCAGACACATGGTCAGTATAATACCACTCATGACTCGTAGAGATGATATTGAGATGCACTCTAAGCTTGTCTTTGTTAACTTTAATTTCGTGAAGGCAAATGAAATCATTCACAAAAGAACAGTCATTGATCCAATTAGCCAAAATTTTAGCCCGAATTGGGTCGGTGATACCTTTGGTGTTATAAGACATAATGTTAATATTCATCACAACAAAACTTCACTTCCTAATGTGCTTCGTTACCTTGTTGGAATTCTTCAGAATATCCTTTCTTTTGGATCTGTTGTTACCTCCAGTCCGACGGGTTTTACTAGATTGAATTCCAGTAGGCGGCACATTCTCTTTTTGAGACCCCAGTGGCTCATTGTCTTCAATTCCTTTGTGTTGCAGCTCCCTTATTATAGCATCATCGAAATTATTAAGTTCTGTGGAGAACCTGCTAGAGTCAGGGGACACTTGATTAGTAAAACACACATCAGGACCCAGGGCTGAGGGTACTTGAGAATTTAGAAGAGTTTTTTTCTTTTTTGTGATCGTGGTCCATCCTTCTCCTTCATTGGGGAGAGATTTAATTACCTGTTTGTCCGTAAGCAGAGATTGAAATCCAGAGGGAGCTAGAGGAGGGGCCTGCTCATCTGGTGGCTGACTTAAATTCTCACTAGGATTTTCAATGTTATCTACCAAGGGATTAGAGACCTCTTCTAGAAGAGCATCAAAGGAGTTACCCCAGGCTTTGTTTACCTTTTTTTTTTTGCTTGTACTGCTGCTTTTTAGGATTAGTGCTGGTGTGAGCAGCTGGGGCAGCAACTTGTTCAACCTGAGGAATGACAATTGGAAGTTGAGCTTCTATGATCAAGGGGCAGTCTTTGACCCAATGTCCTTGCCTGAAACACTTGAAACAAGCATTAGGTAAGTTACGATAAGAAACTTTCTGTTCATGTAGACATATGCCTTCTGAATCGTGAATTTTTAGGGATGTTTTAACCCGCCTACTAATGTCAATTTCAACTAGGACCTGAGGGTCCCATTTAGGATTAATGGGACCTTTGGCCTTTTGTCCAAGGACTTTTCCCAACAGTCCACACAAGCCATCAATCCAAGGATAGAATTTGACCGGAAGATCTGGGAATTCGACCCACACTGGGACATGGGTCGGCTTGGGACCACGTGGATTGAAACCAGGAAATCATCTGAAAAAAGACATTGGAGTAGACTTGATCACCCACTAGCCCTCAGTAAAGACCCTGAGGGCATCATTGGAGTCATCAAAATAGAACAGATAGAAGCCGTTGGGCAGGTATTGAATCTGTTTAACAAAAACCCCCCTCGACTCCCAGTTTGATTTAATCCAGTGCTTGAGAGTGTCTAGCGGAGGACGGGGTCCATGACACAGAGCTATGATAACCCTATCTAAGAGTTTGTCCTGCTACTCTTTAAGGGAGTTTTTGTCGATTATTAAAGCGTCACCTGTCACGGCACCCGAGCACACACAATTTTCTTTGAAGAAACAGTCTGGCAAGCCATATATGGGCGCTTTTCCCTTATCAATAGGGGCCTCCCTACGTTCGACCTTGTTATGGGGGTTACCCCCTTCCAATACCGCGTCAGCAAAAGATTTACGCAAGTCTGAGCATACCTGAGTCCCCGAACGGGATGGCAGAGTCGGACAAGCCTTTACCACTTACTTGGCCTCCTTGCTGGGTATTTTCCACCGCTGTCGTTGCAGGAGGTGAGGAATGCACCTGCAAAACCATCCAGTGGGAGTCAGTCATGAGGTCTTCACTAATCGAGGACATGTCGGAGCTGTTCAGGCCTCTGGAGACGAAGAAAGCCTCCCCCCGTAGGGGGAGGAGGGAGCTACACTACCACCACCTTCCGAACTACACAGGAGGAGCACGGAAGCGGCGCCAGTTGGGGACCTAGCTTCTGCGTTCTGCGAAAAAATGAGCTGAGCATGGAGAGCGCCACACAAAACCCTAACTTTGATTTCTTATGATTCCTGCTGATCCACACAACAACATCTTGATCTTATTATTTCTTATTGGTCCATACAAAATTGGAATTTATTACACAATGATGATTAGGGTTTTTACTTAGTGACTACCAAAAGATATGGCATTATTATGTGCATCCACTAGGCACCCTCATCTCTATGATCATCTTAGCATTTAGACTTATTTCGCATAGATCAAGAGAGATTTAGGAGACCTTACATATCCATTTTTGGATAGGTAAAGTAGTCATTTCTTTGATACTATTGGTAGTGTGAAACTTGAGAATATGACATTTGCGAGTTTTGGGAGGCACTCTAACCAGCGCTTTCACAATTGGCGTTATCCTTAAAGCATCATCATAAGACAAACTCAATGGAGCTTTCTTCCTCCATATTGACTTTGTTTCCTACGATGGTGGAACTTGTTGTATTAATCTCTTTGAAAAAATTAGAGGTAACACAAGATTTTGGGGCCCAAAGTTATGTGTCATCTCTTTGTGCTTCTATTAAGGCTTTAGGGGTCCCATATTTGGCTTGTGTGATAAGATTGATTGGACTGATCTTTGTTCAATTTGTGTTGTGATATCTGTTGTTGAGACTTCTTAGGGTTTGCTGGTGAAGAGAAAGGACGTCCTTCCATACCCCATACTTTCCTTGATGATCATGATACTTTATGCTTCAGCTATGTTGTTGGTTCCCAAAATAGTTCATGTCTTATTAGTTTCTTAGCATCTCATCCAAAGTGGCCTTAAAAATCCTTATGGATGTCTTTCTTATGTGAGAAACTCGATTCTTAATTACTCATGAAATTCCTTAATTGGATGGTAATCCATTTGTTATCAATCTTGGTAGTGAGATGTTTTTCAACTTTGTTTAAGCCCATAGAGTGATGTAGAAGCCAGTCTTCCCCTAACAACACAATATTATCATGAGAAGAATTTCTAGACATTAGGAATTTGGCTCTAGTGGTATGTCTTAAAATATGGATTGGGATCCTCACTTTCCTAAACAAGTCATACATGTATTTCCTATGCAAATCAATGTAGCCTTGATAGGTTTGATAGAAATGCATACTTTGTAAACCACTGAAAAATGTATAACATTGCTTACCACTCTGGTATATATGAAAATTTTTTATGGTCCATTAGAACCATGTCTTAAGGTAGCCCATATTGTGTGGTCATCACTGGATAACTCTTTGGCAAGAATCTTCAACCTCAAACATCCCCATATGGATATGTTGTTCGTCTTCTATATATTCAAAATCTCTTTGTTGCCTCAATTTCTTCTTCATAATATGTTCTAGGGCTCCTTGCTAAGCTTCCTTTCTAATGTGTAACTATATGGCCTTTCTATCCTTTGATTCTTGTAACTCAATTTTCTCTTCATAATATGTTCTAGTGCTTCTTGCTAAGCTTCCTTTCTAATGTGTAACTAATCGTATGTGAGTGGCTCTTGATTGAGCTTAACTTTGCATCCACTAATATAAATAGGGATGTCCTATTAATGGAATGACCTAGTCAGGTTGAGGAGGAGGTTGTTGTTCTAGCACATGTGTTGGGTTCTACCTATAGAATGTTTCAAGTGGACCTTGAGTGAACTCATATTGCCTTTGACCATATGAAAATTCCGTATTTGGATATGGTCTAGGTACTTGAACATTGTATTGTGGATTCTTATTCAATTGATATTGTGCCTAGTTATGTGGATACTACATTGCACTCTGATAGTTCTAGATCTCATCATAGGTTGTGGTTGTCATACAACGTTTCTATTATGTTAACAATTTGTCATGGAGTGAATAGTAGGTTTCTGTTAATGTGACACCACAGAGAATCGGTACATTGTTGCATAGTCTGAGTACATCTAAAACCTTGCTTTTTTCTATGATAAAAACTAGTTATATGGTCGCCCCCTCACTATTGGCAACATCTATTATAGTTAGACCTCCCTTTGTTTGTATTCAGCCTTTGTGGGACATTAAATTTCCTTGCAAACTGATATGCTACATCATCAAGAGATGAGTTTGATTGTAAGCTACATTCAAGTTTATCTTCAAGGTCAATACGTATCATGATCATGAGGATCTCCATGCGTATCATATAAACCTCTCATGCACTTAGAAATTTATGTGGGCCTTAACTTCATCCCCAAATTAGGTTTTCTGATTGGCATTTGATTTTTTTGAGGATTTTGCCTTTGCACATTCGGTTTTCCTTCGCACCTATGTATCTTCTTCTCCATGAGCTTGCATTTATGTGTGATGCTTGAAATGTGTGTCTAGAGATGTTCTCTACCCTTTCCCTTTTTGTTTTCACCATTGTACTATGTGTGAAGCTTGGTGAGTGGTGGAACAAGAGTTGGTGTTTCGTGTCACTTAGTATTTAGCTCAAAACGCAATGTTCATTTGTCAAATTAGGCTGATGATACAGTTGTTGGATGTGTCTCATTGAGAGCTTTGAAATGACTTGCTATCGACTATATTTGGGTATCGTAGCTAAGAGAAGCAACATGGTTTATGCTTACCACTATAGCAAGTATCACAACATACATTTTTAGTGAGGTAGGTGACATAAGACATAGTTAGACCTAATTTATATGCATTATTTGCACATTCACTTCATTACCCATTATTGCACATGTCTTCATACACTTGATATGTCTTTGTCCATGGATTGATAAATTAAAGGGTGTATTAATCCACCACTATATGCACTTGTCGATGATTAAGGTATAGTCTTTTTCATCACAAGTCCCTAAGATCGTTTGAGCTTAGGTACACACATGCTTTTGGTGCCGCTACCGGGGATAAGTCTGCTCAAGGTGATATGTGATGGTTATAACTATGGTGTGAAAGTATTGAGCGTGAAGAAGTTATTTCATTTGTGGGGCAAGTCACCATTATCTTGCACTGGTTACTTCATAGTCTTGTGGTGTGTGTAACTAGTCTTTAGATTTAGGTGTGAGAGTGAAGGAGTTAGGGTTAAGAATTAGAAGGAAGTATGTAGGATTAGAGTAGAATAATCATTCCAAAAATTCACAAAAGTTGTTTAATTTTCTTCAGGCCCTAGTCACCAGCAGAGGCCAAAAACTCAAAACCTTTCATTTTCAAATCACTTGTGCTTTGTGCAAGTATTGTGAGCTAAGCAGCAACCTATATCCTGGATCTTGTAACCACGAAAAGTGGGTGCATGAAGAGAGTTAGGAGCTAAAAATTGACAAAGATAGTCATTGAAATGAGGTCTACACACTATCAAACTCAAAAATTTATAAGATCACTCATAGAACATGAGATGACACAAGTCTGAGTATCCTAAGGGTTGTATCATGGGGTTTGAGAGAGATTTTGCATCCATAGGCACATGAAAGGGAGGGCACAAAGAACACAGAACCACAAAACGTTTTACATTTGGACTTCATAAAGTTCAACTATCATGATTGGTTGAGTTCAGGTATCACAATACCAGAATTCTTGTGTCATGATCCTTGGCACATATCGTGTATCACCAATACCTCATACTCCCCATGTATTGCAATACTTCGTAGGTATCATGTATCACCATGTCCAATATCATCACCAACTATGTATCATGTATTATTAATACTTATCAAGTATCACTGATACTTATTAAGTATCATGTATCACAAGAGGTAAGGTGTCATGTATCATGAGAGGTAAGGTATCATGTATCGTGTATTGTCTAAGGATTGAGTATCATATCATAGATTCCAATATTGTATATCATGATAATTCTTGGTATTATATTGCGGAAAATCATGTATCATGTATCATGCAACCTTATGTATCGTGTGTGGTCAATACTTCACAAGTATTGTGTATCATCTAATTCAGATATCGTGTATCATAACAAAGTCTACTATCATGTATCATGATAATTCCTAGTATCGTATCTTGGAAAATCGTGTATCAATCATTTTAGATATCATGTATCGTTTGAAAGTCAAGTATGGTATGAAGAAAATCAATATGGTGTATTGTCCAACTCAAGTATCATGTATCGTGGCATAAGGAAAAAGTGACCAGAGAGCTTTGAATGAGAAATTTAAAATTTCTAGTACTTAATCATTGGCCAAGGACATTCAATAGAGTTAATAGATTACCCAAGAGGACTCAAGAATTAAGTGGTGAATGAACCTAAGATCTGGATGAGTTCTAGGGAGCCAAAGAACTGTAATATCTTCAATGGGAAGTGTTGCTCAAAGGAGTACCCATTTCGCCTACTCTAAGACTTCTAGTGACTGAGAAGGAGAACCCATGATGGCTTTAGAAGATATGCATGGCTCAATGCCATTGGCCAGGCTCATGCCAGTGATAAAAGGGGAGTATAGAATGTCCATGTAATACATTTCCACTAATGTGCATGGATGGCCTATTTATCTTGGTCTTAATAGGTCCATAGCTAGAATGAAGGATTTTATAGATGCCAAGAAAGTCCCAAGACTAGTCTAAAATATGAAGGAGGATTTTACATGGACAAGTTAGGACACATATATGCGGTGACTAAGAACCTAGAAAGAACGAATGAGAGAGGAGAAGTCCAAGAACCAAAAACCCTACAAGTCTTGAAAATGGAGATATTGTGACCACTCAAAGGGGAGAATCAGTAATCATTAATGTATGGAGAGGATACCTAATCCCTTAGGATGATGACATGATTGATGTATATCTAGTAAGTGGGTTAGAGAAATTGCTACAAGCCACTTCATTGATACAATCAGAAGAAATCAATCGTGTTGTTATCTATGAATTCCAAGATCTAGAAGACTCATTTAGAGTTACCTACCTAGACCAGAAGAGGAGATATTGGCTTGTTGATGATTGTGACCGATCAAGAATGAGATATATGGATTTTTCCATACTCCCTCCTTGAGACCAAATAACGACATCATAGGACCTCTAGGACATAACAAAGCTATGAAAGCCTAGCCTCAAGGGAAACCAGTCAATAGGGCTTGCCAATCAGACCATATGTGCACTTTTCCATGCCAAGGACCAACCCCAAATATTAGACAAACACACAAAATGGAAAGTTAATAGATCGTCATTCTCGATAAGACCACCACAAGGAGTTGGACTAGGTGTACTAGACCATGTCTTGTTATCCATATAGTCCTTCAACCAGCAGAACTGGGTAGAAAACTAAGGCCAATTGAGGTAGCCAAGTGCATGAGAAATCATTACGATGGTTCAAGAGAACCATATGACCATATTGCTGAATCCAAGCAAGTGTTGCATGCAGAACAAGTGAATGATTTCTTTGTCCAATATGAGTCTTTTGTTCTATCGCTTACTACATCAACTTTGACCTGGTTCCAACCATTGAACCCTAAGTGTTTTGTAAATATAAAACAGTTTTTCAAGAATTTAGTGGCTAATTCACAAGAGGGATATCAAGCATATCTCCTCTTTATTGATTCATAGCTTCAAAGAGACCCCTAATGAGATTGTAAAAAATGATGCTAGATGATGTAACCAATATGTAGATAGGTGTCCCATGATTGAGAGACCCTCTCAACAAAAGATGATATCTCTCTTTCTAGACAGCTTAACTGATGGAGAGTGTTGATCTCCAAAAGAACAAGCTACTCTTCTAGTTAGAGCACCTCTATAACAAGAGTAACTCAAACCTTCACCAATTTTAGAGGATCAATGATCAATTATAAAGATTTTGAAAAATCTGTGAAGGAGATGACCACACAGAAAGTCTGTTGCACATATCTCTCTTATTGACTTATAAATTGTGTAAAGTTTTTTATGAAACTGCACAAGGTGTCGCCTATAGTTTGCGCACCTTTTCCAAGTTGAATCACTCCAAAAGATTCAGTATATCTTGAGAAATGATCTCAATAAGTTACCTATGTCTAAAACTGCTCTTCTGAACATTCGATTTAGACACCTATAACTTTTAACACTTGGTTCTCTCAATCTAGAACCTGTTTATGAAAATGCTTTTAGCCATAGATAGCTTACCTTCCAACTTAAAGAGCGAGTGCTTTCTTGCTCAAAACTTTACACTGTGGAAGGAGCACTAACCAAAACATTAACATCAAATTTTGCGCCTGTTTCAAGAACCAGTGAGTACTTCTTCACGTATGAATGTTCCTACACATAATTCTCATAGCCTGTTTACAATTAGGCTCTCAAACTTTAACCATAGACTCATTAACTATGGACTTAGACATCTACAAAAGGATTCTTGAAATGATCAAGCACAGAAGGACAATGCACAGAAACATCAGGCGCAATTTTCTCTCAGTCCTGAAGGAATTTACAACTGAGTGATGAGAGAGACTTCTACTCACATCTAAGATGTCTAATGACTCATACAATTACTGAGTTCTCTATTCTCATGCTCTCTCATATTTTCCCCAACTTTTTACTTGTATATATAGGCAAATATTTACAATATCATGACTATACAAAAGTATAAGTGAACTATCTATGAATTAATGTACATATGTGTACACCTCTTCATCTTCTGAATATGCACTTCCTCCATGCTTCATAACTTGAACTTTCCTTCAATCTTTGACTTCCAAATCTTCATTAAAACTTCAATTGTTGATTGCTCTGCACCAACAGCTCCCCCTCAATCATCAATTGAGGTTTTCTCTCTATCTTCTTTATTCCTACCATGTCTTTGAATCTCTGTAGCTTTGGTCCATCCAAGCTTTTGGTTAGCATATCAGCTATCTGATCTTTTGTTGAAGTATGTATGACTTAAATCTCTTTATCCATCACCTTCTCTCTTAGAAAGTGATACTGAATCTCAATATGTTTAGTCCTGGCATGAAACACAGAGTTAGCAGCTAGATACAATGAACTCATGTTATCTCCATGAATAGTGGGTGTACTTTGGATGATGTCAAAACTCTTCATCAAAGTCTTAAGCCATATCACTTCCTTTGCAGCTTCAAACATACCTTTGTACTCTGCTTCTGTAGATGACAAAGCAACTGTGTGTTGCTTCTTTGAGCACCAAGAAATTAACTTATCTCCCACATAACATAAGTATCCATAAGTTGATCTCCTATCATCAAGATTACCTGCCCAATCTACATCACTATATATTTTGATGTTTGTATCTAATGTAAAACCATAATACAAACCCTCTTTGAGTGTACCCTTAATGTACCTCAACACTCTTTGTCCTGCAATCCAATGTTCTTTCCTAGGGCAATGCATGAATTGAGACAAAACTCCAACTGCATATGACAAGTGAGGTCTAGTTAAAGTAGCATAAATCAAACTACCAATCAAACTTTGATATAAATTCATGTCCTTGAACTCTTCTCCTCCATATCTGCTTAGCTTGTGATTCACCTCCATTGGAGTAGGTGCTACCTTGCAATCATTCATCTTTAACTTGATCAACAAGTTTCTCAAATACCTTTCTTGAGTCACATACACTCCATGTTGAGTGTATGAAATCTCCATGCCCAAGAAATATGACAAGTCTTCCAAATAACTGATCTTAAATTCTTTCTCTATTTGCTTCTTTAGGCTTTGAATGCCTTTCTCATCTGTACCTGTAAGAATTAAATCATCAACATATATGCACATATAAATGAATCCATCATCACTTGCTTTAACAAGCAAGCTACTATCTGCCTTTGACACTTGAAATCCAAGTTCTTTCAAGAACTTCACAAGAAAATAATTCCATGCCCTTGGGGCCTACTTCAAACCATACAAAGCTCTCTTGAGCTTACATACATACTATGGATACTTTTCATCTCTGAATCCTTGGGGTTGCTCCATGAAAACATCATCTGAAATATAACCATTCAAAAAAGCATTCTTCACATCTAATTGACATAATTTCCAACCTTTACATGCAGCAATAGCTATGAGTGTCCTGATGGTTGTCATCTTTGCCACAGGACTATAGGTCTCATCATAATCTATACCATAAGTTTGAGCAAAACCCTTCACAACAAGTCTAGCTTTATACCTAGACACACTTCCATCTGCAAATCTCTTTGTCTTGTAGACCCATTTGCATCCAATGGTCTTCTGGCTATTTGGTTTAGGAACCACTCCCATGTCTGATTCTCCATCAATGCATCATATTCTTCCTGCATAGCTTTCTCCCAATTTTCCTTACCTTTTGCCTCTTCATATGTAGAAGGATCTTCATCTGTCTTTATCATATAAGCATAATCTTTGGTAGCCAAAAAAGAAGTGTCATAGTTATACCTTGTAGGTTGCCACTTGAGTCTTGATGACCTTCTGAGTTCTCCACTCCTTGAGGTTTCTGGTTCATCACCTTCAGGAGCAAATCTTGGCATTTCTTCAACTTCAACCTGCACTTCATTGTTCTCCTCTTCATCAAATATGTGAACCTTTGATTTACCTTTCTTTTGACTCACAACTTCTTCATCACTTGCATTAATATTGATTGTACCTGCATACCAAGTACCTTGCTCATCAAATGTAACATCCTTTGATACAAGGAATTGTTTTGTGGATGGACTCCACAACCTATATCCCATCTTCTTATCATCATATCCAATAAATACATACTTTTCAGCTTTAGGTTCCAATTTGTGCCTTAATTGTGATGGCACATATGCATATGCCAAACACCCAAATACTTTGCAATGATCTAGAGTAGGTCTCTTACCCCACCATGCCTCGTATGGTGTCATACCCTGCAAAGCTTTACATGGTAACCTATTAACCAAATAAGTAGTTGTATTTACAGCCTCAGCCCACAAGTAATTTGGACAATTTTTCTCCTTCATCATGGATCTTGCAAACTCAACAAGAGTTCTATATCTTCTCTCTGCTACACCATTTTGTTGAGGAGAGTAACTGCAAGTAATTTCTCTTTTTATACCTGCATTCCACAAGTAATCACTGAACTCATTAGAGAAATACTCTCCCCCTCCATCTGATCTTAGTCTCTTCAACTTATGACCTGTAATTCTCTGTGCATACATATGATAATGTTTGAATGTATTGAATACCTCTGACTTATCTTTGATCACATAGATAGTGATCCATCTGGTAGCATCATCAACATAAATCACATAATACCTTGAACCATTGATACTGAAATCTTTTGATGGTCCTCACACATCTGTGTGTACCAATTCAAGCTTTTTTGAATACATAAAGCCATGCTTGGAATAAGATTGCTTATGAGCCTTACCTAATTGACATGCCTCATATCTGTATGTCATATGTTGACCTGCAACATTAGGTAATCCAAGCACTGAACCATTGTTAATCATATCTTTGATACCTCTTTCATTAAAATGTCCAAGTCTTTTGTGCCAAAGATCTAACTCAGAGATCTTATGTCCTCCATAAGTGAACAAGGCATGACCAACATTACCTTGGATCTTCAATGTGAACAATCTTCCTTCTTTCTTCCCTAAAACAATCTGTTTATACCCATTTCTAGGCTCTTCCACAAACACTCCTTCATTAGTGAATCTAACTTTATAACCTTTTTCAACAATTTGTCCTACACTTATTAGATGCTTAGGAATTGTAGGATCATACAAGACCTTACTCAAGAGGGTGCTACCATCCTTGGCCTTCACTGATCCAATTCACTTCACATTGTGCTTTGTATTGTCACCTGTTTGAACCACATGATTAGTTACCTTATTTTCCAAATCATTCATCAAAGCTATGTTGCCACTCAGGTGATTGCTACACCCTGAGTCAATGTAAAAGAATCTTTGATCTTCACTTTGACTTTCACAAGTTGCATTCATTATCAATGTTGAATCCTCCTTCTGATCTGAAGCATAATTGTAGTAGGTATTGTTGTATTGTTGACTTTGGAATCCTCTACTTGCATTTCTTCCAAAGTAACCTCTACTACCTCTACCTCTAAAATTACCTCTTTGATTTCTGCCACCTCTTCCTCTTGAATTGAAGTTCTGATTATATCCACCATTACGCTGAGTATTATGCCAACAATCATTAGCTAAGTGATTTGTCTTACCACAAATCCAACATGTTTTGACTCCATCTTTATTACTCCTGCCTCTTCGTCTACCTTTGCCACCTCCTCTTCCTCTTAGGAAGTTAGCTTGGCTAGTTGTACCTTCATCCTCATTTGCTTGTTGCTTTCCCTTGATATTCTTCTTCTTATCCTTTGAATACATTGCATGACCTATACTCTTGTCACCTTCACCTTTGACATCTTGCTCAAAGGTCAACATATGTCCTAGCAACTGATTTCAATCAGGAGTAAAATGATCAAGTGATAATTCAGTAGACAAAATAAATGGCTTCCATTTGTCATCACCTCTCAACCCTGTGAGGATTTTCCTTACCACTTTATCCTCCTCAATGTCTTCATCAACTGCTCCTAATGCATCTGCAATGGCCATCCTTGTTACATAGTCTGAGATGGATTGAGAGGCCTTCTTCTTGAAAGTGGTAAATTCTGCCCACAAAGATGCCTTCCTTGACTTTCTGGTGTTTTGGAAATGCTCTTCCAAATCATTCCATATATCACTTTCACATTCAAGACCTCTAATGTGAGGTAGCAAGTAGTCATTAACTCACATATAGATAATGCTCCTAGCTTGAGCATCTCTCTTCATCCAATTCTTCAAATCTGATAATTCCTCCCTAGTTGGAACACTAGGATCTCTAAATTGAGGCTTTTCTTCTTCACCTGTAATATAAGCTATCAAGTCTTTTCTCATAAGATGAGCTTCCATCCTCATAGACCATGCTGGATACTTCTCTTTATCCAACTTCTCTATTTGAAGAGAATCTCCCATCCTTTCTCCACGTGTATATTGAATTCTTCAACCTTTATGAGTAATAGATGTACCTTTACTTCGAATAATGTTCCTGTTGTCTTCCTTGATGTCGTATGACCTCCTTCTCAAGCTTTGCCCTCAAGCTTTCACCTTTTGAACCTTCAGATGTTGAATTCTTTACAGTTGCAGTAGTCGAGATCCTCCTTCCTTCAATTCTGATGCTTCCTGCTCTGATACCACTGATGGAGAGTGTTAATCTCCAATAGAACAAGCTACTCTTGACATTAGAGCACCTTTATAACAAGAGTAACTCAAACCTTCACCAATTTTAGAGGATCAATGATCAATTATAAAGATTTTGAAAAATCTGTGAAGGAGATGACCACACAGAAAGTCTGCTGCACATATCTCTCTTATTGAGTTAAAAATTGTGTAAAGGTTTTTATGAAACTTTGCACAAGGTGTCGCCTACAGTTTCCACACCTTCTCCAAGTTGAATCACTCCAAAAGATTCAGTATATCTTGAGAAATGATCTCAACAAGTTACCTATGTCTAAAACTGCTCTTCTGAACATTCAATTTAGACAACTATAACTTTTAACACTTGGTTCTATCAATCTAGAACCCATTTATGAAAATGCTTTTAGCCATAGATAGCTTACCTTCCAACTTAAAGATTGAGTGCTTGCTTGCTCAAAACTGTACACTGTGGAAGGAGCACTGACCAAAATGCCTGTTTCAGGAACTAGTGAATACTTCTTCACATATGAATGTTCCTACACATAATTCTCACAGCCTGTTTACAATTAGGCTCTCAAAATTTAACCATAGACTCATTAACTATGGACTTAGACATCTACAAAAGGATTCTTGAAATGATCAAGCACAGAAGGAGAATGCACAAAAACATCAGGCGCAAATTTCTTTCATTCCTGAAGGAATTTACAACTGAGTGATGAGAGAGACTTCTACTCACATCTAAGATGTCTAATGACTCATAAAACTACTGAATTCTCTATTCTCATGCTCTCTCATACTTGCCCCAACTTTTTACTTGTATATATAGGCAAATATTTACAATATTATGACTATACAAAACTATAAGTGAACTATCTCTGAATTAATGTACATATGTGTACACCTCTTCATCTTTTGAATATGCACTTCCTCCATGCTTCATAACTTGAACTTTCCTTCAATCTTTGACTTCCAAATCTTCATTAAAACTTCAATTGTTGATTGCTCTGCACCAACATTAACCAACATGACATTGAGAACCTTGGTTTATGTAAAATGCCTAAAAACATTGAGTGACTATCTATAGGAGTTTATAGACTTGGAAGGAAACCTAGCAGATGACCTAAGAATCCCACAGAAGCTAACAAAACTAATAGATATGAGTAGTAATGCAACTTCTAATATTGGCAATGTAGAAGAACTCACAGACCTTGTAGCTAAGGAGATGGGTGTGCAAGGATAGAAAAAGTTCTAGAACCCTCCATTGAGGGTACCCATGTTAAGAAGGTGCATGCATTATGGTGGGGACCATCCATCTCATACTTTTGTAAGATGAGGGTCGCTACCCCCACAACTTTATCAATACAATCAGCAACAAGCCCCGTTATCCAATTTGTAGTGTCACATCGAATAGAAGTACATCAATCATAGCACGAAAAATTTCCCTTTCAATAGATATCCTAGACCCTCTGCAGCACCTCATCTTTTGAGCCAGCCCAATCTGCATCAAAGTATAGCTTGATATCCAAGTCAGATGTAAATGGATAAAATAGCCCTTCATTTATAGTACTCTTTAGATACTTTAGGATCCTTTTGGATGCTTCCGTGTGAGGTTTTCTTGGTGTATGCATGAATTGACTCAATGTACTCACCCCATAGCATATATCTAATCTTGTTAGGGTTCCATAATTGAGAGTCCCAACAAGACTTTGATAACCTATAATGTCTTCAAGTAACTCTCCTTCATGAGTACTAAGTTTGTGATTCAATTCCATGATTGTACTTGCAATTTTTGCATTTTCCATTTTGAACTTAACTAGTATATCATGGATATACTTTCTCTAAGTAATGAAAACACCAGAATCTGTATAAACAATCTCTAAGCCAAGAAAATATGTAAGCAATCCAAGATCATTGATCTTGAACTCCTCCTTTATCTAGTCTTTGATCTTCTTGATGCCATTGACATCATTTCTGGTAATGATAATGTCATCCACATAAACACATAGATAAATAACCTTGGAAGTATTCTTCTTAATGAACAATGAAGAATCTGCCTTGCTTACAACAAAACTTTGGTCTTGCAAGTATGCGACTACCCCATGGTTCCAAGCTCTAGGAGCTTGCTTTAAACCATATAGAGCCTTCCTTAACTTACACATAGTAGAAAGTCTTATATTTGTATCTATCTTTTTACGTGTGCAACAAGCCACCTTAAGTTAAGGAATAGATTCAGCCAAGAATCTCGACACATCCAGTGACTCAGAGAAGGATCTAACCATGGTTTTAGAGGACATCATGGTTCACTTCCTAGAGAAAATTTATGTTGACCATAGAGAGTGAATATGTAATAGGCCTCTTTTCTAGTGAAATAATTCATTTTGAACTTTCTGAATTTCATTGTGGGGATAATGCTTAGAACGAATAATTAGGTCATTTTATGCATGTAGGAAAAATTTTGGGTTGACAAGTTTCATATTCTCTCTCTAGACCTTAATTGCATCATGTTTTCTAGTGGGATTTTGAAGGTGAAGATGAAAGAATTAAGGAAAACTCTGTATGAGGGAAAGGTAGAGCAAGTAGAAGAGAACAAAAGTGCATGTGTGAGATTTTTGTGAATCATGTTCTAAGTACCTCGTTCAGGGTCCTACGTTTAGTTCATTGTAAGAAAATGCCATGATTTTACTCTCTCTCTAGAATTTTAAACCTTGCAAGGCTCAAAAGTGGCATTTGGAGGTGGATTTGGACCTTGGACGTCTCTAACACTATTGTGCAGATTGAAAAATTGAATAAAAGTGTCTTCACAAGCTTAACCTAATTCCTCATTGTTTTTGAGTTATAGGGCTTTGAAAAGTGCCGTTTTTTCCAACACTTTAAAAAAAAAAAAACGAGGGCTTGTCTAATTCTATTCGAATCCGTGATTCTCATGCTCACCTGTCACCATGTCTAATTAAGTATGTTTTCGGATATGTCTTCTTGGTGTTTTTCTGCTATTTTTGACAGGTATGCTAAAGAAAGGAACTACACTAGGATCGCATGGCTTTTTGCGAAAGTTTTGGAGAAACTCGACTTTTTCTAAATTTGGTGGATCGCACACTTCTTTGGGGAGCACGGCTGGGATCAAACGAAAAAGATAAGAAGGCCTGCGCATCAACACGGAGGACACACAGAAATCTGAGAATTACCTTGTGATTGAGAGTGTGATTGAGAGTGAGAGTGAGAGTGAGAGTGTGATTGAGAGTGCGAGTGAGAATGCGATTGTGATAGCTCGGGGGTGGTCGGGAGGTAGAGGCTTCCTCAAGAAGCTATTGTCCAAAGCTACAGTAACCATTGATTCACATCTATAATATCAGAATTCTTCCTTCTCTGCGTCATATTTGTTCTACTCTTCCGCATCACATTTTCTTTTACCTTGTGCAATCTCTGCGTTCTTCTCTCCACTGTTATTTCTGAGTAATTGAAAGATTGTGATTGAGGAAATGCTACAAGTGGTATCAGAGCAGAATCAATCCGCGGGAACGATGGAAGGTCTAACACAAAAGGTTCCTGAACAAGAGGAGCTTATTCAAAAGCTTCTTGGTGAATTGCACAAAGAACGAGGGGGAAAGCAACCAGAAGGAGCAACAAATTTGTTTGTGGAGCTTAACAATGAAATAGATGAAGGTGCGGGAACATCTAATGTACCTCGCGAAAAACAAAAACGCAATTTTGCAGATATGGAACCATGTGAGTTTGCCCTTAACCAAGTCTTCAAGAAGGCAAAGAAAAAGATGAATTCATCTTAGTCTCCCTTGATGATATATTTGTGTACTCTAAAGATGATTCGGAGCATGCGGTACATCTCAAGAAGACTTTGCAAACTCTTAGAGAACACAAATTGTATGGGAAAAAGAGTAAGTGTTTCTTTGCTAAGGATAAACTTGTGTATCTAGGAAGAGTAATATAAAAAGAAGGAATCCTTATAGATGAAGATAAAGTAAAAACAATAGTTGATTGGCCGATTCCTAAGACTGTAAGGGATGTTAGAAGTTTTCTTGGGTTAGCACAATATGAAAGAGCACATATTAAGGATTTCTCTAAGATAGCTACTCCCCTAATCGAATTAACTAAAAAGAATGTAGGATTTGCGTGGAGTGATGCCTGTCAAAAATCATTTGAAACATTGAAACAAAAAGTCGTTGAGAATTGTGTTTTGAAGTTACCAGAAATGGGAAAGCCTTTCGTGGTTGCATGTGATGCAAGTGGTAGTCAGATAGGATGTGTTATTTCACAGGATGGCAGGGTGGTCGCATATGAGTCAAGCAAACTAAGAAAGCATGAACTTAACTATCCTACTCATGATTTAGAAATTCTTGCTATTGTGCATGCACTTAAGCATTGGAGACATCTATTGTTAGGGGTTAAGTTTGAATTGAAAACAGATCATCAAAGTCTAAAATACATCTTCACTCAACCATTGCTTAACAACAGGCAGAAGTGTTGGATTGAATTATTAAGCAAGTATGATTTTGGCATTAAGTATCTTGCTGGTAAGGAAAATAAGGTTGCTGATGCATTGAGTCGGAGACCTTTGTGTAATCTTGTTTCTGTAATAAATTCTGATTCTCTCAATCAAATTCAAGAAGACATAAAACAAGATCCTTTTTATGCACCTATTTTGAATGCTTTGAATGCGAACAGGGGATCGACGTATGAGGAAAAAATTCATTTGCAGAATGGAACACTGTATTGTAACAATCGGCTATGCTTATCTTTTGAATCTCCACTAAAAGTTAAAATACTGCATGATTGTCATGATGCACCTTTTTCTGCACATCCAGGTTATTCAAGGACATATGTTAAAATAAAGTATTCTTACTTTTGGCCGTGTATGAAGCGGGATATTAGAAAATATATAAATGAATGTTTGAAGTGCCAACAGGTGAAATCTGAGTTTAAGAGGATGCCAGGAATGCTTCAACCTTTGGATGTTCCAAATCAAAAGTGGGAGTCTATTTCTATGGACTTTATCACTAAGCTACCTATGACCAGAAGTAAGCATGATACCATATTTGTTGTAGTGGATCGGCTTACCAAGATGGCACACTTCTTTCCTATGAAAAAGACTGATACTGCTTTGAATGTTGCAAGAATCTTTGTAAAAGAAATATTTCGATTGCATGGAATGCCTAAAAGCATAATTTCTGATAGAGATTCTAGATTTACGTCAAACTTCTAGAAAGCGACATTTGAATCCATTGGAACTCAACTTCGTATGAGTACAGCTTTCCATCCACAAACTCATGGGGAAACCGAGAGGGTTAACAGGGTAGTTGAGGATATGTTGTGTATGTATGTGAATGAAAATCAAGATAATTGGAGTGAATACTTACCCTTGGTTGAGTTTGCATACAGTAGTGCATGGCATGCATCTATAAAAATGACTCTGTTTGAAGCTATGTATGGTTATAATTGTTTGACTCCACCTTCGTTTTTGGGTTTTCCAAATAAAGTAGAAGTATCCAAAGAAATGCTTGATAAGATGGATGAAGAACTTGGAAAAATTAAGAAACATAAAAGAGAAGCTCGGAAAAGACAAAAGAAGTTCTATGATTTAAAGAGAAGACCACTTGAATTCCAAGTTGATGATATGGTATTTCTTAAATTTAATCCTCACCGATCTAACTTGTTGCTAGGGAAGGATCATAAACTTTCTCCTCGATATGCAGGCCCTTTTAAAGTTTTGAAAAAGATCGGATCTCTTGCTTATTTGCTGGAATTACCTAAATATCTAAATGTGCATCCTGTATTTCATGTCAGCTTACTTAAAAGATATGTGTCTAATGTTGCTCATGTTTTGCAGGACAATTATAAGCTCAAAGACGATGGCTCTTTTGAGCTTCAACCGAAAATAATATTAGATAGGAAGGAAAGATTTCTTAGAAATAGATCTATAGTAGAAATTTTGGTGAAATGGCACTCATACCCTGTAGAAGATTCGAGTTGGGTGAATTTAGATGACTTTCTAACACATTATCCTTCTTTCCAACTCTGAGGACAGAGTTCTTAAAGGGGGGAAGAATTGTAATAGGCCTCTTTTCTAGTGAATGAATTCATTTTGAACTTTCTGAATTTCATTGTGGGGATAATGCTTAGAACGAATAATTAGGTTATTTTATGCATGTAGGAAAAATTTTGGGTTGACAAGTTTCATATTCTCTATCTAGACCTTAATTGCATCATGTTTTCCAGTGGGATTTTGAAGGTGAAGATGAAAGAATTAAGGAAAACTCTGTATGAGGGAAAGGTAGAGCAAGTAGAAGAGAATAAAAGTGCGTGTATGAGATTTTTGTGAATCATGTTCTAAGTACCTCATTCAAGGTCTTATGTTTAGTTCATTGTAAGAAAATGCCTTGATTTTACTCACACTAGAATTTTAAACCTTGCAGGGCTCAAAAGTGGCATTTGGAGGTGGATTTGGACCTCGGACATCTCTAACACTATTGTGCAGATCAAAAACTTGAATAAAAGTGTCTCTCACTAGCTTAACCTAATTCCTCATTGTTTTTGAGTTACAGGGCTTTGAAAAGTGCCTTTTTTTCCAACACTTAAAAAAAAACGAGGGCTTGTCTAATTCTATTCGAATCCGTGATTCTCATGCTCACGTGTCACCATGTCTAATTATGTATGTTTTCGGATATGTCTTCTTGGTGTTTTTTTGCTATTTTTGATAGGTATGCTAAGGAAAGGAAGTACACTACGATCGCATGGCTTTCTGCGAAAGTTTTGGAGAAACTCGACTTTTTCTAAATTTGGTGGATCGCACACTTCTTTGGGGAGCACGACTGCGATCAAACGGAAAAAGATAAGAAGGCTTGCACATAAACACGGAGGACACACAAAAATCTGAGAATTACCTTGTGATTGAGAGTGTGATTGAGAGTGAGAGTATTAGTGTGATTGAGAGTGCGAGTGAGAATGCCATTGTGATAGCTCGGAGGTGGTCGGGAGGTAGAGGCTTCGTCAAGAAGCTATTGTCCAAAGCTACTGTAAACAATGATTCACATCTATAATATCATAATTCTTCCTTCTCTGCGTCATATTTGTTCTACTCTTCTGCATCAGATTTTCTTTTACCTTGTGCAATCTCTGCGTTCTTCTCTCCACTGTTATTTTTGAGTTATCGAAAGATTGTGATTGTGGATAGATTGTGATTGAGGAAACACTACAAGTGGTATCAGAGCAGAATCAATCCGTGGAAACGATGGAAGGTCTAACACAAAAGGTTCCTGAACAAGAGGAGCTTATTCAGAAGCTTCTTGGTGACTTGCACAAAGAACGAGGGGGAAAGCAACCAGAAGGAGCAACAAATTTGTTTGTGGAGCTGAACGATGAAATAGATGAAGGTGCGAGAACATCTAATGTACCTCGCGAAAAACAAAAACGCAATTCTCAAGATATGGAACCAGGTGAGTTTGCCCTTAACCAAGTCTTCAAGAAGGCAAAGTTAAATGATTTTGATGGCGAGAAGAAGAGTGGCAAAGATCTTGAGGCGTGGATTGAAGAACTAGAGGATTTCTTTGACCTTCGACAATTTAGTGAAGAGTCCAAGGCAAAAGTTGGGATCCTGCATCTGCGTGGGATCGCAAAGCTATGGTGGAAGTCATATATGCAGACTCGAACACGTTTTGGTCCTCTTCTATGGAAGGAATTTAGAGAACAAGCTGAAAAATGCTATTGTTCTCCACACTACCATATGGAGAAGAAGATGGAGTTCTACAATTTCCGACAACACGAAAGTGACAAGCATAGCTTATCTGTTGATGAGTACAAAGAGAAGTTCCTACGTCTTCATAAATATGCATTAGAGGTTAGTGGTAATGCTCTAAAGAGTAAATTTATTGAAGGGCTTCGTGAGGAACTTCGCTATCAAGTCAAGGGATCTGGATGCATTGATTTTCTTGATGCTGTTGTGATGGCTGAGAACTTTGAGAAGATGGAGAAGTTCAATTTGCAGAAGGCAAATAGAAGCAGATTCATTGCAACGGGACATAGGCCACAAAGACCTGTTGCAATAAACATGAACAATTCAAAGAAAACTCCATCCTCTAACGACCAAGGTAAGAACCCTGCTCGGCCGGTGGAAAATCAAAGGAGGCGTCAACCAATTGAATGGCAACAACACCCTAATTTTATTGAGAGGAAAAAAAGACTTGGTCTGTGTTTTCGTTGCAGAGGAGCAAGGGCATCGGACATATGAGTGCCCGAACAAGGCAGTCTTTCGACCCGCACAATCAAAAGCGATAAACCTCATCGAGGAGGGTACAATTATTGAGGAAGCAGATGATGGCGGTAAGTGCGCTGACTCTACTTTACGTTGCATGGTGTTTAGTTCTAAATATGCAGATAACCAGACCTGTAGAGATGGCCAATGGACGATTACACTACACGAAAGGATATGTTGAAAACCTTGAATTTACTCTTTCTAATAGACGCTTTTCTGGAAGCTTCCATGTAATTGAGATGAAACAGAGTGATGTAATCATAGGCATGGATTGGTTAGTTAAAAATTCTACGACAATTAATTGTGAACAAAGAACGATCACTGTGAAGCTAAATGATGAATCTATTCATATTCTAGGTGATGTCTTTAATCCTAAGCCTACTCTTATTTCTGCTATGCAGATAATTAGAGGTATACGTGATGGCTGCAAAACATTTGTAGTGTATGTGAACAATCTGCATCAGGAAGGTAATGACGAAGATATTCCAGATTAGGTAGGAAATCTCTTGAAAGAATATGCTGATGTATTTCCAGAAGACTTGCCTGGTAGACCCCCACCTAGGCAGATTCACCACGCCATTGACCTACATCCAAGGAGTGAACCATATTCTAGAGCACCCTATAGATTTAACATTGATGAACTAAAGGAGCTTAAGATTCAATTAGATGATCTTTTGAAGAAAGGCTTAATAAAACCCAGTGTCTCACCTTGGGGTGCGCCTGTTTTATTTCAGAAGAAGAAAGACGGCTCTTACAAATTATGCATTGACTATAGGGGGTTGAATAAAAGAACAATTAAGAATAAGTATCCACTCCCTCACATGGATGACTTATTAGGTCAATTAAGTGGAGCGACCGTATTCACAAAGATTGACTTAAGATCTGGATATCACCAAATTAGGATCAAAACAGACGATATTCCTAAGACGGCTTTTCGAACACGATATGGTCACTATGAGTTTACGGTTCTACCTTTTGGTTTAACAAACGCTCCTGCCACATTTATGTGCTTGATGAATAATATCTTTCACGATTACCTAGATGAATTCATCTTAGTCTTCCTTGATGATATATTTGTGTACTCTAAAGATGATTCGGAGCATGCGGTACATCTCAAGAAGACTTTGCAAACTCTTAGAGAACACAAATTGTATGGGAAAAAGAGTAAGTGTTTCTTTGCTAAGGATAAACTTGTGTATCTAGGAAGAGTAATATCAAAAGAAGGAATCCTTATAGATGAAGATAAAGTAAAAACAATAGTTGATTGGCCGATTCCTAAGACTGTAAGGGATGTTAGAAGTTTTCTTGGGTTGGCACAATATGAAAGAGCACATATTAAGGATTTCTCTAAGATAGCTACTCCCCTCACCGAATTAACTAAAAAGAATGTAGGATTTGCGTGGAGTGATGCCTGTCAAAAATCATTTGAAACATTGAAACAAAAATTCATTGAGAATTGTGTTTTGAAGATACCAGAAATGGGAAAGCATTTTGTGGTTGCATGTGATGCAAGTGGTAGTCAGATAGGATGTGTTATTTCACAGGATGGCAGGGTGGTCGCATATGAGTCCAGAAAACAAAGAAAGCATGAACTTAACTATCCTACTCATGATTTAAAAATGCTTGCTGTTGTGCATGCACTTAAGCATTGGAGACATCTATTGTTAGGGGTTAAGTTTGAATTGAAAACAGATCATCAAAGTCTAAAATACATCTTCACTCAAGCATTGCTTAACAACAGGCAGAAGCATTGGATTGAATTATTAAGCCAGTATGATTTCGACATTAAGTATCTTGCTGGTAAGGAAAATAAGGTTGCTGATGCATTGAGTTGGAGACCTTTGTGTAATCTTGTTTCTCTAATAAATTCTGATTTTCTCAATCAAATTCAAGAAGAGATAAAACAGGATCCTTTTTATGCACCTATTTTGAATGCTTTGAATGCGAACAGGGGATCGACGTATGAGGAAAATTTTGATTTGCAGAATGGAACACTGTATTGTAACAATCAGCTATGCTTATCTTCTGAATCTCCACTAAAAGTTAAAATACTGCATGATTGTCATGATGCACCTTTTTCTGCACATCCAGGTTATTCAAGGACATATCTTAAAATAAAGTATTCTTACTTTTGGCCGTGTATGAAGAGCGATATTAGAAAATATGTAAATGAATGTTTGAAGTGCCAACAGGTGAATTCTGAGTTTAAGAGGATGCCAGGAATGCTTCAACCTTTGGATGTTCCAAATCAGAAGTGGGAGTCTATTTCTATGGACTTTATCACTAAGCTACCTATGACCAGAAGTAAGCATGATACCATATTTGTTGTAGTGGATCGGCTTACCAAGATGGCACACTTCTTTCCTATGAAAAAGACTGATACTGCTTTGAATGTTGCAAGAATCTTTGAAAAAGAAATATTTCGATTGCATGGAATGCCTAAAAGCATAACTTTTGATAGAGATTCTAGATTTACATCAAACTTCTGGAAAGCGACATTTGAATCCATTGGAACTCAACTTCGTATGAGTACAGCTTTCCATCCACAAACTGATGGGGAAACGGAGAGGGTTAACAGGGTAGTTGAGGATATGTTGCATATGTATGTGAATGAAAATCAAGATAATTGGAGTGAATATTTACCCTTGGTTGAGTTTGCATACAATAGTGCATGGCATGCATCTATAAAAATGACTCTGTTTGAAGCTATGTATGGTTATAATTGTTTGACTCCACCTTCCTTTTTGGGTTTTCCAAATAAAGTGGAAGTATCCAAAGAAATGCTTGATAAGATGGATGAAGAACTTGGAAAAATTAAGAAACATATAAGAGAAGATCAGAAAAGACAAAAGAAGCTCTATGATTTAAAGAGAAGACCACTTGAATTCCAAGTTGATGATATGGTATTTCGTAAAGTTAATCCTCACCGATCTAACTTGTTGCTAGGGAATGATCATAGACTTTCTCCTCGATATGCAGGCCCTTTTAAAGTTTTGAAAAAGATCGGATCTCTTGCTTATTTGCTGGAATTACCTAAATATCTAAATGTGCATCCTGTATTTCATGTCAGCTTACTTAAAAGATATGTGTCTAATGTTGCTCATGCTTTGCAGGACAATTATAAGCTGAAAGACGATGGCTCTTTTGAGCTTCAACCGGAAATAATATTAGAAAGGAAGGAAAGATTTCTTAGAAATAGATGTATAGTAGAAATTTTGGTGAAATGGCATTCATACCTTGTAGAAGATTCGAGTTGGGTGAATTTAGATGACTTTCTAACACATTATCCTTCTTTCCAACTCTGAGGACAGAGTTCTTAAAGGGGGGAAGAATTGTAATAGGCCTCTTTTCTAGTGAAATAATTCATTTTGAACTTTCTGAATTTCATTGTGGGGATAATGCTTAGAACGAATAATTAGGTCATTTTATGCATGTAGGAAAAGTTTTGGGTCGACGAGTTTCATATTCTCTCTCTAGACCTTAATTGCATCATGTTTTCCAGTGGGATTTTGAAGGTGAAGATGAAAGAATTAAGGAAAACTCTGTAGGAGGGAAAGATAGAGCAAGTAGAAGAGAATAAAAGTGCGTGTGTGACATTTTTGTGAATCATGTTCTAAGTACCTCGTTCAAGGTCCTACGTTTAGTTCATTGTAAGAAAATGCCTTGATTTTACTCTCTCTAGAATTTTAAACCTTGCAGGGCTCAAAAGTGGCATTTGGAGGTGGATTTGGACCTCGGACGTCTCTAACACTATTGTGCAGATCGAAAAATTGAATAAAAGTTTCCCTCACAAGCTTAACCTAATTCCTCATTATTTTTGAGTTACAGGGCTTTGAAAAGTACCGTTTTTTCCAACACTTAAAAAAAAAAACGAGGGCTTGTCTAATTCTATTCGAATCCGTGATTCTCATGCTCACGTGTCACCATGTCTAATTATGTATGTTTTCGGATATGTCTTCTTGGTGTTTTTCTGCTATTTTTGACAGGTTTGCTAAAGAAAGGAAGTACACTACGATCGCATGGCTTTTTGCGAAAGTTTTGGAGAAACTCGACTTTTTCTAAATTTGGTGGATCGCACACTTCTTTGGGGAGCACGGCTGCGATCAAACGGAAAAAGATAAGAAGGCCTGCGCATCAGCATGGAGGACACACAGAAATCTGAGAATTACCTTGTGATTGAGAGTGTGATTGAGAGTGAGAGTGAGAGTGAGAGTGTGATTGAGAGTGCGAGTGAGAATGCGATTGTGATAGCTCGGGGGTGGTCGGGAGGTAAAGGCTTTGTCAAGAAGCTATTGTCCAAAGCTACTTTAACCATTGATTCATATCTATAATATCAGAATTCTTCCTTCTCTGCGTCATATTTGTTCTACTCTTCCGCATCAGATTTTCTTTTACCTTGTGCAATCTCTACGTTCTTCTCTCCACTGTTATTTCTGAGTAATCGAAAGATTGTGATTGGGGATAGATTGTGATTGAGGAAACGCTACAAGTGGTATCAGAGCAAAATCAATCCGCAGGAACGATGGAAGGTCTAACACAAAAGGTTCCTGAACAAGAGGAGCTTATTCAAAAGCTTCTTGGCGAATTGCACAAAGAACGAGGGGGACAGCAACCAGAAGGAGCAACAAATTTGTTTGTGGACCTGAAGGATGAAATAGATGAAGGTGCGGGAACATCTAATGTACCTCGCAAAAAACAAAAACGCAATTCTGAAGATATGGAACCAGGTGAGTTTGCCCTTAACCAAGTCTTCAAGAAGGCAAAGTTAAATGATTTTGATGGCGAGAAGAACAGTGGCGAAGATCTTGAGGCATGGATTGAAGAACTAGAGGATTTCTTTGACCTTCGACAATTTAGTGAAGAGTCCAACGCAAAAGTTGGGATCCTGCATCTGCGTGGGATCGCGAAGCTATGGTGGAAGTCATATATGCAGACTTAAACACGTTCTGGTCCTGTTCTATGGAAGGAATTTAGAGAACAAGCTGAAAAATGCTATTGTTCTCCACACTACCATATGGAGAAGAAGATGGAATTCTACAATTTTCGACAACACGAAAGTGACAAGCATAGCTTATCTCTTGATGAGTACAAAGAGAAGCTTCTACGTCTTCATAAATATGCATTAGAGGTTAGTGGTAATGCTCTAAAGAGTAAATTTCTTGAAGGGCTTCGTGAGGAACTTCGCTATCAAGTCAAGGGATCTGGATGCATTGATTTTCTTGATGCTGTTGCGATGGCTGAGAACTTTGAGAAGATGGAGAAGTTCAATTTGCAGAAGGCAAATAGAAGCAGATTCATTGCAACGGGACATAGGCCACAAAGACCTGTTGCAATGAACATGAACAATTGAAAGAAAACTCCATCTTCTAACGACCAAGGTAAGAACCCTGTTCGACCGGTGGAAAATCAAAGGAGGCGTCAACCAATTGAGTGGCAACAAGACCCTAATTTTATTGAGAGGGCAAAAAGACTTGGTCTCTGCTTTCGTTGTGGGGAGCAAGGGCATCGGACATATGAGTGCCGGAACAAGGCAGTCTTTCGATCCGCACAATCAAAAGCGATAAACCTCATCGAGGAGAGTACAATTATTGAGGAAGCAGATGATCGCAGTAAGTGCACTAACTCTACTTTACGTTGCATGGTGGTTAGTTCTTTCCCAAAGGTTTCTGTAATCACGATTCCGGGTATGATTTCTGCGCATAAAACCAGATTTTTTATCGATTCAGCTAGTACCCATTGTTTTCTATCTTTCAAATTGTTACAGAATCTAGGGATAGCCCTAAATATGCAGATAACCAGACTTGTAGAGATGGCCAATGGACGATTACACTACACGAAAGGATATGTTGAAAACCTTGAATTTACTATTTCTAATAGACGCTTTTCTGGAAGCTTCCATGTAATTGAGATGAAACAGAGTGATGTAATCATAGGCATGGATTGGTTACTTAAAAATTCTATGACAATTAATTGTGAACAAAGAACAATCACTGTGAAGCTAAATGATGAATCTATTCATATTCTAAGTGATGTCTTTAATCCTAAGCCTACTCTTATTTCTACTATGCAGATAATTAGAGGTATACGTGATGGCTGCAAAACATTTGTAGTGTATGTGAACAATCTGCATCAGGAATTCCAGATTACGTAGGAAATCTATTGAAAGAATATGCCGATGTATTTCCAGAAGACTTGCCTGGTATACCCCCACCTAGGCAGATTGACCACGCCATTGACCTACATCCAAGGAGTGAACCATATTCTAGAGCACCCTATAGATTTAACATTGATGAACTAAAGGAGCTTAAGATTCAATTAGATCTTCTGAAGAAAGGCTTAATAAAACCGAGTATATCACCTTGGGGTGCGCTTGTTTTATTTCAGAAGAAGAAAGACGGCTCTTACAAATTATGCATTGACTATAGGGGGTTGAATAAAAGAACAATTAAGAATAAGTATCCACTCCCTCACATAGATGACTTATTAGGTCAATTAAGTGGAGCGACCGTATTCACAAAGATTGACTTAAGATCTGGATATCACCAAATTAGGATCAAAACAGAGGATATTCCTAAGACGGCTTTTCGAACACGATATGGTCACTATGAGTTTACGGTTCTACCTTTTGGTTTAACAAACGCTCCTGCCACATTTATGTGCTTGATGAATAATATTTTTCACGATTACCTAGATGAATTCATCTTAGTCTTCCTTGATGATATATTTGTGTACTCTAAAGATGATTCGGAGCATGCGGTACATCTCAAGCAGACTTTGCAAACTCTTAGAGAACACAAATTGTATGGGAAAAAGAGTAAGTGTTTCTTTGCTAAGGATAAACTTGTGTATCTAGGAAGAGTAATATCACAAGAAGGAATCCTTATAGATGAAGATAAAGTAAAAACAATAGTTGACTGGCCGATTCCTAAGACTGTAAGCGATGTTAGAAGTTCTCTTGGGTTGGCACAATATGAAAGAGCACATATTAAGGATTTCTCTAAGATAGCTACTCCCCTCACCGAATTAACTAAAAAGAATGTAGGTTTGCGTGGAGTGATGCCTGTCAAAAATCATTTGAAACATTGAAACAAAAAGTCATTGAGAATTGTGTTTTGAAGATACCCAGAATGGGAAAGCATTTTATGGTTGAATGTGATGCAAGTGGTAGTCAGATAGGATGTGTTATTTGACAGGATGGCAGGGTGGTCGCATATGAGTCCAGAAAACTAAGAAAGCATGAACTTAACTATCCTACTCATGATTTAGAAATGCTTGCTGTTGTGCATGCACTTAAGCATTGGAGACATCTATTGTTAGGGGTTAAGTTTGAATTGAAAACAGATCATCAAAGTCTAAAATACATCTTCACTCAACCATTGCTTAACAACAGGCAGAAGCATTGGATTGAATTATTAAGCGAGTATGATTTTGACATTAAGTATCTTGCTGGTAAGGAAAATAAGGTTGCTGATGCATTGAGTCGGAGACCTTTGTGTAATCTTGTTTCTGTAATAAATTCTGATTTTCTCAATCAAATTCAAGAAGAGATAAAACAAGATCCTTTTTATGCACCTATTTTGGATGCTTTGAATGCGAATAGGGGATCGACGTATGAGGAAAAATTTCATTTGCAGAATGGAACACTGTATTGTAACAATCCGCTATGCTTATCTTCTGAATCTCCACTAAAAGTTAAAATACTGCATGATTGTCATGATGCACCTTTTTCTGCATATCTAGGTTATTCAAGGACATATGTTACGATAAAGTATTCTTACTTTTGTCCGTGTATGAAGCGGGATATTAGAAAATATGTAAATGAATGTTTGAAGTGCCAACAGGTGAAATTTGAGTTTAAGAGGATGCCAGGAATGCTTCAACCTTTGGATGTTCCAAATCAGAAGTGGGAGTCTATTTCTATGGACTTTATCACTAAGCTACCTATGACCAGAAGTAAGAATGATACCATATTTGTTGTAGTGGATCGGCTTAACAAGATGGTACACTTCTTTCCTATGAAAAAGACTGATACTGCTTTGAATGTTGCAAGAATCTTTGTAAAAGAAATATTTCGATTTCATGGAATGCCTTAAAGCATAATTTCTGATAGAGATTCTACATTTACGTCAAACTTCTGGAAAGCGACATTTGAATCCATTGGAACTCAACTTCGTATGAGTACAGTTTTCCATCCACAAATTGATGGGGAAACGGAGAGGGTTAACAGGGTAGTTGAGGATATGTTGCGTATGTATGTGAATGAAAATCAGGATAATTGGAGTGAATGTTTACCCTTGGTTGAGTTTGCATACAATAGTGCATGGCATGCATCTATAAAAATGACTCCGTTTGAAGCTATGTATGGTTATAATTGTTTGACTCCACCTTCCTTTTTGGGTTTTCCAAATAAAGTAGAAGTATCCAAAGAAATGCTTGATAAGATGGATGAAGAACTTGGAAAAATTAAGAAACATATAAGAGAAGCTCAGAAAAGACAAAAGAAGCTCTATGATTTAAAGAGAAGACCACTTGAATTCCAAGTTGATGATATGGTATTTCTTAAAGTTAATCCTCACTGATCTAACTTGTTGCTAGGGAAGGATCATAGACTTTCTCCTCGATATGCAGGCCCTTTTAAAGTTTTGAAAAAGATCGGATCTCTTGCTTATTTGCTGGAATTACCTAAATATCTAAATGTGCATCTTGTATTTCATGTCAGCTTACTTAAAAGATATGTGTCTAATGTTGCTCATGTTTTGCAAGACAATTATAAGCTGAAAGACGATGGCTCTTTTGAGCTTCAACTGGAAATAATATTAGATAGGAAGCAATGATTTCTTAGAAATAGATCTATAGTAGAAATTTTGGTGAAATGGCATTCATACCCAGTAGAAGATTCGATTTGGGTGAATTTAGATGACTTTCTAACACATTATCCTTCTTTCCAACTCTGAGGACAGAGTTCTTAAAGGCGGGAAGAATTGTAATAGGCCTCTTTTCTAGTGAAATAATTCATTTTGAACTTTCTGAATTTCATTGTGGGGATAATGCTTAGAACGAATAATTAGGTCATTTTATGCATGTAGGAAAAATTTTGGGTCGACAAGTTTCATATTCTCTCTCTAGACCTTAATTGCATCATGTTTTCCAGTGGGATTTTGAAGGTGAAGATGAAATAATTAAGGAAAACTTTGTATGAGGGAAAGGTAGAGCAAGTAGAAGAGAATAAAAGTGCGTGTGTGAGATTATTGTGAATCATGTTCTAAGTACCTCATTCAGGGTCCTACGTTTAGTTCATTGTAAGAAAATGCCTTGATTTTACTCTCTCTCTAGAATTTTAAACCTTGCAGGGCTCAAAAGTGGCATTTGCAGGTGGATTTGGACCTCGGACCTCTCTAACACTCTTGTGCAGATCGAAAAATTGAATAAAAGTGTCTCTCACAAGCTTAACCTAATTCCTCATTGTTTTTGAGTTACAGGGCTTTGAAAAGTGCCGTTTTTTCCAACACTTCAAAAAAAAAAAACGAGGGCTTGTCTAATTCTATTTGAATCCGTGATTCTCATGCTCATGTGTCACCATGTCTAATTATGTATGTTTTCGGATATGTCTTCTTGGTGTTTTTCTGCTATTTTTGACAGGTATGCTAAAGAAAGGAAGTACACTACGATCGCATGGCTTTTTGCGAAAGTTTTGCAGAAACTCGACTTTTTCTAAATTTGGTGGATCCCACACTTCTTTGGGGAGCACGGCTACAATCAAACGGAAAAAGATAAGAAGGCCTGCGCATCAACACGGAGGACACATAGAAATCTGAGAATTACCTTGTGATTGAGAGTGTGATTGAGAGTGAGAGTGAGAGTGAGAGTGTGATTGAGAGTGCGAGTGAGAATGCGATTGTGATAGCTCAGGGGTGGTCGGGAGGTAGAGGCTTCGTCAAGAAGCTATTGTCCAAAGCTACTGTAACCATTGATTCACATCTATAATATCAGAATTCTTCCTTCTCTGTGTCATATTTGTTCTACTCTTCCGCATCAGATTTTATTTTACCTTGTGCAATCTCTGCGTTCTTCTCTCCACTGTTATTTCTGAGTAATCGAAAGATTGTGATTGGGGATAGATTGTGATTGAGGAAACACAAGTGGTATGAGAGCAGAATCAATCTGTGGGAACAATGGAAGGTCTAACACAAAAGGTTACTGAACAAGAGGAGCTTATTCAAAAGCTTCTTGGTGAATTGCACAAAGAACGAGGGGGACAGCAACCAGAAGGAGCAACAAATTTGTTTGTGGAGGTGAACGATGAAATAGATGAAGGTGCGGGAACATCTAGTGTACCTCACAAAAAACAAAAACGCAATTCTGAAGATATGGAACTAGGTGAGTTTGCCCTTAACGAAGTCTTCAAGAAGGCAAAGTTAAATGATTTTGATGGCGAGAAGAAGAGTGGCAAAGATCTTGAGGCATGGATTGAAGAACTAGAGGATTTCTTTGACCTTTGACAATTTAGTGAAGAGTGCAATGCAAAAGTTGGGATCCTGCATCTGCGTGGGATCCCGAAGCTATGGTGGAAGTCATATATGCAGACTTGAACGCGTTCTGGTCCTGTTCTATGGAAGGAATTTAGAGAACAAGCTGAAAAACGCTATTGTTCTCCACACTACCATATGGAGAAGAAGATGGAGTTCTACGATTTCCGACAACACGAAACTGACAAGCATAGCTTATCTATTGATGAGTACAAAGAGAAGTTCCTACGTCTTTTTAAATATGCATTAGAGGTTAGTGGTAATGCTCTAAAGAGTAAATTTATTGAAGGGCTTCATGAGGAACTTCGCTATCAAGTCAAGGGATCTGGATGCATTGATTTTCTTGATGTTGTTGCGATGGCTGAGAACTTTGAGAAGATGGAGAAGCTCAATTTGCAGAAGGCAAATAGAAGCAGATTCATTGCAACGGGACATAGGCCACAAAGACCTGTTGCAATGAACATGAACAATTCAAAGAAAACTCCATCTTCTAACGACCAAGGTAAGAACCCTGCTCGGCCGGTGGAAAATCAAAGGAGGGGTCAACCAATTGAGTGGCAACAAGACCCTAATTTTATTGAGAGGGCAAAAAGACTTGGTCTGTGCTTTCGTTGCGGGGAGCAATGGCATCGGACATATGAGTGCCCGAACAAGGCAGTCTTTCGACCCGCACAATCAAAAGCGATAAACCTCATGGAGGAGGGTACAATTATTGAGGAAGCACATGATGGCGGTAAGTGCGCTAACTCTACTTTACGTTTCATGGTGGTTAGTTCTTTCCCAAAGGTTTCTGTAATCACGATTCCGGGTATGATTTCTGCGCATAAAACCAGATTTTTGATCGATTCAGGTAGTACCCATTGTTTTCTATCTTTCAAATTGGTACAGAATCTAGGGATAGCCCTAAATATGCACATAACCAGACCTGTAGAGATGGCCAATGGACGATTACACTACACGAAAGGATATGTTGAAAACCTTGAAATTACTCTTTGTAATATACGCTTTTCTGGAAGCTTCCATGTAATTGAGATGAAACAGAGTGATCTAATCTTAGGCATGGATTGGTTACTTAAAAATTCTGCGACAATTAATTGTGAACAAAGAACGATCACTCTAAAGCTAAATGATGAATCTATTCATATTCTAGGTGATGTCTTTAATCCTAAGCCTACTCTTATTTCTGCTATGCAGATAATTAGAGGTATACGTGATGGCTGCAAAACATTCGTAGTGTATGTGAACAATCTGCATCAGGAAGGTAATGACGAAGATATTCCAGATTACGTAGGAAATCTCTTGAAAGAATATGCCAATGTATTTCCAGAAGACTTGCCTGGTATAGCCCCACCTAGGGAGATTGACCACGCCATTGACCTACATCCATGGAGTGAACCATATTCTAGAGCACCCTATAGATTTAACATTGGTGAACTAAAGGAGCTTAAGATTCAATTAGATGATCTTTTGAAGAAAGGCTTAATAAAATCGAGTGTCTCACCTTGGGGTGCGCCTGTTTTATTTCAGAAGAAGAAAGAGAGCTCTTATTAATTATGCATTGACTATAGGGGGTTGAATAAAAGAACAATTAAGAATAAGTATCCACTCCCTCACATAGATGACTTATTAGGTCAATTAAGTCGAGCGACCGTATTCACAAAGATTGACTTAAGATCTGGATATCACCAAATTAGGATCAAAACAGAGGATATTCCTAAGACGGCTTTTCGAACACGATATGGTCACTATGAGTTTACGGTTCTACCTTTTGGTTTAACAAACGCTCCTGCCACATTTATGTGCCTGATGAATAATATTTCTCACGATTACCTAGATGAATTCATCTTAGTCTTCCTTGATGATATATTTGTGTACTCTAACGATGATTCGGAGCATGCGGTACATCTCAAGAAGACTTTGCAAACTCTTAGAGAACACAAATTGTATGGGAAAAAGAGTAAGTGTTTCTTTGCTTAGGATAAACTTGTGTATCTAGGAAGAGTAATATCAAAAGAAGGAATCCTCATAGATGAGGATAAAGTAAAAACAATAGTTGATTGGCCGATTCCTAAGACTGTAAGGGATGTTAGAAGTTTTCTTGGGTTGGGACAATATGAAAGAGCACATATTAAGGATTTCTCTAAGATAGCTACTCCCCTCACCGAATTAACTAAAAAGAATGTAGGATTTGCGTGGAGTGATGCCTGTTAAAAATCATTTGAAACATTGAAACAAAAAGTCGTTGAGAATTGTGTTTTGAAGATACCAGAAATGGGAAAGCCTTTTGTGGTTGCATAAGATGCAACTGGTAGTCAGATAGGATGTGTTATTTCACAGGATGGCAGGGTGGTCGCATATGGGTCCAAAAACTAAGAAAGCCTGAACTTAACTATCCTACTCATGATTTAGAAATGCTTGTTGTTGTGCATGCACTTAAGCATTGGAGACATCTATTGTTAAGGGTTAAGTTTGAATTGAAAACAGATCATCAAAGTCTAAAATACATCTTCACTCAACCATTGCTTAACAACAGGCAGAAGCGTTGGATTGAATTATTAAGCGACTATGATTTTGACCTTAAGTATCTTGCTGGTAAGGAAAATAAGGTTGCTGATGCATTCAGTCGGAGACCTTTGTGTAATCTTGTTTTTGTAATAAATTCTGATTTTCTCAATCAAATTCAAGAAAAGATAAAACAGGATCCTTTTTATGCACTTATTTTGAATGCTTTGAATGCGAACAGGGGATCGACATATGAGGAAAAATTTCATTTGCAGAATGGAACACTGTATTGTAACAATCGGCTATGCTTATCTTCTGAATCTCCACTAAAAGTTAAAATACTGCATTATTGTCATGATGCACCTTTTCTGCACATCCAGGTTATTCAAGGACATATGTTAAAATAAAGTATTCTTAATTTTGGCCGTGTATGAAGCGGGATATTAGAAAATATGTAAATGAATGTTTGAAGTGCCAACAGGTGAAATCTGAGTTTAAGAGGATGCCAAGAATGCTTCAACCTTTGGATGTTCCAAATCAAAAGTGGGAGTCTATTTCTATGGACTTTATCACTAAGCTACCTATGACCAGAAGCAAGCATGATACCATATTTGTTGTAGTGGATCGGCTTACCAAGATGGCACACTTCTTTCCTATAAAAAAAACTGATACTGCTTTGAATGTTGCAAGAATCTTTGTAAAAGAAATATTTCGATTGCATGGAATGCCTAAAAGCATAATTTCTGATAGAGATTCTAGATTTACGTCAAACTTTTGGAAAGCGACATTTGAATCCATTGGAACTCAACTTCGTATGAGTACAGCTTTCCATCCACAAACTGATGGGGAAACCGAGAGGGTTAACAGGGTAGTTGAGGATATGTTGCGTATGTATGTGAATGAAAATCAGGATAATTGGAGTGAATATTTACCCTTGGTTGAGTTTGCATACAATAGTGCATGGCATGCATCTATAAAAATGACTCCGTTTGAAGCTATGTATGGTTATAGTTGTTTGACTCCACCTTCGTTTTTGGGTTTTCCAAATAAAGTAGAAGTATCCAAAGAAATTCTTAATAAGATGGATGAAGAACTTGGAAAAATTAAGAAACATATAAGAGAAGCTCAGAAAAGACAAAAGAAGTTCTATGATTTAAAGAGAAGACCACTTGAATTCCAAGTTGATGATATGGTATTTCTTAAAGTTAATCCTCACTGATCTAACTTGTTGCTAGGGAAGGATCATAGACTTTCTCCTCGATATGCAGACCCTTTTAAAGTTTTGAAAAAGATCGGATCTCTTGCTTATTTGCTGGAATTACCTAAATATCTAATTGTGCATCCTGTATTTCATGTCACCCTACTTAAAAGATATGTGTCTAATGGTGCTCATGTTTTGCAGGACAATTATAAGCTGAAAGAAGATGGCTCTTTTGAGCTTCAACCGGAAATAATATTAGATAGGAAGGAAAGATTTCTTAGAAATAGATCTATAGTAGAAAATTTGGTGAAATGGCATTCATACCGAGTAGAAGATTCGAGTTGGGTGAATTTAGATGACTTTCTAACACATTATCCTTCTTTCCAACTCTGAGGACAGAGCTCTTAAAGGGGGGAAGAATTGTAATAGGTCTCTTTTCTAGTGAAATAATTCATTTTGAACTTTCTGAATTTCATTGTGGGGATAATGCTTAGAACGAATAATTAGGTCATTTTATGCATGTAGGTAAAATTTTGGGTTGACAAGTTTCATATTCTCTCTCTAGACCTTAATTGCATCATGTTTTCTAGTGGGATTTTGAAGGTGAAGATGAAAGAATGAAGGAAAACTCTGTATGAGGGAAAGGTAGAGCAAGTAGAAGAGAATAAAAGTGCGTGTGTGAGATTTTTGTGAATCATGTTCTAAGTACCTCGTTGAGGGTCCTACGTTTAGTTCATTGTAAGAAAATGCCTTGATTTTACTCTCTCTAGAATTTTAAACCTTGCAGGGCTCAAAAGTGGCATTTGGAGGTGGATTTAGACCCCGGCCGTCTCTAACACTATTGTGCAGATCCAAAAATTGAATAAAAGTGTCTCTCACAAGCTCAACCTAATTCCTCATTGTTTTTGAGTTACAGGGCTTTGAAAAGTGCCGTTTTTTCCAACACTTAAAAAAAAAACGAGGGCTTGTCTAATTCTATTCGAATCCGTGATTCTCATGCTCATGTGTCACCATGTCTAATTATGTATGTTTTCGGATACGTCTTCTTGGTGTTTTTCTGCTATTTTTGACAGGTATGCTAAAGAAAGGAAGTACACTACGATCGCATGGCTTTTTGCGAAAGTTTTGGAGAAACTCGACTTTTTCTAAATTTGGTGGATCGCACACTTCTTTGGGGAGCAGGGCTGCGATCAAACGGAAAAAGATAAGAAGGCCTGCGCATCAACACGGAGGACACACAGAAATCTGAGAATTACCTTGTGATTGAGAGTGTGCTTGAGAGTGAGAGTGAGAGTGAGAGTGTGATTGAGAGTGCGAGTGAGAATGCGATTGTGATAGCTCGGGGGTGGTCGGGAGGTAGATGCTTCATCAAGAAGCTATTGTCCAAAGCTACTGTAACCATTGATTCACATCTATAATATCAGAATTCTTCCTTCTCTGCGTCATATTTGTTCTACTCTTCCGCATCAGATTTTCTTTTACCTTATGCAATCTCTGCGTTCTTCTCTCCACTGTTATTTCTGAGTAATCGAAAGATTGTGATTGGGCATAGATTGTGATTGAGGAAACGCTACAAGTGGTATCAGAGCAGTATCAATCCGTGGGAACGATGGAAGGTCTAACACAAAAGGTTCCTGAACAAGAGGAGCTTATTCAAAAGCTTCTTGGTGAATTGCACAAAGAACGAGGGGGAAAGCAACCAGAAGGAGCAACAAATTTGTTTGTGGAGCTGAACGATGAAATAGATGAAGGTGCGGGAACATCTAGTGTACCTCGGGAAAAACAAAAACGCAATTCTGAAGATATGGAACCAGGTGAGTTTTCCCTTAACCAAGTCATCAAGAAGGCAAAGTTAAATGATTTTGATGGCGAGAAGAAGAGTGGCGAAGATCTTGAGGCATGGATTGAAGAACTAGAGGATTTCTTTGACCTTCGACAATTTAGTGAAGAGTCCAAGGCAAAATCTGGGATCCTGCATCTGCGTGGGATCGTGAAGCTATGGTGGAAGTCATATATGCAGACTCGAACACGTTCTGGTCCTGCTCTATGGAAGGAATTTAGAGAACAAGCTGAAAAACGATGTTGTTCTCCACACTACCATATGCAGAAGAAGCTGGAGTTCTACAATTTCCGACAACACGAAAGTGACAAGCATAGCTTATGTGTTGATGAGTACATAGAGAAGTTCCTACGTCTTCATAAATATGCATTAGAGGTTAGTGGTAATGCTCTAAAGAGTAAGTTTATTGAAGGGCTTCGTGAGGAACTTCGCTATCAAGTCAAGGGATCTGGATGCATTGATTTTCTTGATGCTGTTGCGATGGCTGAGAACTTCGAGAAGATGGAGAAGTTCAACTTGTAGAAGGCAAATAGAAGCAGATTCATTGCAACGGGACATAGGCAACAAAGACTTGTTGCAATGAACATGAACAATTCAAAGAAAACTCCATCTTCTAACAACCAAGGTAAGAACCCTGCTCGGCCGGTGGAAAATCAAAGGAGGCGTCAACCAATTGAGTGGCAACAAGACCCTAATTTTATTGAGAGGGCAAAAAGACTTGGTCTGTGTTTTCGTTGCGGGGAGCAACGAGATCGGACATATGAGTGCCCGAACAAGGCAATCTTTCGACCCGCACAATCAAAAGTGATAAACCTCATTGAGGAGGGTACAATTATAGAGGAAGCAGATGATGGCGGTAAGTGCGCTGACTCTAGTTTACGTTGCATGGTGGTTAGTTCTTTCCCAAAGGTTTCTGTAATCACGATTTTGGGTATGATTTCTGCGCATAAAACCAGATTTTTGATCGATTCAAGTAGTACCCATTATTTTCTATCTTTCAAATTGGTACAGAATCTAGGGATAGCCCTAAATATGCAAATAACCAGACCTGTAGAGATGGCCAATGGACGATTACACTACACAAAAGGATATGTTGAAAACCTTGAATTTACTCTTTCTAATAGACGCTTTTCTGGAAGCTTCCATGTAATTGAGATGAAAGAGAGTGATGTAATCATAGGCATGGATTGGTTAGTTAAAAATTTTGCGACAATTAATTGTGAACAAAGAACAATCACTGTGAAGCTAAATGATGAATCTATTCATATTCTAGGTGATGTCTTTAATCCTAAACCTACTCTTATTTCTGCTATGCAGATAATTAGAGGTATACGTGATGGGTGCAAAACATTTGTAGTGTATGTAAACAATCTGCATCAGGAAGGTAATGACGAAGATATTCCAGATTACGTAGGAAATCTCTTGAAAGAATATGCCGATGTATTTCCAGAAGTCTTGCTTGGTATACCCCCACCTAGGCAGATTGACCACGCCAGTGATCTACATCCAAGGAGTGAACCATATTTTAGAGCACCCTATAGATTTAACATTGATGAACTCAAGGAGCTTAAGATTCAATTAGATGATCTTTTGAACAAAGGCTTAATAAAACCGAGTGTCTCACCTTGGGGTGCGTCTGTTTTATTTCAGAAGAAGAAAGACGGCTCTTACAAATTATGCATTGACGATAGGGGGTTGAATAAAAGAACAATTAAGAATAAGTATCCACTCCCTCACATAGATGACTTATTAGGTCAATTAAGTGGAGCGACCGTATTCACAAAGATTGACTTAAGATCTGGATATCACCAAATTAGGTTCAAAACAGAGGATATTCCTAAGATGGCTTTTCAAACACGATATGGTCACTATGAGTTTACGGTTCTACCTTTTGGTTTAACAAACGCTCCTGCCACATTTATGTGCTTGATGAATAATATTTTTTCTAGATGAATTCATCTTAGTCTTCCTTGATGATATATTTGTGTACTCTAAAGATGATTCGGAGCATGCGGTACATCTCAAGAAGACTTTGCAAACTCTTAGAGAACACAAATTGTATGGGAAAAAGAGTAAGTGTTTCTCTGCTAAGGAAAAACTTGTGTATCTAGGAAGAGTAATATCAAAAGAAGGAATCCTTATAGATGAAGATAAAGTAAAAACAATAGTTGATTGGCCGATTCCTAAGACTGTAAGGGATGTTAGAAGTTTTCTTGGGTTGGCACAATATGAAAGAGCACATATTAAGGATTTCTCTAAGATAGCTACTCCCCTCACCGAATTAACTAAAAAGAATGTAGGATTTGCGTGGAGTGATGCCTGTCAAAAATCATTTGAAACATTGAAACAAAAAGTCATTGAGAAATGTGTTTTGAAGATACCAGAAATGGGAAAGCATTTTGTGGTTGCATGTGATGCAAGTGGTAGTCAGATAGGATGTGTTATTTCATAGGATGGCAGGGTGGTCGCATATGAGTCCAGAAAACTAAGAAAGCCAGAACTTAACTATCCTACTCATGATTTAGAAATGCTTTTGTTGTGCATGCACTTAAGCATTGGAGACATCTATTGTTAGGGGTTAAGTTTGAATTGAAAACAGATCATCAAAGTCTAAAATACATCTTCACTCAACCATTGCTTAACAATAGGCAGAAGCGTTGGTTTGAATTATTAAGCGACTATGATTTTGACATTAAGTATCTTGCTGGTAAGGAAAATAAGGTTGCTGATGCATTGAGTCGAAGAGCTTTGTGTAATCTTGTTTTTGTAATAAATTCCGATTTTCTCAATCAAATTCAAGAAGAGATAAAACAGGATCCTTTTTATGCACCTATTTTGAATGCTTTGAATGCGAACAGGGGATCGACGTATGAGGAAAAATTTCATTTGCAGAATGGAACACTGTATTGTAACAATCAGCTATGCTTATCTTCTGAATCTCCACTAAAAGTTAAAATACTGCATGATTGTCATGATGCACCTTTTTCTGCACATCCAGGTTATTCAAGGACATATGTTAAAATAAAGTATTCTTAATTTTGGCCGTGTATGAAGCGGGATATTAGAAAATATGTAAATGAATGTTTGAAGTGCCAACACGTGAAATCGGAGTTTAAGAGGATGCCAGGAATGCTTCAACCTTTGGATGTTCCAAATCAAAAGTGGTAGTCTATTTTTATGGACTTTATCACTAAGCTACCTATGACCAGAAGTAAGCATGATACCATATTTGTTGTAGTGGATCGGCTTACCAAGATGGCTCACTTCTTTCCTATGAAAAAGACTGATACTGCTTTGAATGTTGCAAGAATCTTTGTAAAAGAAATATTTCGATTGCATGGAATGCCTAAAAGCATAATTTCTGATAGAGATTCTAAATTTACGTCAAACTTCTGGAAAGCGACATTTGAATCCATTGGAACTCAACTTCGTATGAGTACAGCTTTCCATCCACAAACTGATGGGGAAACTGAGAGGGTTAACAGGGTAGTTGAGGATATGTTGTGTATGTATGTGAATGAAAATCAGGATAATTGGAGTGATTATTTACCCTTGGTTGAGTTTGCATACAATAGTGCATGGCATGCATCTATAAAAATGACTCCGTTTGAAGCTATGTATGGTTATAATTGTTTGACTCCACCTTCATTTCTGGGTTTTCCAAATAAACTAGAAGTATCCAAAGAAACTCTTGATAAGATGGATGAAGAACTTGGAAAAATTAAGAAACATATAAGAGAAGCTCAGAAAAGACAAAAGAAGTTCTATGATTTAAAGAGAAGACCACTTGAATTCCAAGTTCATGATATAGTATTTCTTAAAGTTAATCCTCACCGATCTAACTTGTTGCTAGGGAAGGATCATAGACTTTCTCCTCGATATGCACGCCCTTTTAAAACAGACCTGTAGAGATGGCCAATGGACGATTACACTACGTGAAAGGATATGTTGAAAACCTTGAATTTACTCTTTCTAATAGACTCTTTTCTGGAAGCTTTCATGTAATTGAGATGAAACAGAGTGATGTAATCATAGGCATGGATTTGTTAGTTAAAAATTCTGCGACAATTAATTGTGAACAAAGAACGATCACTGTGAAGCTAAATGATGAATCTATTCATATTCTAGGTGATGTCTTTAATCCTAAGCCTACTCTTATTTCTGCTATGCAGATAATTAGAGGTATACGTGATGGCTGCAAAACATTTGTAGTGTATGTGAACAATCTGCATCAGGAAGGTAATGACGAAGATATTCCAGATTACGTAGGAACTCTCTTGAAAGAATATGCCGATGTATTTCTAGAAGACTTGCCTGGTATACCCCCACCTAGGCAGATTGACCACGCCATTGACCTACATCCAGGGAGTGAACCATATTTTAGAGCACCCTATAGATTTAACATTCATGAACTAAAGGAGCTTAAGATTCAATTAGATGATCTTTTGAAGAAAGGCTTAATAAAACCGAGTGTCTCACCTTGGGGTGCGCATGTTTTATTTCAGAAGAAGAAAGACGGCTCTTACAAATTATGCATTGACTATAGGGGTTTGAATAAAAGAACAATTAAGAATAAGTATCCACTCCCTCACATAGATGACTTATTAGGTCAATTAAATGGAGCGATCGTATTCACAAAGATTGACTTAAGATCTCGATATCACCAAATAAGGATCAAAACAGAGGATATTCCTAAGACGGCTTTTCGAACACGATATGATCACTGTGAGCTTACGGTTCTACCTTTTGGTTTAACAAACGCTCCTGCCACATTTATGTGCTTGATGAATAATATTTTTCACGATTACCTAGATGAATTCATCTTAGTCTTCATTGATGATATATTTGTGTACTCTAAAGATGATTCGGAGCATGCGGTATATCTCAAGAAGACTTTGCAAACTCTTAGAGAACACAAATTGTATGGGAAAAAGATTAAGTGTTTCTTTGCTAAGGATAAACTTGTGTATCTAGGAAAAGTAATATCAAAAGAAGGAATCCTTATAGATGAAGATAAAGTAAAAACAATAGTTGATTGGCGGATTCCTAAGACTGTAAGGGATGTTAGAAGTTTTCTTGGGTTGGCACAATATGAAAGAGCACATATTAAGGATTTCTCTAAGATAGCTACTCCCCTCACCGAATTAACTAAAAAGAATGTAGGATTTGCGTGGAGTGATGCCTGTCAAAAATCATTTGAAACATTGAAACAAAAAGTCATTGAGAATTGTGTTTTGAAGATACCAGAAATGGGAAAGCATTTTGTGGTTGCATGTGATGCAAGTGGTAGTCAGATAGGATGTGTTATTTCACAGGATGGTAGGGTGGTCGCATATGAGTCTAGAAAACTAAGAAAGCGAGAACTTAACTATCCTACTCATGATTTAGAAATGCTTGCTGTTGTGCATGCACTTAAGCATTGGAGACATCTATTGTTAGGGGTTAAGTTTGAATTGAAAACAGATCATCAAAGTCTAAAATACATCTTCACTCAACCATTGCTTAACAACAGGCAGAAGCGTTGGATTGAATTATTAAGCGACTATGATTTTGACATTAAGTATCTTGCTGGTAAGGAAAATAAGGTTGCTGATGCATTGAGTCGGAGACCTTTGTGTAATCTTGTTTTTGTAATAAAGTCTGATTTTCTCAATCAAATTCAAGAAGAGATAAAACAGAATCCTTTTTATGCACCTATTTTGAGTGCTTTGAATGCGAACAGGGGATCGACGTATGAGGAAAAATTTCATTTGCAGAATGGAACACTGTATTGTAACAATCAGTTATGCTTATCTTCTGAATCTCCACTAAAAGTTAAAATACTGCATGATTGTCATGATGCACCTTTTTCTGCACATCCAGGTTATTCAAGGACATATGTTAAAATAAAGTATTCTTAATTTCGGCCGTGTATGAAGCGGAATATTAGAAAATATGTAAATGAATGTTTGAAGTGCCAACAGGTGAAATCTGAGTTTAAGAGGATGCCAGGAATGCTTCAACCTTTGGATGTTCCAAATCAGAAGTGGGAGTCTACTTTTATGGACTTTATCACTAAGCTACCTATGACCAGAAGTAAGCATGATACCATATTTGTTGTAGTGGTTCGGCTTACCAAGATGGCACACTTCTTTCCTATGAAAAAGACTGATACTGCTTTGAACGTTGCAAGAATCTTTGTAAAAGAAATATTTTGATTGCATGGAATGCCTAAAAGCATAATTTCTGATAGAGATTCTAGATTTACGTCAAACTTCTGGAAAGCAACATTTGAATCCATTGGAACTCAACTTCGTATGAGTACAGCTTTCCATCCACAAACTGATGGGGAAACCGAGAGGGTTAACAGGGTAGTTGAGGATATGTTGCATATGTATGTGAATGAAAATCAGGATAATTGGAGTAATATTTACCCTTGGTTGAGTTTGCATACAATAGTGCATGGCATGCATCTATAAAAATGACTCCGTTTGAAGCTATGTATGGTTATAATTGTTTGACTCCACCTTCGTTTTTGGGTTTTCCAAATAAAGTAGAAGTATCCAAAGAAATTCTTGATAAGATGGATGAAGAACTTGGAGAAATTAAGAAACATATAAGAGAAGCTCAGAAAAGACAAAAGAAGTTCTATGATTTAAAGAGAAGACCACTTGAATTCCAAGTTGATGATATGGTATTTCTTAAAGTTAATCCTCACCGATCTAACTTATTGTTAGGGAAGGATCAAAGACTTTCTCCTCGATATGCAGGCCCTTTTAAAGTTTTGAAAATGATCGGATCTCTTGCTTATTTGTTGGAATTACCTAAATATCTAATTGTGCATCCTGTATTTCATGTCAGCCTACTTAAAAGATATGTGTCTAATGTTGCTCATGTTTTGCAGGACAATTATAAGCTGAAAGACGATGGCTCTTTTGAGCTTCAACCAGAAATAATATTAGATAGGAAGGAAAGATTTCTTAGAAATAGATCTATAGTAGAAATTTTGGTGAAATGAAATTCATACCTAGTAGAAGATTCGAGTTGGGTGAATTTAGATGATTTTCTAACACATTATCCTTCTTTCCAACTCTAAGGACAGAGTTCTTAAAGGGAGGAAGAATTGTAATAGGCCTCTTTTCTAGTGAAATAATTCATTTGAAGTTTCTGAATTTCATTGTGGGGATAATGCTTAGAACGAATAATTAGGTCATTTTATGCATGTAGGAAAAATTTTGGGTTGACAAGTTTCATATTCTCTCTCTAGACCTTAATTGCATCATGTTTTCCAGTGGGATTTTGAAGGTGAAGATGAAAGAATTAAGGAAAACTCTGTATGAGGGGAAGGTAGAGCAAGTAGAAGAGAATAAAAGTGCGTGTGTGAGATTTTTGTGAATCATGTTCTAAGTACCTCGTTCAAGGTCCGACGTTTAGTTCATTGTGAGCAAATGCCTTGATTTTACTCTCTCTCTAGAATTTTAAACCTTGTAGGGCTCAAAAGTGGCATTTGGAGGTGGATTTGAACCTCGGACGTCTCTAACACTATTGTGCAGATCCAAAAATTGAATAAAAGTGTCTCTCACAAGCTTAACCTAATTCCTCATTGTTTTTGAGTTAAAGGGCTTTGAAAAGTGCCGTTTTTTCCAACACTTAAAAAAAAAACGAGGGCTTGTCTAATTCTATTCGAATCCATGATTCTCATGCTCACGTGTCACCATGTCTAATTATGTATGTTTTCGGATATGTCTTCTTGGTGTTTTTCTGCTATTTTTGACAGGTATGCTAAAGAAAGGAAGTACACTACGATCGCATGGCTTTTTGCGAAAGTTTTGGAGAAACTCGACTTTTTCTAAATTTGGTGGATCGCACACTTCTTTCTGCATCATATTTGTTCTACTCTTCCGCATCAGATTTTCTTTTACCTTATGCAATCTCTGCGTTCTTCTCTCCACTGTTATTTCTGAGTAATCGAAAGATTGTGATTGGGGATAGATTGTGATTGAGGAAACGCTACAAGTGGTATCAGAGCAGTATCAATCCGCGGGAACAATGGAAGTTCTAACACAAAAGGTTCCTGAACAAAAGGAGCTTATGCAAAAGCTTCCTGGTGAATTGCACAAAGAACGAGGGGGAAAGCAACCAGAAGGAGCAACATATTTGCTGGTGGAGCTGAACGATGAAATAGATGAAGGTGCAGGAACATCTAGTGTACCTCGCGAAAAACAAAAACGCAATTATGAAGATATGGAACCAGGTGAGTTTGCCCTTAACCAAGTCTTCAAGAAGTCAAAGTTAAATGATTTTGATGGCGAGAAGAAGAGTGGCGAAGATCTTGAGGCATGGATTGAAGAACTAGAGGATTTCTTTGACCTTCGACAATTTATTGAAGAGTCCAAGGCAAAAGTTGGGATCTTGCATCTGCGTGGGATCGCGAAGCTATGGTGGAAGTCATATATGCAGACTCAAACACGTTCTGGTCCTGTTCTATGGAAGGAAATTAGAGAACAAGCTGAAAAACGTTGTTGTTCTCCACACTACCATATGGAGAAGAAGATGGAGTTCTACAATTTCCGACAACACGAAAGTGACAAGCATAGCTTATCTGTTGATGAGTACAAAGAGAAGTTCCTACGTCTTCATAAATATGCATTAGAGGTTAGTGGTAATGCTCTAAAGAGTAAATTTATTGAAGGGCTTCGTGAGGAACTTCGCTATCAAGTCAAGGGATCTGGATGCATTTATTTTCTTGATGCTGTTGCGATGGTTGAGAACTTTGAGAAGATGGAGAAGTTCAACTTGCAGAAGGCAAATAGAAGCAGATTCATTGCAACGGGACATAGGCAACAAAGACCTGTTGCAATGAACATGAACAATTCAAAGAAAACTCCATCTTCTAACGACCAAGGTAAGATTCCTGCTCGGCCGGTGGAAAATCAAAGGAGGTATCAACCAATTGAGTGGCAACAAGACCCTAATTTTATTGAGAGGGCAGAAAGACTTGGTCTTTGTTTTCGTTGCGGGAAGCAAGGGCATCGGACATATGAGTGCCCGAACAAGGCAGTCTTTCGACCCGCACAATCAAAAGCGATAAACCTCATCGAGGAGGGTACAATTATTGAGGAAGCAGATGATGGCAGTAAGTGCGCTGACTCTACTTTACGTTGCATGGTGGTTAGTTCTTTCCCAAAGGTTTCTATAATCATGATTTCGGGTATGATTTCTACGCATAAGACTAGATTTTTGATCGATTCAGGTAGTACCCATTGTTTTCTATCTTTGAAATTGGTATAGAATCTAGGGATAGCCCTAAATATGCAGATAACCAGACCTATAGAGATGGCCAATGGACGATTACACTACACGAAAGGATATGTTGAAAACCTTGAATTTACTCTTTCTAATAGACACTTTTTGGAAGCTTCCATGTAATTGAGATGAAACAGAGTGATCTAATCATAGGCATGGATTGGTTAGTTAAAATTTCTGCGACAATTAATTGTGAACAAAGAACGATCATTGTGAAGCTAAATGATGAATCTGTTCATATTCTAGGTGATGTCTTTAATCCTAAGCCTTCTCTCATTTCTGCTATGCAGATAATTAGAGGTATACGTGATGGCTGCAAAACATTTGTAGTGTATGTGAACAATCTGCATCAGGAAGGTAATGACGAAGATATTCCAGATAAAGTAGGAAATCTCTTGAAAGAATATGCCGATGTATTTCCAGAAGACTTTCCTGGTATACCCCCACCTAGGCAGATTGACCACGCCATTGACCTACATCCAGGGAGTGAACCATATTTTAGAGCACCCTATAGATTTAACATTGATGAACTAAAGGAGCTTAAGGTTCAATTAGATGATCTTTTGAACAAAGGCTTAATAAAACCGAGTGTCTCACCTTGGGGTGCACCTGTTTTATTTCAGAAGAAGAAAGACGGCTCTTACAAATTATGCATTGACTATAGGGGGTTGAATAAAAGAACAATTAAGAATAAGTATCCACTCCCTCACATAGATGACTTATTAGGTGAATTAAGTGGAGCGACCGTATTCACAAAGATTGACTTAAGATCTGGATATCACCAAATTAGGATCAAAACAGAGGATATTCCTAAGACGGCTTTTCGAACACGATATGGTCACTATGAGTTTACGGTTGTACCTTTTGGTGCCACATTTATGTGCTTGATGTATAATATTTTTCACGATTACCTAGATGAATTCATCTTAGTCTTCCTTGATGATATATTTGTGTACTCTAAAGATGATTCGGAGCATGCAGTACATCTCAAGAAGACTTTGCAAACTCTAAGAGAACACAAATTGTATGGGAAAAAGAGTAAGTGTTTCTTTGCTAAGGATAAACTTGTGTATCTAGGAAGAGTAATATCAAAAGAAGGAATCCTTATAGATGAAGATAAAGTAAAAACAATAGTTGATTGGCCGATTCCTAAGTCTGTAGGGGATGTTAGAAGTTTTCTTGGGTTGGCACAATATGAAAGAGCACATATTAAGGATTTCTCTAAGATAGCTACTCCCCTCACCGAATTAACTAAAAAGAATGTAGGATTTGTGTGTAGTGATGCCTGTCAAAAATCATTTGAAACATTGAAACAAAAATTCATTGAGAATTGTGTTTTGAAGATACCAGAAATGGGAAAGCATTTTGTGGTTGCATGTGATGCAAGTGTTAGTCAGATAGGATGTGTTATTTCACAGGAAGGGAGGGTGGTCGCATATGAGTCCAGAAAACTAAGAAAGCCAGAACTTAACTATCCTACTCATGATTTAGAAATGCTTGCTGTTGTGCATGCACTTAAGCATTGGAGACATCTATTGTTAGGGGTTAAGTTTGAAGTGAAAACAGATCATCAAAGTCTAAAATACATCTTCACTCAACCATTGCTTAACAACAGGCAGAAGCGTTGGATTGAATTATTAAGCGACTATGATTTTGACATTAAGTATCTTGCTGGTAAGGAAAATAAGGTTGCTGATGCATTGAGTCGGAGACCTTTGTGTAATCTTGTTTTTGTAATAAATTCTGATTTTCTCAATCAAATTCAAGAAGAGATAAAACAGGATCCTTTTTATGCACCTATTTTGAATGCTTTGAATGCGAACAAGGGATCGACGTATGAGGAAAAAATTCATTTGCAGAATGGAACACTGTATTGTAACAATCGGCTATGCTTATCTTCTGAATCTCCACTAAAAGTTAAAATACTGCATGATTGTCATGATGCACCTTTTTCTGCACATCCAGGTTATTCAAGGACATATGTTAAAATAAAGTATTCTTAATTTCGGCCGTGTATGAAGCAGGATATTAGAAAATATGTTAATGAATGTTTGAAGTGCCAACAAGTGAAATCTGAGTTTAAGAGGATGCCAGGAATGCTTCAACCTTGGGATGTTCCAAATCAAAAGTGGGAGTCTATTTTTATGGACTTTATCACTAAGCTACCTATGACCAGAAGTAAGCATGATACCATATTTGTTGTAGTGGATCGGCTTACCAAGATGGCTCACTTCTTTCCTATGAAAAAGACTGATACTGCTTTGAATGTTGCAAGAATCTTTCTAAAAGAAATATTTCGATTGCATGGAATGCCTAAAAGCATAATTTCTGATAGAGATTCTAGATTTACGTCAAACTTCTGGAAAGCGACATTTGAATCCATTGGAACTCAACTTCGTATGAGTACAACTTTCCATCCACAAACTGATGGGGAAACCGAGAGGGTTAACAGGGTAGTTGAGGATATGTTGCGTATGTATGTGAATGAAAATCAGGATAATTGGAGTGAATATTTACCCTTGGTTGAGTTTGCATACAATAGTGCATGGCATGCATCTATAAAAATGACTCCGTTTGAAGCTATGTATGGTTATAATTGTTTGACTCCACCTTCGTTTTTGGTTTTTCCAAATAAAGTAGAAGTATCCAAAGAAATTCTTGATAAGATGGATGAAGAACTTGGAAAAATGAAGAAACATATAAGAGAAGCTCAAAAAAGACAAAAGAAGTTCTATGATTTAAAGAGAAGACCACTTGAATTCCAAGTTGATTATATGGTATTTCTTAAAGTTAATCCTCACCGATCTAACTTGTTGCTAGGGAAGGATCATAGACTTTCTCCTCGATATGCAGGCCCTTTTAAAGTTTTGAAAAAGATCGGATCTCTTGCTTATTTGCTGGAATTACCTAAATATCTAATTGTGCATCCTCTATTTCATGTCAGCCTACTTAAAAGATATGTGTCTAATGTTGCTCATGTTTTGCAGGACAATTATAAGCTGAAAGACGATGGCTCTTTTGAGCTTCAACCGGAAATAATATTAGATAGGAAGGAAAGATTTCTTAGAAATAGATCTATAGTAGAAATTTTGGTGAAATGGCATTCATACCTAGTAGAAGATTCGAGTTGGGTGAATTTAGATGACTTTCTAACACATTATCCTTCTTTCCAACTCTGAGGACAGAGTTCTTAAAGGGAGGAAGAATTGTAATAGGCCTCTTTTCTAGTGAAATAATTCATTTTGAACTTTCTGAATTTCATTGTGGGAATAATGCTTAGAACGAATAATTAGGTCATTTTATGCATGTAGGAAAAATTTTGGGTTGACAAGTTTCATATTCTCTCTCTAGACCTTAATTGCATCATGTTTTCCAGTGGGATTTTGAAGGTGAAGATGAAAGAATTAAGGAAAACTCTGTATGAGGGAAAGGTAGAGCAAGTAGAAGAGAATAAAAGTGTGTGTGCGAGATTTTTGTGAATCATGTTCTAAGTACCTCGTTGAGGGTCCTATGTTTAGTTCCTTGTAAGAAAATGCCTTGATTTTACTCTCTCTCTAGAATTTTAAACCTTGCAGGGCTCAAAAGTGGCATTTGGAGGTGGATTTGGACCTCGGACGGCTCTAACACTATTGTGCAGATGGAAAAATTGAATAAAAGTGTCTCTCACAAGCTTAACCTAATTCCTCATTGTTTTTGAGTTACAGGGCTTTGAAAAGTGCCATTTTTTCCAACACTTAAAAAAAAAAAAAGAAACGAGGGCTTGTCTAATTCTATTCGAATCCGTGATTCTCATGCTCACGTGTCACCATGTCTAATTATGAATTTTTTCGGATATGTCTTCTTGGTGTTTTTCTGCTATTTTTGATAGGTATGCTAAAGAAAGGAAGTACACTACGATCGCATGGCTTTTTGCGAAAGTTTTGGAGAAACTCGACTGTTTCTAAATTTGGTGGATCACACACTTCTTTGGGGAGCATGGCTGCGATCAAACGGAAAAAGATAAGAAGGCCTGCGCATCAACACGCAGGACACACAGAAATCTGAGAATTACCTTGTGATTGAGAGTGTGATTGAGAGTGAGAGTGAGAGTGAGAGTGTGATTGAGAGTGCGAGTGAGAATGCGATTGCGATAGCTCGGGGGTGGTTGGGAGGTAGAGGCTTCGTCAAGAAGCTATTGTCCAAAGCTACTGTAACCATTGATTCACATCTAAATATCAGAATTCTTCGTTCTCTGCGTCATATTTGTTCTACTCTTCCGCATCAGATTTTCTTTTACCTTGTGCAATCTCTGAGCTCTTCTCTCCACTGTTATTTCTGAGTATTCGAAAGATTGTGATTGGGGATAGATTGTGATTGAGGAAACGCTATAGAATATCGGACCTCTGTGCATTATGTATCCACTAATAAATAGGAAATCCCTATTTACATTTATGGCATAAATAGTTCGGTACCAAGGATGGTAAACTCTATGGAATTAGCAATAGTTCCAAGACCCACAATCAAGTATGAAGGAGGAGTTTACATGGACAAGTTAGGTCAAATCTATGTAGTGATTGAAAACCCTGAGCACATCAACGAGAGAGGGGAACTAGAAGGACAAGGAACTTCTGGAAGACGTAACCATGAAGACACTATGACTACCCCAAGGGGCAAGTCTGTGGTGACTGAAATTTTGAGAGGGGATTTGATACCTCAAGATGATTACCTATTGGATGTCTATCTGATTCATGGGCAAGGCCTAGTGTTACAAATCAATTCACCCACACGAGGAGAAGAAGTAAGCCTAGTGACTATCTATGAGTTGAAGGATTTGGAAGATGAGTCTAGAGTCACATACCTAGATGAAAACCAAAGAAGGTATTGGCTAGTAGATGAAGTTGATAGGTCTCAATTGAAATACACGGGGTTGCCTGTATTCCCTCCTCGAGAGCAGAGAAGTACCTCGCACAACTCTTTTGGATCCGACCAAGGAACAGAGAATACAATGTCAGGGCAAACAAGCCAATGAAGCATTCCCACCCAAACACATGTGCAATTCTCTATGCGAGGAATACATTCACACAATCAAACCAACCCAGGGATAGGAAACATGAATAGACCACCCATTAGACCAAGGCCACAACGTGGTGTGCAACTAAAAATACATCCGATTAGACTAGCAATTCCTATAATGCTCAAACCCCCTGAACTCATAAGAAGGTTGAGACCAATCCAAGTTGCTAAATGCATGATAAATCACTATGATCGAATGGGAGAACCTTATGAACATATAGCAGAATTCAAGCGTGTTGCGAGTAGAATAGCTGGATGACTTCTTTGTGCAATATGAGTCTTTTGGACTAACCCTCATGGGAACAGCACTGACTTGGTTCCAACCATTGGATCCAAATCATTTTGGAAATATTGAACAATTTTTCTAAGAATTCATTGGGGAATTTACCAAGCGAGGGATTAAACACAATTCATCATCCTTAATTCATAGTTTCAAACAAAACCCAAATGAAACTGTGAAAACAACTACCCGAAGATTTAACCAATATGTTGACAGATTCCCAGTAATAGAAAGATCCTCACAGTAGAAGATGATATCTCTGTTCCTAGATGGATTGAATAATGGAACACTAAGAATCTTAGTCTATATCAAGCAGCTACAGACATTGAGTGAGTGCCTCCAAGAATGCATTGACCTAGAAGAAAACCTAGCTATTGTCGTAAAAAAAACACAAAGTTTTGTTAAATCAAAAGACACTAGGAGTATCGTGATGACTAGTTCTAGTAATGTGGAAAAATTAGCAGAATCGATAGCTAAGAAATTAGGAATGCACGGATAGAGAAATCACTAGAACCCACCAATGAGAATGCAAATGCTAAGGAGATGCAACCTCTATGGTGGAGATCATCCATCTCATACTTGTACAAGAGGAGGTTAAGGCATGCAACAAACTTACCAATACAATAGGCAGGCACCTCAAGGACCCAATCTACATTGTCATATTGAGCAAAAATAAGCAAACCATACTACTAAAAATTTCCCATTTAAAAGACAACCAAGGCTAGTGAATCAACCCCAGTGGAGACCCTACAAATACCCTCCCAGAGAGCAAGGTAGAGAGATGCCTAGATACAACCCTTATCAAGGGCCACAAGGAGCCCCCACACCTTACAAGCAAGGAGATTATGGACAACCAGAGGGAGTGCTAGGACAACAACCACCCCATCCACAAAATGTAGTTCTAATCAAATACACTCAACCAAAGGAAAACATGGAAAGAGCCATAGTACCAACCACACCTTTAGCCAGTACAAAAACAAAAAATCAGGGATATGAGTAGGCCCAGGGAGAATACTACCCCTACGACACCAGTCTAGTAGAATATGACCAAACATATGAACAACAATATTATGGTTATGAAGGATCCGACTATTCCTATGGTCCTGAATATGGGAACCTGATGTACACTGCACCTAAAGCACCTGCATTGATGAGACCACCTATTAGACCACCTGCAACGATGAGACCACCTATTAGAACACCTGCACCAAGAGGACCATGCTATAGATGTGGAGGAGATCATTTCGTAAGGGAATGCACATTGCCATACAACCCACCACCTCCTAGAACATGGGAAGGGTACTGCAATGAGTGTCAAAATGAACATCTATTTAGAGACTGCATGAAAAATCCCAATAAGACTCATAACACTACTTAGATCAATTTAATAGAAGTGATTGAATCATCAGCAAGCAATAAAGAATATAGAGTACCATTAAAAGCCATTACTCAAGCCCAATTCATGGGTTTCGATCTCTGAATCAGAAATCATTGAGTTTTTTAAATCCTTCAAGCTGGTGGTTGCCACCCCTCTTCGGATGGTTTGGCAAGAAGCGCTAAAATTTGGTGCTCTTCCTTCTTGTATAAATAATGGAATTATCAAGCTGATTCACAAGAAGGGGGAGAAAAACAGAATCGAGAACTGGCGGCCAATTACGATGCTCCAAACAGGATACAAGATCGTCGCCAAAGTCATTGCCAACAGACTTGCGTGCCACCTGAGATCTTGGCTTAGTGTGGACCAAAAAGGTTTCATCAAAGGCAGGTCCATCCTGGAAACCATTATGGATATTTGGGAAGGTATTCAATTTGCAAACGAGTCTAATCAAGATGTGGTCTTCCTCAAGATTGACTTTGACAAAGCCTACGATAGGCTAGAATGGGACTATATTCTGCAGTCGCTCCAAGATCTCGGATGTAGTCAGAAATTCACCAAGATGATCGCGACCCTTCTCGGCAACGCAACGACCCAAATTAACGTTAACGGCAAACTTTCGAAGGCGATTCAGCTTAAAAGATCTATTAGGCAAGGGTGCCCCCTTGCCCCCCTTCTCTTTGCCATCGCCACTGAGGGGCTGAGCGGACTTGTGGCTCATCATGTGGAGGCTGGCAATATCAAAGGCCTCCAGCTACCTCACGACCACAGTCAAATCATCATGAGACTTTTTGCGGACGATATGAACGCGTTCGTTCACAATGACAATACCAGCCTGGAGACTTTCTGGAGGTGTCTTGATACCTTTTGTGAGGCCTCTGGATCCAAAATCAACCACAACAAGACCGCCTTTAGGGCCATTGTGGGATGTCAACCTGGCCTTCTCATTGATCATGGCTGTCAAATCATTCCGCAGGGCCAAATCTTTCGGCTGCTTGGAATCCCCTTGGGGTTTGGCGTCTCTATGGAGCAGCGATGGAACTGGGTGCTGGCCAGACTTGAAAACAAGCTCAATTACTGGAGAGGCATGCAAATCAATCTCGCTGGACGGGCGATGGTTATCAACACGTTCCTCCTCTCGTCTACCATCTATTTCCTTTCTTGCTGGAGACCGAATGAGCAAGGCCTGTCCAAACTGAACAGCATCTGCAGAAACTTTCTTTGGACGGGCGATCATAACAGAAGGGGGGTGCCTAAAATCAAATGGGCCATCTGCTCCAGCCCTAGAGATAGCGGGGGGCTTGGCATCCTGGACATTGGGTGTATGGCTAACAAACTGGCAGCCAAATGGATGATTAAAGCTTGGTGCAATCAGGAGTCCTCGTGGGCCAAGCTGATCTTCAGAAACAAAAATGAGTTGGCCCTCACGGGATCCCCGAACTGGAAGAACCTTGACATCATGACCTTGCTATTCTCCCCGATACCTGTCTTCCCGAAAGGCTCCAATCTCGTATGCTCTCTTTGGAAGGGCTGGAATAAAGTCAAAAGCTTCACAAGAATTAGTGAGGACTGGAAGTGGGCGGCCGGAATCAGACAAAACGACTCTATCTGGTTTCCGATACATGGCATTCGGAGTGTGGAGTCGTGGAACATTCAAAATGCCAAGAAGTTATGGAACAAAGGATTCAAAAAATGGAAACACCTCTGGAAACAGGACACCAACAGCTGGATCAACTTCGAGGATATCGACCCTCGCACAAACATCTCCTACGAAGAATGGAACACCTTGCAAAGCAGATGCCTCGCTTGGGATCGTCACAAAACTCGCCTGCTCATGGGACATGATGCTCCGAACGCGCGTGGTCTCAAATGGCACAATGGAAATAGCCTACTCAAAATCCCGAACATCAAAGAAACGACTGACCTCCAGATCAGCCTCAACAAGAAGTGGTGCCTGTCTTGGACGCGGCTTCGGTGGGACATGAAATTCATGGGCATCTGGCACCCACTTATAGAGATTAAGAAGTCTGTCCTCTTATGGCAAATTCTTCATCGGGGAATTTGGACTAACCATAAGGCAAGCAAAATTTGTGGGATCCCCCCGTGGTGCAAACGCTGCCACCGTGCAATCGAAGATGTCCCACACATCTTCCTTACTTGCCCCAACTCCTACAGAATCTGGCATACGGTTGGACTGAAAATCAGAGTTCAGAAACAGTTTAGTTGGAAACAAGTCCTTTTGGGGGAAGCGATTGGTTGCTCTGCGACTCTCTGGAACGCAATCAGAGGGGAAGTCCTGTGGAAAATTTGGCGAGAGCGGTGTGCCCTCAACTTCGGCGACCCCCCCAGGGAGTGGTCGATTGAAAAATCTCTATTCCTCCTTGGCAAAAGGATTGTCAACAGTAAGAAATCCCCACCCTTCAGGCACCATCAAGTCCTCCTTTTGATCAACAACAAGCTCAAACCCAAGTGGGTCCCGCATGAGGGCGACGAGAGGGTGATCAACCTTCTTTGTAATGCAACCTAGGAATCATCCATACTTCCCCTGCTTTGTGGGATTGGGGGGGTCCCGTGGGCACTAGTCCCCTTCTATTGTACCTTTGTTTCTTAATTTAATTCAAGTCCGGGAGAGTAGGCTATTGCCGAACTTCCTTTATATTAAAAAAAAAAAAAAGGACAAGCAATGAAAGAATTAGATTCTGAACATGAAATGGATAAGAGCCTAGAGCCAAAGATACAGATAGTACAAGATTCAGAAGACCCACGAGAAAGTAACCAAACAAAGAAAACGCAAAGTTGGAAGACTAGAAGGGAAAAACTCAGAAATAAATGGTTAAAGAAGAAAAATAAAGAGGATAAGAAAGAGGTAAAAGAAAGTAAGAAACCTTGAGAACAAGAAGTGCAACATAACATGCCACTAAGTCCCAAACCTAGAAGCCAAACAAAGTAGGATCAATTCTAGTAGATCCAGTTCCAGAAGACCTTGATATGTGGCTGAAAGCTTACCAATCCAAAATAACAACCGAACCAAACATAGAACAACATGAGAAACTCTACTCACAATGAGAGCTAGAAAAGTAGAGGTTGGCAATATGCAGGAAGCTCATAGAGATAGCTTAGACTACACTAGAAAAGACTATCCTAGCCCTACCGAAGACAAGAATACCTGAAAGCTAATTCAATGGGTGTATAGAAAATAAAAATCGAAAACAAACAAGAAGGACTAAAGAGGAACATAGTGAAGAGGAACAATAGAGTAACCAAGCCGAATAGATTTTGGTAATTCCAGAGCTAGAAGCTAATTGGTCACAAAACGTATGGGAAAAGATTCAAGAAGAATGATGGAGAAAGAATGAGAATTCTACACCACCCTTTGAAGAACTTGACATTGGGGAAAGCCAATCGATTCCAAATTTAGAGGAAGTGTACGAAGAAGTTTCCATGTTAGACCAAAATAGAGAAGAATTGCATAACTTTTCCATGCCACTGAATTATATGGGAGAATACAAGAAAGGATCAATAGTATTTAATGCTCCTACAATTCAAGACAAAGAAGATGGATCTTTAGATAAGACATCACACAACTTAGCAGTGCTCAAGAAGAACAAGGTATAATGCCTCTTGACAGTAGAAGAACTACTACGAACCAAACCACAATTGTGGAAACAATTAGTGGGACATTTGAGAATAGAATCTAAAGAACCTACTAAGGAAAGGCGAGAGACTAAAGTTCCATCTACCATTCAAATTCCAATTGATAAAGTTAGAGATTTCACTAAAGGAGATGAAGGAGATATGTGTTTACTTATCACATTTAATGGGTATATGACTAAAGCTATCTTAGACACTGGAGCAGGTGTAGGCATAGCCACCAAAGAAATTCGAGAAAAATGGGGAAAACCAACCCTACGACCAACACATATGAAGCTTCAACTAGTAGATGGCCACATGGAAAGACCCCTAGGAATATTGGAGAAGATTGAGCTGACTACTTGCGGACTAGAATTTGAACACACTCTAGCTACATGTCAATTTGGAAAGGCCAATAATTACGAAATGATATTAGGATGACCTTTTATGAGACAACTTTGGGTAGTACAAGATTGGGGAAAAGATGCATTATACTTGCAACGTCAGGGGACCACTACAAAGATAAATTTACATACATTTTTATATAGGGATGTGCCCCCACTAGAATGGAATCCCATACATAAAGAAGAGGACGATCTATCTATTCATAGTGTGTGATCAAGTGACCAATCATGGATGCACGAAGATGCCCAGTTATGGATGTGCAAAGAGGAAAAATAGGAGGAGAATAAAATTCAATCGTGGCCAATTGGACATCAAAATTTCTGACCCATTGATGATCCCATGTATATGCCGTAAATTTTCCCAGATGAAGCATTCGAACTGCACGGATGGATGGGGATTCTAGCCACCTTAGATGTGTTCATGATAAATGACGAAGTATTAACCATGAATGGATGTGTGGATGAAGAAGGTTACGATGTAAGTCTCTACATGGTAATCCTTCAAGAAGTAGAGGTAGGAGAATTGCTAGAAAAGGAATGGAGGGAGGAGTACGAAAGCATAGAGATGGAGTCGGGATTCAATTCAGAAGAACGATATTTAGAAGCAATCTAGGCTGAGAACGAAGAAGATACACCCAAGGTATTAGCGATCGAAGTAGCTCTGGCAAGATCAGACAATGAGGAAACATTAGATAAGGTAGAACAAACCCCAGATCTTTTTAAAGCCCCTGAACACTTCAAAAGATATGAAGTAGAAGAGAGGAAGTGTTAGACGGCCGCCAGAATAGGACAAATGTATGCCGGATGTAACGGAGTTCCTTGAATTACGCGCGAAAAATTGGTACGCGCATAAACGTCTTTTTAAAGTAATGGAAAAAGAGTGATCGAGACCCGTTTTTTTTGTCTCAAAAGTTGTTTGAGTACTGTCTGAGTGGTGTGGTGTCATCAAGATATTGAATCATATTCCTATATTGTTCTGTTCAGTCTGTTCGTCTATTCCTACTGTAGTGCAGAATAATGAACGTGTAGTATCGAGTGTGAATCTGTTGTTGAGAGTTGTGTTTTGTATTCACTGTTGATTCCGTTCACAGGGAAGGACTAATATCGATAATAGTATGAACTGCGAGTTGGAGCACTGATAAGCTTGGTGATGAGTTAAACTGTGATTAGTATGACGGTTGATTGAGTTCGGCATACGGTAAGCCTGTACACCCTCTGGTATGGTCGTATGCCTGATTACTATCTGGTATACATGTCTGTCCTGAAGAAGTGTGTAGTGATTCGCATAAGTTTAGTAAGTTGAGTAACTCTATTAGTCTGCAAGTCAGAACCAGACTACTGCTCCGTTACCATAGCAGATTAGTTTGTAAGTTCGGCGTCCTAATACGCAGAAACAGTTACTGTTCAGTTAAAACTAAGTATCTGAGCTAAGACGCGATAAGAGTATTTGTGGTTATGTAAGGATTTGGGAAAATAGTTATACAGGGCCTCTGTCTAACAGACCCCTACCACTCCCAAGAACCCACTTGATCTGACAACGCCTTTCGGTAATTGAAAGTTTAATATAGTTTACGGTGAACCTCTATTTTATGTTAAATACTTGCTCGGTACGATTTCGGCTAGTTATTAAAACAGCGTAACTGTGTAACATTTAACACTTGGCGCCGTCTGTGGGAAGGTGGCATCAAAATTGCCAGTCATTTGTCAGAATTAGATTATCGTTCGATTGGCAGTAGCAACAGACCAAACTGTTGCAGACTGTCCCGTTAGTAATACTACGCGAATAGTACAAAAGATGATATATGCCGGTTACTCGATCCGGTGAAACGTATCCCAAGAACCATCAGTCTGGAGTACTAAAGCCAACTTTGGGAGGTAGAAGTACAACTAGGTTTGACCCAGTTGTCAAGAAAGTTAAGAACGTTAAAACTAATTCCGGTCATATTCCGGTAGAACCTGTTACGCCTTTGGTAGAGTCCGGTACCATTTTGGCACAGTCTGTCAAAGATATAGTAATCCCAAAACCTACCAAGATGCATTTGGAATCTAGCTTAACACTCTTGGGAAAAGATTCAGATTCATCTACAATTAGAAACGCTTTAGTCACAGAAATCGGCGAAGGCGAAAAAACGCCGAATTCGGGCACAATTTCGGTTCATTCCGGTGAAATTTCGGTAAGAGAATCACAGTTTTTCGGTGACGATTTAGCATTTTCTGCTAAATCTTCAGCCCATCTGCCGTGCTTGGAAGCAAGTTCCCATACACTGGACATCAAGGAGGAAGGAAGGTTGTTCGAAACAGAGATTCGAAGCATATTAGACAAGATAATCGCACCGAAAAGTGCGTTATCCGACGATACAGATTCCGGTAGTTCAGAAGGAAAGTATAACACGCTCACAATGAACGGACAACAACAGTTATGTCCACCCAGGCCACCTCCAACGGGAGTGACGTACACTAAGTTTGATGGATTTCCAGGAGATGATCCGGATGCTCACGTACGCACCTTCGAGATAAGCTACGCAGTACTCAATCATCCACCGGATCAGGCCTACAAAGCTATTGTCTTCCAATCTACACTTGTTAATGAAGCAGCTAGATGGCTTATAGAATATGATATTAATCATTTCGGCACCTATGAAGCAGTACGAGATGCTTTTCTGCAACGATTTAGGCTAAAAAAAATCCAGCCGAAATTTTTGATTATCTGCAGAACAACAGACAGAATCCAAATCAAACTGTACAGGAGTATGCTACTCTCTTCAGAACACACTTAAGGTAGCTACCACCGGCCCATGCTAACTTACCAGATGATGTTATTACTCAGTGGTTCATCAATGGCTTGGTTCCACAACTTAAGCAGATCATGATCATAAGATGTGTCGGAGCCATGTCCCTCGATGCAGTCATTGCAATGACTCTACAACTGGAACACAAAGTCGGTGGATTTACAGAAGATTTAGAATGGTTAAAAGCAAACAAGAATGTTGCAGAAGATATGACTAGACATGTATACTGCAACATATGCAAAAATTCAGGTCATACTAGTGCCAATTGTGCACTCAATCAAACGTTTTGTGCTATCTGCAACACTGCCGGACACACCACTGGAAACTGTGTTTACAATGCCAGAATACAGGGAACAGCAACGGTCAATGCAGTTATTCAAGAACATGGACAGCCAGCGAATCACTACGTGCCTCCGCAATTGAGAAACAATCAACCGCAAGGACATCGTAACTACCGAGGACAGAGGAACAACAATTTTAATGCAAACCGCTGGCAGAACGGAGTACCACCAAAAAATCCCAATCTACCACCACCACGCTGTCATTTTTGCGGCGAATTCGGACATATTAGAAGATTTTGCAAAGATGCAGCTGAGTATGATCAAAGGAAGAAGGAACGCCAAAATCCAATGGCCAACATGGTAAAACTCACACCGGTAGAGACACAGGCTGCTGCAGTCCAGACTCGTTCCGGTAAACAATTGCAACCGGCAGCAGAAATATTTGAACCAGGGGTACGTGAACAACACAGAATGTATAACAAAGCTAGTCAATGGACCACAACAGAACCACCAGTCTTTCCAGAGCCTATGCCGGTAGCCCAACCCTTGTTAACAAAGGAAGGAACACAACAAAGGGAGTTAGCAGCAGAAACATCATTAGCAGCAGATACATTGCCCACTGTAGACACCTCCGCATCAGTAGAGGCATCAACTTCAACATCAGTAGAGCCTGTCAATCAATCTCAACAGGCTTGGGAAATCTTATCTAAGGCATCGATCACTCTGCCTTTGGGCCAACTACTGGCATTAGTACCTGGAATTCGACAACAGTTCCAACAACAGTTCAGTTCGGTACCTTCTTGTATTTTGGCAACAGCAGTAGTTCAACCGGAACCTGATTCTACGGTTGATCATTCAGTTCCCTTGATTACAGTATGGTATAAGAATCATAAGATTACGCAGGTATTAATTGATGGAGGCTCTGGTGTTAACATTGCGACTGCGGCATTATGCAAAAGACTAGGATGGACCGAAATCGAACTAGTTCAATTTTTTGTCAGAATGGCAGATCAATCAAGAGTCCATCCTGTAGGACTTGTGCGAAATGTACCCATCACTTTGCAAGGTACGACTTTTAAAATGACCTTTGTTATACTAGATTTGCCAGAATCCACTTTGGATTACAACCTTCTTTTTGGCCGACCTTGGCTGAAACATGCGAAGGTAATACAAGACTGGTCTGCACAAGAGCTTACGTTTAAAGATGCCAATCGTAGATATGTGGTAAAATTAGATGCTATACAACCTTGCGAGTTACACGCTAGACCGTATTTTGCTGAACCAGTCCATATGCTAGATGGATTGTCAGATGATGAAGAAGAAGAGTTTTTGAAGAGTAACGCTGACTTAATTTCATTAGGGACTATTGATCTACAACACGTTGTAGATAATTGGAATGCTTCAGTCTGTACAGTAATACCCGTCACAGAAGAGGCTAAGAAGGAAGACACTGTTTCGACACATGACGATGAATTGCATCAACTTTTTAAACCAACAGACAACACAGAGAAACATCAACAGTTCTATGTCCTCGAAGATCAGCTGAGTACTTACAATTTAGGAGATAAAGATCATCCGCATCCTGTGAAGATAAAGCAAAACTTACCGGAAACATTTCGAGCAGATTTAATCCAGCTACTCCAAGAATTCATTGATGTCTTTGCATGGGACTACAAAGACATGAAAGGATTGGACCCTAGTATCTACCAACACAGGGTCATGCTAAAGCCAGAGTCAAGACCGATAAAGCAAACCAGCTACCGGATGAATCCCCATTATGCATCCCAAGTTAAGGCAAAACTTGATAGGTTATTGAAAGTTGGATTTATCGTACCAGTAGAGCATGCTGAATGGATCTCTCCGATTGTGATTGTGCCTAAGAAAAACAAGCAATTGAGAATCTGTGTAGATTACCAGAAATTAAATGCAGCAACCGTACCGGATCCCTTTCCAATTCCCTTTTTGGATACCATGCTTGATAGAGTAGCAGGTCATGAGATGTATTCATTTCTAGATGGGTACAGTGGCTACAACCAAGTAAGAATGGCCGAAGAAGATATACCAAAAACTGCATTTATTACCAATTGGGGTGTCTTTGCTTGTACGGTAATGTGGTTTGGATTAAGAAACACACCAAGCACATTTCAAAGATGTATGCAGGAGATATTTTCTCCTTATCTCACTTCATTTATGCAAGTATATCTCGACGATTTTTCAATTTTCGGTAAGATGATAGCACATCTGTTTCATTTACGGTGCTGCTTTCAGAAATGCAGAGAATATAGACTCTGTTTGAATCCAAACAAATTGGTGTTTGCGGTCTCATGTGGCAAGTTACTTGGCCACATTGTATCTGCACAAGGTATCCAAGTAGATCCAGATAAGATTTCGGCAATATTAGAAACTCCGGTGCCAACTTCTCCAAAAGAAGTTATGCGCTTTATGGGCCAAGTACGGTGGCATCGAAGGCACTTACGATGGCTTGCTCATCTGGCTATACCACTAAACAAGCTAATCAGCAAAACACCTCGACAATTTGAATGGAGCCAGGAATGTCAGATAGCATTTCATCGTTTAAAGCATTTATTAACACAAGTTCCTATTTTACAACCGTTGGACTGGGATCACCCGTTTCATATATTTGTTGATGCTTCAGATATAGCAATTAGAAGTGTATTAATGCAACAAATTGATAAATGGTTTAGACCAGTGTATTATGCAAGTCAAAGATTAGCACCTACTGAGAAAAATTACTCTGTAACAGAAAGAGAATGTCTAGGGCTAGTATATTTGGTCAAGAAATTTAGACATTACTTGCTAGGCCGTAAATTCACATTTCATGTAGACCACGCTGCACTTATCTATTTAGTTCGGCAACAACATCTAGGTGGTCGATTAGCGCGATGGGTCTTACTCTTGCAGGAATTCGATTACGAAGTCATTCACCGGCCAGGCAGTTCACACGCCTTAGCAGATTTTTTATCCCGCTTAGATTCCGGTGAAGCTCCGGTGGGTATAGATGACACGACACCCGCGATTTATGTATCAGAACCAATTAATGAAGATTCTGTAGACCCACCTATCCCATTTTCATATTATGATCAGATCTTGACCTTTCTCACTAATGGTTGCCTTCCATCTCAGACTTCTAGAGCAGTATGCAGGAAAATTGCAGTTTTTAGCCGCCGATTTCGGTTAATTGCTGGAGAACTATATTATGTAGATCACACCGGAATCCTACTTCGATGTATTCCACCACATGAAGTTAACTCAATTATCACTTTGGCTCACTCGATTCCTTTCGATGGACACTTTGCTGCAGATCTAACTCACCGGAAAATTCTACAGAGTGGTCTCTGGTGGCCAACAATGTACAGAGATATATTACAGTTTGTCAAACAATGTGATACTTATCAAAGATCGGGTCAGCCATTACAACGTCATTTTTTTCCTTTGCAACCCATCTTACCAATAGAACCTTTCCAGAAGTGGGGTCTAGCTTTTATCGGTCCAATTATACCACCAGCAGTCTTCAGTAACAACCGTTACATACTGACTTGTACAGACTATGCAACTAGATGGGCTGAAGCTTGGGCTTTACGGTCTGCTACAGCAGTTACAGTAGCAAAGTGTCTGCTAACCGATGTCTTTCCACGTTTTGGCTTACCACTAGAAATTGTCTCAGATCAAGGCACTCATTTTGTAAACAATTTAATGAAGGCACTTACACAGTCGTTCCAGATTACACATAAATTTAGTTCTCCTTATTATCCTCGTGCCAATGGATTGGCCGAAAGTACAAACAAATCTCTGCTGAATATCCTTCGAAAATTAATCATGGAATCATCGAAAAGATGGGATCAACTACTACCTGCAGTATTATGGGCATACCGGACTACCTACAAGGTAACAACAGGATTGAAACCTTTCAAATTAGCTTATGGCTTAGAAGCAATAGCACCAATGGAGATGGTTATACCAAGTTTACGAGTAGCCATTACCCAGAAACTGCTACCGGAAGACTCACTGACATTTCGGTTGGACACACTCAGAGAGTTAGACGAACACCGATGGCTCAGTTTTTTAACCATGCACGAAGTTCAATTAAGACAGGCAAGAACGCACGATCGAAACCTGAAAACTCCTGTGTTTTCGATCGGACAGCTTGTACTTTTCTATAATGCAAAGTCCAACAGATCCGCAGGCAAATTCAAATTACGGTGGTTCGGCCCTTACAAAATCTCAGAGCAAATCGGGCCAGCAACTTTTTGGTTGACTACGTTGACCGGAAATCCACTTCCAAAAGCAATCAAACGGCTCAAAGCTGCGGCCGTATCAAAGCGCTATTAATCCTCATTAAATCATTCGGCGGTGGATCACATTTTTTTTGGTTTTACTTTTCATTATGTTCTTTCTTTTCTTTTCTTAAATAGCCGTGTTTTGTCATAAGCCGCCCTCCTTACCATTTACTCAAGCATGCACGCCAAATTAAAAATAATATCATTCTAGCACTGCACAATGATAACCATCAATCCCTACCCCCCACCGTAATATTGGTACTTAAGCTCTTTGGTTACGCCAAAAAAACGCTATTGTGCTCTTGTGATTGTGATTGTGTTTTTTGTGTATCCGTGCTCTGTGCTCTGTGTATTCGTGTTCGCGTGCGCAATGGAAGCATTGGCGAACTACACGACTTTTTGTGATGGTATCCCTACCGAGGTAGGAGAATACCTGCGTATCCGAGGGCTGGCTAACTTCGCTGAGCTCCCTTAGCACTCTGTGGAAGCCCATCCCTTCTTCGCACAAATTATCCCAGCCATCGCCCAATCTCCCATCGCTGAACGACAATGGCTCTTCCCTTCACTACCATCTAGAACCGTAATAACCTTCCAGGCCTTCACCGAAGCCTTCCGCCTCACTCCACAAGGCCGCGAGAATGGCCCCAGTATCCCCGTAGCCCGCATGACCGAACTCTTCCCGCGCCATTCATCAAATGAATACGCCATTCTCTGCCGCCCCGAACCTGAAAGAACTGCATTACAGTTCTTAGTCGCAATCCTTAACCTCCAAAAACGCACATACGATATCTCCCAACCATTCTATTCCGCCATCGACCTTGCCGCACGAGAACCCGTTAATTTCGCCTCGTTTTTCTTTCACCGAATCTATAAGGAGTGTGTCGCCATAGTGAAACAAATCAACAAAGGAACCACCTCTCGATCCAGACTTCCCCACATCCTTTCTTTTCTCTTCCCAACCATACTCGCCGCTCAACCACCACCACGAGGACCAGTTTTAAGGCACGAAGAGTCAGTTCAACTACTAGAAGATGAGGAAGAAGAAGATGAAGAAGAGCTCAATCAGTTGTTCCGCAGAAAACGTATCAGGATTAGCTCCTCAGAAAGTGAAGCACAAGGTTCAGCAGGAAAGGATAAAGATGATGATAAAGAAGACGAGAAGCAAGAAGAAGAGACGTTTCATGATACTGCCACCTCAATGCATAATGAATCGTCGATTGAGCAACAAGAACAACAAGATCAAGTAGAAACGGAAATAATTTCGACCGAAAAAGAATCAGAACAACAGAAAAATGAGCAGCAATCCAATCAAGATGCACTAGACAAGCTACTGAAGGTCGTGGAATCTACAGAAGCACACAATGCAGAAACAAAACAAATAAACGAGGTAACTACTGACTCTGCTCTCCCCAAAACCCCGCCTACTAACCCCATCTCCCCACCGGAACCATACCGCAGCCCCATCAAGCCCAGTCACCACACCGGAACTTCTGAAGCCTCTACATCCTCCCTTAACTATTCACCTCCAAACTCACAACAACTCCTCGCCGGAACCTCGTCACAACCTCGTCCTCCCCTTCCACCAATTTTTTCGGAACTAGAAAATATGGGTCACCTTTTAATTAATCTATCCCAACAACTGCCGCAACACCTGAAGCACGCCAGAGACAGTGCCCGAGAAGAATTCCAAAGGAAATTGGAAATAATGGAGGCGGATATCACCCCTCTTCAGGAAGAATTACAAGCAGCAAGAGCAGAAAATCATGCACTACAAGAGCAGATCAAGCAGCTACAGGCTACACTTCAAGTACAAGAAGAGAGCTCAAGCCAGAGAGATAAGGCAATGGCTACAAAAGAAGAAATGCTGATAGCTGTCGATGCGGAAATAATACAGTTAAAACAAACACTCAAAGATACCGAAGATACAAGAATAGCACTAGGAAACCTACTGGAAGAAACAAGAGTCCAGTTGCAGGACACAATACAGAAATATCAAGAGCAGCAAAGAGAAGCAAAGCAGGCAGTGGATGAGTTACAAAGAGCAAAAGAATCCTTAGACGATGTCAACAACATGCTGAAACATCAACTAAACAGAGAATCTAAATATCAGAAGGATTTAGCAAATGGCCGCAGAGAACGGGATGCTTACTACCAAACCATAGAGTTCCAAAACCAACAGTTTGGAAGATTAGATAATCAGGTACGCAACCAGAAAGACAGAATCAACGAGATGTAAAAACAAGTAACGGACATGAAGACAGCAAGAGACGCGGCATTATCAAACGATTTTTATTTACAGGAGACCTTTTTGCAAACACAGGCCGAAATTTTGCTTACTGAAGCCATCACACTTAGTTCCGTTAGAGTAGATGCGCAGATTTTGAACCTGATACCCTTAAACAATTATTAGAAACACTTAAGAAAAAAATAGCCCGCACATTTAGACTAGCAAGAAATATGTATCTAGAAGGAATCGTAGAGGAACAATGAATTTTGTAATAAAAATCACTTGCGGGTTCGAGTCCACCGTGCGTGCCAGTGTTAGACGGCCGCCAGAATAGGACAAATGTATGCCGGATGTAACGGAGTTCCTTGAATTACGCGCAAAAAATTGGTACGTGCATTCTGTAAACGTCTTTTTAAAGTAATGGAAAAAGAGTGATCGAGACCCGTTTTTTTTGTCTCAGAAGTTGTTTGAGTACTGTCTGAGTGGTGTGGTGTCATCAAGATATTGAATCATATTCCTATGTTGTTCTGTTCAGTCTGTTCGTCTATTCCTACTGTAGTGCAGAATAATGAACGTGTAGTATCAAGTGTGCATCTGTTGTTGACAGTTGTGTTCTGTATTCACTGTTGATTCCGTTCACAGGGAAGGACTAATATCGATAATAGTATGAACTGCGAGTTGGAGCACTGATAAGCTTGGTGATGAGTTAAATTGTGATTAGTATGACGGTTGATTGAGTTCGGCATACGGTAAGCCTGTACACCCTCTGGTATGGTCGTATGCCTGATTACTATCTGGTATACATGTCTGTCCTGAAGAAGTGTGTAGTGATTCGCATAAGTTTAGTAAGTTGAGTAACTCTATTAGTCTGCAAGTCAGAACCAGACTACTGCTCCGTTACCATAGCAGATTAGTTTGTAAGTTCGGCGTCCTACTACGCAGAAACAATTACTCGTCAGTTAAAACTAAGTATCTGAGCTAAGACGCGATAAGAGTATTTGTGGTTATGTAAGGATTTGGGACAGTAGTACAAGGCCTCTGTCTAACAGACCCCTACCACTCCCAAGAACCTACTTGATTTGACAACGCCTTTCGGTAATTGAAAGTTTAATATAGTTTATGGTGAACCTCTATTTTATGTTAAATACTTGCTCGGTACGATTTCGGCTAGTTATTAAAACAGCGTACTGTGTAACATTTAACAGAAGATAGCTACTCAAATGCCAAAAAGGGAAGCCAGAAAAGGGGAAGCTTATGATAGTAAGAAACAAACTAAGAAAGTGATAGTGACCGATGGAGAAGAGAGATGTACGTATATTGGAAAAGACGTGTCACATGAAGAGGAAGAAAAATTGATAGCTCTAATCAGAGAATATTGAGATGTATCTACACAGACCTACAAGGACCTGAAGGGAGTATATCCATGCATTTGTTCCCATAGAATCCCAATGACACCTGATGCAAGAGTATGGAAGTCTACATAGATGATTTATGCACCTATTCAAGCTAGAGAAGTGAACACATTCTAGAATTACGAAAGATATTTGAGAAATTTCGACAATATCGAGTGTGCTTGAATCTTGAACAACACATGTTTATGGTAAGACAAGGAAAAATCCTAGGACACATTGTATCTAAGAATGGAATTTCCATTGATGAAGATAAGATTAAGGTAATCCTAGAATTGCCTAGACCATAAAATGCAAAGGAAGTACGAGTCTTTATGGGTCATTGTGGATATTATCATAGATTTATCCACATGTATGCCATAGTCACTAAGCCACTATATGGATTATTAACGCAATTCACTTGGACGGATGAGTGCAAAAAAGCATTTAATGAATTGAAACAACAACTAAGTACAACACCTATATTGAAGATACCCAATTGGAATAAACCATTCCATATCCATGTAGATGCATCTAATTATGCAATAGGATGCATATTAGCTCAACCCACAGATGAAGGAAAATTAGAGCATCCTATCGCATAAGCAAGTAGACAACTCAACCAGGCAGAAAAAAATTATACCACCACACAATGAGAAGGTTTAGGAATGGTGTACATAGTGAAGAAATTTAGACATTACCTCCTAGCTAAAAAATTCAGCTTCTTTATCGACCATCAGGCCTTATTGTACCTAGTGAATAAGCCCTGTAATATGGGAGGGCTAATAAGATGGTTTCCATTACTGATGGAGTTTGGTTTTGAAGTAGCGGTCAAAAAAGGAAATACTCATGTGAGAGCGGATCATTTGTCTCGATTAACACATGGAGAACCACCCAACGGAGCTGCATATTACCTACCTGACACGTACTTATTCAACCTAGAAGTATGTCCAAAATGGGCAAAAAAGTTGATTCCTATACTCACACATGGACCACATCATAGAATCAACAAAGATGATAAAAACTTATTTCGACAATCACGTAATTTTCACATTGTGGCAGGAAGTGTGTACTATAAAGAACCAAATGGCGTATTGTTGAAATGTGTAGAAGAGTAAGAACTTAATCGATCAAGCTCATGTGAATCGATGGAAAATTCATAAAGGAGCCTGTGGAAAGTTAAGTGAATTAAAACGATTGGGAGTGTACTGGCAAGATATGCCAAAGAACGTATATGAATATATTGGCAATTGCCAAGAATGCCAAGAAAATACTCCAAAAGACCATACATCATTAAAATTCTCTACCATAGCACCAGAATGGAGAAGGGCATTGGTCAAGTTCCTGAAAACATGAGAGCACGAAGAAGGAGCGAATCTAGCAAGAAAGCGATCTCTCGAAGAAATGAGCAAAGATTATACTATAATGGGGAAGCAATCATTCAAAAGTGCAAAGGACAATTAGCTATGTCTATGTTGATTAAAGAAGCATTTGGATGGGAGAAAGATGGGAACACTGACCTAAAGGATGAAATCCATGGAAGGAAGACTTGCACATTCATGAACATCAATCGTGTGGATATTGAAGAAGAGGTCAAGCTCGTACTCCAACATTTCTGTTTTCCTAACATGCACTCATACACAGCACCACAAAAGTTCATAGTACAGTTACTATCTCATGCCACCAAACAAATTGGCAACCAAGTGAATCTAACACCCTATGTCCAAGAACGTTTATTCGAAGCCAAGAAGCAATGGGGTCAAAAGAAGTTCCTAAATGGAAGTGTGGATTTGACAATCTTGATCTATCATGCATTAGGCACTAGGGATCACCTTAAGGAAATGCCTTCAATAGTGGAAATGGCAAGGTATGCAAAACCAACCACCATTCCAAGAACTAAGAAAGGTGTGAAGATGATCGAGGAGGCTAGAACAAGCTCTCAACCAAGGATGAGAGGTGCAAAAAGATTAAGAGAAGTGTTGAAGGTAGAAGAAGCACTTCCTTCATCCAAAAGAATACATGTACTTCTGAGAATGAAAATCGAACAGACTAGGCCTAGCACAGAAGAAGAGCTAAAGGAAGCTATGGAGGATACTCACAGATTCATGGAAGGACAAGTTAACCTGCCAATACAAGGGCACCACTATCATCAAGAGCATGCAAAGACCATACAAGGAAATAGAATAACAAAATTCCACAGATATAGAGAACCAGCATTGGTGAACTCTAGTTCATCTTCTCAAGTCCAAGAAGAACATGAACCATCCCCGATGAATGTAGACATTAGGAGTGAATCAAAAGATGATGGTAAATGGGATGAGATAAATCAAGTAAAGGATTCGTTTGAAGTAGAAGACACAAAATTGGATAAAACACAGGAGAATACAGTCATAGAGACAACAATGGAAAGATCATCACAAGGAGATGTCCATATACTCATGATGAATCAATAAATATAGATTCAATTTACGTAGATCCACCTGGACAGTGACACCGCGATAAAGATGCCAAAGGAAGAAAAAAATCATGAAAAGGTGGAAGAACCTGAAGTGTTTATGCCCATAAGGATTGTAGTAGAGCCTTCTCCACTAGATGTAATGTTTCAAGGAAGTGCTACAAAGCCTACTACACATGAAGTAAAAAAAACTCATATCTACCTGCAAATTAGACAGCCACATAACAAAACTCATAAACTCATATCTACCTGCAAATTAGACAGCCACATAACAAAACAATACATGTGGGAAAGGAAAAATATGTACTCACAAGTGAGGCACCAAGCATCCTGCAAACATGGCTGAATATAGATGTGGCACAAATCAAACCTGTAGTGAAACAACTGATTCAAATGGTTATGGATACTCAACAACAACTATTGGAAGCGGATAGCAATTATGACAAGGCATAAGTGGAACAAAATCAGTTCGAATCATTAAGTGGAAAGCTATCTATGCAGGTGTTACAAGTTCAACAGGCACTAAGGAAAGGGAGACAAATGAGGCTATGGAAAAGTGAAATATACTCACTGAAGCAAATCAAAAGTTGCAAGACCATATTACAGAACTTCAAAGTAAGTATGGATCCAGTGAAGCAAAGAAGACACGATTGATTGCCAGAAGCAAACTTCTAGAGACACAAATCGAGGTATACATGGATGAAGTAGATAACCTCAGAAATACAAATAAAGAACTCATGATTTCCATTTTGTTCAATCAATTGGTAGAGGCAGAAGAAATTACACCTAATAATACACAGGCATTGGAAGCTCAAATCGCAAGGTATGAAGATCAACTAAAACAAGAGCAGGCACAAAGAGAAGAATGGGAAAAGAAACATATGCATGATATAAATGAGCTAAAAAAAAGATGGAAGATTGTTGAAGCTAAAACGATAGAGAAATGTAGAGAAGATGCAGATCAAATGGAAGCTATAGGTGAAGAAATCCTAAAGAACAAAGAAGCACTCACAATAGCGACTAGTGAAATCATGAAAAAGGATGAAATCATTGAAAACCTAAAGGTTCAATTAGCACAACAGATTCCAATTCGGACACCAATAGTTCCAAGCTCCCAAGCAGCTACTGTGGAAACTGAGGTACGTCCTCTTTCTCATGCCATGCATCATTCACCTATAAAGGAAGAAGTAGAGTCAAGCACTGATAGAAATAAACGGGCTATTGCAGAACTAAGCCGTGATGAGAGGCCACTACTAGTGTCCTAGCTTACAGAGCAGTTTGAAGATCAGGTAGTAAAGGTAATGAAGGAGGTAAAGATGGAAAGTGAAAATTTTGAGCAACTTTTGAAACCATTCAACATACCTTATGGCTTATTAAAAGAGGAAACTAGACAGTATATCAAGAAAGCTACATAGAAGGAACTTGATCATGATCTATAGTTCAAAATGTACACATTTTCTTATACTCACGAAGAATTTGGCAAGGAAGATCCGGTATGGAGAAGAAAATTTTTGGAAAAGAATTTGACATTATGAGTGCACTGGGAATCAGCACCATACATACTCCAAATCAATCCATCTTTTTCCTAGTCCCTAGAAGACGCACGTGGATGCAATTTTGGGAAGCACAATGCTAGGGTATAGTAAATAATCAATGGCTAAACTATCCATTGTTGTTGAGTCCACCGCATAATTACTTATCGATGGAAGAAAACATGGTACAAACAATTGAATTTTGGTTATCCAAATATGCTACAGTACCGGACTTAGCCAACAAGATGACAAATCAAATATTAAGCATGCTCCTTATAGTTTTGAAAGTCTTTAAACACGTAGGATAAATACATTTTTGAACTTTATTCACATCAATCAACGAGCAGATGCACTCATTTTTTACTTATCTACTACCCCAGGTGGACTTACCATAATTGCTATGTACTCTAGATAAATGTTCCTCCCAATTCCATACATGTAGACATTCGAGGAAGCTTTCTTTACATGCTTTCTTCAGGTGGATTCAGAAACTTTTGTAAAAATGAGTTTGAATTTAAATGCTAGGCTGGTGGCCTACCATTTGAGCTTCTTTGCAAATCATAGACAAGCACCAGATGATGGAGTGAAGTTAGCACAACGAAAGGAGCTAATGATATGTGAAGCAAATTTGCTAAATCAAAGAGAGCAAAAGTCATCCAAATATACTCACATCGCCACAAAAAGCCTATGGGGCATGACAAAGTACAGGAGGAGGGACGTGTGGAGGGAGAATCAAGTAAGAAAAGAAGAAGAATAAGAAAATAAAACAATAGATCGACTCATTAAAAAGAAATCACCCTCTGCCCAAAGCCCCGTAGGGGCATGCATCAGGCTGGAATGCCAAAGAAGCACATCTTGAGGAGTGGAAACAAAGAATTACAATAGGACCTTTCAAGGGGAGGCTATACACAAAGGACTTCAGATCGGATAAGTAACAAATTATCTGAAGGTCCTAACTATCCCCTCAACCATTAGGTGTGTGCGGTTGAAAGAAATGAACAGGCTAAAGAAAAACACTAGGTCCCGAAGGATGTGAAAGAAGATTTAAAGACGAAACCTTTGAAGCATCAACCAAAAGACAAAAACTAATGGAATGTTGACCAAAAGGTGCATGAGGTAAAAAGAAGTAAATAGGCTCTAGAAATACAATAGGGTCAAATGGATAAGAACAAAGAAATATCCGAAGACCAAAAGCTAGAAGGAGGGAGAGGCTGATAAGTTGAAGAGGGTGACTAAGAATATCACATTCTTAGCCACTAGATGCATGCATGGCAACCCGAATTAACACAACAACCCCGATTTATGAATGTAAGGAAGACCAAGGGGATTACAGAAGCAAAGGACTTAGATCGGATAAGATAACAAATCCACTGAGAGTCCTAACCACTTCTTCGACCACTAGGTGCATGTATTAAAGAACTATGAGCAAGTCGCAAACAAAGAAGCAAAGCCTGTCAAGGGACTATAGAGACAAAGAGGGGGAGAGTGTTGCAAAGAAAAGAAGCACAAAAGAGCAGCCCTGACAAGTTTTCAAATGTTAGGCATAATTTTTTCTTCTTCAAATTCCTTTGAAAATCCCTTGAAGCCATGTAATGCACTAGAGGGTATATGTCACTTTGTGACTCTTGTAAAGAAATTTTTTCCATTGTGAGAATTGATGTAGAATTTTGAATTTTCCTCTTTCCTCCTCATTGTCTTCTTCTTCAAGAGCTTTTCTGTGTGTGCAATGATTGAAATGTGTGTGTAGGACTATTATCTACTCGAGGAATTTTTTGCCTTCAACGGTAATGCCATTCTCGACTTTGGAATCCACATTTTCCTAGCTTTGGTGCTTGGAAGGTCCTTCCAGAATCTCCTTGTGTGTTTCTAGAGCTATTTGGATTCTCTATGCTTTCACTATCCACTCGTATCTTTGCATGGTAGGAACTCTATTTTGTTCACCTGGTGGTATTTTCTTAATGGGCGTTCTTTGTCTCCTAGAAGGTTTCCTGTATTGACTTCGATCTCAAGGTAGAGTTTGTGGCTGCTCCTTGGTGGTCTTGATTGCTGTCTTGGGTATCCATATTTGATTCCTTGAAAGTTGAGATGCTCTCAATTTCTTTGGTATCAACACTTGCATCATTTGTATGGACCCATCTTTGATCGCTTGGTTAGGTCATCGTCTCCTTCAGTTGAATCTTTGGTTCTCTTTCACTTGATTTTTTGTAGTTGTCTAACCGATCCTTGCAAATCCATATTTGATGCATTCTTTTTCTCGCGGATGGATGAATTGATGGCAATTCTATTTTTGGTTGTGGGGCTCTCAATCTCTTGCCAGTAATAAGAACCTTACTTGTTCCCTCAGGTTGGCTAGATGGAGATGAAGTGCGTAGTTGAGTATCATGTGTAAGAAGATTAGGGGTTTATGGGTTTGGGTGAGAATCGGAAGCTAGTTGATTAGGGCTAGACAATGGTATAGATTCACATGCATGCATACATTTTCTATCGTTAAACTTCACGTTGGTCGTCTTTAGAGGTTTCTCATCTAGTAGGCTAAAGACTTCTCTCTTTCCAATCTTTGCGGATATGTAGCCTAAGGCTAATTGGATTTTCACTTCAAATTCATATATCCAATCTTGACCTAATGTTGATTCCTCTAATAGATCCTCATCCTCACAGACTTTTGTTGCATTGAATTGTTACCCAAATGCATAGATAGGAAGACTTCCCCTAAACATTCAATGGTGTTTCCTTCTATGCCCATCATATATGCCTTAATTGGCTTAAGTGATGCATTTAAGTGTCGTGCTAATGAAAAGTGTATGAAACTTAATGCTACCTTGGTATCAATCAATGCATCCACTAAGTGGTATTCTTAGTTCCTATTCCTAGATTCAAGTAGGGTTTCCTGACGTGTCCTCCTATAGTCTTGGTTTCCGATGCCCTATAGTTGGCTATGGGAATTGGATCCTCTCCTTGTCAATATCTTTCATCTCTCTCTCTCTCTCTCTCATCCATGCTTTTTGCTTTCGTATGTGTCCTAATGCTTCAAGTCTCGCTTCTTCTCTAATTCTCTCATCCTCTTCCCTTTGGTTCTTTGCCTTTAGAAGTCTACTCATGCTCTCATCCATTAAGGGTTCTAAATATTTCTTCACGTGACAATCACTTATATAATTAGGTAGAAATTTTTCGTCTAGGGTGTCTAGGTTCACTACTGCACTGGTAGAAATATGGTTGATTACCAACGGTCCATGTCCTCGCTTTTGTAGTTTTTTAGCATGTTGCGTTAAAGTGTATACTAGGACTAAATCACCATCTTTGAGCCCCTTATCTTTATTATGAGCATCATAATATGACTTTTGTCACCTCTTTGCTACATAAATACCTACTACTACTACTACTTGTAATCTAGTCTCATGCAATCTTTCAATTTGATCCAATTGTTGGGACAATTCATGTCTGGTCCACTCATATTTCACAGCTACTCAAACAATAGGAATCAAGAAATCAATTGTTAAGATTGAATTTTGACCATATACTAGATTGAATGGTGTTGTGCATATAGTGGTCTTGTATGCAACTTGAAAAGCCCGTAAAGCATGATGTAATTGTTTATCCCAATCTGATCATCTATTATTCACAATCTTAGTTAAAATGGTACATAACACCTTATTGGAACTTTCTTCCTATCCATTGGCTTATGGGTGATATAGGGCTGATTTCTTGTGAATTACTAGGAATTCATTCATCAAAGTTTCTATTATTTTGTTAATGAAGTGTGTGTCTTAATCACTCACAATTTCAATGGCTAACCCGAACCTTATAAATTTGTTTTTGAAGAGAGACTTGGTAGTAGTTCTTTCATCCTTCCTCTTTGTGGCCTTTCCTTCCACCCATTTGGTTAAATAGTCCATGGCTACTATTATGTACTCAGCATGACAACCTCTAGTAGGTGGGCTAATTGGTCCAACAAAATCTATACCCCACTTAGTGAAGGCTCTAGCACTAATCATAGGTTGCAGTGGCATTTCTTCTCTCCGAATGGGGTATTTTGTTCTTTGACATGCATCACACCTTTCGACATACGTTGTCATATCCTCATACAAAGTTGGCCACATAATCTGACAAAAAGAATCATTTTGCGATTTTATCTATCAAAACATGACCTCCGACTGCTTTGGTATAGGCCATCTCCAAAACATAGATATACTCATCTTCATGTACGCATAATCGTAGCTCATTGTCCTATCCACGTTTAAAAAGTTGTTTTCTTATAAGGGTATAATCTTTACTTTGCTCCTCCAAAGCATGTTTTGTTGTTAGGTTTGCCCATTTTGGGTATTCATGTGTCTATAAAAATTTCACTAAAGGTAAACTCCATCTAGGTGCTATTGTGGAATAGCATAGGATAGAGTTTTCCTCTCGCCTTTCCTCTTGACATGTGTGACAATTTGTTACGTGCGAATGAGAATCTTTGTGCATCTCTCGCCAATGAATTCCTAACCTTCTTAGTTCTTGTAACGGATCACTGATACTTAGATGCTCCTTCCATGGATTTATGTGGGCATGTCTCAACCAAGTCTCTTATTCATCCTCATCCTCAGTAGAAGTCCACTAGAATCTTGTTTATATAGGCTTCCTACTACAATGTAAAGATTCCTAGTTTCCCATATCTATTGGGTTTTACTTGAGTTAATTCTATGATGAGGTCCATGGGTGAGTATAGGTATCCATTTTTTAGTCCAATGTGGAAAAACTTCCAAGTTAAGAAGATAGGTGTTAAGCAGATCATCCGCAACTCCAGTTGGGGGTTCTCCATGAGTCATTCAAGATAGATGATCGACTCTAACATGCATGTTTCCTTTCTTGACCACTACTTCAAAATCAAATTCCATTAAGAGCAAAAACCATCTTACTGATCTTCCAATGCCCGAGGGCTTATTAACTAAGTATAACAAAGCCTGGAGATCAATAAAGAATTTAACTTTGTTTTCCAATAAGTAGTGTCTTAATTTCTTTACAGCATAAAACATTCCTAATCCCTCTCGTTGAGTGGTGTTGTAATTATGTTTGGCTTGGTTGAGCTTCCTATTAGCATAGGCTATGGGGTGATTGAGTTTCCCTTCATTTGTACACTGCACTAAGATGCATCCTATGGAAAATTTAGAAGCATCCACGTGGATATGGAATGGCTTATTCCGATTCGGTACTTTTAGAATGCGCGCTGAACTCAGTCTGCTTTTCAACTCATTAAAGGCTCTCTCACAATCTTCAGTCCCATTGAACTGAGTCAGTAAGCCATATAGAGGTCGGGCAATTATTGTTGGAGCAGGACAATCAACAATTGGTGATTATATAAAGTCTAGAAGTGAAGAAATGAAGAAAATATTGAAGTCCAACTTCATGAAGTAAAGAGAAGATTTAGATAGCAAAGTTCTTTAAAACATATGTACATTAGCTTTGTAGATACTTCAATATACTTGAAGTAATGACGAATCAATAATCTTATGTATATATAGATACATGTAGATGGTTGTATTAGATGAATGAGATGAAGCATAGATGAATAGATGATGTGCATTAGATGTATCATCCATCACATGTATGAAGAGTTGAATAGAAAGTATGTTCAGAGAGTTGCGCGTCAATCTTTTCTCTAGTTCTCCTTCTGTGTTTGATTTCATCAGAAATCCTTTTGTACACATCTAATTCCATAGTTAACCTATCTATGGTTAAAGCTTGAGAGTTCAATTCCAAACAGACTAAGAGAATTTTGTGTAGGAACATCTATATGTGAGAAAGTGTTGAGTGTCTTCTAAAATAGGCACAGTTTCGATGGTCAAAGAAATGATCAGTTCTTAGTTTATTTACACAAATGAGGAGTCAAAAACTAAGTTGGAAGGTAAGCCATCTATGGCTAAAAGCATTTGCTTAAAAGGATTCTAGATTGGGAAAACTATGTGTTAGAAGTTGCAGCGGTCAAAATCGACTCTATAGGAAGGCAATTTCAGACATAGGTAGATTGTTTGAAACAGTTCTCATAATCTACTGAAGCTCTTGAAGTGTTTTAACTTGGAGGAGGTGCGGATAGTCTAGATGACACACTCTACAAAGTTTCATCAGAAACTTTACACAAATGATTAATCAATGAGTGATTAATCTGCAGCACACTTTCTGTGAAATGACTTTTTCACAGTTAGCTAATTTCTTGATAGTTTGGTGATTGTCTTCCAAAATTGGTTGGAGTTTAAAGTTATGCTTGATATAGAGGTGGTCTAACATCAAGAATAGCTTGTTCTTTTGGAGAGTAACACTCTCCATCAGTGGTATGAGAGCAGGAGTTATCAGATTGAGAAAAAGAAGACCCCGACTGCTGCAGATATACAAATTTCACATCTTGGAGGCTCAAAAGGATAAAGTGTGGAAGAAAGACTGAAGGAAGACACATAAAGGTTATCAAAAGGATCAGAAGGAGCAACATTCGAAGCAAAGGTACATTCATTCCTTATAAGGATTAAGGATTTGATAGTACAGGTGAAGAAAGGATGGGAGATAGTCTCCAAATTGAGAAGTTGGATAGAGAGAACTATCCAGCTTGGTCTATGAGAATGGAAGCTCATCTTATGAGCAAAGATCTGATTGGATACATCACAGGAGAGGAAGAAAAGCCGGAGTTCAAAGATCCTAGTGTTCCAACTAGGGAGGAGCTTGCAGATATAAAGATTTGGATGAAGAAGGATGCTCAAGCAAGGAGCATAATCTACATGGCAGTGAATGATTATTTGCTTCCTCATATCGGAGGACTTGAAAGTGCAAGTGACATTTGGAATGCTTTGGAAGAGCATTTCCAGAATACAACCAAATCAAGGAAAGCTTCATTATGGACAGAATTTACTACATTCAAGAAGAAGGCTTCACAATCAATATCTGATTATGTGACAAAGATGAAAGACATTGCTGATTCTTTAGGTGTAGTTGATGAAGATATTGAAGAAGATAAGTTGGTAAGACAAATTCTCACAGGGCTAAAAGGAGATGAGAAGTGGAAGCCTTTTATTTTGTCTATAGAACTTTCATTAGATCATTTCACTCCTGATTTAAATCAATTGTTAGGACATATGCTAACTTTTGAGAATGATATCAAAGGAGATGTTGATAAGAGTGTAGGTCATGCAATGTATTCTAAAGACAAGAAGAAAGCTAGCAAAGGAAAGCAACAATCAGTTGAAGATGAAGGTACTCCAAGTCAAGCAAACTTCCTAAGAGGAAGAGGAAGTGGCAGAAGTAGAGGAAGAGGCAGAAATAACAAAGATAATGTCAGAGCTTGTTGGATATGTGGTAAGACCAATCATCTATCTCATGATTGTTGGCATAATAATCAAAGCAATGGTAATTTTAATCAAAACTTTAATCAAAGAGGAAGAGGTGGCAGATATCAGAGGAAACTTTAGAGGTAGAGGTGGTAGGAATTCTTTTGGAAGAGGTGGAGGAAGAAACTTCCAAAATCAATCCTATAATAACACCTACTACAATTATGCATCAGATCAGAGAGAAGATTAACCTCTTATTATGAATGCAACATTGGAAGCCTCACATGAAGACATGAGAGTATTTTATATTGAATCAGGATGTAGCAATCATCTGAGTGGAAATATTGCTTTGATGAGTGATCTAGATCATAAGGCAATCAATCACACAGTTCAAAGAGGTGATAATACAAAGCACAAAGTAAAGTCAATTGGTTCCGTTAAAGCCAAAGATGGAAGTACTCTCTTGAGTAAGGCTCTATATGTTCCTACATTTCCAAAGAACTTGATCAGTGTAGGACAAATTAGGGAAAAAGGATATGAGGTAAGGTTCACTAATGATGGAGTTTATGTTGAAGACCCTAGTCAAGGGTATAAACAAATTGTTACAGGAAAGAAGGAAGGAAGGCTCTTCACACTAAAGATACAAGGTAATGTTGGACATGCTATGTTTACATATGGAGAGCAAAAGGTGTCTGAAGTGGATCTTTGGCATAAAAGACTTGGACACTTTAATGAAAGAGGTATCAAAGAAATGGTTAACAATGGTTCAATGCTTGGATTGCCTAATGTTGCAGGTCAACATATGACATACAGATGTGAAGCATGTCAGTTAGGTAAGGCTCATAAGCAATCATATAAGAAGCATGGTTTCATGTATTTAGAAAGACTTGAATTGGTACATACAGATGTGTGGGGTCCTTCAAAGGACTTCAGTATAAATGGTTCAAGATATTATGTCATATATGTTGATGATGCTACTAGGTGGATTACAATCTATGTGATCAAAGACAAATCAGAGGTGTTTAACACATTTAAACACTATCATGCATATGTAGAAAGAATTACAGGTCAAAAATTGAAGAGGTTAATGTTAGATGGAGGGGGAGAGTATTTCTCTAATGAGTTCAGTGATTATTTGTGGAATGTAGGTATAAAGAGAGAGGTTACTTGCAGGTACTCTCCTCAACAAAATGGTGTAGCAGAAAGAAGAAATAGGACTCTTGTTGAGTTTGCAAGGTCAATGATGAAGGAGAAAAATTGTCCCAATTATTTGTGGGCTGAGGCTGTAAATATAGCTACTTATTTGGTCAATAGGTTACCATGTAAAGCCTTGCAGGGTATGACACCATATCAAGCTTGGTGGGGTAAAAGACCTACCTTGGATCATTGTAAAATATTTAGATGTTTGGCATATGCATATGTGCCATCACAATTGAGGCATAAATTCGAACCTAAAGCAGAGAAGTATGTATTCATTGGTTATGATGACAAGCAGATGGGTTATAGGTTGTGGAGTCCATCCACAAAGCAATTCCTTGTGTCTAAGGATGTTACATTTGATGAGCAAGGTACTTGGTATGCAGGTACACTTAATGTTCATGCAGATGTTGAAGAAGTTGTGAATCAAAAGAGAGGTAAATCAAAGGAGAGGAGAACAATGAAGTATAGGTTGAAGTTGAAGAAGTGCCAAGGTTTGATCCAGAATGTGATGAACCAGAAACTTCAAGAAGTGGAGAGCTCATAAGATCATCTAGGCACAAATGGCAACCTACAAGGTATAGCTATGATACTTCATTCTTGACTACTAAAGATTATGCTTACATGGTAAAAGCAGATGAAGATCCATCCACATATGATGAAGCCAAATGGAAGAAGAATTGGGAAAAAGCTATGCAGGAAGAATATGATGCATTGATGGAAGATGAGACTTGGGATTTGGTTCCTAAACCAAATAGTCAGAAGATTATTGGATGTAAATGGGTCTACAAAACAAAAAGGTTTGTAGATGGAAGTATATCTAGGTACAAAGCCAGGCTTGTTGTAAAAGAATATGCACAAACATATGGTGTGGACTATGATGAAACTTATAGTCCTGTTGCAAAGATGACAACCATAAAGACTCTCATAGCAATTGCTGCTTGCAAAGGTTGGAAATTATCTCAATTAGATGTGAAGAATGCATTTTTAAATGGTTTTATTTCAGATGAAGTCTACATGGAACAACCAGATGGTTTCAAAGATCAAGTGTATCCAAATCATGTGTGTAAGCTCAAGAGAGCTCTGTATGGGTTGAAGAGGGCCCCAAGGGCATGGAATTATAGGCTTGTAAAGTTCTTGAAGGAACTTGGATTTCAAGCTTCAAAGGCAGATAGTAGCTTGTTAGTCAAAGCAAGTGAGGATGGATTTATTTATGTTTATATTTATGTTGATGACATAATACTAACAGGAACAGATGACAAAGGAATACACATGATAAAGAAGAGATGGAGAAAGAGTTCAAAATCAGTGATTTGGGAAATTTGTCATTCTTTTTAGGAATGGAGATTTCATATACTCAACATGGAGTATATGTAACTCAAGAAAGGTATCTGAAAAATTTGCTAACCAAACTTAAAATGGAAGATTGCAGGATAGCACCAACTCCAATGGAGGTGAATCATAGATTGAGTAGATATGGAGGAGAGGAATTCAAATATATGAAGATCTATCAGAGTTTGGTGGGTAGCGTGATTTATGCTACATTAACAAGACCTGACTTATCATATGCAGTTGGAGTTCTATCTCAGTTCATGCATTGTCCTAGAAAGGAACATTGGATTGCAGGACAAAGAGTACTTAGGTACATCAAGGGCACACTTCAAGAAGGTCTGTATTATGGATTTACTTCAGTTACAAGAGTCAAAATATACAGTGATGTAGATTGGGTAGGTAGTTCTGATGATATAAGATCAACACATGGATACTTGTGTTATGTGGGAGATAAGCTAATTTCATGGTGCTCCAAGAAGCAACATACAGTTGCTTTATCATCTACAGAAGCAGAATACAAAGGCATGGTAGAAGGTACAAAGGAAGTAATATGGTTAAAGACTCTTATGAAAAGTTTTGATATTGTTCAAAGTACTCCTATCATTTGTAAAGACAATATGAGTTCTTTATATTTGGTAGCAAATCCTGTGTTCCATGCTAGAACTAAACATATTGAGATTCAGTATCATTTTCTGAGAGACAAGGTTGTTGATAAAGAAATAGGAGTTATGCATACTCCTACAAAAGATCAACTTGCAGATATGATGACAAAAAGCTTGGATGGACCAAAGTTGCAGAGGTTTAAAGATATGGCAGGAATAAAGAAGATGCAGGTAATCACAATTGATGATTGAGGGGGAGCTGTTGGAGCAGGACAATCAACAATTGGTGATTATATAAAGTCTAGAAGTGAAGAAATGAAGAGAAGATTGAAGTCCAACTTCATGAAGTAAAGAGAAGATTCAGATAGCAAAGTTCTTTAAAACATATGTACATTAGCTTTGTAAATACTTCAATATACTTGAAGTAATGACAAATCAATAATCTTATGTATATATAGATACGTGTAGATGGTTGTATTAGATGAATGAGATGAAGCATAGATGAATAGATGATGTGCATTAGATGTATCATCCATCAGATGTATGAAGAGTTGAATAGAAAGTATGTTCAGACAATTGCGCGTCAATCTTTTCTCTAGTTCTCCTTCTGTGTTTGATTTCATCAGAAATACTTTTGTACACATCTAAGTCCATAGTCAATCTATCTATGGTCAAAGTTTGAGAGTTCAACTGCAAACAGGTTGAAAGAATTTTGTGTAGGAACATCTATATGTGAGAAAGTGTTGAGTGTCTTCTGAAACATGTGCAGTTTTGATGGTCAAAGAAATGATCATTTCTCAGTGTATAGTGTAAAGTTTTACACAAATGAGGAGTAAAAATCTAAGCTGGAAGGTAAGCCATCTATGGCTAAAATCATTTGCCTAAATGGATTCTAGATTGGGAAAACTATGTGTTAGAAGTTGTAGGTGTCAAAATCGACTCTAAAGGAAGGCAGTTTCAGACATAGGTAGATTGTTTGAAACATTTCTCATAATCTACTGAAGCTTATGGAGTGTTTTAACTTGGAGGAGGTGCGCATAGTCTAGAGGACACACTCTACAATGTTTCATCAGAAACTTTACACAAATGATTAATCAATGAGTGATTAATCTGCAGCAGACTTTCTGTGAAATGACTTTTTCACAGTTAGCTAATTTCTTGATAGTTTGGTGATTGTCTTGCAAAATTGGTTGGATTTTAAAGTTATTCTTGATATAGAGGAAGTCTAAAATCAAGAATAGCTTGTTCTTTTGGAGATTAACACTCTCCATCAATTATGGTGTACATGTGTATAAATCTACGATAATATCCACTATGTCCCATAAATGTTTGTACTTCTTGTCTTCATCTGTGGATATTCCGTTCTTAGACACTATATTTCCTAAAATTTTTCCTTGTCATTCCATGAAGACACATTTTTTCTAGGTTTAAGCAGACTCTGTATTGTCTACACTTTTCAAAGATTCTCCTCAACTCGGGTATGTGATCCACTGTTTAAGAGGAATAGGTGGCTAGAGCATTAGTTAGGCAAAATGGCATAACCCTAAAAGCATATACTCCCCATTCCATGGCAAATGTAGTTTTCTATTGATCCTATGAAGCAATTGCAACCTAGTTGTAACCAGAGAATCGATCGAGGAAGCCATAGACTTCTTTTCCTGCCACTCTCTCCAAGAGGTGGTCCCTAATGGGTAAGAGGCAACTATCACGAATAGTGTCTACATTAGCCTTTTTGAGGTTAATGCACACCTTTAATTTACCATTTTTCTTGGGTACCACTACCAAGGGTGACACCCACTTTGTGTGTTTGATTTCATATATGAACCCTTTTGCCAATAATTTATCTATTTCTTCCTTGGTTCTGGCGGAGTATACGTCATTGTAAGTGTATGGTCATTGTTTTGAAGGTTTAGCATTAGCAGTCATGGGAATATGGTGTGAAAAAATAGAGGGATCCACCCCTTTTAAGTCCTTGTATGTCCAAGCAAATAGATCCCTATAGTTTTGAATCAACTGTATTAGTTCTCGTTCTTCATTTTTTGACACATCTTTTCCAATGTAGGTGCATCTCTCCCCTTCCCCTTCTATGGTCTTAGTGACTTTATTGGTTTGTTCCTTATTATCGTATGCTATTCCTTCTTTTACTTGTCGTTCAGGCATTTGGATGGCAATTTTTCTTTCCTCAACTTCATATTTTTTAAAATGTTCAATAACTTCGAAGTGTTCGTGTGGTGTATTCTCTTCCCTACTACTCTCTCCTGAATTTATGTTTTCTTGTCTTCCTTTTGGTTTGAGGGTTTCTTTATGTTCTCCCTCTGAGTGATGTTCCTCCTCTTGGGTCTCAACCTCCATTTCTATGCTTTCATATTCTTCTATCCATTCTTTCTCTATCATTTCTCCTTCCTCTGCCTTTTGTAGTACAACCATGTATAGACACACATCATATCCATCAATGTCTTTCCACTCATTTAGGGTTAGGACTTCCTCATTGACACACACATCCAATGTGGCCAACATCTCCATCCATCCATGGGGCTCGAACTCTTCATCGGGGAACACTTGTAGTATATATGCTAGATCATCTACTACTCTAGATATTCCACAACCTAGTTGCCACATTCATCTTCCTTCTTCTTCTCTCTTGGATGCCTTACACATCCATAGTTGGGTGTTTTCATGCATCCATGATTGGTCTTCAGATCCCGCACTGTGGATTGCTAGGTCATCCTCTTCTTTATGTATTGTGCTCCATTGTAGAGGTGGAATATCTTGATAAGCATATGTATGGATATTTATCCTCATGGTTGTGCCCCTATGTTGCAGGTACACTACATCTCTTCCCCAATCTTGCACTACATCTCTTCCCCAGTCTTGCACTACCCTTAGTTGCCTCATAAAAGGTCATCCCAAGATCATTTCATAATTACTTGATCTCTCAAATGGACAGATGGCTAGCATGTGTTTGAAGTCTACTCCACATGTTGTAAGTACAACATTCTCTAACAATCCCAAAGGATCTTTCGGTGTGACCATCAGCTAATTGTAATTTCATTCTTGTGGGTCATAAAGCTAGTTTTCCCCACTTCTCCCATATTTCTTTTGCAGCTATTCCTACTCCAGCTCCTGTGTCTAGGATTGCTTTCATGGTGTAGCCTCAGAATGTAATGGGCAAACATGTGTTACCTTCATCTCATTCGTTGAAATCTCCTACTTTGTCTACAGGGATTTGGATTGTATGCACATCTTCTCTAGCCTCCTTATTGACCGTCTTTGCTTCCTTTTGCTCGATTTGCTTAACCAATTTAGTCCATACTTGTGGTTTGATTTTTATTGATTCTTCCAAAGTGATGGAGTAGTGCACTTTTGTCTCCTTCAACTTTCGTGTTATATCCGATGTTTTGCTTGAGGTTTGTCTTCCTTTTGTTCTTATAGTTGGGGCATGATAAAGCTCAAAATTCCACTCATACTCTCCCATGTAATTAGGTAGAGTGTTTATGCTTTCCAATTCCTCTCTATCGAGTTCCGAACATTCCTCATGATTTATCTCTTGATTCATCATTCTTGGGTTCTTAAATGCATCCAATTCTTCAAAAGGTAGATCAATGCCTTAGTTTTCCTTCATCTTTCTTCTTGCACTCTAGCCCATAGATGTGCAGGCCAATTGGCTTCAACTTCCGGGATCATAGAACTTCTTTAATGATTGTTAGTGGTTACGCTTTTGGCTTTCTCGACAATCCTCCTTTCTTCTGAAGGGTCATGTACTCCTAAACATTCTTGAAATTCTCTATCGGGTATCCTTATTTTTAGGAGACTTTGGATAGGTTTCTCTAGTGCGCTTTGAGCAATTTCAATCAACTTTTTTCAAACCTCTAGCCTTTCTTTTTCAAAATCCCCTCTTGGGTAACTTAATTTGTGCTGTTCCAAACTTGTTCCTACTTTGATCCTAGATTGAGATGCTTTTATCCACATGGCTAAGTCTTTGGGCATTGGATCAGCTAGAACTGGCCCAGCTTGTTATTTTGGCTATTATTTCTCCTCTTTAATAGAATCCTTAATGGTTGTAGGATTATTAGATTGATTTGGTCCTTTGCTCTTCTCTTCCTCCTTCTTTTGGGTCCACTTGATTCTAAATTTTTCTCGTCAATCTTTCCATCTTTGAGTTCATTTTAGCTTGGATTTTTCTTCAAAATCTTCTGAGTCTGCCACTATTTGAGGCATCAGTGTTTCTGGTTTGTTAGTTTGTTGCATAATTGAATCTTACCTTTCCCGACTTTCTTTAGCTCCTACTCTTGTAATCGCCTTCAATGGTACAGTATATACCTTGTCACTTCTAGAAGACTCTACCACGTCTACTACATTGACATGAGTCGTTTGGTTGGTCTTGTTACGGTTTTTAGGAAAATCCCTAAACAAATGATCCTTTCCACAATCGCTACAATATTCTTCACAAACCCTAGGTGGTGGTTGGTAAGGCAAGGTACATTCCCTGATGAAATTTTCTCCTCCACAATGATAACAGGGTCCTCTAGGGATTGGAGGTCTAATCAAGGGTCTAGAAGGTGCTTGGGCTATTGGAGTCATGTACGTTAATGTGGCATATTCAGCTCTGTATCCGTGTGAGTTATCATAGGCCTCATGCCCATATGGGTGTTGCTCATAGGTCTGCTCATAGTTCACCGAGTTTGCTTTGGATGCATAGTATTCTCCCCAGTTTTGATCATAGAATGGATTATGGTTGTTAGGGCCTATTAATGAAGTGGTCAGCACAAGGGCTCTCTCAGTGGGCCTTCCACAATACATGATACTCCACTTGAGATGATACATGATACACGAGTCTCTAGTGATACACGATACCTGGACAAGATCACAATACAAGATACATAAGGGATTCATGATACGCGATACCTGGGATTTTGACAATACACAATACATGATACTCAATGATCATGACGATACACGATACTGGCAAGGTCACGATACACGATACCTGAAGCACAAACGATACATGACACTCATATCCAAACGATACAGGATATGTGATCTCCGCAATACATGATACTTGAAAGGTCACAATACATGATATACGATACACGAGTACTCTTGTTGACGAAATGTCTTGATTCCTAGTTGTAGATGATGACGTACCACTTGACATCTTCTCTCTTTTGTCTTTGAGATCTCTACAACCTCAGCATTTTTTCTTCTGCACCACTCAAAGCCTACTTTAAAGCCTCTTGAGCTCTGATACCATGTAATAAAATAACAGCATAGTGAAATAGACCAATAGATAGCTGAGAGAAAATGTAGACAAACATAGATGCACACTAAGAGATAGAGAACTCAAATTCTCTCATTGCCGAGCGTAATATAGTTACAATGATGGTGTTGTCCACCCGTGCACTTCCAATGTGAAGCTTAATTAGATGGCGATCTATACAGACTTTAGATGAAGAGCTTACTAGAGTGCAATGCTATGTAAAGCTCAACCTGGGCCATGCTTATATAGCTTTTGCAAGAAACTAACAATTAGGACCACAACGTGCTAGAGAGATGACTCTCCTACCAACCAAATACCTCTATATATAGCTCTCTCTAGGGGATTTCCTTCTTGCGCAGGTGGATACTAACCATCCATGTGTCAACCATGTAACTGCATGTGTGCCAAATATCCTAGTTAACTTAAGTTAACTGAAGTGGATGCTTCTAGAAGGCTCTATATCTCTTTGGGCAAAGTACTATCCCCATTTAGCCCAAGGGGAGTGAACCCAAGACCTCCTCATTGACATCCTTGAGACTTAACCACTAAGCTAAGTGGATCACTTGTTCACAAGAGCACATGACCTCCTAGTAAGTCTAGACTTGAGATCTTTGTCATACACACGGTGATGGAGCGGTGTTCAATTTTAGATTTATCTTAGATCATCGACTATCTTTATTAAATTCTTCCCCCTTGAAAAATATTTTCATCCTCGAAAATAGAGCTATATAAATACTTTAGGCAACCCCCGAGCCTCATGTTCTAAAACTGGAAGAACATTGTGAGCTCAACATAAAACTATATAAGGAGGTTTAGGCCTCACTTGTGAGCATCTTCTCATGCATAAAAATGATTGAACTAGCACAAACTATGTTGGAGGCTAGTCAACTCTTCAATAGGAACAACTTAGTAAAAAGCCACAATTGCATTTTGATGGATTATTAGAAGGATTAGAGAAATGGTGACTAAGCGAGAGGATTTGGCTCCACAAAAGGCTCATTCAATTAGAAGTGAGAGAGGCAACTTTGACACATGAAAACAATGCCTAGATGATGGCTAAATTCTTGTTTGAAAATGTGTTCATAAGGCATGGAATTTCTATTGGTTTCATTAGTATTAGAGGCACCCACTTCTTAAATGAATTCATTGAATATCTCTTGGAAGATTTCATGGTTTTACATAAGAATTCTACCCCTAATCACCTACAAGCTAATGGAAAAACAAAGAGCACTAATATGATCATTTGCAATGTTTTGACAAAACTTGCAGAAAGCAAACATGAAAGTGGGGTTGGTGATCCAAACCATTACGTTTTATATCAATATCAAAGTGGCTATGGCTATATGGGACATCATACTTAAAGGTGATCAATGCTCAAATATAAAGTCAAGTATTTAAGTTTCCTAAGTTGGATAATTGTGAAACTCATTTAGGATTTTCTTTTTTCTAGTTGAAGATAGGTAAGTGAAGGGGAGACTTTTTTCCTAGATTATACTAGGTGCTTTAAGCGCGGATTGGACATAGTAGTTCTCCAGCCATATAATAGTTCAGTGGATGTTGTTTAGAAGTGGACCATAGTAGAAACATCCAAATCACATTTTTTGTTCATATATAAGAAAATTTCATTCTCCAAGCTAAGTTATAGTGAGCTTTATTGGGGGATTAATCAACACCCCTATGGAGCTTTGGAAGTTTGTAGGCCCTCATAGGTTGTTTTCTAGAATGATCTAGAGTCACTATTGTGCCTCTTCCTTACAATCTAGATGCTAAAAAATAATGAAATTTAGAATGAAATTAGACACTCTTAGTCCTCCATGCCATTTTAAAACACTTGATTTTGATAATCCTACATGAAGAACCAACCTCTACAAGATAGACTATCTATCCTTGCTATTGTCTGCCTGTATGGAGAGATGCACCTTCACTATTTGCAACCTCACTAACATATCACTCAGAGGACAATCACGAAATTTGTACCACACTTTTTAAATTGTATGATCAATAAAACCCAAGTGGAATCACTTCAAATAGATATCGAAAGAAGGGGTTACATTTAAAAAATATGGTATGGGAAACTAGCTCACTACATATAGAGGTAGTGAACAATGGCTAACTACAAAGAAGTATAAGTTCACAAAATGACCAACTGAGCAAAGGGGTTGCATGTAACAACTTCTTTACACTATAAACTAATTTTGGGATAGATTAGAGGTCATGGAACTAGACTCATGACTTGGGTTCATACATATATAGGCTTTCAAAAAGTGCACCTACAATTTTGCCAGCATCTCTCAATCAATCACTTAGTGTTTTGGTAAGCTATGATGTAGGAAAATGGTTGAAACTACTTGGTAGCTGTAATTTGTCATATGAAGCCTCCAGATTATAGGTCCACTTTTCATCCATGGTCTTGAGCCTTTAGGTAAGGTTTATGGATTTATTTTTCAAACTCCCCCTCAATCCTTTAACTTAAATCTTGTAATACCAATGCTTCTCTTGAATTTCAATAGCTTTGTTCCTTCCAAGACTTTTGTAAACATGTCTATAAATTGATCTTTGGTACTCACATGCTCCATCTTGACCTCCTTTGCAATCACCTTTTATGTCATGAAGTGGTAGTGTACTTCAACGAGTTTAGACCTATCATGGAATTAATGGATTTGGAGCAAAGTGTACACTACTCATGTTGTCACACATGATGGAAATTTTCTTCATGTGCAAGTTGAAGACTTTAAAGAGATTCTTCAGCCACATAAGCTCATAAGTGACAATGGATAAGGATCTATATTCATCTTTGGATGAGGATAGGGCTATTGTTGGCTACTTCTTGGAGCTCCATGAGATAGCCTGGATTTGAATCATGACTACATACCCACTTGTACTCCTATCATTTTCTGAGTTTGCCTAGCCTGCATGACAATAAGCTTTCACCAAAAAATATTATCATATGAATATAATAAAACTTCATTTATATTGCCCTTGAGGTATCTAAGAACCCTCTTTGTTGTCATTAAGTGTTGTTCTTTGGGTATTTGTAGAAATTGTGAGAGAACTCCTACTACATGCTTGATGTCCAACCTAGAAAGAGTTGCATAATTCAAAGATCCTACAATGGATCTATAAAGAAAAATTCTCAATATCATCTACCTCATGTGCACTCAACTTTACATTCACTTCTAATGGATTTGAAATTCTATTGTAATTATAGATGCCATACTTTGCTAGTACATCAAGAATGTACTCCATGAGATATATGCCTCCCTCTAGTAGATTACTTCTATGCCTAACAAATACTTCAATTCTCCAAGATTTGATATCTTCAGTTCTTCTCCAAGACTCTTCTTGATCTCTCCAATGTTTTCTCCATGATTACTTGTAAGGACAAGATCATTGACATAAATGCAAATGTAGACAACAATATCACCTTCCTTCTTCATGTACAATGATGTGTCGGCATCACATTGCTTGTAGCCACATTTGGCTAAGTATTCCACTAGCCTTTGGTTCCAAGCTCTTTGCACTTAGTTGAAACCATAGAGATCCTTCTTTAATTTGTACACATTATGATAATACCTCTGATCTTCAAAGCCTTTGGCTTGCTCCATAAAAATAGGCTCTTCTAAGTCATCGTTCAAGAAAGCATTCTTGACATCTAGTTGATGAGGCTATAATTGTAATGAGAGTTCTTCCCATAGTTATCCTTGCTACAATTCTAAAAGTTTCCTCAAATTAAATGCCATACATTGTGCAAAAACCTTGGCAATCAGCCTTTCTTTATACCTAGATATGTTTCCATCCAACTTTCTCTTTACCTTGTATACCCATTTGTTGTATCACTTTCATGTCATTGGTCTTAGGCACCAATGACCTAGTGTGTTTCTCCTTGAGTGCTTTGAATTCTTCTTGCATGGCTTGGTTCCATCATTCATTCTTGCTTACATCCTCAAAAGAATTAAGCCTTTCACATGTAGCTAGTTGACTCATGTATGCATAATGTTTGGCAATGAAAGATTCATAAGTTGATCGTTGAATCGAATACCTTTCCCTTGTTTAATTTTCTTCTCTTTTGAGGGGCTAGAATGAACTTTTTCCTCCTTCTTTTGATATCCTTACATTGGAGTTTCTATCTTTTCAAATTCTCTTGATCATCTTCTTCCTCCTTGCCTTTGATTCTTGTAGAACTTTCTTCACTTGAAGTAGGCTTGCTTCTCAATATGACTTTTCATGGAGATGTGTGGTAGCCCTCTAATGTTTTCCTTGAAGTTGAAGGACTAGAAATCTCCACACTTTCTTGGTCTTCTACATGTCTTCTCTCAGCATCATTTATGTCTTCAACCTACAAAGAATATTTCATGCTGGAATGGGCAAATTTGCTCCTTTGTGTACTCTTGTTGAATGGAAGCCTTGCTTGATTCTATAATTTACATGCTTCACATAAATGTTGCATACTTTGAGAGTGGAAATTTAGAACACCACATACCACACCTCTCCTTTGCAAATCCTTTTGCTTTTGAAGATTTATTTGGTTGATCCTCTTGTGCAAGAAATCCACTTGAGCTATTTGCTTGCTACCAAATGTGAAATATATAGAGAGTACATGCATGGAAGCAAAATTAAACGAACAATACTCACAAATGAAAGAGTGTGTGAGACTCAAAGTTTGTAAATTAAAAAATGGGTTAACTCACATGGATTAGAAATGAGATTTCCAAGAGCATGGAGTAGGCTCCTGAAGCTTCTAACCAAGTGCAAAGTGGTGGAGAGACCCTCCTCATATAGAGTTGGAGGTGGATCTCCAAACTACATTAGATGTGGGATAATTCCCCTTGAAGGAAAATAAATACACTTGTAAAAGTGAATGGCAAGGTACCAAAATATAATGAGATATAATATAAAATGGAAATGAAATGGAATGGAGTGTCTCTTGGATACAAAATGGAGATGCACTCATGCCTATACAAATGGAAATGAGGTAGACATGTCATAAAAAATGAGGTAGAGGAAATCATGTTGTCAACACCCCCTATATAGCTCCATTTAGGAGTAGTTCAATGTTGTAGATCTCCACCAATTGTTGGAGCAAAATTGGAGGTAGAGCCTTCATGAACATGTCCACCAGGTTCTCCTAAGAGGTACATTTCTCTAGAGTTATCTCCTAATATATGAGCTTATCAGGGATCAGATGGTACTAGATCTCAATGTGCTTCATTCGAGCATGGAATAGTGGATTCTTGGCAATGGCCAAGGCTGACTGGCTATCAATATGGATGCATGTTGGAGTGACCTCCAAAATACCAATGTCAAATGTCATAAAAAAAGCCAAATGGTCTCAAATGTTTCAAAGCTTGATGCTCAATACTTGGCCTTGGGGGATGATAGAGAAAGTGTAGCCTGCTTCTTACTTGCCAAGAGATAGGACTAGGTCCAAGCAAGAATATGTATCCAAGAAGTAGACCATTGGGAATCAAAATAACCATCCCAATCACAATCTAAATATCTGGTGAGTTTGACACCCCCTCTATACCAAAAACCATGATGTTGGGTGAGGGCAAGGTATGGTTGTAACCTCTCAATAGCATTCGAACATGTTTGGTGAGGCTGATGTGAAAACTAACTAAGTATACCAACTGCATAGGGAATATCTAGCCTCATGTTGGCTAGGTAGAGTAAAGAGCCAACAAGCTATTGATAAGCATGCACATCCACAAGTGATGAAGAGTCCTCCAATCTGAACTTGATGTTTGGATCAAGTGGTGTAGGTACTAAGCGACACTATTCCATGTTATATCTAGATACAAGAACAAAGCAATACTTCTTTTGAAAGAGGGATATTCCTTCTTTTGTTTGCCAAACTTCCATGCCTATGAATTAGTGAAGTAGGCCAAGATCGATCGTAGAATACTCAAGGTGAAGCTATGTGATGATGAATTCGATGTGTTCATCAATGGAACCTATTAAGACAAAATCATCGACATAGAGGATGATATTTCAAACTTAGGACTCTTTCTAATAGATATATAAGTTAGCATCAACAGTGCTCCTTTGAAAACCTATTCCTTAGAAGAACTTGTGAATCTTATCATACCAAGCCCTACAATCTTGCTTTATTCCATAAAGTGCTTAATGAAGCTTGTATACTTGAACTTCCTTGCCTTTGAACTTGAAACCTTCAAGCTATTCTACACATACTTCTTCTTGAGGATCTCCATTGAGGAAAGCATTTTTAACCCTGATTTGGTAAATGGTCCATTTGAAGTGCACACTTAAGGTAAGAATGAATCTTATAGTGGTAAACCTTGTATTAGGGGAAATTTTTTTGTTCATAATCACTGTCATCCTTTTGCTTATAACCCTTAGCTACAAGTCTTTCTTTATATGTGTCCAAAGTACAATATGATTTATACTTGACTATGAATATCCACTTAAATCCTATAATTTGATTATTTGGAGTTTTTTTGACAAGTTCCCAAGTCTTGTTCATTTCAATTGCATCCATTTCTATTTGCATAGCTTCTTCCCACTCAGGTTGATCTTGGGCTTATTTGAAATCCAAAGGCTCTAGAATTTGTTGAATCTAATGCATAAGTGCATAATTCACATAGTGACTTTGTTCATCTTGCTAATTTTTTATGAGCCTTTGAGACATCCTAGGCTGGTGATAAGTACTTGCTTATGAGTTTTGCTTAGAAATAATTGTGTCCTCCTCTATAGTATCGATGGGTGGACTCAAAGTTGAACTTGGTTCTTTGATTTAGTACTTTGAAGCTTCACCTTTTGGAATAGTGATGGAGTGGTTCTCAAGATCATACAATTTGTAAGCCTTGGATTGTTAACTATAGCCAATGAATAGATGTTTCTTGGACTTAGATTGTAAATTATGTCAATCTTCCTTTGGAACATGTATGAAAGCTTCACTTCCAAATACTCTAAAGTATTTGACATTGAGATCACTTTCATAATAGGCTTCCAATGGATTCTTTGTGTGTAATGCACTTGTGAAGCCTCTATTGATTATGCGCATTGTAGTGTGCATGGCTTTGGCCCAAACCTTAAACAATAATTCTTTGTTGTGAAGCATAGTGCATGCCATTTCCATGACGCTTCAAATCTTTCTTTCAGCTAATCCATTCTAGGATGGAGTATGAGGTTGAGTGACTTTTCTCTTGATGGCCTTTTGGTTTAAGAAATTATCAAAGTCACGATTGATGAATTCACCACTCCCATTGTTAGGGGAGCACTAGATTCTGCTCTCCGACTTCACTAGACAAGATTTTGGAAATACAATTATGATTACAAGAACACCCACATAGGGAAAATAATACGAGAAGATGTAGCCAATACAAGATGTCCCACAACCCGGGACCAATAGGTATGGAAAACTCGACTAGAGTTGATACAGGAGATCCCACAACCCCAGATCGTAAGTATGAGACAAGATATCTGGATTACAAGAACTCTTTTCTGGGAGATGAACTAGATACAAGAAAGAACTCGACAGGATCTCGTACTATGAGATTACAAGAGGACAAGATAGGATGTCCAAGAACTAGACTTGAACAAGGAACAAGACAAGAATTGGAACTAGAACATGGAGAGAACTTACTTGGCAGTCATGACTCCTTGAGCTCCCAATATTGGTATTGGCAAGGCTGATTATGAATGTGTCCAACCCCTCCTTATATAGGTTTTCCAAGGGCGGTTACGGATTGATGATGTCAATGATGATGTCATCAATTGGAAACAAGACCTTTGAGTGTTAGAATTTAGCAAATAGATAGTCGATCTTGGGGTTTTTGCACATTCTTGATGCAATGGAAAGATTAGCTTCTCTAAACTTTGAACCAATCATGAGATATGTAAATTCGCATTAAATTTGAGGTTTAGGATGGTTTCCTTTGTATCCATGACATCACCTCGCCCTCAAGCAACGAGTTCCACAAGGAGCAGCCATCTTCTCTAGCTTGGGTTTCATTGGATTCTTCTTATGGAATTCACGAACCTTGATTTTTGCTCTCTGAAGATTTTCTGTAAGTTCCGACGATCACTGATGTCATATGCTTTCCAATAAATAAGCAATTCCAATCTTCCTTGAGAAATCCTTGAATCTAATACATGCATGACCTCGAATTCTTCATGATTCTCAATCATGATAGGTGGTGAAGGATTGGGTGTCTCCTGAGATTCCTTGGGTTCTTCATGCGATAGATCTTTTGAGCTTCTAGTGGAATGTTGTGTTTCCAAGATCTTTGATGGGGAGCATTGAGTAAGCACACCTCATTGATTGAACTTGAACTCCTTGTCCTTTATCTTCTTGATATCTTCATAACATGTATAGTGCATATCACTTGTAATGACTTTTTGGGCTTCAAAGATTCTTGATTCAGATTCTTGAGGAATAGTGCCTTCATTATTCAATACTTCTAACTCTTGGACTTGGCTTTCTTTTAACAATTGATTCTCACTCCGAATTGCTTGATTGATAACATCCTCCAAGGTATTTGCTTGAGGCATGGATAGCAAGAGATATTTGACTTCAGGATTGAGGCCACTTCGAAACTGATTAACCATGTAGTCTTCTTGATATGTAGTTCCACAAGACAACATCTTGATATTCAAGGCATAGTTTGAAACTGATCGTTCATCTTGTTGTAGGAATCTTTTCATATCTTAAAAATGTTCAATCAAGTCGTTTATGGTAGATTGGATCTCCTTGCATAGGGAATCCATGGTGCATGGTCTTGATGAAGATAGTCTTGCCAAAATGTCAGGGGAGCACTAGATTGTGCTCTCTGACTTCACTAGAGAAGATTTCAAAAATACACTTAGGATTAGAACACCCACATAGGAAAAATAATACAAGAAGATATAGCCAATACAAGATGTCCCACAACCCGGGACCAATAGGTATGGAAAACTCGACTAGAGTTGATATAGGAGATCCCACAACTCGGGATCGTAAGTATGAGACAAGATATCTGGATTACAAGAACTCCCTTCTGGGAGATGAACTAGATACAAGAAAGAACTCGATAGGATCTCGTACTATGAGATTACAAGAGGAAAAGATAGGATGTCCAAGAAGTAGATTAGAACAAGGAACAAGACAAGAACTGGAACTAGAACATGGAGAGTACTTACTTGGTGGTCACGACTCCTTGAGCTCCCAAGACTGGTATTGGCAAGACTGATTATGAATGTGGCCAACCCCTTCTTATATAGTTTTTCCAAGAGCAGTTACGAATTGATGATGTCATCAATGATATCATCAATTGGAAAAAAGACCTCCATATGTCAAAATTCAGCAAATAGGCAGTCAATCTTGGGGTTTTGCATGTTCCTGATGCAATGGAAGCATTAGTTTCTCCAAACTCTGAACCAATCATGAGATGTGTAAAGTCACATGGAATTTGAGGTTTATGATGGTTTCTTTTGTATCCATGACACCCATGTAATCAAATAGTCTTGATTGAACTTGAAGCTTTGTTTTCAACTTGATAATTTCATTTTCAAAACTTAGAAAATGTATTTTCCCTTGACTTCAAAAATTATACGCAAATATATCTTTTGTGATCATCTACTAAGAGAAAGAAGTAGATTGATCCACTTAGTGAATGGATATTCCTGGGTCCATAGAGATATGTGGACTAGGGTTATAGTGTTCCCAACTTAGGTGAAAGCGTGTTTGGGTGCTCAAGCCCTGTGTTGCTTGCCTTGATTGCAAGATTGGTAGATATTGTGTACTTTCCTAATCTTGGGCAATCCTTTTACCATTTGGGATGCTAAAATCTTGGTTAATATGAGTTGTGCCCATATATTTAGTGTGAGAGGCCAAAAATGGACTACATAGATAGAAATCATGAAAGCTTGTATATGCATTTGTCTTGAACTCCTTGTGTTATGATATATTTACATGTAGGATCAATCATCTTTACGGATGTGCTTTCAACTAACACTTTTTTGTGATGATCAGTGATTGCCTTAATAGAGAGGAGGTTCATGCACAAGTTGGGTACAAACAGTACATTCGATAAAGCTTTATACTCCCCTCAGTGGTTGTTGATTTGAACTTTGCCCTTGCCTTCTATTGGAAGACTTTTATTGTTTCCTAAATAAAATTCATCAACATGGTCTTCTACTTCTTGCAATGATTCATGATCTTTGCACATATAAGATGTGGCTCCAATGTCAAAGATACACTCTTGTCAAGAGCTAGAAGTAATTAGAGCATTGGTCTCTATGGAGATAAATAGATCTTCACTTGAATAGTGAGACCTATGCTGAGAGGACTTAGTTTGGTGCCTAGAGGTAGAGGCTTTAGATTTGTTCTCCTTTTTATAGCAAAATTTCTTGAGATGCCTTCTTTGATCAAAATACTTCTAGCTAAATGTCTTCAATTTATTGTTAGAGCCTTATTTTGAAGTATTTCTAGAGTTGTGAATAGCACTCTTGGCCTTGGTGAATGGTCTCAGAGGATCTCAAGGACAAGCATGTGATAGTAAGAGTGTTAGGAGATAGGCATTGGAAGGTACATAGATAGTGTTTTGTTGAAATTTATTGTTCTTTTTGCATGATTCTTGTTTCATATCACCTCTCCTACATCCACCATCCATATCCTAACTTCCCCATCATCTTCCAAAATTTTCACCTTTCACCATATCCACCCACCATTCCTCATTTCCCTCATTTTTAAGAGAGAGCGAGAAAGAGAGAGAGAGAGAGTGATTTTGTGAGCTTGAGAGATTTGTTGTAGGATTTTCAATTAGCATTGTGCATATGAGGTTGCCATTGGTGAGTATCTGAGTTTTCTTTCATGTTTCATCATCATCATTCTGTCGTGTGTGCAGACCATCCCGACAAGCTACCTTCCTTGGAGTTTTCACATTACATCTACAACAAGATATAGAGCAATTGCTCATCAATGGAACAATATATTAGTTTTCTAAATTGAGTATTTGGTAGGTGATCATGATAGGCTCACGCCATCTCGATAGGTTGTGACAATCAAGATTGGCTCAAACCATCATGACAGTTTATAACCATTGTGATTCGCTCAAGCCATTGCACTATGCCCACCATCACGATGGGCTTGCACCATCACGATCATACTACACCATCTCAACTAATCTAGATCATCCCAACAAGACTAAACATTGCGACAATGCAAGCCATTGTGATCATACCATCCCATCATAATCCACTAGCCCATTGTGATTGGCTCATGCTATCGTGATGGTCATACTCCATCATGACTCTAGCATACAGTCAAGATAGTGACCCTCCATCACGTGCACACCAGACCATCACTATGGTCTCAAACTATCATGATTGCTTTCGACCATCATGAATGTCCATGTGATTTGTCAAAAATTAGGGTTTTGTGATTTTGATCAATTGTTTCAAATTTTCAAAATTATCCATTTGCTTACAAAGCCTTTCGTGCCAACGGTTGCTGAAACTACCAATATACAAATGAGAAATGGTGTTGAGAGGGTGCACTACTAGATCAGGACCGCATTTGGGGGTGTACCCCAAGTGGAACTCAAGGTAGTAAGTTATCATATCTCCATTGTCAATTTCATTGTTTCATAATGCATAGCCATAGAATGTGGACCTAGGTGACGGTAGGAAATAAAGTCAAAGAAACTCTAAGGGATTCAAGTCCAAGCTCTATTTCATAAAATAAGAAACCCACATGGAAAAAAGAACATAAAATTGATGTTGCTTCCACTTATCCAAGCAACAAAAGTTGTACGTGATGAGCATTAATTTGGACAAGATAAAAACCAAAAAGAAATAAAAAGAAGCAAGTGATTGGTACATAGAGAAACATTTATATGTGTGTATGTGTGTGTATTGGGTAACCTGACGAGACAAATTCATGAACCTTAGGTCAGGAAAGCATATAGGAAAGCCAAGCAAGGGAGTGTTAGGTCATTAGAAGCCAATGTTAATCTCACTGCAAGGTCTTAGTCCTAGTAGTTCAGCGATTATCCCTACATGGTGAGCTCAGAGACAAGCGATTTAGAGATTTCATATAGCATGGAGATACCAATAGGTAGTTCAAGTGTAGCCTATCTAGAAAAACCAAAAGGTCCCTATAAGACTGAACTAGAATATATTAGGAGAAATCGATTAGGTGTTTGCATCTATGAGGATGGTCTAATGAGATATGTTATCCAACACAAGAATCCCAATCACCTTGTCGGACTTGAACACCTAGTGGTAAAATTTGAAGAGGGCTCATACATTGATAAAAAGGGAACCATGCATGTAGTCACACGCTTATCAAACAGGACAGATGAACTTAGATTTGTTCTTCCAAAAATGGATATAGGAGACCTAGAACAAGAAAATTTAGGATGTGAAACCCAAGGCACCTCGTGGCAAATCTGTCTTGACTAGAGTGAGTACCCCCAAGCAGATTCCTCAGGATAAGAAAAGCATAGAGCTATTCTTGAGTAGATAAATAGATGAAGCTTTTTGGAGATTCAAGCTAGATCAACCTAACAAAGTTGGAGGAGCCATGGGTTATGATTTTAACTGATTAATGGAACATGTTAGGCATGCCTAAACCTAGAAGGGCAAATTGATCTTGCCTCCACCAAGATTGAATGTTTCCCATGGTCAACAACGAGTGGGATCATCACAGATGCATGCTAGTCATAAGGAAAGAGCTAGAGAAAGACATAAAGTGATCTTTGCAAACCCCATAGATGTTGGAACATCAAGCTTGCATTTTGTTTGAGGTGGATATATTCTACATCAAATCCATCATTTGGATGGTGCCATATATCTACCTTGAAGAAAAGTATTAATGTGCACATTATTTCATTATATTAATTGATTGATCATTTATGATCATTTCTTGCAAGGTTCAAGGTATTTAAATTTGTAGAAGGAAAGAGTATAAGGTCTAAAATCCATGAGTTAGAAGTGGTTGAGATCCATTCTCAATCAATCAGTCAATCAATCAAGAAGTAAATATGACTTCAACTTTCTCTTTTCCTACATTGTAGGAAAAGATTAACTACTGAACCCATCTAATTTCAAACTCAAATTAATGAAGAAAAGGTGTGTTCATATCCTCGAGAGTCTATATAAATACCCCAAAAAATGTTTACATTAAGTAGAGTGATGGTTTGAAGCAATACATATACTCTTTGATCATTGCTTCTTGCCACTTCTATTCTGTGCTCCTTCCTCAAACTTAGTCAACTTGCAAAGATTGCTACTCTCTCTATATAGCTCCAAATCACGTGTTTAAGCATTCATTGAAATTGTAAAATTTTCGGCTTTATGCGTACACATTTTGAAGTCATTTGATTCACTAATTTCAGAGAAATTGGAGTTTTTACTGTCTCAAGGTAATTTTTTGCACACCCCTAAAAAATCGAGATGACATCCAATCAATGTTAAGGTGATTTCTCCTTCATTAATTGATATAAATTAGAGTTGTTATGCATTTTACCAAGCCAACCCTATGTACAACACTCCCACAAGAGGAAGTTTTCCAATTGTGATTGGCTACTCTCAGTTTTTGAAGTCATAACTTCCATACCTTTTTAGAAGGCTTTTGTGAGCTAATCAAGGTGCAAGTTATTTGTTTTGCATCAAACTGTTCTTGTTGATGTTCCAAAGTACCTATTGGGTTTTATTGCATTAACCACAAGCCTACAAGGTCCATTCTACATATCTAAATAGCTAGGGCTAGTCCTATGTTGGTTTGTTGGACCACTTCATCACTTGACAACTCAACTTTCCAAGTCTCTCCAAGCTTCTCCAACTTCTTTCAATGGTATCACAGAAACTTTAAGATGGGAGATGGCTTTCCATCAATAATTGAGAAGCTTGATATACATAATTATGTTTCTTGGAAAATTAGAATGGAGGCTTATTTGGAAGGAACAAGTCTATATGGGATTGTATCAGGAGACGAAGCAATGTATATTCCAAGATCCAAAGGAGGACCTACTCAAGAGGAATAGAATTGCTAATTCAATGGGAATACCTAGAGAGGAAGTGAAAGAGGTGGATATGGCAGCAATAGAGGTAGAGGTGTCCACGACTTCAACAATAACAATGGAGGCCATAACAAAAGGGACTACAACAATTATTCTAAAGATCAACAACATGAAGACTTATTTCTTTTGATGAATTTAAGCCACAAGGAAGGTAAAGAAGATCATCATTTATTCTTCATAGATTAAAGATGTTCAAATTATTTTACAAGAAACATAGCTCTCTTATCTAATTTGGAAAGTCCAAAGCATAGGCATGAAGTTCAAACAAAGGATGACACAAAGCATAATGTGGAGAAGATTGGTAATGTCGAAGCTTCCAATGGTAGGATAAATATTCTGAGCAAGGTACTCTATGTTCCCACCATTACAAAAAATCCTACTAAGTGTATTCCAAATAGTTGAGAAAGACTTGCAAGTTAGGCTCACCCACCATCGAGCTTTTGTGGAAGATTGATATCAAGGCTTTAAGAAGATAGCTAGAGGTGAGAAGCATGGTAGGCTCTTTACTTTTTATGTAGGAGAAACCAAAAACATAGCTCTATTCAACTTTGGGTCTCAAACCCTAAGTGAGCTTGAAGTGTGGCATTAGAGGCTAGCTCATGTGAATGAAAGAACCTTGAAAGGTATATGCATGGATCAACATGTTCTTGGATTTCCAAACATATCAAAGAAACACATGATCAAAAAATGTGATGCATGTTAGATTGGAAAGGCATGAAGTCAACCATTTAACCACAAAAGCTACATCCACAACAACTTATTGGACTTAGTACATACATATGTATGGGGGCCAAGTCAAGAACCCTCATTGGCACGATCAAGGTATTGTGTCTCATTTACTGATGACTATAATAGATGGACTATTTTATACTTTATTAAGATTAATAATGAAGTGTTTGATTGCTTCAAAAAGTATCTAGCACATGTGGAGAATCATAGAAGTAGATCACTCAAGAAGCTCTGATCTTTTAGAGGGAGAGAATACTTCTCCAAAGATTTTGATGAGTTCTTATAGGATAAAGGTATCAAAAGGGAAGTGACTACCATGTAGTCTCCTCAATTGAATGGAATTACAGAGAGACGAAACAAGACATTGGTTGGAGCAGCTAGAACAATGCTTGAAGAGAAGAGGTTGCCACATTATCTATGGGCAAAGACTATTTCAACTGCTATGTACCTTGTCAATAGACTACCATCCAAATCACTTAAAGGTATGACTCCTTATGAAGCATGGTATGGAGGAAAACCTAGTCTCAAACATTGCAAGGTGTTTGGTTGTTTAGCTTATATTCATGTACAATCACAAATAAGAGGTAAGCTAGATGAAGGGAAACAAAGGTAGTGTTTATTGGGTATGATTCAACTCAAATGGGTTACAGGTTCTATAATGCTTCAACCAAGCAATTCACTACAAGTAGAGATGTTGTGTTTGAAGAACATAAGTCTTGGTATCATGAAGACAAACAAAAGGTAAATCTACCATATGATCTTGATTATAATTCTCATCAATTAGGAAGCAAGCATGATACACAGGTCCAAGATCCAAGAAGTGATACATATTGTGACCAAGATGAAAAGGAAAAGAAATACAGCTATGGAAGTCAAGAGGCAACACAAAGATGCAAGAGTGTGGAGAATGCTCCACGCAAGAACCTAGAAGGTCAATAAGGGAGAAAAGACAACCAAAAAGGTATGGATATGATTCCACATTTGTTACAAAGTATTCAATCTATTTGGCAAAGGACCCAATTTTAGAGGAACCCACAACCTATGAAGAGGCAAAGGGAAACCCTAATTGGAAAAAGGCAATGACACAGGAAATAGATAACACTGAGTCACAACAAAGGAGAACAAAGACATGTTCTCTATTCCTTTTTACCTAAAGACCACTATATCAAGCAATAAAGTGGGCATTTTACAATATCTAGAAAGCATCACTTGTTCTTGCTTGTAAATATTGTCACTAGAAGCTTGATCTCATATCCCAAGTAGTCAAGATAGATAAAATAAAATTCTTGTTGCCATGAAAACTAGTTGTTCAGCATGATCAAGAATCCCACATCATGATCTTTGACAATAGATTAGAGTTGAAGGTACAAGTAAGAGTTCGGGAAGCTCCTTCATTACATCTATAACCTCAACAAGCACAGATTATAGCTGATTAAAAGTTACTCGAAAATTAGAGTACATGTGTTGCAAAAATCGGAACATTTTAACAAGGCAATTAAGATCATCACCTTTGTATGGTTAAGATCCTCATTGAATGCCTGGCCATATTCACAGAATATGAAATACATTTCACAAAAGCATTCCCAAGAGAAGATAATAATCAACAAAATTATACTAAGAAACATTCACACATGATCAGAGAAATGCTCAAGATAAATCAAGCTGAACACAAAGTGAAAGCAGAACTCGACATTATATTTCTATTAAAATGATTTTTTAAATTTCATGTGTTCTACAAGAGTAATATGAATCTACAATAGAAGCTGATCATAGCTTTCCTCAGGCTCAAGGATATTGGGATCCTCTGGAACATTAGAACACATAGCTTGCCTCTCTTGCTCCAAGATTGGCTCTTCAAGGTCAGCCATGTCCCCCGGTTCATCTGCAAGTGGGGGAACATGCTCCCTTGAAGCCGGTTGGAATCTCTCCGTGTCTGCAATGTGCTTCCTTCCAACCTCTTGGTCTTCATCTGGGCATTCATTCAGCCCATTGATTCTCATTCTAATGAAGCTCACTTGAGCATCATCCTTCTCCACAGCTATGCAGTGCCTGAACATCTTTAAGGAGCAAGCCAAAGTCGTTCCTGAAAGAGCAGAAAACCACTTAGAGGCGTCAATCAACCATGACTAATGAAAATTGTGAAAATTGAAATTACCTGTGCCCGAAAAAAGGTCTAGGACCCAGTCATCATCATTGGAGAATAGCTGAAGCAATCTCATTATGAGTTTTTGTGGCTTCTGATAGGGGTTAACCAATGTCATGTCCCCAGCTACATGACGAAGTTTCTTGGTAACGGCTGGGAACATGAGCACATTTGAGATCCCATTCTCATTGCAATGCTCCCTGACTCTCCTTTTGCTTACTTCATCATAATAGCCAACTGTAATGCATTCAGTGGAGCTCACAAACCTATGCAAAGGAGTGTGATTTACGTTTGTCTTCACCCTGCAAACAAGAACTATGAGTCACAGAGAGCATCATTAAAGCGGCATGGAGATAGAAAGAAGATTACTTACCACGTGAGGCACTCCACAGCATGACATCTTGCCTTCAGAGCAGTTGAAACAAAGAAAGACTGGTCTCTGCTATGGAGAATTACTATCCTCCAAAGAGGAGACATAGTCAACTCTGCAAAATCAGTGACCATCTTCCGAATCTGAGGGTGTTTGAAGGGTTCATCATCATTAACTGATCCCAACATCCTAAATCCATAGGGTATGTCTGCTATGAGAAGGGAGTAATGTTTTCTAGGCACAACAGAACAAATATTATTTACATCACTGCAGAATACATTGTAATATACAGGCCTAAGGGGGTCTAGGGGATTGGAGAAACATTTCAGATCAGGTTCATCATCAAAATCCATCTCCTTAGCTTTCAGTCTAGATTTCTCATGCCTTGCTCTTTGAATGTGAGCCAGGAATGCAGGGGGGCAATCATCTAGTAGCTCTGCAGACTTACTTTTCTTTGGTTTCTGCAGAAAAAAGTGGAAAGACAATTAAATGAGCTCTTCAATACAACAAACAGAACATAAGGAACCGATGCATGGCATCGATTTCATGTGGGGGTAGATGCCAGGCATCGACTTTCTACTGAAAGTCGATGCATGGCATCGACTTTGGGACATAAGTCGATGCTTGGCATCGACTCATGCCACGAGGTCGATGCCAGGCATCGACTTATACTGCAGGTCGATGCCAGGCATCGACTTATGCCCCCAAGTCGATGCCAGGCATCGACTTTTGGCTACAGGTCGATGCCAGGCATCGAATTTAGCTGTAAGTCGATGCCAGGCATCGAATTCGTACTAAAAGCCTGGCATCAAATTGGTTAGGTGAATCAAGGCATCTAACCTAATGGCAAACCAGGCACAACCTCAGATAGAGAACCTACCCAATCATGAAACAGGATGAAATATTCTGATAAAGCTTTGTAGGATGATGTGGTTGGATAGTCTGCTTGGACCTCTGTCCAAGAAAAGCAACCCAGCCTCTTCATCATCACCTCCTGAATCTTCATGTATACTTTATGACTACAGTCACAGAAATAAAAAAGAGACTAGGTTAGACCAGAAACATGGGATGAGGGAAAAAGGATCTGAGAATAACATACATACTTATTGAGCTCAGTCACCATCTCCTCCAGGCTTAACTCCTTGGAGATTACCCTTGACAAAGTTGATATAATCAATGTATCATCCTTGATTCCTTGAAGGGCCCTCCATGGTGTCAGCTTCATGTCCTCAGGAGCCTCTTCAATTGAGAGGTCAACTTTCCTTCCCTTTCCCTTCAGATCAACCTGTGGGTCTGGCCTCGACTTTCGTTGCTTCTGGCCCTTGACCTCCTTGTTCTCCCACATTGTGAAAATTTTATCCTGTAGATCCCAGATCTCACCTGATCTGAATGCCAGTTGAAACCATGGATCATATTTCCTCAAAGCATCAGACTTTCTATTCTCATCGAGTGCAATTCCAACCTCAATAAGGCATTGCTTTCGTAGATTGGGATGTATTCTTCCAGCTTCCTTCACAAGACAATCTTCATATTCATGGTGGAAGAACCAAATTCTCTCTATGGAGGACATTTTTTGCCTGTAGTCACTGTCATTGTTGTGATCCCAAGCAAGAAGCTTGGCTTCCTCAGTTGTAAGACCAGCATATATCTTACACTCTGCATACCTAAAGAAAAATGTGGTAGGGTGCTCCTTCACTAGCTGTCTACGGGCCTCTACAGAGTGTGAACCTCCAATCACATAATAAGTATAATCCTCAAACAAGCCCTCATTGAACTTATCCACAGAGCTGCACTCATTCGGATCCACCATGACAAGGAATGGCACAACAGTAGCATGAGGATTTATTTTCATTTTCTTCTTAAGATTCTGCACGTGCAAATTGTGTGGCTCCCTAATCTCAAGGGGCCTCCTCCCTGTGACTGGATCTATTGGTGGCCTGTGGATGATATTGATTGGCAGGTGGAACAACTGCCCCTTCTTCACAACTTTTCTTCTAGCTATGTCCTCCCTCATCTTGTTCTGCTCAGTACCAAGAACACCCGAGGCAAGCTCTCCACCAGGTGCAACAATTATATCCTCAGAGCTAGAGCTTGAGTCAGAAGACTCCTCTTCTGAAATTCTCTTCTTTTTCTTTTGGAACTTTTTCTGCACGCTCTGCTTACCCCTTGCCTTTACAGGGGTTGTCATCTTCTGTTGTGTTGGCATGATGTTGCCCTGGATCCATGGCATCAAGTCCTTGATAAGATTGACTGAGTCCCTGCATATCTCAGCTAGCCCATCTGGAACACAGCACTCTGGGCATAAGAAATCCATCTTGCATATAACATTTCTTAAACCTTTCGATGTCTTACCAAGAAAAGGAGGTTGTCAGAATCCTCATCTTCATAATCCAGTTTGTACACAAGGCCATACTGAAAACCTTGTGTTGTCGTAATCTTTCCTCTCCCATATGCCCCTGCAAACACAAGAAGGACTGCATTCTTTTCTTCAACATACTGAAGGCACCACTCCAGATTTGTCATGTCCCGCAATGGACGATCTGTCCTTAAGACCTCAGCGTCCCTCGACCTATCCTTCATAGTTGTATCATCCTCAGGAATTTTGATGCTACTCTATCCTCCAGAGGATATTCCTAGCGGGTTGCTGGCCTTCTCAGAGGACAAGGATGCAATAATTTTCTTTGGTTTTGCTTGGTGACCAATGCCTTTGTCACGTTGCTGATCACCAGAGCCCATGGTGACTCTCAGCTTCTTGAAGGGCCTCTCACTCTTGGACTCCGCATCCCTGAAGGCGATTGGAAATATCAGCTCATACGTAAATGTGGTTGTCAAAGGCCCAAGTCGATGCTAGGCATCAACTTTTAGGTTCAAGTCGATGCCAGGCATCGACTTTTAAGTGCAAGTCGATGCCAGGCATTGACTTTGTGTGCAAGTCGATGCCAGGCATCGACTTGCACCCCCAAGTCGATGCCGAGCATCGACTTGCACACAAAGTCGATGCCTGGCATCGACTTGCACTTAAAAGTCGATGCCTGGCATCGACTTGTACCTAAAGGTCGATGCCTAGCATCGACTTGAACCCAAAAGCCGATGCCAGGCATCGACTTTGCACCCTAAAGTCGATGCCTGGCATCGACTTTGCACCCTAAAATCGATGCCTGGCATCGACTTTCAGGCCAACTTCGATGCCAGGCAAGTCGATGCCTGGCATCGACTTTTAGGTGTAAGTCGATGCCAGGCATCGACTTGCACGGAAAACTCGATGCCTGGCATCGACTTGCACCTGCAAGTCGATGCGTGGCATAGACTTGCACACAAAGTCGATGCCTGGCATCGAATCTTACGTGTAAGTCGATGCCAGGCATCGACTTGCACCGAAAAGTCGATGCCTGGCATCGACTTGAGGCCTCAAGTCGATGCCTGGCATCGACTTGCACCTGCAAGTTGATGCCTGGCATCGACTTGCAGCCTCAAAGTCGATGCCTGGCATCGACTTACACCTAAAAGTCGATGCCAGGCATCGAGCTGTACCTGTCATTGGATCTATATGTTTAGAGCTAAGAAATATAAAAACCTAGAAAGCAGACTCTTTACACAAACATACAAAGGGAATCTTTTAGGAATCTTTTTATATGGTATGATTTTGTCTACCTCTTGGTACTCTTGCCAACATTCTTCTTCTCCATCAGAGTTGCCTTGCTGGTATGCTGAGCTCTGTGCTCCATGGCTGTCTGTGCTTGCTTGCTCTCTCTTGCTCGTGGATTTTGAAAATGAGAATGATCTCCTCCTCTGCTATTTATAGGCAATTGGGTAACTTGAACCAGAGACTAACTAGATCTAACTGAATGAGTCCAGTTGCTAACTATATCTGTCAACTTATCTAACCAGGGAATACCACCCACACAAATAGGCTGTTTCAGAGCCACTTTAATGAAATATTCATTGAACCTTGCAACTATTTATATACATTTGCATGGAAATTACACTTCAATGGCAAGAGTATGGTATGTACATGAGGATGTCTAATCTCATGTAGAAATTTTTTCTTAGAATCTCTTGCTTGGGAGAAAATCAAGTCTAAGTTGTGTTGAATATGGGAGATTAATGACATCTTTATAGTGTTATCCTGCTCACTTTAGTTCATATTCGCATTTATCTTGTAACACATTGTTGAAATGGAAAATCAATGTATGAATAAACATTCAAGTAAAGATCCTTGCAACTATTTATATACATTTGCATGGAAATTACACTTCAATGGCAAGAGTATGATATGTACATGAGGATGTCTAATCTCATGTAGAAATGTTTTCTTAGAATCTCTTGCTTGGGAGAAAATCAAGTCTAAGTTGTGTTGAATATGGGAGATTAATGACATCTTTATAGTGTTATCCTGCTCTTTTTAGTTCATATTCACATTTATCTTGTAACACATTGTTGAAATGGAAAATCAATGTATGAATAAAAATTCCGTGTACCTCTTTTACACATAATTCTTTTTTAATATACTTTCATCTACCTCTTTGAGATCTAGCCAAGACCACAATAAAACCTAATCCTTGAAATCTTATTTACCAAAGGTAAAATTTCTTCTTGTATAGTCTTCAATGACACTACTCCAAACAATTTTAATATATTATCCAGTTGGAACTCAACTTGGATATATTTTGATTCACTCACAATGCTAAGATCAATGACTCATATCTAGTTAGAAATCAACTATGTTTCTCATTTCAAAAGTGAATCAAATCTTTGGTTCCCTTATTAGGGTATATTTGAGTAATTAAGTGATTTGATGTAATTTGATGTTTAATGTTATTTAATGTTACTTTAATAAACTTTTGATTTCATATCTTCTTGATGTGACATTTGATGTGACATCTTCACTTGATCTCGGATTTCTACTTATTTAAAAAGGTCATTCATCTTCAGTCTTCTGTGAACTCAGTGAAGATGAGCTCAATCTTTTCAGTGGATGCTTGGGCATCAGCTTCCTCTGCTCATATTGATACAGTTTCGGATTCATTGTTCTCAGTTGACCCTTTCCACAGAAGTGATGATCCCTATGATTTAGAACGTGCTGATGATTCCATGTTTTCTGTTGAGTCATTTAAGTTATCCAATTCACAGTGCAATGCTGCTCAACCAAATGCACCTCTTGATCTCCCATCTGATCCAACCATTGATCTTCCTTCTAACTCAAGTGCATGTGGAGCAACGGAAAAGCAAAGCAAGCTCAATCTACGATTTAAAAGAAGGCCTCGTGAAGTAAGTCAAAAAAGATTTAAATTTCTTACTTCAGATAGACAGATTGTATTGGATATTGTGAAGCATTGTTGTGGTTTGAAATGTTTGTACAATTTAGGAATGAAGAAATTAAAGCACCTAAGAGAAAAATTCCTCCATTTAGATGGTGAAAGGCAGGATATATACCTTGTTTCTCGCATGCAAATGATTGAGGATAACATGTCAGTAATGCATGTTGGTTTTGAATATTTCTTTAGTCAAGGGATGCAATGCTGTAGGGCTGCATTTAAAATTGCAATGGGTGTGGGAAATTTTAGAATACATAGGGTTCAACAAGGGCTTTTGAATGGGGATCTCATTTTGGATACGTTCCATGTTGGGACCAAAGGATCTGTTGGACGTCATGCAATGAATTGGATGATGAACTATTTTAGCTTGCATTGTGAGGTTATGCCTACAACTAGAAGGTTGCACTTGTCAGATAACTTTACTAGTCGAGAGGTATTTCAAATATATAGAGAAGACATGGAAATTAGAAATGAGAAGTATGTGTTGTATCATCACTTTACTCGATTATGGAAGGAAGAGTTTAACAATGTTTCTATTCCTCGTAAAGTTAGAATGGGTGAATGTTCAGTTTGCGCCACTTTGAAAAACATGGCAAAAGGGGCTACAACACCACAGGAAAAGAATAATTTTAAAAACCTTCTTAACAACCATCGTGAGAGTCAAGCTTTAGAGAGAAAGAAAGCAATTCATCATCGAAGTAAAGCACTCAGAAATCCGGAGCGTTATATGTGTTTGTTGATCGATGGTATGGATAAAAAAAAAACTTGTTTGCCACATTTTTATCGCATCCCTAAGGACATTGGAGATGAAGTCCTTGTGCAAATGCATTTGGTTGGTGCTTTGGTATACAATGGAACTGTAATGTCCAAGGTTTTCTTCACATATCCGAATGTGCATAATGATCCAAACCTTAGAGTTACTATCATTCATCGTGTTTTGCAATCATGGAAGGGTCTTTTGCCACCAACTCTATATTTGCAACTAGATAATACTGCAAGAGAGAATAAAAATTCTACAGTCTTTGGATATTTAAGCATGCTTGTTGAAAAACAGGTATTTCAGAAGGTTACGGTAAATTTCCTTTTGGTTGGCCACACTCATGATCACATTGATCAAATGTTCAGTACTTTCTCTAAGAAGTTGGCACGTAACAATGCTTTTACTCTTCCAATTTTATCTGAGTTGATTTCAGAAGCATATACTCCAAAACCAGAAGTTCAACACCTCACACAGATTTATGACTTTAAGCACTTTTGCTCAATGGGCCTTGATAACAGTGCTAAGGTTTTGGCTCCATTGCACAATATTAGTTTCAACCATGTATTCTTGATGAGGAGGGTTGATGAAATAACCCTTTTATTTGCAAAGCAATATTCATCTTCTCTTGGGTGGGAGCCTAAAGAGGGATGCAGATTCTTATTGCAGGTGCCTAATTTTTCTACTGTAACAGTGTATGGTGCAGAACAGTCACCATATGAAGATAAAAACAATACAGAAAGATGTGGAAATGTGGTTGATCAAAGTAAAAGCTGGATGCATGCACTCATTGAAAAGAAGAGACATATTGAGCGTGCAAAAAAATATGCTGGAGATCAAGATGTATCTTGGTGGGAGGACTTTTTCAATCATCAAGAAGAGATTATACAGTATACAATTGCAGGTCATTGGTCAGTTGATGTTCCATTCACATGGGATTTTTGTACACAAAGATCCGTGAATGTGGCCCAAGCATGTAATGCAGATGCACTTCAAAGTTTTATACATCCACCAGAAAGAAATATTTATGTAGGCCCAAGGATGACAAAACAGGCAGAAGCAAGATGGCAAGGAAATTTAATAGAGATAAATGTTGGAACACTTATTGCAGTTCTTGCTGATGGTGATGAGGCTACCAGACCATTTTGGATTGCAAAGGTTTTAGAGATAACTAAAGATATTGATCAGAGAAGAATAGAGGCTTTGATGGTGCATTGGTATTACACTAAAAGTAGTAATGCATTCACAGGTAAATATAACTTAGAAATGGTGTGTGATACTAAACGAACAGGTTCAAAAAAGAAAAAGAATATTCGAAGCACATCCACTCTTAAAATGGATGATGTAGATATTCTTGTTTATGATTTTTCCTTGACAAAAACAGGTCACTTGAAGAAAGCAACCATCAACATGATAAAACAAAAGCTTCCAGATGTATGTGGTACAGGAAATCATAGGCAAACAAGAAGAGTTGTGCATGATCCTGCACAATTTGGTATGTACGTGGATGAAGATAGAGCTCTTGTGGATATAGAAGAAGAAGAAGAGAGCTCTCAACAGTATGAGACTGAATCAAGTGCATCAGATGATGAGGGTGTAGACATAGATCGACAAAGTTGTGAGTTGCATTGAGGCTCTTAGACATTTTTAGTGCTTATGTAAATGCCTCGAAGTAGTTTGGTTAATGAAACCATGTTTTGTAGCAATTTTGAATAACAATCAGATATCCACCCATTAAAAATATGTCTAAAATGTTATTTTTGTATAAGAACTATTTAGTTCTACATTCTTTATATAGATTTTAGACATGTCAATGTCTTATCATATAGATTTTGGACATGTCAATGTCTTATCATATACATTTTGGGACATGTCAATGCCTTATATAGTGAAATTTTGAGTACATTTTGAGCTCTTTTTTTATGAGAAAATGACAAAAAATGTCAAAAATCACATGTTTTCACCTCATTTTTGTAATATATGTATACTGGTATAAAGGAATCTCAAACATAAGCTGCCATTTGCTTCATTTTTGACGAGAGTGTTCTCTTTTTACGACATAGTTCTCGTTTGTTACGACTCGCTGTTAGATGCATTGAAGGAGATAAACGCTTGGGATTTGGTTCCAATGTCACCCAATCAAAAGGTATTTGGTTGTAGATGGGTATATAAAGTTAAAAGAAACTCAGATGGATCAGTTTGCAAGTACAAGGCAAGATTAGCTGCCAAAGGGTGCTAACAAAATCATGATATAGACTATGAGGAAACATTCTCTATAATCAAAACATTGATAAGTGTAGTTGCTGCAAGAAATAGGAGACTCCTCCAACTTGATGTGAAAAATGCATTCCTAGACGGTTCGATAAGTGAAGAGGTATACATGTCACAACCACTAGGTTTTGAAAACTGTAATCATATATCTTATGTTTGCAAACTTAAGAAAGTATTGTATGGATTGAAACAAGCTCCTAGAGCTTGGAATTAGAGGTTAGCTACATACCTTCAAGATCAAGGGTTCAAACCTAGGAACTCAGATCCTTCTTTATTCATTAAAAGAGATCACAATGAGGTGATGTATCTATGTTTATATGTTTATGATATTATTGTGACAAGTAATGATTTGTAGAAGTAGATATGACTTCAACATTCTCTTTTCCTAGATTATAGGAAAAGATCCCAATCAATCTAAACTACCAAACTTGCCTATTTTTTAAAGAACTTGGAGAAGCTTGGAGAGGCTTGGAAAGTTGAGTTGTCAAGTGATGAATTTTTTCTAGCAAACTAGCATAGGATCAGTCCTAGCTCTTTGTATATCTAAAGTAGACCTTGTATTCTTGTGGTTGGTGTAGTAAAACCCAATAGGTACTTTTAAACATCAACAAGAACAAGTTGAAACCAAACAAATAACTTGCACCTTGCCTAGCTCACAAAAACCTTCTAAAAATGGATGGAAGTTATGACTTCAAACACTAAGAGCAGCGAACACACTTACAATTAAAACATTCCTCTTACAAGAGTTTCATACATAGGCTTGGCTTGCTAAAATGCATAAAATCCCTAATTTATATCTATTAATGAAGGAGGAATCACCTCAACACTAATTGGATGTCATCCCGATTTTTAAGGATGTGCAGATAATGAGCTGGAGATTCTAAAACTAAGATTTTTCTTAACCTAATAAAGCAACTAACTTCTTGTTTTGTATACATAAACTAGAGAGTTCTACCTCTCCACTGAATGCTTAAACATTTGATTTGGATCTCTAGAGAGAGAGCAACAATCTTTGCAAGATGACTGAATCTAAGGAAGAACAAGGAGAGAATAGAAGTGGCACCAAGCAATGATCAAAGAAAATATGTATTGCTTCAAATCAGCACTCTAATTAATGTAAAAATTTGTTGGAGTCTTTAAATAGACTCTTGAGGATATAACCATGCCTTTTCTTCATGAATTTGAATTTGAAATTAGGTAGGTTTGGTATTTTAGATTGATTGGAATCTTTTCCTATAATCTAGGAAAAGAGAAAGTTGAAGTCATATGTACCTCTTGACTAATTGATTTAGAATCAATCTCAACCACTTCTAACTCGTGGCTTTTATGTCTTTTACTCTTTCCTTTTACAAAGGTAAATACCTTGAACCTTACAAGAAATGATCATAAGTGATCAACCAATTAATACAAAGAGATAATCTACACATAAGTGCTATTCTTCAAGGTACATATATGGCACCATCCAAATGATGGATTTGATGTAGAGCATATACACATCAAACATAATTCAAGATTGATGTTCCAATAGCTTTCCCTCAACCTAAAGTATTCTTGAGTCTTCATCATCTGATAAGTTGAATACCTGCCATTGCTTTGAGTCTACAAAGCCTTATCCCATCAAGTGCCTTTGTCATCATGTCTGCTATTTGCTTCTAAGTCCCAAATCTGAGTACAACTGATTGCGCCTTATTGCTTCTTGAGTTGCAATAGTTAGACCTCTATATTCTACTTTCGTTGAAGATAAAACAAAGTTTAGTTGCTTCTTGGAACTCCATGAGACCAATTTTGAGCCTACAAATGCTAAGTATCTAGAGGTACTTCTTCTATAATCCTTTGCTCCTACCCAATCTACATCTAAATAGATTTTGATATCCAAATTTGAAGAGTAAGGCTAGAAGATACCCTCATTAAGTGTCCCTTTGAGGTACTTGAGTACTCTGTTTGCAGCATCCATGTGTGGCCTTCTAGGTGAGTTCATGAATTTAATAAGCACTACCACACCATATGATATGTATAGTCTTTTGTGACTAGCATATATAAAGTTACAAATTAAGCTTTGATACTCTTTAGTATCATCAATCTGCTCACCTTCATGAACACTTGGTTTACATTTCAATTCCAAAGGTGTACCTCCAAGCTTTGTGTTCTCCATTCTAAACTTGAGAAGTAGGCCTTCAATGTATCTTCTCTAACTTAGATACATCCCTTCATCTATATAAATCACTTGCATACCTAGGAAATATGTGAGCTCACCTAAGTCAATTTTCTTGAACTCCTCTTGCATGTGTCTCTTGATCCTTTGAATGCCATTCAGATCATCACTTGTCACAATAATATCATCTACATATACACATAGATAGATAACTTCATTGTGACCCCTTTTGATGAATAGAGAAGGATCTAAGTTGCTAGATTTGAACCATCCAAAGGTATGTAACCAACTTGTAATTCCAAGTGCTAGGATCTTATTTCAATCCATAAAATCCTTTCTTAAGTCTACAAACATAATATGTATGATTATGGTTTAAAAGACCTGGTGGCTATGACATGTATACCTCTTCATTCATCCAACCATTTAGGAATGCATTTTTCACATCAAGTTGGAGTCTCCAATTTCTTAGCTACACTTATTAATGTTTTGATTGCAGTCATCTTTGCAACTGGTGAGAATGTTTCCTCATAGTATATACCATGATTTTGTGAGCATCCTTTGACAGCTAATCTTGCCTTGTACATGCAAACTGATCCATTTGAGTTTTTTTTTAACTTTATATACCCATCTCCAACTAATTACCTTTTGATTGGGTGACATTGGAACAAAAACCCAAGTGTCCATCTCCTTCAATGAATCTATTTCTTCTTTCATGGCATTTTCCCAATTAGGGTTTCCCTTTGCCTCTTCATAGGTTGAGTGCTCCTTTGAAATTGAGTCCTTTACCATGTAGATTAAATGCTATGTCACAAAGGTGGAATCATATCCATACCTTTTTGGTTGTCTTTTCTCCCTTTTTGACCTTGTAGTGCTTGCTTGTAGCATTCTCCACACTCTTGTATCTTTGCTTTTCCTCTCGACTTCCATAGCTTGTAATCTTTTTCGTTTTCATCTTGGTCATCATGTGTATCACTTCTTGGATCTTGAAACTATGTATCATGCTTGCTTCCAAATTGATGAGAATCAAAATCAAGATCATATGGTACAGCTACCTTTTGTTTGTTTCATCATACCAAGACCTGTGTTCTTCAAAATCAACTTCTCTACTTATAGTAAATTTCTTGGTTGAAGGTTTAGAGAACTTGTAACCCATCTGATTTGAATCATACCCAATAAAAACTATCGCTGTTACCCTTTCATCTAGTTTACCTCTTATTTGTGATGGTACATGAACATAAGCTAAACAAATAAATAGCTTGCAATGTCCAAGACTAGGTTTTCTTCCATGTCATGCTTCATAAGGATTCATACCTTGGAGTGATTTGGATTGTAGTCTATTGACAAGGTACACAGTAGTTGAAATAGCTTCTACCTATAGATAATGTGGCAACCTCTTCTCTTTAAGTATTGTTCTAGCTGATCCACCCAATGTCTTGTTTCTTATCTCTGCAATTCCATTCAAATAAGGAGAAAGCCTGGTATTTTTACTTCCCTTTGATGCATTTGTCTTGCAAGAACGCATCAAAATCTTTAGAGAACTATTCTCCCCCTTTATCAGATCTGAGCCTCTTGAGTGATCTACCTGTATGATTCTCCACATGTGCTAGATACTTTTTGAAGCAATCAAATGCCTCATTCTTACTCTTAATAAAGTACTAAATAGTCCATCTACTATGATCATCAATAAATAAGACATAATACCTTGATCTTGCCCATGAAGGAAAGTACCAACATGAGGAGCTCCATCTCATAATTGTCAATCCAGGGAGACGTGAGGACGAGTATGATGACTATGAGCGAGTGAAGGCACAAGTGTGTGAGTGAGAAGCACACAAGCATGCACACATACACACACACACATGCACACGAGGCAAGAACAAAGAGAGGAACAATGGAGTTCTTTGCATTATCAAAACATCTCTTACAATAGCTCAAAAACTCTAAAAAGCTAACTTAAAAAATGAGCTCTCTAGGTCTTTTTATATTTCTTGACTAGGTTTTGGCCATGTCCAGACCTAGTGTTTGACCTATTGAACAATTAGGTTCCTAGGCTATTTTGGAGGCTCAAACAAGCTCTAAACATTATGATAATTGGTACATAGATACTTCTAATACTCCTCAAGCTCAAGGACTCCTTGGCTTGAACAAAATGGAGAAGGAAAAATGGAAAATGGTATTTACAATGGTGTGAAATGACTAAAATCATTGTTTGGGAAGTATTTCTTCATGAGAAATTATGTGGACTACTTGCCACATCTGCGTTGACTACTTTGCTTGCTTAATCCTGCTTGGCTCTCCCTTTGTTTTTGTTGGAGACCTCTAAATCTCCAAAGGCTTGATCTATACTGATTTAAGAGCACCTCTATATTAGTTATAGACCAAACTTTACACAAATATTACGTTAATTTATCAAATCATTCACTATCACTTTTCTGAGTGAAAATTTTCTTCTTCAAGAAGTCTGCTTTAGGATTCAACTTCATTACCTGCACATATCTTCAAATTTCTTCAATCTAATGATGCAGATATCTCCATGCTACCTTTTTGCAATCATATCAACCATTAGATCTTCAAAAAAGTCATTAAAACTTTAATTTGATCTTTAAGATCAAAGGTATGTCAAAAAATGTCTTTCTGAACAAGCGACTTTGACATAGTCAACTTCTAGGGTTGATTTATCACAGCACAAGTCCCATTTTTCTAAATGCTTTTAGCCATAGCTTCCTTACATTCTAACTTAGATATTCAATGCTCATGCATAAAATACTTTACACTGTACAGTGAGATCCAAGCAAGTCATTGACACGTAAAAAATGTCTGACTCTGAGAGGTCTACCTGCACACTTTACATATACATGTTCCTATTGATCATAAATATAACCTGAGAAGAATTAGACCATGAAACTTTGAGCATAGCTTCATTAGCTTCTAGATTAGATGTGTACAAAAGATTTCCTGATCCACATGATCAGGCTGAGAGCGATCAGAGAAAGACTTGATGCTAACTTTTGAAGATGACTCTCTACAAATCTATCTCATGGACACTTGGCTTCTAATGACTCTCTCATTTATTTCTTTACATCCTTGACTTATATACATATGTTTCTAGACACATCGTGTGTCTATTACATTACTCCTTACCATTCTAATGATCATCTAAACTCATAGTACAAGAATTTCCATCTGTAATGTACATATGTATACAAGCTATAATTTTGAGATCTCTTCACTATCTTCAATGACTTATTTGGCTTCATTCTGATTATTGACTTGCTTCAAGTTCTTCATAATCATCTATTTGGGATTGCTTTGTTCCAACAACTCCCCCTCAATCACTAATTGTGATTATTCCATTCTTCTTTATTCCTGCCATCTCTTTGAACTTCTGTAGCTTAGGTCCATCTAAGCTTTTTGTCAACATATCTACAACGTGCTCTTTTGTTGATGTATACACAACTTCAATCTCTTTATCAAGTACATTTTCCCTCAAGAAATGATACTGAATCTCTATGTGTTTAGTTCTAGAATGAAAAACAAGATTAGCTACCAAATATAATGAACTCATGTTGTCTCCAAAAATAATTGGAGTACTCTGATCAGTTTCAAAACTCTTCAATAGAGTCTTTAACCATATCACTTCTTTTACAGCTTCTACCATTCCTTTATACTCAACTTTTGTGGATGACAAAGCAACTGTATGTTGCTTCTTTGAGCACCAAGAAACTAACTTATCTCCAATACAACAGAGATAACCATGAGTAGACCTTCTATCATCTGAATTATCTGCCCAATCTGCATCACTAAACACTTTGATTCTTGTATTTGAGGTAAAACCATAATACAAACCTTCACTCAAAGTTCCCTTGTTATATCTTAGTACCCGTTGAGCTGCAATCCAATGAGTTTTCTTTGGACAATGCAAAAATTTATGATAAAACACCAACAACATATGATAGATCTAGTCTTGTCAAGGTAGCATATATCAAACTACCTACCAAACTCTGATATTTCTTCATATCATTAAATTCTTTACCTCCATATCTGCTCAATTTATGATTTACCTCCAATGGTGTGGTTGAGGCTTCCAATCTTCCATATTGAACTTGACCAAAAGATTCTTCAAGTATCTCTCTTGTGTAACATATACTCCATGTTGAGTATACACAATTTGCATTCCTAAGAAATAAGATAAGTTTCCCAAATCACTTATCTTAAACTTTTTCTCTATTTGTTTCTTAAGCTCCTTGCCTTGAGCATCTGTACCTGTGACAATAATATCATCAACATAAATACACATATATATACCCATTTTCACTTGCCTTCACTAGCAAGCTACTATTTGCCTTTGAAGCTTGATATCCACATTCATTCAAGAACTTAACAAGCATGTAATTCCATGCCCTTGGGGCCTACCTCAACCCATATAAAGCTCTCTTGAGCTTACACACATAATCTGATCCAATTCAATCCATGAAACCCTCTAGTTGCTCCATGTCCACTTCATCTACAATATATCCATTCAAAAATGCATTCTTCACATCCAATTGTGACAACTTCCATCCTTTACAAGTAGCAATAGCAATTAGAGATCTAATTGTAGACATCTTAGCAACTAGATTAAAGGTTTCGTCATAATCTACCCCATAAGTTTGGTCATAACCTTTAACCATAAGTCTAGCTTTGTATCTAGACACCTCACCATTTGCAAACCTTTTTGTTTTGTACACCCACTTACATCCAATCACCTTTTGATTCTTTGGTCTTGGCACCAATTCCCATGTCTCATTCTCAAGTAGAGCATCATACTCTTCTTGCATTGCCTTCTCCCAATTCTGCTTTCCTTTAGCTTCTTCATATGTAGTTGGATCTTCTTCTGTCTTCACAATATAAGAATAATCTTTTGTTGTTAAGAAGGATGTATCATAGCTATACCTGATATGTTCTTTTCTTTCCCTAAAAGATCTTCTGACCTCTGCACTTCTTGAAGTCTCAGCCAAATTTGATTCTGGATCAAATCTTGGCCTATCTTCATCATTATCCTGCAATTTACTTTTACAATCAACATCATCAATATCTTCTTCATACACCTTTAGTTTGGTCTTCCCTTTCCTTTGTATTTCTTCAACATCTGCATAATCATTTGTTATCTCTGTATACCATGTGCTTTTCTCATCAAATGTAACATCTTTTGTAATAAGAAATTGCTTTGTAGATGGACTCCACAATCTGTAACCTGTCTGTCTATCATCATACCCAATAAACACATACTTCTCTACTTTGGGTTCTAGCTTATGTCTTAATTGTGAAGGAACATAAGCATATGCTAAACATACAAACACCTTACAATGATCAAGAGTATGTATCTTACCCCACCATGCTTCATAAGGTGTTCTTCCATCGAAAGCTTTACAAGGTAACCTATTTACAAGGTATGTTGCAGTGTTGATAGCTTCTGCCCATAAGTAGTTTGGACAAGTCTTCTCTTTCATCATTGATCTTGCAAACTCTACAAGAGTTCTATTTCTTCTTTCTGCAAATCCATTTTGTTGAGGAGAGTACCTACAAGTTCCTTCTCTTTTTATACTTGCATTCCACAAATAATCATCAAACTCTTTAGAAAAATACTCTCCCCCTCCATGTGATCTCAATCTCTTGAGCTTTTGTCCTGTAATCTTTTCTACATAAGCATGATAATGTTTGAATGTCTTGAACACTTTTGATTTGTCTTTGATTACATATAAAGTAATCCATATGGTTGCATCATCAACAAATAACACATAATATCTAGATCCATTTATGCTATAGTCCCTTGAAGGACCCCACACATCTGTATGAACCAAGTCAAGCATGTTTGAGTACTTGTATCCTGATTTATTGTATGAAATTTTGTGAGCTTTACCTAATTGACAAGCTTCACACTTGTACACCATGTGTTGGCCTTCAACATTTGGCAATCCAAGCACTACATGATTCTTTGACATTTTCTTTATGGCTCTCTCATTGAAATGACGTAGCCTTTTATGCCATAAGTCTAACTCAGACATCTTTTGACTTCCATAAGTAAACAATGCATGTCCGACATTACCTTGGACCTTGAGATTAAAAGGTCTTCCTTCCTTTTTACCTGCAATGATGATTCTATATCCTTGATTTGGATCTTGCACATAAACATCATCATTTGTGAATCTGACTTCATATCCCTTCTCCACAAGTTTTCCTACACTTATCAAGTTTTTAGGAATAGTAGGAACATAAAGTACCTTGCTTAAGAGTGTGCTTCCACTCTTTGTCTTCACTGATCTAATGCTTTCCACTTTATGCTTGGTGTTATCTCCTCTTTGAACTATATGTCCATTCACCTTTGCTTCCATATCACTCATCAATTATATGTTGCCACTCAGATGATTGCTACATCTTGAGTCAATATAGAACACCCTTTGATCTTCTCCTACTGCTTCATGTGTTGCATTCAAGATGAGAGTCATGTCATCCTTCTGATCTAAAATATGATTATAATAGTTGTTATTGTAGGACTGAGGTTGAAAACTTCTTCCACCTCCTCTAGCATATGAGGTCCTACCACCTCTTCCTTTGAAGTTACCTCTTTGATTTCTACATCCTCTACCTCTTTGATTGAAATTCTGATTATGACTTCCACCGTTTTGATTGTTATACCAACAATCATTTGCCAAATTATTTGTTCTACCACAAATCCAACAAGCTCTAACATTATCTTTATTCTTACCTCCTCTTCCTTTATCTCTTGAATTCATCTTTCCTTTTGTGAAATTAGCTTGGCTTGAAGGTCCTTCATCATTAGATGACTTCTTTCGTTTGCCATTTTTTTCTTGTCCTTGGACTACATAGCTTGACTTGCACTCCTATCATTGTCCCCCTTAATGTCCTGTTCAAAAGTTAGCATATGTCCTAGCAATTGATTAAGATCAGGAGTGAAATGATCTAATGACAATTCTATGGAAAATATGACAGGCTTCCATTTCTCATCTCCTCTCAGACATGTAAGTATTTGTCTTACCAACTTATCCTCTTCAATATCTTCATCTACTGCTCCCAAGCTATCTGCAATATCCTTCATTCTTGCCACATAATCAGAAATTGATTGTGAACTCTTTTTCTTGAAGGTTGTGAACTTTTCCCATAATGAGGACTTTCTTGACTTGATTGTATTTTGGAAATGCTCTTCCAAAGCATTCCACACATCTGTTGCACTTTCTAATCCTCTAATATGAGGTAGAAGATAATCATTTATAGCCATGTAAATAATGCTCCTAGCTTGAGCATCCTTTCTCATCCAATTCTTCAAATCTGCAAGCTCTTCCCTAGTTGGATCACTAGGATCTTCAAACTCAAGCTTTTCTTCTTCTCCTGTAATAAATGCCATCAAATCTTTCCTCATAAGGTGTGCCTCCATCCTCATGGACCAAGCTGGATAGTTCTCCCTATCTATCTTATCAATCTGCAAGCTTTCTCCCATCTTTGATCTTCTGTGTCTGCAATTACTAAGATTTATGATGATATAATGTACCTTTGATATGAAACTTTAATCCTTCTTGATCCTTTGAACTCGTGCTTTTTACTTCGTTAGGTTTTCTTCAAGAATTTAACCTTTTCCACCTTCAATTAGAAGAAACTTCAATGTTTGCAACAGTCGAGACTTCCAATGCTCTTTACTTCACTTTGTATTGCACCTTTTGCTCTGATACCACTATTGGAGACCTCTAAATCTCCAAAGGCTTGATATATACTGATTCAAGAGCACCTCTATATCATTTATAGACCAAACTTTACACAAATCTTACCTTAATTTATCAAATCATTCACTGTCACTGTTCTGAGTGAAACTTTTCTTCTTCAAAAAGTGTGCTTCAGGATTCAACTTCATTACCTGCACATATCTTCAAATTTCTTCAATCTAATGATGCACATATCTCCATGCTAGCTTTGCACAATCATATCAACCATTATATCTTCAAAAGATTCATTAAAAATTTAATTCGATCTTTAAGATAAAAGGGATGTTAGAAAATGCCTTTCTGAACAAGCGACTTTGACATAGTCAACTTCTAAGGTTGATTTCTCACAACACAAGTCCGTTTTGCTAAACTCTTTTAGCCATAGCTTCCTTACCTTCTAACTTAGATTTTGAATGCTCAATGATAAAAAACTTTACAATGTACACTGAGATCCAAGCAAAACATTGACACGTAAAAATGCACGACTCTGAGAGGTCTACCTACATACTTTACAGATACATGTTCCTATTGATCATACACATAACCTGAGAAGAATTAGACCATGAAACTTTGAGTATAGTTTAATTAGCTTCTAGATTAGATGTGTACAAAATATTTCTTGATCCACATGATCAGGCTGAGAGCAATCAGAGAAAGTCACGATGCTGACTTCTGAAGATGGCTCTCTACACATCTATCTCATGGACACTTGGCTTCTAATGACTCTCTCATTTATTTCTTTACATCATTGACTTATATACGTATGTTTCTAGACTCATCCCACGTCTACTACATTACTCCTATGATCATCTAAACTCATAATACAAGTATTTCCATCTGTAATATACATATGTATACAAGCTATAATTCTGAGATCTCTTCACTATATTCACTGACTTCTTTGGCTTCATTCTGATTATTGACTTGTATCAAGTTATTCATAATCATCAATTTGGGATTGCTTTGTTCCAACAGCTTTGACTCCCTTCATTTGCTTCCCTCTCTTGTAAGACTTGACTGCCCTGGCTTCTACCAACGCCCCCCCCCCCCCTATCGCATCTGTCATCCCTGATAGAACCTTGTTGGTGGGAGTGCTTGATGTAATACTCGACGGCGTCTATGGCTAGGTGATGTTCTTGAATTCGCAATCCTTGAGCCAAATCTATCACGAGCTTTTCCCAATTTACTAGACCTAGAATGTCCAGGTGTGGCAAGCATAACTGATCTACATGGATGGCATGTTCCACCGCAAGGAGATGTAACAAATGTGTTGGTGTGGGAATGAAAATTTAGGAATGATATTCCCAGAACCCTGTAGAGAACATTTCTTCAGAAGTCTGGTTGTGGCAAGAAGGTGAATACTTTATGCGTGCATGCTAGGCATTATGTTGACAAAGGGGATCTAGCTCATGTCATAGACCAAATCTCTGTTACCTTTAGAAAAGGGGGGGGGATTGATATATATGGTGCTTGTACCTTACAGAAGGTCTTGAATACGACCATCATCAGCTTCAAGATTTTCATACACATCATGGCAATTATGTGTGATACGTTCTTGAAGCATGCACACCAATGGTGTATTGTGGATATCATGTATGCTATGGTGGGTGGTGCTCTAGGTGGCGCAAAATATGGATAATTGACCCAATCCAAACATCCTTCATTACTACATACTTTGATGGCAAAAGCTTGCCATGATTCATTGCGGACTACTGGATAGTAGCATGGGTTATATTTAATATATATAACGGCATTGTGGCCCATGTGTGCATCATTTTTGGATAGTCTATGAGTAGTCACTCATGCCAATTGGGTTCAAAAAGCAAGCGTGCAGGAGCGTTTGTTGGTAGATCATCGGGCTCAAACTGGGTGGCAAATGTAGACTCTTTTCTTGTATGCCTTTTCATATCCATGTTATAGTCAGCTAATAATACAAAGTAATGCTTATATTGCATTTTGGATGTGGTAATTAGTCGTTGATGGGAGAGTTTCCAAAAATAGGATGACCTAAGAACTATTTCTTCTAGATTGGAAAGGGGCCAGGTTCACACAACCACTCTATCATCATGGGTTTTTCCTATTTGCTCTACTCTCTTGAGCCAATCTGGGACTTCTAACTCGAAGATGTCTAGTCCCTCTTCAGTGACGTGCCTGCCTGGTACTAGCATCGGCTCATATGGTTCTTCAAAGCTCTCTTCAATTGGAATCTCCACTATAGTTTTGGTTTTTGGTTCTTCGATTGGAGAGAGTGGCCGTTCATAATGTAGTATATGTGCTTGGAGTTCTTTGATATGTTTCCTTAAGGCTTCCAGTTCCTTTATAGGTTGAGGGAGAATTTTCGTCTATCGTTGAGTTGCGTTGACATTGGCTAGCTGTTTCTTGAGATCAGCACATTCACAGTCTAGCTTTTCATATGATTCCAAAAAGTTGGCATGCTCTTCAAGAAGAAGTATCCTTATGTCTTCTGATGGGAGTGCTCGATACTTTATAGGGCTAATTTTCATGCCGGTGGACCCTTCCATAGCCACTTCCACATTGTCTTGGTTTTGCTGTTGTAATCTCTTGTTCTCTTCTAATGTCATAGCCATGTGCTTCTGTAGTAGACTTAGATTTTTTTGTATTTTAGCGTTGGTCAGAATTTATGCTTGGAGTACGCTTTCAAATTCTTTGACTGCATGAGCATCCATAGTAGACATCTTGGACTCCAATTCTGAGTGAGCCTATTGTAAGGTGGTGTATTTTGCTAGGAGTGTTTGGTTATCGATTTCTAGGGCAATGACTCTCTCTTGTAGTCTTTGCAATTGTGCCTAGAAGGTAGCATTTCGCTCTTCCAATAGTTGGTATGCTAGTTGTAGTTGATATGCACATTGAATGATTGTAGTGAATGTATTATTTATAGAATGAGATGCAAGGGCATTAGTGTGGAGTGCAGAGGGAATGGGAATGGGGATGGGAAATGCAGATGCAGTGTCGAACATAGAGGTTGCGGGTGCAGTTGGTGGAAAGGGGATAGGAGATGGTGGTATAGTGGGGGGAGGGGGAGGTGCTATGGGTGGTGAAATGTCCATAGGATCGGATAGTGCACTGCATGTAGGAGCTACCATGTATGTGGGTATGGTAGGTGAAGTGAGTGTATTGTCTATGTATAGTGACATGGTTCTGAGTGTTTGTGTGAACTTAACATCTGAGGAATAGGAGCACGAATGAATTGTTCCCTAAATGATGTGTAATCAGGTGGGGTGATTGTGGTGAGAAAATTATAGGGGTAAATGGATGAGGTGGATGGGAAGTATGGATTGCTCGAAAGAGGAATGTGTGAATATGGGTAAGCAGGGAAACCTAGACTACCTTCTGTGGGTCGTGGGTGTCCCTCTATGTTGGATATTAGTGGATGTCTAATGATGGGTTGAATAGGCGAGAATGGTGAAGTGAAAAAAGGGTTGGTAACAAAAGGAAAGAGGATGGCCAAAGATGTTGGTTATCGAAAGGGAAAGAATGTTTTAGAGGCTAGGGTTTGGTTCATGGTTGTTATTAATACATTGGTTTCAGTAGTGGTTGGTGGTGAAGGTGGGGATGAGGGAGGAGAGGGAGGAGATGCGGATCACTGGGGTGAAATCAAGGATGTTTGTACAAATGTTTTCACTCTAAGTTCGATGATGGGGGTTGGGGTGGTTGTTGGTTCTATAGTTGCCTTTGGCTTGGATACTAGTATTGGTTTGTTCTTGCCTGCCCTTGATAGTGTGTCAACTCTACATTTTTCATACCGGACTGTCTATCGGATTGCCATGTAGAGGGCCTCCTGGACTCCCAAGGATTCTGACATTAATTTGAGGTTGGTGATGAAATGCTGGTCCACACCTTCTTCTGCTAACATCTATTTGATCAAGGCTTGGCTTGATGTGAATGAAAGTCTATGCCTTTCTTGCACTACTTTGATCATGTCGTATAGTCTTTGCAACTAGGCTATGTATGCAAGAGCATCTATGAGTTTTGGTACCTCTTGCTACTCATCTCAATATCTTTCTTCATGCCCTTCCTCACCTTCTTCAGATTCTTCATCTTATGCATCATCTTCATCCTCTTTTTCATCCACATCAAAAATGGTAACAAGTACTTGTGATGTTGTTCCTTGCAGTTGAGTTCCTTCCAATTATTGTTCTTCTTCTGCTTCAAGATCCACCTCCTTTAAAATCTGCTCAAAGTCTTAGTTGGTGAGTTCTTCCAAGGGTTCTCCTTCGAGGAATTTTATGTATGTGGGAATGGGCAAAAACTTTGAATTGGGACCTTGAGAGCTTCTTCATGGTAGTCGTAATGTGAATGGCCTGACCCTTCGAGGAGGGGGTGACGTCGGAGGTTAGTGTTGCTCCATGGGGTTGAGCACAACGTACTTGTATTGCTCCTCTCATCCTCTTGGAAGGGGGTCCAGTTGATGTTTGGCCTTTGAACTATTGCACTCTGTTCCACATTAGGGACCTTTAAATAGGAATGTCATAAGCTAAAAATCTATAAATGATTCTTGTCAAGATGCAACATCCATACAAGACTGATTTTTGTGGCCATCTCTTGTGAGCTAAGTGTATCTAATCGATGATCTAGTGGGGTACATTGAAGGTGAGGTTCTGTGTCTTTGCCAAATACAAACTAAGCCATATCTTTTTTGGTTGCGTGGTAAATCTATCTTCGGCATGAAAAGCAAAGAGTTGCATGCACATCTGAAGGTGTACTGCAATATTGGGTGTCATGGCCACCATGTCCTTAAGCTTGGTGAGGTTCCTATTTCTCATGTTATCATGCACCAAGACGTCCTTCTCTATGGGCATGTGCATTCCTTGCATATATAGGGCCTCTCACACTAAGTTTTTGGTTAACTTAAACCTCTTCAACTCATTGCCCCTTGTAAAGAGAGATGGTGGATGCAATTCGAAGATGAGTTGGTGCTACGACAACCAGCTTCACACTAGCCACATGAGACTTCAGAGTTGTTTACTAGATCCTTTGATCTTCCTAAATCCACAAAAAAATCACCCAAATGTTTTGGAACAAGTATCTCAAAAGTTTTGAGTCAAGATAGACTAGTTGCAAAATGACTAGCTCCCAAAACTTGCTATTTTTGTACATACACCTACTAAAAAAAATGAACAATGCTATCAACCTCGTATGAATTAGAAACATTCCTTTTGAAAAAAATAAAAAAACTTAGATAGCTTGCTAATCCAAGTTAAAACACTTCAATTGATCAACTGAGCATTGAGAACAAGATTTAGCAAAATCTTGAATACTTCTGCCATTTTTGTGGCTTTGCAAAGATTCAGCTAGTGAGCAGAAAAACACGGATTTCTCATAAAAAGTTAATTCAATGAATGTGAAATTTTGTGAGAATAAACAAGACTTAAAGAAAAATCAAATGCACTTTAACACATTGAAAAATTTTACGTATAGCGTGAGATATGTGCTTCTGAAGTTACTATTCTGAGTGAGTATAGTTGAGAATAAAAAAAGAGAAGAAGTAAATGATGAATGTATAGATTCACACATAACTACAACCACATTCGCACGAATGAACATGAAGTGGGCATAAATCAAGCTCCCTAATGGAACTTCCTTCTTGCTCTTTTTATAGCTACTTTTGGAGGTAGTTTTGAATTTGAATTCAAATAACTTCACCTAAAAGTGATGCCAAGAACGAGGAGATATTCTCTCTGCTTATGGATTCGTGGTTTTAGGTAGTTAGAGCCAAAAATTTCCTTTCGACATCATGGATGACTTAAGACATTCTTTCTTTCACAATTACAAGAGATAAAATATACTCTTTTACAAGAGATGTTCATATGTCTACACATATGAATACAAATGAACATAAATCAAATCATATCAAGCATGTAGGCTTGGGTAAAATGCACCAATATCTCCCCCTCAAGCCTAACATGATTGACCTTCAAATAATTCTTCAATTGTCCTTGATTTCCTGCAAGCCAATCATCAACTTGAATCTACTCAATTTTGTACCATCAAGAGCTTTAGTCAACATGTCTGCACATTACAAATCTATAGAGACATAGGATAGTTTAATGTCCTTGCTCATTAGCTTCTCCCTTACATAATGGTAGTGGACTTGAATATGCTTGGTTCTAGCATGGTATACCGGATTAGCTGCAAGATGTAGTGAGCTTGTGTTGTCACCAAAAATGTGAGGTGTTGAAGAATGAAGTCCAAGATGTGTATACAAAGAATTTAACCATATGATTTCTTGAGTTGCATTAGCCAAACCTCTATATTGATCTTTAGCAAAAGATTATGCCACTCTTGGTGGCTTCTTGGATGACCAAGAAATTATTTTTGAGGCTGCTAATTATACATACCCGGATGTGCTTCTTCTATCATCGCTAGATCCGGCCTAATCCGCATCTAAATACGCCTTTAGCTCAATATGTGAAGTAAATGCATAAAAAAAACCTTCATTCATAGTCCCCTTTAGGTATTTGAGGACGTTCTTGGCTGCTTCCATATGTGGTCTTCTCGGCTTATGCATAAACTGACTCAATATGCTAACACTATAGCATATATCCACCGTTGTGAGTGTTGCATAGTTCAAAGTTCCAACCAAGATTTGTTAGCTTGTGATTTCTTCAATTGGCTTTCCTTCATAAGCACTAAGCTTATGATTTTTCTCCATAGGTGTACCTACACACTTGCTCTTTTCCACCTTGAACTTGATGAGCATGTCATGCACATACTTCCTTTGTGTGATGTATGTACCTGAACCTTTGTAGATTAACTCCAATCCAAGAAAATAAGGGAGTGGTCCAACATCACTTATTTTGAACTCCTCCTTCATTTGATTCTTTACTTGTTTGATTCCTTCAAGATCATTCCCTATGATAATAATATCATCAACATACACACATAGATAGAGCACTTCGGATCCATTCCTCTTTATGAACAAAGAGGTATCTGCCTTGCTAGCTTCGAATCCTTGGTCCTGCATATAAGTCACCAATCTAAAATTCCAAGCTCTTGGAGCTTGCGTCAATCCATATAAGGCTTTCTTTAATTTGCATACATAGTTAGGATGATGTGCATCCTCATATCCAAGAGATTGTGCCATATACACTTCCTCAAAAGTCCACCGATTTAAGAAAGCATTCTTTACATCAAGTTGATAGAAATTCCAATTTCTAGGTGTAGCAAGACTAATGAGAACCCTAACTGTAGGCATTTTTGCAATAGGAGAGAAAGTCTCCTCATAATCAATACCATGGTTTTGAGCAAACTCTTTAGCAGCTAACCTTTCTTTATGTCCATTTATACTTCCATCTAGATTCCTCTTGATTTTGTATATCCATCGAGATCCAATTACCTTCATAGATGGCTTGTTAGGTACAACCTCCCAAGTGTCATTCTCCTTCAAAGCTTCCATTTCTTCATCCATTGCATCTCTCCAAGCTTTCTTGATTTGTGCTTCTTCAAATGTGGTAGGTTCTTCATTGGTTGAATCCTTTGCAATGTAGATTGAGTGCTTGGTGACCAAAGAAGTATCATAACCCTACCTCTCTGGTTTCATCTTCTCCCTTGAAGACCTTCTAAGTGGTTGATGTGAGCTCTCAGGTCCATATGTAGCATCTTGCATCTTTGCTCTACCCTTGCTCTTCCATAGCTTTAGTATTTCCAAGTCTTCTAGGTCAATCTCCGAATCACTTTCTTCAATTTTCTTTGACTCCTTTGGTTGAAGTGACGGAAAATCTTCATCCAATTCATAAGGCAGCTTCACTTTCCTATCATCATCACACCATGATTTGTTCTCATCACAAATTACATCTCTACTCACAAAAAATCCTTTATTAGTTGGATTGTACAATCTATATCCTTTTGGTTTTGGTCATAAGCAATAAATATGCACTTCTCTACCTTGGGATCCGATTTCCCTCTTACTTGAGAAGGAATGTGAGCATAGGCTAAGCATCCAAATATTTTACAATGCTCTAGACTATGTCTTCTTCCATTCCACACTTCATATGGAGTGGTTCCATCTAGTGACTTAGATGGAAGTCTATTTATGCGATATGTGGTTGTAGACACAGCCTCTTCCCATAGGTAGTTTGGCAATCCCTTTTCATTGAGCATGGACCTTTTGGCTTCAACAATAGTTGTGTTTCTCCTCTCTACCACACCATTGATTTTGAGTGTATACCTTGTAGTGACTTCCCTTTTAATGCCTCTTTCATGCAAGTAGGCATCAAATTCAGAAGAAAAGTATTCTCCTACACCATCTAATCCGAGTCTTTTCAAAGTCCTACCTCTTTGGTTTTCAACAAGAGCAACATACTTCAAAGCAATTAAAACCTTCATCCTTGTGCTTCACGAAAAATAGAATGGTCCACCTGCTACAATCATCTATGAAAGACACATAATGTCTTGAGCCTGATATACATGGATCCTTACTAGGACCCCACACATTTGTGTGTACTAGATCCAAAAGATTTTGATACACATATCCCTTCCTATTGAAAGGTTTTCTATGAGCCTTGCCGAATTCACAAGCTTCACACTTATAAATCATGTGTTGTCTTGTGATAGTAGGCAAGCCAAGTACACTTTTGTCCCTACAAATTTCTTTGAGTGTCCTCTCACCAATGTGAGCAAGCCTTTTGTGCCATATCTCCAACTCCTTGAGAGTTTGAGATCCATAGCTAAATAAAGTTATGTTCTTTGTATCTTCTACTTCAAAAGTGAAAAGCCTTCCTATCTTTTCTCCTTTGGAAATCCTTCTAAAGCCTTGCCTTGGATCTTCAACATATCCTCCAAATCAGTTGAATGTAACTTGAATCCTTTTTCAACAATCTGCTAACTTGAATCCTTTTTCAACAATACGCCCAACACTTATTAAATTTTTGGTAGTTGTAGGGAAATACAAGACTTTTCTTAAGAGGTTCATATTCCAATCTAATGTCTTTACATTCCCTATCTTTTGCACGGAGCACTTTGTATCATCTCCTATTAGCACTTCATGTTTTTTATGAGGATCTTCCAAATCAGAAAGTAAAGCCACATTTCTTGCTACATGCTTTGAGCATCTTGAATCAATGTAAAAGATGTGATCATCATCCTTACCCTTCTTCACTCATAGATTCATAGTCAATAATAAATCTTCTTGCCTTTGGTCCTTTGCATAGTTATTGTAATCTCTTCTTCCTCTATGGCTACTTTGATGGTTTTTGTTGTTGTAATTGTTGTTGTAGTTGTTGTTGTAGCCTCCATTGTATCTGCCTCTATTTGATCCATAGACACCTCTATTGAATCCTCTTCCTCTTGAGTTCCTCAAGTTCCTGAAACATTCTTTTGTAGTATGATTAGATAAGCCACATATATTGCAAGGTTGAGATGATTGGAATCTCCCCCTGCCTTGCTTTCCACCTCTACCTCTTCCTCTTCCTCTAGCGCTTCCTCTACCTACAAAGTTTGCTTGGAAAGAGCTACCTTCATCTTCATTCTTCTTATTCTTTGACTTGTCCTTCACCTTAGCTTTATCAAAATATAAGGCAAAAGTTTGATTCACTCTTGAGGACTCACCACCTTTGCTAATCTTTGCTTCATGAGTGAAGAGTTGGCCCATCATTGTGTTGAGGTCAGGTACATGCATATCCATGTACAAGTCCATGGCTATTGTGAAGGACTCCCACTTGTCATCTGCTTTGATTCCATTTATGATTTGTCTAATGATTTGTTCCTTTTTAGTTACCTCTTCAATGCTTCCAATTTGATCTAAAATCTCCTTAATCTTTGTGACATAATCAATCACACTTTGCTTGGGGCTTTTCTTCATTGTTGTGAACTCCATCCACAGTTGGTTCTTCCTTGCTCGAGTGTTGGAGGAGAAGAAAGAAGCAAGTGCATTCCAAGTCGGTCTTCATGTATTGCATCCCTTGACATGAGGTAAAAGAAAATCCAAGATTGAGTTTAGAATATAGGACCTTGCAAGTGCATCCTTTGAACACCAATTTGAAAGTCTTTCCGCTTTTGCATGTGATGGTTGCCCTTTGTTCCTTATGGTTGGCATAGCTTCATCTCGAGATGTGTATCCAAATAGATTTCTCCCTCGAAGATAAGCCTCTATCCTCAGAGACCATGCTGGGTAGTTGGTTCTATCCACTTTGTCAATTATTAATGGAAATCCATCTCCCATGTTGATTGACTATACTCTAATACCATTGTAAAGAGAGATGGTGGATGCAATCTAAAGATGAGTTGATGCTGCTACAACCAGCTTCACACCAGCCAACTGAGACTTCAGAGTTGGTTAGTAGATGCTTTGAGCTTCCTAAATCCACAAAAAAATTACCCAAGTGTTTTGGAGCAAGTATCTCAAAAGTTTGATTCAAGATAGGCTAGTTGCAAAATGACTAGCTCCGAAAACTTGTTATTTTTGTACATACACCTACTAAAAAAATGAATAATGCTCTCAACGTGGTAAGATTTAGAAAAATTCCTTTTGAACATAGCAAATAAATTTAGATATCTTGATAACACAAGTTAAAACACTTCAATTGATCAACAGAGCACTGAGAACAAGATTTAGTAAAATCTGGAACACTCCTTCCATTTTTGGGGCTTTGTAGAGATTAGGCCAGTGAGCAGAAAAACACAGATTTCTCACAAATAGTAAATCCAATGACCATGAAATAATTTGAGCATAAACTAGACTTAGAGAGAAATTCAATGCACATTAAAACTTTGAAAAAGGTTACGTATAGCCCGAGATATGTGCTTCTGAAGTTATAGTTCTGAGTGAGTATAGCAGAGAATCAAACAAAGAAGAAGTAAATGATGAATGTATAGATTCACATGCAATTACAACCACATTGGTAACGAATACTTGCATAATGGGAGTATAATGATAGAGATATAGAGTAAGCTCTTCAATCTCTACAAATGAACATGAAATGGGCATGAATCATGCTCTCTAATGGTGACTTCCTTCTTGCTCTTTTTATAGCTACTTTTGGAGGTAGTTTTGAATTTGAATTCAAATAACTTCATCTAAAAGTGATGCTAAGAATTAAGAGATAATCTCTCAGCTGATGGATTCATGGTTTTAGGTAGTTAGAGCCATGAATCTACTTTTTTACTTCATGGATGACTTAAGCCATTCTTTCTTTCACATTTACAAGAGATAAAATATACTCTTTTACAAGAGGTGTTCATGTGTCTACACATATGACTACAAATGAACATAAATCAAATCATATCAAGCATGTAGGCTTCGGTAAAATTCACCAACACCCCTTGTTAGAGAAGGGTGTTGATAAGATAGTAGCATCTCATGAAGTCGAGCTTTGGGAGCTGAGCACCGAAGTATTCATCCAATCATGCTTTCTCCCATATAGGGCGTAGTGCTTCTGCATTTTGTATGTTTCAAATTCCTTTGTAAAGAAATGGTACTTGCCTTGCTTCAATTGAATTCCAACTATTACTTTGAAAAGGTATGATCCTTCTCCAAGAGGTCTTGCAACTTCACTAAACGAATGGGAAGCTTTGCCGACAGGCATGGTATGGCCGCTCGGGGGGTCTTGTATAGGTATAATCTGAATAGCCTGTAATTCTTCTGGTCTTTCATTGGTCTCGGGCATGATAGGTAAGCTCTCCATATCAACCACTTGCTGGCTCATGCCTGCTTGAGAGCTCGTTCTTTCTACGTCAGTCATGTTTTGCTTATCTACTGGAAGAAGAAAGTCACATTAGCATTATGTGGGAAACATGATAATACTGTGTTCACTCTACAATACCACCAACATGCTACCAATGTGGTTAGGGTGCACATTGCACTTTCCCATACCTTCATTTGCTTCTTTTTCCTTGGATGTAAGTGTTTGTTCAACTTCTATTACCTATGCACATAGCTTCTCACTCAATACCTTGATTTGATTGCATTCCCCTAAGTCCTTGTCATAATCGATATCTGCTTCTATAAGTTGTTGTTGAGTATCCATGGCTATTTGTATCATTTGCTTTACTATAGGTTTGAGTTGACCCACATCCACATTCAGCCATGTCTTTGGGATGCTTGGTGTTTCACCTCTGAGTACATCCTTTCCCTTATTCACATGTATTGTTTCATTATGTGGTTGTCTAATTTGAAGATTGATCTGACTTTCTTCTTCTTCCTATGTGGTAGGCTTTTTAGCACTTCCTTGAAATGTTACATCCAAGGGAGAGGGCTCTGCTACAATTTTTATGGGTGTAAACGGTTCCTCTTCCATGTTTTCCTAATCTTTTTCTTTCTTTTGCATCTTCATCATAGCTTCTCCATCCAAGTGGGTCTCTGCAATTTGAATCTTTTTTTCCTCATTCATCCTTATTGTATGGACTTCTCCTTGAGATGATCCTTTGGTTGGTGTCTCGGTGACTATGTTATCCCGAATTTTATCCATTTTTGTGCCTTCCACTTCATATGAGTCCTTTACTTGATTTAACTCATCCCATATACCATCATCATTTAATTGACTTTTGATATACACATTCATGGGGGATGGTACATCTTCAAAAGATGAACTAGAGTTCACCAATCCCAGTTCTCTGTATCTATGGAACTTTGTTAACCTCTTTCCCTACAAAGTTCCTATATGAGATTGATGATAGTGGTGCCCTTGTACTTGAAAAAACTTGGTGAAGCTTGTGGAAGGTAGAAAAATTGTTTCAAAGCGACGAAGTTTGGTCTAGCCAACCGGCACAAGAATAGCCCTTGAGCTTATGGATACTCAAATAGACCTTATAAGCATGTGATAAGTGCAAAGAAACACACTATGTACTTTGGAGCATCAAGGCGAATGAGTCGATACAAAACAGATAGGTTCGCGGGTCGACTAGCTCAAAAAACTTACTATCTATGGAAGAGACAATGAACTTCAAATGCCCATAGCGACCAGCGTGATTACAATTAGAAAAAATTCTTTTATGGGAGTGATACACATAGGGTTGAGTGTATAGAATGCACAAAAGTATAAGGAATAAGCAAAATATGCTATAGGAATGAATGAGACATTCACCGGTGGTACTTCCTATTTTTCAGGAATACATAGAGATTGACCCCGAGACAAAAAAACTCAGATTTCTCCCAATCTGCTGAACCAAATGCTATAAACAATTTAAAGGCATAAACTAGACACTAATATCTTTCGCATGAGCCATGTTGCACTCCATTTGAAGCTCTCGAGAGAGAGCATCAGCCTCTGCAAGATTACTGTTGGCGAAGAAGATGATGCAAAGAATTGAAGGAGCAAGACAATGATGGTCACATGTATGTATATTGCTTCCATGTAATGTACAAGTGATTTCAAGTCTTTATATAGACTCTAGGAGTGCTCCACGACTTCTACAAGTGGATTTTGAATTCAAATGAAGGTGGGAATGGTTGTTGGAGGGAATCAATTCACGTTGCTTGATTGAATGCAACTTCAACCACCACAAATTTGTGGGATTTGGGCTTTATGTTTCTACCTTTACATGTGTAAAGCTCAAGGCTTTTACAACGGTAAATGAACCATCAAAAATCTCTCAAAAAAATACAATAAATGAGCATAAGAAAAAGAACTCTCCAATGGATATTCTTTCGACGTGATAGCCTTTCATGTAGATCAAATCCACCTCAAGCATAGTGTAAGCTTGATGTTCCAACAACTCCCCCTCAAGCTAAATTATGCTTGAGTCTTCATTCTCTGATAGCTTGAATACCTGCCATAACTTTGAATCTACTAAGCTTTATTCCATCAAGTGCCTTCGTCATCATATCTGCTACTTTCTTTTTAGTTGGAACAAAAGAAATGTCAATCTCCTTTGCCATGAGCTTGTCCCTTATGAAGTGGTAATGGACTTCTATGTGCTTGGTTCTCGCATGGAAAATAGGATTTTCCGTTAGATGCATGGAACTTACATTATCTCCAAATATGTAAGGTTTGGATCTCACAAGTCCCAAATCTCTATACAATGCTTTTATCCATATTGCCTCTTGAGTTGCTATGGCCAAGCCTCTATACTTTGCTTCAGTTGAGGATAAAGCAATTGTTGGTTGCTTCTTGGAACTCTATGATACTAGCTTTAAACCTGCAAATGCTAAGTAACCAGATGTACTTTTTCTATCATCCTTAGCTCCTGCCCAATCTGCACCTGAGTAGATTATGATATCCAAATCTGAAGAGTAAGGATAGAATATACCTTCGTTGATTGTACCTTTGAGATACTTAAGTACTCTCTTAGATGCATCCATGTGTGGTCTTCTTGGTGAGTGCATGAACTGACTAAGTACTCCCACACTATATGAGATGTCTTCCCTTGTATGATTAGCATATATCAAGCTACCTACCAAGCTTTGATATTCTTTTAGGTCTTCAATTTTCTCACCTTCATAAACACTAAGTTTGTGATTCATCTCCAAAGGTGTACCTACAGGTGTAGTGTTCTCCATTTTGAACTTGAGAAGAAGACCCTGAATGTATCTTCTCTGAGTCAAATACATTCTTTCATCTATATATATCACCTGTATACCTACCAAATATGTGAGCTCACCTAGGTCACTGATTTTGAACTCCTCTTGCATGTGTCTCTTGATCCTTTGAATGCCATTTAGATCATCACCTATCACAATAATATCATCTACATATACACATAGATAGATAACCTCATTGTGATCCCTTTTGATGAATAGATAAGGATCTGAGATGCTAGCTTTGAACCCTTGATCTTGAAGATATGTAACCAACCTGTAATTCCAAGCTCTAGGAGCTTATTTCAATCCATACAATGCTTTCTTAAGTTTGCAAACATAAAATCGATGATTAGGGTTTTCAAAACCTGGTGGTTGTGACATGTATACCTCTTCACTTATCCAACCATTTAAGAATGCATTTTTCACATCAAGTTGGAGGAGTCTCCAATTCCTTGCAACAGCTACACTTATCAATGTCTTGATTGTAGTCATCTTTGCAACTGGTGAGAATGTTACTCATAGTCTATACCATGAGTTTGTGAGCATCCTTTGGCAACGAATCTTGCCTTGTACCTGCAAACTAATCCATCTAAGTTTCTTTTACCTTTATATACCCATCTGCAACCAATTACCTTTTGATTTGGCGACATTGGAACCAAATCCCAAGTGTCCATTTCCTTCAATGCATCTATCTCTTCTTTCATGGCCTTTTCCAAATTAGGGTTTCCCTTTGCCTCTTCATAGGTTGAGGGTTCCTCTGAAATAGAGTCTTCTGCCAAGTATATTAAATGCTTCGCTTGGTCATCGTCTGCATCACATCTTGGATCCTGGACCTATGTATCATGCTTGCTTCCTAATCGATAAGAGTTAGAATCAAGATCATATGGTAATGTTACCTTTTGTTTGTCTTCATCATACGAAGACCTGTGTTCTTCAAACACAACATCTCTACTTGTAGTGAATTGCTTCGTTGAAGGATTGAAGAACCTCTAACCCATTTGAGTTGAATAATATCCCATACACACTACCTTTGTTGCCCTTTCATCTAGCTTACCTCTTATTTGTGATGGCACATGAACATAAGCTAAACAACCAAAAACCTTGCAATGTCCAAGACTAGGTTTTCTTCCATGCCATGCTTCATAAGGAGTCATACCTTGAAGTGATTTGGATGGTAGTCTATTGACAAGGTACATAGCAGTTGAAATAGCTTCTGCCCATAGATAATGTGACAACTTCTTCTCTTCAAGCATTGTTATGGCTGATCCAACCAGTGTCTTGTTTCTCCTCTCTGCAATTCCATTTAGTTGAGGAGAGTACCTAGTAGTCACTTCCCTTTTGATACCTTTTTCCTGCAAGAACTCATCAAACTCTTTAGAGAAGTATTCTCCCCCTCCATCGGATCTGAGCTTCTTTAGTGATCTACCTGTATGATTCTCCACATGTGCAAGATACTTCTTGAAGCAATCAAACACTTCATTCTTACTCTTGATAAAGTATAGAATAGTCCATCCACTATGATCATCAATAAATGAGACATAATACCTTGATCCTACCAATGAAGCTTCTTGACTTGGTCCCCATACATCTGTATGTACTAAGTCCAATAAGTTGTTGTGGATGTAGCCTTTGTGGTTGAATGGTTGTCTTTGTGCCTTCCCAATGTGACATGCATCACACATGTTGATCATGTGTTGCTTTGATATGTTTGGCAGTCCTAGAATGCTTTGATACTTGCATATATCCTTCAAGGTTCTTTCGTTCACATGAGCAAGTCTCTGATGCCACACTTAAAGCTCACTGAGGGTTTGAGACCCAAAGTTGAATAGAGCTATGTTCCTGGTTTCTCCTACTTCAAAAGTAAAGAGCCTACCATGCTTCTCACCTCGGGCTATCTTTTTGAAGCCTTGACATGGATCTTCCACAAAATCTCCATGTTAGGTGAGCCTAACTTCCAAGCCATTTTCAACTATTTGGCCTACACTTATTAGGTTTTTAGTGATAGTGGGTACATAGAGAACCTTACTTAGAATGTTTGTCCTGCCATTGGAAGCTTTGACATTACCAATCTTCTCCACATTGTGCTTTGTGTCATCCCCTGTTTGCACTTCATGTCTATGCTTTGGACTTTCCGAATCATATAGAAGAGCAATGTTGCCTGCAACATGATTCAAACATCCTGAATCTATGTAGAACAAATGATCATATTCTTTATCTTCTTTGTGGCTTAGATTTATAAGAGCCAATGAGTCTTCATGTGGTTGATCTTCTGAATAATTGTTGTAGTCCATTCTATTATAGCTTCTATATATATTGTTGAAGTTGTGTCCACCTCTGCCTCTATTGCTGCCATATCCACCTCTTCCACTTCCTTTCTGGGTCTTCCTATTGAACTAGCAATTTTGAGTGGTGTGCTTGGTCTTATCCCACATGGCACAAGGTTGAACATTATAACATTTGGCTTTGTCTTGCTTTAGTCCTTTCTTCTTCCCTTTCCACTTGATCTTGCTTGCAAAGTTGGCTTGGGAAGTCTCTTCTTCATCTTCTTCCTTCTTCTTGCCTTTCTGCTTCTTATCCTTCTTATCTCCATATAGAGCACTAGTTGAATTACCATGATAAGAGTTACCTTACTTTATGCTACTGTTGGCTTCTTGATTGAAGAGTTGTCCAAGAAAGATGTTGAAGTCTAGAGTTCACACATCCATGATTAGATCATAAGCCGTTGTTAAAGATTGCCATTGCTTATCACTTCGAATGCCGTTGAGAATTTTCCTCACGATGACCTCTTCTTCGATCAGCTCTCCAATGCATGCTAACTAATCCTCAACCTCCTTGACCTTGGTAACAAACTCTGTGATGGTTTATTTAGGTGTCTTCTTCATTTGGTTGAACTCGTTCCAAAGATGATTCTTTCTTGCTTTGGTACTAGCAGAAAAGAAAGTCTCGAGGGCATCCCAAGTCTCTTGAGATGTCTTGCATCCTCTAATATGTGGTAATAGAAGGTCAGAGATAGAGTTTAGAATGTACGACCTTGCTTGAGCATCCCTTGTGCACCAAAGTGTGAGCTTATCTTTCTCCTCTTGTGTAGGTCCTCCTTTGGATCTTAGAATAGGCATAGCTTCATCACCTGCTACAATTCCATAAATATTTCTACCTTGCAAATAGGTCTCCATCCTAATTTGCCAAGCCGCATAGTTTTTTTGATCAAGCTTCTCGATCATTGAGGGAAAGCCGTCACCCATCTTGATGTTGCTCTGATACCACTGAAAGAACTTGGAGAAGCTTGTAGAAGGTAGAAAAAGTGTTTCGAAGTGATAAAATTTGGTGTAGCCAACCAGCACAAGACCAGCCCTTGAGCTTATGGAGACTCAAATAGACCTTATAAGCAGTGCAAGGAAACACACTATGTACTTTGGAGCATCAAGGAGACTGAGTCGATATAAAACAGATAGGTTCACGGGTCGACTAGCTCAAAAAACTTACTCTATGGAAGAGACAATGAACTTCAAATACCCATAGTAACCACCATGATTACAATTAGAAAAAATCCTTTTATGGGAGTGATACACATAGGGTTGAGTGTATAGAATGCACAAAATTATATGGAATAAGCAAAATATGCTATAGGAATGAATGAGACATTCACCAGTGGTATTTCCTAGTTTTTAGGAATATGCAGAGATTGACCCCCAGACCAAAAAACTCAGATTTCTCCCAATCTTGTGAACAAAATCCTTGGAAAATTTAAAGGCATAAACTAGAAACCTTTCCAATGAGTCATGTTGCACTCAATTTAGAGCTCTGGAGAGAGAGCAATAGCCTCTACAAGATTACTATTGGCGAAGAAGATGATGCAAAGAATTGAAGGAGCAAGACAATGATGGTCACAAGTGTATGTATATTTCTTCCATGTAATGTAAAAGTGATTTCAAGTCTTTATATAGACTCTAGGAGTGGTCCACGACTTCTACAAGTGGAGTTTGAATTCAAATGAAGGTGGGAATGGTTGTTGGAGGGAATCAATTCACTTTCCTACAATCTAGGAAAAGTGAAGATCTAGTTTGATCTACTTTTAGGTGATTGATTGCTTGATTGAATGCGACTTCAACCACCAAAAATTCGTGGGATTTGGGCTTTATCTTTCTACCTTTACATGTCTAAATCTCAAGGCTTTTACAATGGTAAATGAACCATCAAAAATCTCTCAAAAAAATACAATAAATGAGCATAAGAAAAAAAACTCTCCAATGGATATTCTTTCAACGCGATAGCCTTTGATGTAGATCAAATCCACCTCAAGCATAGTGTAATCTTGATGTTCCAACAACTCCCCCTCAAGCTAAAGTATGCTTGAGTATTTGTTCTATGATAGGTTGAATACCTACCATAACTTTGAATCTACTAAGCTTTATTCCATCAAGTGCATTTGTCATCATATCTGCTACTTGCTTTTCAGTTGGAACAAAAGAAATGTCAATCTCCTTTGCCATGAGCTTCTCCCTGATGAAGTCGTAGTGGACTTCTATGTGCTTGGTTCTCGCATGGAAAATAGGATTTGTCGTTAGATGCATGGAACTTACATTATCTCCAAATATGTGAGGTTTGGAACTCACAAGTCCCAAATTTGTATACAATGCTTTTATCCATATTGCCTCTTGAGTTGCTATGGCCAAGCCTATGTGCGCTGCTTCAGTTGAGGATAAAGCAACTCTTGGTTGCTTCTTGGAACTCCATGACACTAGCTTAAAACTTGCAAATGCTAAGTAACCAGATGTACTTTTTCTATCATCCTTAGCTCCTGCCCAATCTACATCTGAGTAGATTTTGATATCCAAATCTGAAGAGTAAGGATAGAATATACCTTCGTTGATTGTACCTTTGAGATACTTAAGTACTCTCTTAGATGCATCCATGTGTGGTCTTCTCGATGAGTGCATGAACTCACTAAGCACTCCCACACTATATGAGATGTCTGCCCTTGTATGAGTACCATATATCAAGCTATCTACCAAGCTATGATATTCTTTTAGGTCTTCAATGTTCTCACCTTCATAAACACTAAGTTTATGATTCATCTCCAAACGTGTACCTACAGGTTTAGTGTTCTCCATATTAAACTTGAGAAGAAGATCCTGAATGTATCTTCTATGAGTCAAAGACATTCCTTCATCTATATATATCACCTGCATACCTAGGAAATAAGTGAGCTCACCTAGGTCACTGATTTTGAACTCCTCTTGCATGTGTCTCTTGATCCTTTGAATGCCATTTAGATCATCACCTGCTAGAATACTATCATCTACATATACACATAGATAGATAACCTCATTGTGATCCCTTTTGATGAATAGAGATGGATCTGAGCTGCTAGCTTTCAACCCTTGATCTTGAAGATATGTAACCAACCTGTAATTCCAAGCTCTAGGAGCTTGTTTCAATCCATACAATGCAATCTTAAGTGTGCAAACATAAGATCGATGATTAGGGTTTTCAAAACCTGGTGGTTGTGACATGTATACCTCTTCACTTATCCAACCATTTAAGAACGCATTTTTCACATCAAGATGGAGGAGTCTCCAATTCCTTGCAGCAGCAGCACTTATCAATGTCCTGATTGTAGTCGTCTTTGCAACTAGTGAGAATGTTTACTCATAGTCTATACCATGAGGTTGTGAGCATCCTTTGGCAACTATTGTTGAAGAGCCAATGTGCCGAATGCATGGCCTTGGAATGTGGCCCTATCATGCATAATATGGATGCATTGGACTCTTCATGAGTGCAAGTAGAATCTTGTTGACTTTGTTCTTTAGCTCCTTGTAGCTTTTTAGGTATACATATCCACTTGGTAGCTTATGCTTGAGACATTTGTTTTTGTCGAGCTCCTCATTTTGTGTTCTTTGTCCCCTTTCTACTTGTGGACTGCATTTTTGGTGTCGTCTTCTTTTGGTACCCTTAGTGAGTCTTTATAGACTTCTTTGCTTCACGCTATAGGTATGATTTCTCATTGAGCTTTCTTATTTCTTGATTTGCAGTTTTTCGGGCTATCTTCGATATCCATATTTGTTGTTGTGTCCTTTGGGCTTTTATCAATGACTTTGGAAGCCATACATGAAGAAGTCTTTGTTTGTCTGATTGCGATTGTGAATTGTGGTTGCTTCTTTGTGTTCCTACTAGATGGCTGATCTACTTTTGTGTTGTGTTGACTTGTTGAGTCGCTCATTTTTTACATACCCATTGTAGAAAAGTATTTCCAGGATGTACTGTTCAGACAGTCAATAACCATGTAGGTTTTCCTCTTATAGGGTGAATAGGTTGAGAAGTAATGTCCTCACGCTCTCTCTTAGGCTCATTCCTCATGGGTGAGGTGGTCACATAATCATGCAACACTTCCTAGGAAATTCTAGATTAAGGTATTCTTGGGATCTACTCTTCATTGATTCGTTTTCCTTCTCCTCCTTTAAGTTATTTTCTTTAGGTTTGATGACATCATGGATTTGAGACCGCTTTTCTTCTAGCAAACTAAAGATTTCTTTATGCCCTATTTTGGCTGATATGTATCCTTGTGCAAGATGTATGCTCACTTCATTCTCAATAATCCAACCTTGCCCTAGGATCAGATTTTTGATAAGGTCTTCATCATAGCATACCAATAGTCTTTGCTCCATCGAGGAGTTTTGTCAGTGTAGGGATATTAGGGCTTCTCCAACACATTCTATAACTTTATCTCCCATTCCTATCATACACTCTTTAGTGGGACTTATGTTCATTTTGAGATGAGTGGTTAATGACACTCGTATACAGCTTAGAGCCGCTCTTGAGTCAATCAGGGCATCCACTAGTTGATACTCTATGTTCCCAATTCCTAGGTTTCAGTATGGTTGGGTGATGCTATAGCTCATATTGCTTGTATTATTGACTTCGTAGTTGGCCATGGGTATAGGTTCCTCTACCTGTAGATATCGTTCATCTCTTTGCCATATCCACTCTTTCCATCCCCTGATATGATCTAAGGCTTCCTATCATGCTTCTTCTCTAATCCTCTCTTTTTCCTTCTTTTCATTCTGTGCTCCTACAAGTTGTGTTAACATTTGGTTTGTTAATGGCTCCATATATCGTTTCACTCGACATCCGCTTATGTAGTTGGAAAGACATCTCCATCCAATGTAGATAGATTTACTGCTCCGCTTGTTGAGATTCAACTAATCAATAATGGTCCATATCCGCATTGCTATAGTTTCTTGGCATGTTGCTTCAATGTATATACAAGGACCAAATCTCCTTCCTTTAAGCCTTTGTCTTTGATATGTGTGTCATAATATGCTTTTTGCCTCTGTTTAGGAGCATAAATTCTCACAACTACTTATATTCTTGTTTTGTGTAGTTTCTCAATTCGATCCAATTGTCTGGATAGTTCATGGCCTGTCCACTCATACTGTTGTGCTACATGTAGAGTAGGGACTAAGAAGTCAATTGGTAAGATCGCATTCTGTTAATGAACTAGGTTAAAAGGAGAGTTCCAATGGCTATGTTGTAAGCCACTCAGAAGGCCCAAATTGCATGATGCAATTGTTTGTCCCAATCTGACTTTCCGATGTTGACTATCTTTGTCAACATGATACATAACACTTTATTGGAACTCTCTGCTTGACCATTAGCTTGAGGGTGATAGGGGGCTGATTTTTTGTGAATTACTAGGAATTCGTTCTTCAAGGATTCTATTACTTTGTTGATGAAGTATGTTCCCCTATCACTCACTATCTCTATAGGTAGTCCAAAGCGAGTAAAGAGGTTCTCGAAGAGAAACTTTGCTGTAGTTTGCACATCCTTCTTCCTTGTTGCTTTCGCTTCTACCCATTTCGTTAGATAGTGTGTTGCCACTATTATATACTCCACATGTGATCCTTTAGCTGGAGGGTTAATAGGTCCTATGAAATCAATGCACCATTTTGAGAAGGTGCTTGCTCAAATCATCGGTCTTAGAGGCATGTCATCTCTCCTAATAGGATACTTGGCTCTTTGGCACACCTCACAACTCCGTACATAAGTGTCTGCATCCATATGTAGAGTAAGTAAGTATCTAGTAGGTCATCCGCCACTCCATTGGGTGGTTCTCCATGTGTTAACCTACATAGATGATCAGCTCTCACACGAGTATTTCCCTTCTTGACCACTACTTCGAAATCAAATTCCATCAGTAATAGAAACCATCTCACTAGCCTTCCCATATTATAGGGCGTATTGACTAGGTACAATAAGGCATGATGGTCAATAAAGAACTTGAACTTGTTAGCTAGGAGGTAATGTCTAAATTTCTTGACTGCATACACCATTCCTAACCCTTCTCGTTCGGTGTTGGTATAATTTCTTTCTGCTTGGTTTAGTTGTCTACTCGCATATGCAATAGGGTGGTCTAATTTTTTTCATCTACAGGTTGAGCTAGAATGCATCCTATTGCATAATTAGAGGCATCTACATGGATATAGAAAGGTTTATTGCAATTGGGTATCCTCGATATAGGTGTTTACTTAATCATTGTTTCAATTCATTAAATGCCCACTCATCTATCCAAGTGAATTGAGTTAATAATCCATATAGTGGCTTAGCAATTATGGCATACATGTGGATAAATCTTCAATAATATCCATAATGGCCCATAAAGGATTGTACGAGTTGTCTCATAAAAGGTCTTCCTAATATCATTTTGTAATTATTGGCCTTTCCAAATTGACATACAGTTAGAGTGTGTTCGAACTCCACTCCACAGGTAGTCAACTTAATCTTTTCCAATATTCCTAGGGGTCTTTCCACATGGCCATCTGCTAGTTTAAGTTTCATATGTGTTGGCCGTAGGGCTAGTTTTCCCCATTTTTCCCAAATCTCTTTGGTGGCTATGCCTACACTGCTCCGATGTGTAAGATGGCTTTAGTCATATATCCATTAAATGTGATGGGTAGGCATGTATTTCCTTCATCTCCTTCACTAAATTCTCCAACTTTATCAACAAGGATTTGAATGGTAGATGGAACTTTAGTTTCTCCTCTTTCCTTAATAGGCACTTCAGATTATGTTCTCAAATGTCCCGCTAATTGCTTATGCAATTGTGGTTTGACGCATAGTAGTTCTTCGACGGTCAAGAGGCATTGTACCTTGGTCTTATTGAGCTCTGCTAGGTTGTGTGATATCTTACCTAAAGACCCATCTTCTTTGCCTGGAATTGTGGGAGCATGAAAAACTATAGACCCTTTCTCGGCTCTCCCATATAATTAGGTAGCCTAGAAAAACTATGCACTTCTTCTCTATTTTGGTCTAACATGGAAACTTCTTCATACACTTCCTCTATATTTGGAGTCGATTGGGTCTCCCCAATGTCTAGTTCATCAAAGGGCAGTCTTGAACGCTCATTCTTTTTCAATCGTTCTTCTTGGATCTTGGCCCACAAATCTTGCGGCCAATTGGCTTCTAGTTCTGGAATTGCCTAAGTTAGTGGTTTGATTACTCTGTTGTTCTTCTTCCCTATATTTCTCTTTAGGTATTCTTGTTGATCTTTGACCATTCTCTTTGAGACATTCATTCTATTGACTCTCAGATATTATTGTCTCTAGAAGGACTAGGATAGTCTTTTCTAGAGTGGTTTGTGCTACCTCTATGAGTTTTCTACATATTGCCAATCTCTCCTTTTCTATCTCTCCTTGTGGGTAGAGTTTCTCATGTTGTTCTATACTTGGCCTAGTCATGATTCTAGATTGGTAAGCTTTCAACCACATATCCAAGTGTTCTCATATTGGATATGCTAGAATTGATTTTGGTTAGTCTGGCTTCTAAGTTTGGGACTCATGTGTCATGTTATCCTTGTTGGAACAAGTCCATGGAAAGTCTAAGTGGTGGCTTGAGTCATCAAAAGACATAGGAACTTGAAGGAAATATATATTCTTTGTAAAGTTCACTTGTGAACTCGTCCTTGTAACTTTTTGAGTACTTACTTGATGTAAAAGTAAAGGAATCTAAAGTGGTTGAATCCACTTGAGGAAAATTGAAAGTGAATCCACAAATTCATGATTGAAGTAGTTGGAGAATCAATCAATTGCTAAAAGATAGGAGATTTTGTTAGGTGAGCAAGATTCAAATTCAAATTTTGGCTCCAATAAACACTATATATACATTACCTTCTAGTCGCTATTTTTACACCTCCATGGGTAGGGCTTCATGCCAATTCAGAATGTAGTCTCAAGGAAAACATATGTACCAATAAGTCTATTATATTTTACAATCAATATACATTCATTTTCATGATCATTTGTCTCCATATCTTTGTGCTTTTGTAAGTCTATGTTCACTATCATATCTCCTAGCTTTCTCAGCCAGATTGCAGAGATGATTTCTTTGAGATTGGTGCATCATTTTTAGTGATTCAACTTGATAAAGTTAGCTCTCTAAGTGCACTACATACTCACAAAATTTCAATTCATTTTCGCTTCACAAATCTGAGATATGTTCAATTGAGTCACCTATATCTTTGTTAGTTCACTTCTTTGTCAACACTCCATCAGAATAGTGATTTTCTCATAGCTTTTTCTCAATGTGTATTTCTCCATGACTTAAAGCTAGACAAAATCCACATATTGTCTAGTATATGCCTACAAAATTTCATAAGCCTTGCATCTTGGAAAAACGCGATATTAACATATCTTTGCTTACGGGTCTGAGGACTGCTACAACCCATGAAAATTGGGATGGTGTTATAACTTGCGAAAATCTTTTGTCTTTATGTAGTCCATCATTTTTTATGAAATCACTCATGATTGTTAGATTACTAAATTAATAAGAGTTCCCCAAAAAGAATTAATTCAATTGCTATTGTGATCAGAGAATTGTTCAAAACACTGAACATGTATATGAACCAAAATAGCAAGTTTTTTACCTTTGGTTCAACTTCTACCTATCTATTTTGATTTATCTTTTTAAGAATGATCTTCCAAGTCACATAGGTTGTATAATACATCCTTGCCAAAGTTAAAAGAGCCCACTTCATATCCCTAGAGTTTATTTGGCTAGTGTAGTGCAAAGTTTTTGTAGCACCACTTCATCTTCTCCAAGTTCAAATCCATCTCTTCACAGTGGTATCAAAGCAAGGTTGGACAACATGGAAGATGGATTTCCTTCATCAATTGACAAATTGGACAGAGATAACTACTCGTGTGGTCATTAAGGATGGAAGCTTATCTTCAAGGCAGGAATTTATATGGTTATATATCTGGAGATGAAGTTATGCCAAGTTTCAGGAACAAAGGTCAACCAACACAAGAAGAACAAGAAAGATTGAGCACATGGTGCTCCAAGGATGCACTTGCAAGGTCTTATCTCCTCAACTCTATCTCAGATTTCTTGTTGCCTCATATTAGAAGTTGTAAAACATCTCAAGAAGTGTGGAATGCACTTGAAGCCTTCTTCTCTTCAAGTACAAATGCTAGGAAGCATCAACTATGGCTTCACTTCACAACTCTCAAGAAAGCTCCCAAACAAAATGTGACTGATCTTATCACAAAGCTCAAGGACATAGCAGATCACTTGGGAAGCATTGGAGAGGTAATAGAGGAAGACGAAATTGTAAGTCAAGTCATCAATGGCTTGAAGGTAGATGACAAGTGGAAATCATTCACCATTGCTATGGATATATACATGGATATGCATGTACCCGATTTCAATGCACTCATAGGTCAGCTATTTACTCAAGAGGCCAAGCTTATCAAAAATAGAGAAAGCTCCAAAGGTAATCAACCTTCTACCATGTATATTGATAATGACTATTTGGTTTAGGAACCAAATCCCATGTCTCATTCTCCATCAATGCATCACACTCTTCCTACATAGCTTTCTCCCAATTTTCCTTACCTTTTGCCTCTTCATAATGTAGAAGGGTCTTCATCTGCTTTCACCATGTAAGCATAGCCTTTAGTAGTCAAAAACGAAGTGTCATAGCTATACCTTGTAGGTTGCAATTTGTGTCTTGATGACCTTCTAAGTTCTCCACTTCTTGAATTTTTTGGTTCATCACATTCTGGATCAAACCTTGGCACTTCTTCAACTTCAACTTGTACTCCATTGCTATCTTCTTCATCAAATATCTGAACCTTTGATTTACCCTTCTTCTGATCCAAAACTTCTTCATCTCCTACATAGATATTAATTGTACTTTCATACCAAGTACCCTACTCATCAAATGTAACATCCTTTGATACAAGGAATTGTTTTGTGGATGGACTCCACAACCTATATCCCATCTGTTTATCATCATATCCAAGGAACACATACTTTTCAGCTTTAGGTTCCAATTTAGGCCTCAACTGAGATGGCACATATGCATAAGCCAAACATCCAAATACTTTGCAATGATCTAAGGTAGATCTCTTACACCACCATGCCTCATATGGTGTCATACCCTGCAAAGCTTTACATGGTAACCTATTAACCAAATATGTAGCTGTATTTATAGCCTCAGCCCACAAATAGTTTGGACAATTTTTCTCCTTCATCATTGATCTTGCAAACTCAACAAGAGTTCGATTTCTTCTCTCTGCTACACCATTTGTTTGAGGAGAGTACCTGCAAGTAACTTCCCTACATTCCATATGCAATCACTAGATTCATTAGAGAAATACTCTCCCCCTCCATATGACCTTAGTCTCTTCAACTTTTGACATGTGATTCTTTCTACGTACACATGATAATGTTTAAATGTATTGAATACCTCTGATTTATCTTTGATCACATATATGGTGATCCATCTGGTAGCATCATCAACATAAATCACATAATATCTTGAACCATTTATACTGAAATCCTTTGACGGTCCCCACACATCTGTGTGTACCAATTCAAGCTTCTTTGAATACATGAAACCATGCTTAGAATATGATTGCTTATGAGCCTTACCTAATTGACATGCTTCACATCTGTATGTCATATGTTGACCTACAACATTAGGCAATCCAAGCACTGAACCATTTTTAACCATATCCTTAATACCTCTTCATTGAAATGTCCAAGCCTTTTATGCCAAAGATCTAACTCAGAGATCTTATGTCCTCCATAAGTGAACAAGGCATGACCAACATTACCTTGAATCTTCAATGTGAAGAGTCTTCCTTCTTTCTTCCCTAAAAAAAATTGTTTATACCCATTTCTAGGGTCTTCCACAAAAACTCCATCATTAGTAAACCTTACTTCATAACTTTATCGACAATTTGCCCTACACTTATTAGATTCTTTGGAATTGTGGGAACATACAAGAGCTTACTCACAAGAGTACTTCCATCCTTGGCCTTCACTGATCCAATTGAGTTCGCATTATGCTTTGTATTATCACCTGTTTGAACAACATGATTATTTTTCTTATTCTCCAAGTCAGTCATCAAAGCTATGTTACCACTCAAGTGATTGATACACCCTGAGTCAATGTAGGAGACTCTTTGATCTTCACTTTGTCTTTCACAAGTTGCATTCATGATTAAAGTTGAATCCTCCTTCTGATCAGAAGCATAATTGTAGTAGGATTGACTTTGGAATCCTCTACCTGCATTTCTTCCAAAGTAACCTCTACTACCTCTACCTCTGAAATTACCTCTTTGATTTCTACCACCTCTTCCTCTTTAATTAAAGTTCTGATTTATCCACCATTATTCTGATTATTATGCCAACAATCATGAGCTAAGTGATTTGTCTTACCACAAATACAACAAGCTTTGGCTCCATCTTTATTGCTTCTACCTCTTCCTCTACCTTTGCCACCTCCTCTTCCTCTTAGGAAGTTTTCTTGGATAGTTGTACCTTCTTCTACATTTGATTGTTGTTTACCTTTTCTATTCTTCTTCTTATCCTTTGAATACATTGCTTGACTTGCACTCCTATCACCATCACCTTTGACACCCTGCTCAAAAGTTAGCATGTGTCCTAGCAACTGATTTAAATCAGGAGTGAAATGATCTAGTGACAATTCAGTAGACAAAATGAATGGCTTCCATTTCTCATATCCTCTAAAACCTGTGAGGACTTGCCTTACCCATTTATCCTCCTCTATATCTTCATCAACTGCTCCTAATGCATTTGCAATGTCCTTCATTCTTGTTACATAATCAAAAATGGATGGAGAGGCCTTCTTCTTGAATGTGGTAAACTCTTCCCACAAAGATGCCTTCCTTGACTTTGTAGTGTTTTTGAAATGCTCCTCCAAAGCATTCCATATATCACTTGCACTTTCAAGACCTCTAATATGAGGTAGCAAGTAGTGATTGACTCCCATGTAGATAATGCTCCTAGCTCGAGCATCTCTCTTCATCCAGGTCTTCAAATCTGATAGTTCATCCCTAGTTGGAACACTAGGATCTTTGAATTGTGGGATAATTTTCTCCATCCAATTTCTCTATTTGAAGAGAATCTCCCATACTTTCTTTACCTATCTATTAAATTCTTCAACCTTTATGAGTAATAAATGTACCTTTACTTTGAATGAAGTTCCTTTTGCTCTTCTTGATAGATTCTGACCTCCTTCTTAAGCTTTCACTTCAAACTTTCACCTTTTGCACCTTCAAGTGTTGATTTTTGTATGACTACAATAGTCAGGGTCCTCCTTTCTTCAATTTTGATGATTCTTGCTCTAATACCACTGATGGAGAGTTTTAATCTCCAAAAGAAAAAACTTATCCTTGATGTTAGATCATCTCTATATCAAGAACAACTCAAAACCTTTACCAATTTAGAGGATCAATACTAGATTATCAAAATCTTGAATAAACTATGAAGAGAGTTAATACTCAAAAAGTCTACTGCACATAATTCACTCATTGACTAATCAAATGTGTAAAGTTTTTTATAAAACTTTTCACAAGGTGTCAGCTATAGTTTGCGCACCTTCTCCAACTCAAATCATCTCAAAAATTAAGTATATCGAGAAATGATCCTTACAATTCACCTATGTCTAAAACTTTACTTTTCTACAGTTGACTTTGACACCTATAACTTCTAAAGCATCGTTCTCTGAAACTACAACTTGTTTATTCAAATGCTTTTAGCCACAAGTAGCTTACCTTCCAACTTAAAGAATGAGTGCTTGCTTGCTCAAAATCTTACTCTCTACAGGGAGAACTGACCAAAACATTAACTTCAAATTTTGTGCATGTTGCAACTTCACTTCTTCACATCTACACATGTAAATGTTCCTACTCTCAATTCTCTCAGCTTGATCACAATTAAAAGCTGAAAACTCGAACGGAGGTCAATCAACTATAGACTTAGACATGTACAAAAGCATTACACAAAAGATTGAAGACAAAAGGAGTACTCAGCAAAAGATCGGGTGCAATATTTCTTCTTCTCTGAAAAAGTTTACATCTGGATAAGAGAGAAATATACATCACTTATAAAGTGTCTAATGACTTCTAATTATTCTCATCTCATGCTCTCTCATATTTGCCCTGATGTTTTACTTGTTATATAGGCATATATGTACAAGCTCATGACCATACAAAAGATATAAGTGAGCTAACTATAAGTTTAATGTACATATGTATACAAGTATTCACTTTCTGAATGTGCACTATCTTCAAGCTTCATAGACTAATCTTTTCTTAAATATTCGACTTCAATCCTTCATCCAAAACATCAATTGGTGATTGACTTGCACCAACATCTAGCAGTTGACCTATATCATGATAGTTGTGACTGTTTAGAGGTTGAAACCAAGCTAAGATAGTGCCCTTGAGAGTCAAACCAAATGCCTCAAACTGGGTGAACAAGTCCTCAATCTCTTCAGCTCTTAACACTTGTTTGAACTTGGCCACATGATCACAAGGATCTCCTAAACCATCAAAGTAATTTTTCATTATCTTGACCACTTGAGAGGGTCTAAGGGTTCTTGGGTACTCTCGGGGTCTGGGCAATGGAAAATCATGTTCGATTCTTTGATGCCTATGTGCTTGATGTCTTTCTCTTTGAGGTCATTCATTTTCAAATCATGATCGGTCTCTAGCCCTAGTGTTTGCAAAGCTTACTTCAGGTCTCTCTCTTGTGCGTTCTCGTTGTGCTTCATGAGCCTCTGATGATTCTACACCTTGGTGGCCATGGGAAATATTAGAGTGTGGTGGATGAAAGATCAATTCACCCTCCCAAGTATATGCATGCCTATCATGCTCTGGTACCAAGAACATTTTCTCTAATGTGTTATCCAGGTAGACAACTTTGCCTGGTGTCTCAGGGTCTTAGAATTCATAGATGGTGATTACTGGGTTGGGTTGATCTGGCTTGAATCTCCAAAAGGCTTCTTCCGTTTCTCTATTCAAGAATAGCTCTATGCTTTTGTTGTCATGAGGGATCCAATCTGGAGTGATCACTCTGGTCAAAATTGACTGACCTCTAGGAGTCTTGGGTTCCCATCCTACATCTCCTTTCTCTAGGTCTCCTATCTCAATCTCAGGAATAACATTTCCAAACTCAATTGTCCTATCAGGTAAGTTGGTGGCCACATACATAGTTCCTTCCTTATCAATGTATGAACCCTCTTCGAACTTGACTACTGGGTATTCAAGTCCAAAGGGTTGATCTGGATTTTTGAGTTGGACCACTCATCACCTCAGGTCATCCTCATAGATGCGAGCACCTAATCAGTTGGTCCAAATATATTCCTATTGTGTCTTTTATGGACCTTTTAGTGCTTGTAGATAGGTAGTGCTTGAGCCACCTGTAGGTTTCCCCATGCTAAAAGACATTTCTGAATCACTTGTGTGTGAACTTAGTACGTAAGGATAACCACTTAGTTGTTGTGCCCAAGACTTGGCTGTATGGTTGACACTTTCCTCAGAAGATCTAATGCTTTGTCTATCCTTGCCTAGGTGTCAACGAGATCTCAGGTTCATAAGTTTTGCCTCCTCGTCCCAAAATTCCCCTATGTATTGCTCAAAATCTTGTGGAGCCCCCTTGGTTTCCTAGTCCCACATGAAGGTCAAAACGAGCTTTCCAACGAGCTATAGAGCTCAAAAAATAGAGTTTTGATGAAAAACTTATGTCAAATCAGGCTCCTGGGGGTCAAAACAGGGAAACAAGACCTTTTGGAAACATCACGATTTTGTGTGAAAATCACGATTTTCTATGAAAATCGCGATTTTGAACAACCTTGGAAAACACGATTTTGAGTGAGAATCGTGATCCTCAACAATCCCCCCAAAAAAGTAATTTTGATTGAAAATCGTGAAAAACAAGATTTTGAGTAAGAATCGTAAAAAACGCGATTTTGAGTGAGAATCGTAAAAAACGCGATTTTGAGTGAGAATCGTGAAAAATGCAATTTTGAGAATGATCATAAATCACGATTTTGACAGAAAATCGTGTTTTCTCCAAATCGTGTTTTTTGCCTTAAATTCGCGATTTTGAGAATGCCCAGAAAATCGCGATTTTGATTGAAAATTGTGTTTTCTCAAAATCGCGTTTTTGACATGAAAATCACGATTTTGATTGAAAATCGTGTTTTTGCTCAAAATCGTGTTTTTGCCCTTAAAATCACGATTTTGAAAATGACCAAAAAAATATGATTTTGGTTGAAAATCGTGTTTTCTCAAAATCGTGTTTTTTACATGAAAGTCGTGTTTTTCTCAAAATTGTGTTTTTGACATGAAAATTGTGCTTTTGATTGAAAATCATGTTTTTGCTCATAATCGTGTTTTTTTCGTGAAAATCGTGATTTTGAATGAAAATCGTATTTTTGCGAATTGGCAAAAATCACGCTTCTGAGGATGACTAGAGAATCCTGTTTTTTTTCTTTAACTTAGAGAATCGTGATTTTGAGCACAACTAGAAAATCACAATTCTGAGAATGACCTCAGAACTTTGTTCTTTTCAGTAAGCTTTTAGGCGGGAAATTGAAAATCGTGATGTTCAAAGAAATTTGAATTTTTCACAGAATCGCGATTTTCATCACAGAGTCGCGATTTTTTGAGATTTTTGGCGGGAACTTTGAATTTTTGAGTGCCAAGCAATGGCCAGCTCTATATGTGTAGAAAATCATGAAAAAACATAGGTGCTTGCTCTCCCTTGCACTTCCTAACTCCTTCTTGCATAATACTGCATGAAGAATGGTATGAAAATGGTGAAAATGCACTAAAAAACAAGAAATTTCTAAGAAGAAGAAGACGGATGAATATGGTGATGATGATGATGATGAAGATGAAGAAGAAAAATAAAAAGATGAACAGAAATGACAGTTTTCTTTACCTTCCAACATCGTAAATCTAGATCTTACCATCACAATGCTCATCCTCGAAGCTCTCTCCCCGGCAACAGTGCCAAAATTTGGTGTAGCGCAAGTGCAACTGCGCCAAAATTTGGTGTAGCTCAAGTGCAACGGTGCCAAAATTTGATGTATCTCAAGTGTAAGTACCACCTCCATTACTTGTCAATCCGCGGAGACGTGAGGACCGGTATGAGTGAAGGCATGTGCATGAGTGAAAACACACAAGCATGCACACACATAGACCCACACACACACACACGGTAAGAGCAAAGAGAGGAACAATGGAAAGCTTCTATTACAAAGAGTTCTCTTACAAAATCTCACATCTACAACAAGCTTACCCCAAAAATGAGCTCTCTAGCTCTTCTTATAGTTTTTTGACTAGTTTTGGCCTTGTCCAGACCTAGTGTCTAGCCTAGTTAAAAATTAGGTTCCAAGTCTTATTTGAGGGCTCAAACGGAGTATAAAAATTATGAAAATCGGTAGAATGATACCTCTAATACTCCTCAAGCTCAAGGACTCCTCGGCTTGAACAAAATGGAGTTATAAAAATATGAAATGGTATTTACAATGGCTTTTAGTGATGAAAATCACTATTTTTATAGGGATTCCTTCTAAAAATTTGACATGTACTTCTTGGACCTCTCTACTTGCTCCTTCTTCTTATGTGTCCACCTTTCCGACGTGCCTCCATGCTTGTGCTTGACCTTGAGTTCCAACAACAAGGTTCTAGCAATACCATTATGAGGTGTTCATCATCATGCCAACTCAATTGCTACATCTTTTTGCTTGTGAACAATTGGTATATTCAACTTGCTACAATTTTCCTCCTCAAGATATGCCTAGACCATTGAATGGGACAAGCTTGAAGCACATTTAGCAAAGGGCCTACATATCACAAAACACACCCTCGCCCATTATCTCCTCCATAATTATATCAATCACTCCCTCCAACAAGGATCTATCAAGGACGACATACACGAGAGGGAGGGGGTGTTGGTAGTAGCTCAAGGCTACGATGGAGAGCAAGCATGTGAGAATCAAAGTAAGGAGATTAGAGCGGGCCCAGTCAGTAATTTTTTGGTCCTCATTGATTTATAATGACCAAAACATTGGTAGAAACATCAATAGTGATCTTAATCACTAACCATTGTTTATATAATCACCCAATTTTGTTGCAGGACACTCCATTTTGAGCAAGAAGAGTATTCCTCGAGCTTGATGATCTTAGGTAACATTGCGTACCAAACTTCATATTTTTGGGATCTCATTTGGACCAATAGTATAAGACATAAATTTCAAGTAGGCCGGTCATTAGATGTGAAACCTATCATTTCAGTTCAAAAACTATAAATAGAGCTAGAGAGCTCATTTTTGGGGTTATCTAGTTTGAGGTGTCAGACTTGTAGAAGATTTCTTGTAACTTGAGTAATGCAAAGAAGAGTTTTGCCTTCCATTGCCTCTCCTATTGCCTCTTACATGTATCTGTGTGTGTGTACTAGTGTGATTCTCACCATCACCTTCGTGCACTTCACTCATTCACGATCTTCATATCATCCTTACTCTTCCACATATTGACAATTAAGGAGATGAAGTTCCTTGATTTGGTACTTTCCCTTGTCTAGAGCAACATTGTTGCTACTAACTCAAGAGCTAGTCCCTGTTGTATAAAATTCATCATGATATCCACAAAAAATGGTGCACTAATTGCTGATGGATCAAATGGGAATCCAAGTTCAAAGAGCTTACGAGGTGCTTGTGGAGCACAAGAAAGTGTTTCTTTTCTTACAAAGGAACTTGGACCAATGTCATAGCCAAAAAATTGCATGATGATTCTCCATGCTACAAAATTGCTCTAGTATGAGAGAAGACATTCATCACCTCTTTTCCTCTTTTCAAAAGAGTTCCCTTGTTTGGAAGTATGTTCGTGTTAACCTCAAGTTGGATGAACTAATCAATTGGAAGCAAGCTTTGGCTGTTGAGGATGTTCTTCATTGTTTAGCTCTTTGGAAATTGATCAAAAGTGAAACCTTTTGAATATTTGGAAGGAAATATACAAATTTAACTTTGGGACACCCCAAAGAATGGTGCATAGACAATTTTCTAGGATTTCTCGATGGAAGAATCAAGAATTTGAAGAGTTTCCCCCACTCCCTTTAAACATCAGAGGCTATTTTTTGTAGTGAAAAACAAGATCAAAACCAAGTGTATCCCTCATGAAGGGGATGATAGGACTAACAACCTACTTTGTGCCTCTCTTTAGATTCCTTGTATTGCTCTCCTTTTTACTTTAAATATTTGTTGATGTAAAATGAAAAAGAAAATTATCCTCATTACCTATTTTGAACATCTTTAAAAAATTCTAATTAGAAATTATTTGAGAGATCAATTCTTCAAATCTGATAATTCCTCCCTAGTTGGAACACTAGGATCTCTTAACTGAGGCTTTTCTTCTTCACCTGTAATATAAGCTATCAAGTCTTTGCTCATAAGATGAGCTTCCATCCTCATTGACCATGCTAGATAGTTTTCTCTATCCAATTTCTCTATTTGAAGAGAATCTCCCATCCTTTCTTCACTTGTATATTGATTTCTTCAAACTTTATGAGTAATAGATGTACCTTTACTTCTAATAATGTTCCTTTTGCCTTCCTTGATGTCGTATGACCTCCTTCTCAAGCTTTTCCCTTAAGCTTTCACCTTTAGATGTTTGAATTCTTTGCAGCTGCAGCAGTCAGGATCCTCCTTCCTTCAATTCTGATGCTTCCTGCTGTGATACCACTGATGGAGAGTGTTAATCTCCAAAAGAACAAGCTACTCTTGTAGTTAGAGCACCTCTATAACAAGAGTAACTCAAAGATTCACCAATTTTAGAGGATCAATGATCAATTATAAAGATTTTGAAAAATCTATGAACGAGATGACTACACAGAGAGTCTTTTGCACATATCTCTCTCATTAACTTACCAATTGTGTAAAGTCTTTAATAAAACTTTGCATAAGGTGTCACCTACAGTTTGCGCACCTTCTCCAAGTTGAATCACTCCAAAAGATTTAGTAGATCTTGAGAAATGATCTCAACAAGTTACCTATGTCTAAAACTGCTCTTCTAAAAAGTCGATTCAGACACCTGTAACTTCTAACACTTTGTTCTCTCAATCTAGAACCCGTTTATACAAATGATTTTGCCATAGATGGCTTACCTTCTAACTTAAATTTTGACTCCTCACTCATGCAAAACTTTAACCTGTGCACTGAGAAATGATCAAATCATTGACCATCGAGATTGCACCTGTTTCAGGAAACAATGAACACTTCTTCACATATGAATGTTCCTACTCATAATTCTCACAGCGTGTTTACAATTAGGCTCTCAGACTTTAACCATAGACTCATTAACTATGGACTTAGACATCTACAAAAGGATTCTTGAAATGATCAAGCAGAGAAGGAGAATGCACAGAAACATCAGTGCAATTTTCTTTCATTCCTAAAGGAATTTACAACTGAGTGATTAGAGAGACTCTTACTCACTTCTAAGATGTCTAATGACTCATACAACTTCTGATTTCTCTATTCACATGCTCTCTCATATTTGCCCCGAATTTTTACTTATATATATAGCCAAATATATACAAACTTATGACCATACAAAAGATATATATGGACTGTCTCTAAATTAATGTACATATGTGTACACATCTTCATCTTCTGAATGTGCATTTCCTCCATGCTTCATAACTTGAACTTTTCTTCAGTCCTTAACTTCCAAACCTTCATTAAAACTTCAATTATTAATTGCCCTGCACCAACACCACATTGATCTTCGTTGTTCGTAGGTCAAAAACCTAAGTTGTCACTTAGATTTTTTCTTTTGACCAAAATTATAGGTTCCCCATTGATCTTCGTTGATGGTAGGTCAAAAACCTAAGTTTTCACTTAGATTTTATTTTTGACCAAAAACAGTTCGATCGAACACTATTTGGTTAAACACATTTCAATTAAACATTGCTCTGAATGAAATTATTTCCATCAAAGGAAAGTAAGTTCTTAAAGCAAATATTTGTCCGATATTATTCCGAAATGTTGATTTTTTTGAGGCGAGTGTCCATCTGTTTCTTTGCTTGGTTTAGTTTTTATGTTCTATTATAAGTACGCTTGTATCTATGTGTGTAGGTTTCTATGGGCATTTTGTGGAAGTTTCCTTTTTTTCCAAAAGGAAGTTCGGTCTTGGCCTCCTCTCCCAGACTTTTAAGTGTTACAAATGAGTTTAACAACCCCTCATCCCCTCATGTGCGACCCACTTGGGTTTAAGCTTGTTGTTCTCGATGAGAAAAAATTATGATGCCTAAAGGATGGGGACCTCTTATAGTTGGAGATTCTTTTGCCAAGGAGGAACAAAGACTTCTCGATCAACCATTGTTTCAGAGGGTGTCCAATATTGTAGACACACCGCTCCTCCAAATCTTCTAGAGGGTTTCGCCTCTTATAGCATTCCACAGTGTTGTTGAGAAGCCGATCAATTCGCCCAAAAGCACTTGTTTCTAGGTGATTTGTTCCTGTAGTCTCAGAATATTCCCAAGGGTCTACCAAAGTAGGAGAGACTTGGGGCACGTGAAGAAGATGTGACCCAGATCCTCAATGTTATGGTGGCATCACTTGCACCATGATGAAGGCCCACAAATTTTGCTATGTTTGGTAGGCTGGTAACCACATACATGGTTCCTTCCTTATCAACGTATGCACCCTCTTCGAACTTGACCACTAGGTGTTCAAGTCCAAAGGGTTGGTCGGGATTTTTGAGTTGGACCATTGATCACCTCTGACCATCCTCATAGATGCGAGCGCCTAATTGGTTGGTCCTGATATATACTCCAATTGCATCTTATAAGGACCTTCTTGTGTTTGTAAATAGGCAGGACCTGAGGTACGTGCGGGTCTTTCAATGCAAATGACATTTCTGAGTCACTTGTTTCGGAACTTAGCACGTAGGGATAACCACTTAGTTGTTGTGCCCAAGACTTAGCTGTATGGTTGACACTAGCCTCAGATGATCTAATGCTTTGTCTATCCTTGCCTAAGTGTCTGCCAGGTCTTAGGTTCATAAGCTTTGTCTTTTGGTCCCAAAGGTCTCTTATATTGCTCAAAATCCTTTGGAACTCCTTGGTTTTCTAGTTTCCTTGAGGGTCAACTTCAAAATACTATATCTAATAAACCCCACGAGCTTTCCAACGAACCCAAAATCACAACAAACGAATTTCATATGAGAAAGTTATGCCAGTTCAGGGTTCTGAGGGTTAAAACAGGGAAATAGGATCTCTCTAGGAGCTCAGAACAGGCAATACGATACCATATTTTCACGATACGATACCTTTTTCTTACACGATACCACTTTAGACGATACCACCTTAGACGATACGATACCTCCAGGATGATTGAGATCGCGATACCAACTTCCACGATACGATACTGGAAATAGTCACCATACGATACCTTTGAGTTACATGATACGATACCAACCTCACGATATGATACCAGTGTGTAAACGATACGATACCACTTGACCTGATGCGATACGATACCAAAAATCAGACGATACGATATTGACTCTTTGCACGATATGATACTAAAGGACTAGACAATACGATACCAAAACAAGAGGCGATACGATACCGAGTTGGTGATACGATACCAAATTTGCTCGCGATACGATACTTATGCAAGTGGCGATACGATACCACTGTCACGCACGATACGATACTACTCGGTTGACAATACGATACCACAAGGTGCACGATACGATACCACCGGGGCAATCGGCGATCGTGATACCAGCACTTGGCGATACAATATCGTCCTCCAAGCTCTCTCCCCGGCAACGGCACCAAATTTGGTGTCACTCTAGCACAATGGCAAGTACCAACGTGAGGAGCTTCACCTCATAAATGTCAATCCGCGGAGACGTGAGGACCAGTATGAAGACCAAGAGCAAGTGAGGTGTGCATAAGTGCATGAGTGAAAGCATACGAGCATGCACACACATACACACACACGCGCACAAGGTAAGAGCAAAGAGTGAACAATGGAGAAAGCTTTGATTACAAAAGAGCTCTCTTACAAAGCTGAAATCTACAACAAGCTAACCTCAAAAATGAGCTCTCCAACCCTTTTTATAGTTTTTTGAGTAGTTTTAGCCCTATCGAGACCTAGTCTCCGGCCTAGTTAAAACTTAGGTTCCAGGGCTTATTTGAGGGCTCAAACGGAGTCTAAAAATTATGAAAATTGGTACGATGGTAATTCTAATACTCCTCAAGCTCGAGGACTCCGCGGCTTGAACAAAATGGAGTTAGGAAAATGGAATATGGTATTTACAATGGCTTTTGGTGATAAAAACCACTATTTTTATAGGGATTTTTTTTGAAAATTTGACAGGTGCTTCTTGGAGCTCCCTACTTGCTCCTTCTTCTTGTGTGTCCACTTCCTTGATGTGCTTCCATGTGTTGTCCTTGATCTTGAGCTTCAACATATAGCCATTTTCCTATACTGTTTTGCTTGCCTTTTTGGTTGAGTTGTGGTTGCAGCATTAGTCCTTGCACGAGAGGAGGATTCCGCTTGTCCTTGAGCCGGTTCTTCCATGATTGAGTTCTTTTGGAATACAGAGCTTTTGACACATACAACATCTTGTTCGTGAAGATTAGTCTTAGAGGAACTAAGAGAGTGTGTGGTGCCATGATCTCTGAGCATGCAACTCTCTAATTCTAATGTAATGCATTGTTCCTAAACCCAGACTTGAAGAAGTTGACTTCTTAGGTTCAAGATGACTGCATGGTCATAAATCCAATCTTGACCCAAGACAAGTGGTTCTGTAAGGTCTTCATCAAGACACACTCGCATTTTGACTTTCATTGGAACATCTTGAAGGTAGATGGGAAGTTCCACCTCACCCAAACAAGGGGTTTCCACACCTCCCAATCCTATGAGATATGGTTCTATGTGCTTGATGTCCAATTGCATGTCTTGGCAGTATGAAATTCTAACTGCACTAGTTGTTGCATCTGAGTCAAAACAACGAGTCGTAACAAATGAGAACTATGTCATAAAAAGAGAACACTCTCTTCAAAAATCAAGCAAATGGTAGCTTATGTTTGAGATTCCTTTATACCAGTATACATATATTACAAAAATGAAGTGAAAACATGTGATTTTTTGACATTTTTTGTCATTTTCTCATAAAAAAAGAGCTCAAAATGTAGTCAAAATTTCACTATATAAGGCATTGACATGTCCAAAATCTATATGATAAGGCATTGACATGTCCAAAATCTATATGATAAGACATTGACATGTCTAAAATCTATATAAAGAATGTAAAACTGAATAATTCTTATACAAAAATAACATTTTAGACATATTTTCAATGGGTGGATATCTGATTGTTATTCAAAATTGCTACAAAACATGGTTTCATTAACCAAACTACTTCAAGGCATTTACATAAGCACTAAAAATGCTAGAGAGTTTCAATGCAACTCACAACTATGTCGATCTATGTCTACACCCTCATCATCTGATGCACTTGATTCAGTCTCATAGTGTTGAGAGCTCTCTTCTTCTTCTTCTATATCCACAAGAGCTCTATCTTCATTCACATACATACCAAATTCTGCAGGATCATGCACAAATCTTCTTGTTTGCCTATGATTTCCTGTACCACATACATCTGGAAGCTTTTGTTTTATCATATTGATGGTTGCTTTCCTCAAGTGACCTGTTTTTGTCAAGGAAAAATCACAAACAAGAATATCTACATCATCCATTTTAAGAGTGGATGTGCTTCGAATATTCTTTTTCTTTTTTGAACCTGTTTGTTTAGTATCACACACCATTTCTAAGTTATATTTACCTGTGAATGCATTACTACTTTTAGTATAATACCAATGCACCATCAAAGCCTCTATTCCTCTCTGATCAATATCTTTAGTTATCTCTAAAACCTTTGCAATCCAAAATGGTCTGGTAGCCTCATCACCATCAGCAAGTACTGTAATAAGTGTTCCAACATTTATCTCTATTAAATTTCCTTGCCATCTTGCTTCTGCCTATTTTGTCATCCTTGGGCCTACATAAATATTTCTTTCTGGTGGATGTATAAAACTTTGAAGTGCATCTGCATTACATGCTTGGGCCACATTCACGGATCTTTGTGTACAAAAATCCCATGTGAATGGAATATCAACTGGCCAATGACCTGCAACTGTATACTGTATAATCTCTTCTTGATGATTGAAAAAGTCCTCCCACCAAGATACATCTTGATCTCCAGCATATTTTTTTGCACGCTCAATATGTCTCTTAATGAGTGCATGCTTCCAGCTTTTACTTTGATCAACCACATTTCCACATCTTTCTGTATTGTTTTTATATTCATACGGTGATTGTTTTGCACCATACACCGTAGATAAATTAGGCACTTGCAATAAGAATATGCATCCCTCTTTAGGCTCCCACCCAGGAGAAGATGAATACTGCTTTGCAAATAAAAGGGTTACTTCATCAAACCTCATCATCAAGAATACATGGTTGAAACTAATATTGTGCAATGGAGCCAAAACCTTAGCACTATTATCAAGGCCCATTGAGAAAAAGTGCTTAAAGTTATAAATCTGTGTGAGGTGTTGCACTTCTGGTTTTGCAGTATATGCTTCTGAAATCAGCTCAGATAAAATCGGAAGAGTAAAAGCATTGTTACGTGCCAACTTCTTAGAGAAAGTACTGAACATTTGATCAATGTGATCATGAGTGTGGCCAACCAGAAGGAAATTTACCTTAACATTCTGAAATACCTGTTTATCAACAAGCATGCTTAAATATCCAAAGACTGTAGAATTTTTATTCTCTCTTGCAGTATTATCAAGTTGCAAATATAAAGTTGGTGGCAAAAGACCCTTCCATGATTGCAAAACACGATGATTGACAGTAACTGTAAGGTTTGGATCATTATGCACATTCAGATATGTGAAGAAAACCTTGGACATTACAGTTCCATTGTATACCAAAGCAGCAACCAAATGCATTTGCACAAGGACTTCATATCCAATGTCCTTAGGGATGCGATAAGAATGTGGCCAACAAGTTTTTTTTTAACCATCGATCAACAAACACATATAACGCTCCGGATATCTGAGTGCTTTACTTCGATGATGAATTGCTTTCTTTCTCTCTAAAGCTTGACTCTCACGATGGTTGTTAAGAAGGTTTTTAAAATTATTCTTTTCTTGTGGTGTTGTAGCCCCCTTTGCCATGTTTTTCAAAGTGGCTCAAACTGAACATTCACCCATTCTAACTTTACGAGGAATAGACACATTGTTAAACTCTTCCTTCCATAATCGAGTAAAGTGACGATACAACACATACTTCTCATTTCTATTTTCCATGTCTTCTCTATATATTTGAAATACCTCTCAACGAGTAAAGTTATCTGACAAGTGCAACCTTCCAGTTGTAGGCATAACCTCACAATGCAAGCTAAAATAGTTCATCATCCAATTCATTGCATGACGTCCAACAGATCCTTTGGTCCCAACATGGAACGTATCCAAAATGAGATCTCCATTCAAAAACCCCTGTTGAACCCTATGTATTCTAAAATTTCCCACACCCATTGCAATTTTAAATGCAGCCCTACAACATCGCATCCCTTGACTAAAGAAATATTCAAAAACAACACGTGTTACTGACATGTTATCCTCAATCATTTGCATGCGAGAAACAAGGTATATATCCTATCTTTCACTATCTAAATGGAGGAATTTCTCTCTTAGGTGCTTTAGTTTCTTCATTCCTAAATTGTACAAACATTTCAAACCACAACAATGCTTCACAATATCCAATGCAATCTGTCTATCTGAGGTAAGAAATTTAAATCTTTTTTACTTACTTCACGAGGCCTTCTTCTAAAACGTAGATTGAGCTTGCTTTGCTTTTCTGTTTCTCCACATGCACTTGAGTCAGAAGGGAGATCAATGGTTGGATTAGATGGGAGATCAAGAGGTGCATTTGGTTGAGCAGCATTGCATTGTGAATTGGATAACTTAAATGACTCAACAGAAAACATAGAATGATCATCAGCACGTTCTAAACCATAGGGATCATCACTTATGTGGAAAGGGTCAACTGAGAACAATGAATCAGAAAATGTATCAATATGAACAGAGGAAACTGATGCCCAAGCATCCATTGAAAAAGATTGAGCTCATCTTCACTCAGTTCAAAGAAGACTGAAGATGAATGACCTTTTTAAATAAGTAGAAATCTAAGATCAAGTGAAGATGTCACATCAAATGTCACATCAAGTAGATATGAAATCAAAAGTTCATTAAAGTACATTAAATTAGATTAAGCATCAAATTACTTAATTACTCAGATATACACTAATAAGGGAACCAAAGATTTGATTCACTTTTGAAAGATGAGATACACAATTGATTTCTAACTAGATATGAGTCATTGAGTCTTAGCATTATGAGTGAATCATAATATATCCAAGTTTAGTTCCAACTAGATTAGATATTAAAATTGTTTAGAGTAGTGCCATTGAAGACTTTACAAGATTAGATATTAAAATTGTTTAGAGTAGTGCCATTGAAGACTTTACCTTTGGTTAAGATTTCAAGGATTAGGTTTTATTGTGGTCTTGGCTAGATCTCAAAAAGGTATATGAAAGTACATTCAAAAAGAATTATGTGTAAAAGAGGTACACGGAAAAGTATATGTAAGAAGTATATGGAAAAGTATATGTAAGAATTATATGTAATAATTAAGTATGTGCTTGTTACAAAAGATTTTCAAATGAATTTTGAATCTACGATTTTCCTGAACGTTGGATGCAAAGACAATGAGTGACGTTTGAAATTACCAAGCTATTTTGTTGAAATTACCAACCTATTTTGTTGAAATTACCCCAAACTTCTTTGTTGAACGTTTATTCATACATTGATTTTCCTTTTCAAAAATGTGTTACAAGATAAATGTGAATATGAACTGAAGTGAGAAGGATAACACTATAAAGATGTCATTAATCTCCCATATTCAACACAACTTAGACTTGATTTTTTCCCAAGCAAGAGATTCTAAGAAACAATTTATACATGAGATTAGACTTCCTCATGTACATACCATACTCTTGCCATTGAAGTGTAAATTACATGCAAATGTATATAAATAGTTGCAAGGTTCTATGAATATTTCATTAAAGTGGAGGTGAAACAACCTATTTGTGTGAGTGCTATTTCCTGGTTAGATAAGTTGACAAATATAGTTAGCAACTCGATTGATTCAGTTAGATCCAGTTAGTCTCAAGTTCAAGTTACCCAATTGCCTATAAATAGCAGAGGAGGAGATCATTCTCATTTTCAAAATCCATGAGCAAGAGAGAGCAACAGAGCACAGACAGCTATGGAGCACAGAGCTCAGTAAACCAGCAAGGCAACTCTCATGGAGAAGAAGAATGTTGGCAAGAGTACCAAGAGGTAGACAAAATCAAACCACAAAAAAAGATTCCTAAAAGATTCCTTTTGTATGTTTGAGTAAATAGTATGCTTTCTAGGTTTTTTATTTTTCTTAGCTCATAAAATATAGATCCAATGAGTGTACAACTCGATGCCAGCCATCGCCTTGATGGTGCAAGTCGATGCTAGGCATTGACTTTTAGGTGCAAGTCGATGCCAGGCATCGACTTTGTGTGCAAGTCGATGCCAGGCATCGACTTGAGGGTGCAAGTTGATGGCATCGACTTGCACCCTCAAGTCGATGTCTGGCATCGACTTGCACCTAAAAGTTGATGCCTAGGATCGACCTGGAAGGTGGATGCCTGTCATCGAATGTGGCTTGAAAGTCGATGCCAAGCATCGACTTTAGGGTGCAAAGTCGATGCCAGGCATGGACTTTTAGGTGCAAGTCGATGCCAGGCATCGACTTTGTGTGCAAGTCGATGCCAGGCATCAACTTGGACCCTTGAAAAACACATTAACCTATGAGCTCATATTTCCAAGACCCTTCAGGGATGCTGAGTCCAAGAGTGAGAGGCCTTTCAAGAAGCTGAGAGTGACCATGAGCTCTGCTGACCAGCAACGTGACAGAGGCATTGGTCACCAAGCAAAACCAAAGAAAATTATTGCATCCTTATCCTCTAAGAAGGCCAACAATCTGGTTGGAATGTCCTCTCGTGGACAGAGTAGCATCAAAATTGTTGAGGATGATACAACTAGGAACGAAAGGTCGAGGGACGTAGAGGTCTTAAGGACATATCGTCCACTCCGAGACATGAAAAACCTAGAGTGGTGCCTTCAGTATGTTGAAGAAAAGAATTCAGTCCTCCTTGCGTTCGCAGGGGCGTATGGGAGAGGAAAGATCACGACAACACAGGGTTTTCTGTATGGCCTTATGTTCAAACTAGATTATGAAGATGAGGATTCTGACAACCTCCTTGTCCTAGTAGAGACACCGAAAGGTTTAAGAAATGTTATATGCAAGATGGATTTCTTGTGCCCAGAGTGCTGTGTTCCAGATGGGCTTGCAGAGATATGCAGGGACTCAGTGAATCTTATCAAGGACTTGATGCCATGGATCCAGGGCCACATCATGCCAACACAACAGAAGATGACAACCCCTGTAAAGGCAAGGGGTAACCAGAGCGTGCAAAAAAAGTTCCAGAAGAAAAAGAAGAGAAATGCTGATGAGGAGTCTTCTGACTCAAGCTCTAGCTTTGAGAATATAATAGTTGCACTTGGTGGAGAGCTTGCCTTGGGTGTTCTTGGTACTGAGCAGAACAAGATGAGGGAAGACATAGCGAGAAGAAAAGTTGTGAAGAAGGGGTAGTTGTTCCACCTGCCAATCAATATCATCCATAGGCCACCATTAGATCCAGTCACAGGGAGGAGGCCCCTTGAGATCAGGGAGCCACACAATTTGCACGTGCAGAATCTTAAGAAGAAAATGAAAATAAATCCTCATGCTATTGTTGTTCCATTCCTTGTCATGGTGGATCCGAATGAGTGCAGCTCTATGGAGGAGTTCAATGAGGGTTTGTTTGAGGATTATACATATTATGTCATTGGAGGTTCACACTCTGTAGAGGCCCGCAGACAGCTAGTGAAGGAGCACCCTACCACATTCTTCTTTAGGTATGTAGAGTGCAAGATATATGTTGGTCTTACAACTGAGGAAGCCAAGCTTCTTGCTTGGGATCACAACAATGACAATGACTACAGGCAAAAAATGTCCTCCATAGAGAGAATTCGGTTCTTCCACCATGAATATGAAGATTGTCTCGTGAAGGAAGCTGGAAGAATACATCCCAATCTACGAAAGCAATGCCTTATTGAGGTTGGAATTGCACTGGATGAGAATAGAAAGTCTGATGCTTTGAGGAAATATGATCCATGGTTTCAACTGGCATTCAAAACAGGTGAGATCTAGGATCTGCAGGATAAAATTTTCACAATGTGGGAGAATAAGGAGGTCAAGGGCCAGAAGCAACGGAAGTCGAGGCCAGACACACAGATGGATCTGAAGGGAAAGGGAAGGAAAGTTGACCTCTCAATTGAAGAGGCTCCTAAGGACGTGAAGCTGACACCATGGAGGGCTCTTCAAGGAATCAAGGATGATACATTGATTATATCAACTTTGTCAAGGGTAATCTCCAAGGAGTTAAGCCTAGAGGAGATGGTTATTGAGCTCAATAAGTATGTATGTTATTCTCAGATCCTTTTTCCATCCTCCCATGTTTCTCGTCTAACGTAGTCTCTTTTTCATTTCTGTGACTGTAGTCATAAAGTATACATGAAGATTCAGGAGGTGATGATGAAGAGGTTGGGTTGCTTTTCTTGGACAGAGGTCCAAGCAGACTATCCAACCACATCATCCTACAAAGCTTTATCAGAATATTTTATCCTGTTTAGTGATTGGGTAGGTTCTCTTTCAGAGATCATGCCTGGTTTGCTATTAGTCTAGATGCCTTGATTCACCTAACCAATTTGATGCCAGACTTTTAGTAGGAATTCGATGCTTGGCATCGACTTACTACTAAATTCGATGCCTGGCATCAACCTGCTGCCAAAAGTCGATGCCTGGCATCGACCTCCTGGCATAAGTCTATGCATGGCCTCGACTTGGGGGCATAAGTCGATGCCTGGCATCGACCTCGTGGCATAAGTCGATGCTAGGCATCGACTTATGTCCCAAAGTCGATGTCAGGCATCGACTTTCAGTAGAAAGTCGATGCTTGGCATCTACCTACACATGAAATCGATGCCATGCATCGATTCCTTATGTTTCGTTTGCTATATTGAAGAGCTCATTTAATTGTCTTTCCACTTTATTCTGCAGAAACCAAAGAAAAGTAAGTCTGCAGAGCTACTAGATGATTGCCCCCTTGCATTCTTGGCTCACATTCAAAGAGCAAGGCATGAGAAATCTAGACTGAAAGCCAAGGAGATTGATTTTGATGATGAACCTGATCTGAAATGTTTCTCCAATCCCCTAGACCCCCTTAGGCATGTATACTACAATGTATTCTGTAGTGATGTAAATAACATTTGTTCTGTTGTGCCTAGAAAGCATTTCTCCCTTCTCATAGCAGACATACCCTATGGATTTAGGATGTTGGGATCAGTAAATGACGATGAACCCTTCAAACACCCTCAGATTCGGAAGATGGTCACTGATTTTGCAGAGTTGACTATGTCTCCTCTTTGGAGGATAGTAATTTTCCATAGCAGAGACCAGTCTTTCTCTGTTTCAACTGCTCTGAAGGCAATATGTCATGTTGTGGAGTGCCTCACGTGGTAAGTAATCTTCTTTCTATCTCCATGGCTTTAATGATGCTCTCTATCACTTATAGTTCTTGTTGGCAGGGTGAAGACAAACGTCAATCAGACTCCTTTGCATAGGTTTGTGAGCTCCACTGAATGCATTACAGTTGGCTATTATGATGAAGTAAGCAAAAGAAGAGTCAGGGAGCATTGCAATGAGAATGGGATCTCAAATGTGCTCATGTTCCCAGCCGTTACCAAGAAACTTCGTCATGTAGCTGGGGACATGGCATTGGTTAACCCCTATCAGAAGCCACAAAAGCTCATAATGAGATTGCTTCAACTATTCTCCAATGATGATGACTGGGTCCTAGACCTTTTTTCGAGCACAGGTAACTTCAATTTTAACAATTTTCATTAGTCATCATGTTGATTGGCCTCTAAGTGGTTTTCTGTTGTTTCAGGAACGACTCTGGCTTGCTCCTTAAAGATGTTCAGGCACTGCATAGCTGTGGAGAAGGATGATGCTCAAGTGAGCTTCATTAGAATGAGAATCAATGGGCTGAATGAATGCCCAGATGAAGACCAAGAGGTTGGAAGGAAGCACATTGCAGACACGGAGAGATTCCAACCGGCTTCAAGGGAGCATGTTCCCCCACTTGCAGATGAACCGGGGGACATGGCTGACCTTGAAGAGCCAATCTTGGAGCAAGAGAGGCAGGAGATGTGTTCTAATGTTCTAGAGGATCCCATTATGCTTGAGCCTGAGGAAAGCTATGATCAGCTTCTATTGTAGATTCATATTACTCTTGTAAAACACATGAAATGTAAAACATCATTTTAATAGAAATATAATGTCGAGTTCTGCTTCCACTTTGTGTTCAGCTTGACTTATCTTGAGCATTTCTCTGATGAATGTGTGAATGTTTCTTAGTATAATTTTGTTGATTATAATCTTCTCTTGGGAATGCTTTTGTGAAATTTATTTCATATTCTGTGAATATGGCCCAGCATTCAATGACAATCTTAACTATACAAAGGGGATGATCTTAATTGCCTTGTTAAAATGTTCCGATTTTTGCAACACATGTACTCTGATTTTCGAGTAGCTTTTAATCAGCTATATTCTGTGCTTGTTGAGGTTATAGATGTAATGAAGGAGCTTCCCGAACTCTTACTTTTACCTTCAACTCTAATCTCTTGTCAAAGATCATGATGTGGGATTCTTGATCGTGCCGAACAACTAGTTTTCATGCCACCAAGTATTTTATTATATCTATCTTGACTACTTGGGATATGGGATCCAGCTTCTAGTCAATATTTACAAGCAAGAACAAGTGATGCTTTCGAGATATTGTAAAATTCCCACTTTATTGCTTGATATCATGGTCTTTAGGTAAAAAGGAATAGAGAACATGTCTTTGTTCTCCTTTGTTGTGACTCAGTGTTTCAACCAATGCTCTCACAGTCCTTACAATCTTTCCTTGTCCTATCTCGATGGTCACAAAGGGACGTCGGTCAATTATTTGAGAAGTAATTATGCGAGATTTTTGGCACATGTCCATGTGATATTTCGGGGCTTTCGGTTGACATCTAGGCATAGTCTCTTTAACTTATTTTTCCTAATGCGCTCTCTAGCCTCTGCCTGTGCTTCTTCTCTCACCCTTAACTCTTCTTCTTTTTGTTGCTTAGCAGTGTTGAGTCTCATTAGCATATCCTCTGTAAGAGGTTCTTGATGCAGCTTGACTTTACATCCACTAATATAGTTTGGCAAGATATCTCCTTCTAGAGTGGCCAATTGAACTACACCGCTAGTGGAAATTCTATTAATGATCATGGGTCCATATCCTCTTTTTTCTAGTTTACGAGCATGTTGTTTTAGTGTATAAACCAACACTAGGTCTCCCTCTTTCAATCCTTTATCCTTGATGTGTGCATCAAAATAAGCCTTTTGTCTTTTCTTTGCAGCAGAGATGCCTGCTGCCGCTCGTAGCCTCGTCTCACCTAAACATTCTAGATCAAAGATCCTAGAGGACAACTCGTGTCCATTCCACTCATATTCTTGTGCTATTTTTGAATTTGGGATTAGGAAATCTGATGGTAGCACAACGTTCTGGCCAAAGACCATCTGAAATGGAGTGACATTGAGTACCATTTTGTAGGCAACTCGATAAGCCCAAACAACATGATGAGGTTGTTTATCCCAATCTGAGTGTTTGTTGTTTACCAGTTTTGTCAGTACGTTACATAGGATCTTATTTGTGCTCTCAGCTTGTCCGTTAGCTTGTGGGTGATAGGGGGCAGACTTCTTATGTATCACCAAGAATTCTAGCAGAAGGTTTTCAATGACTTCATTCAAGAAGTGCGTACCTCTATCACTTACTAACTCTATCGGCAATCCATATCTCGTGAACACATTCTCGAATAAGAACTTGGCCATCATTTGAGCATCATTCTTTGTCCTGGATTTTACTTCTACCCACTTGTAAGGTAATCTGTGGCTACAATAATATATTCTGCATGGGAGTTTCTAGCTGGGGGGTTAATAGGACCTACAAAGTCTATACCCCATTTGGAGAATGCACGTCCTCCCATCATTGGCCTCAAAGGCATCTCGTCCTTTCTAACCAGATATTGTGCATGTTATCATGTGTCACATTTCTTCACATAGGTATGTGCATCCATATGAAGAATGGGACACCAAATTCCTAAAAATAGAATGGTCTTAATTACTTAGTCAGGACCAAAGTGTCCACCTTCAACACCACTGTGTGCAGTCTCTAAGACTTTCAAATAGTCTAATTCATGAACACACAATCTTAGGTAACCATCTTTGCCTAGTCGGTATAGGTTGTCTCCTACTAAGGCATAGTCTTGAGCCTCTTGCTCCATGCTTCAACTTCTCACTAGACTAGCCTCACTAGGTAATGTTCCTGATCTCATGAATTCTACCAACGGAGCACTCCAATCTAGAATTAATGACACATGATAAAGGTGGCATGCTCCACTAGGGGTTTCTCGTTGCACATGGGACAATTCTTAATCCATTCATGTATTTCTTTGTCCATGCTAGGCCAATACACTCCTAAACGTTTTAGATTCTCTAATGTTCATTGTTTAGAATAGTGATTTCCTAGCATTCCTTCATGGGCTTGTTGCAACCAACTACTATGTTCGTCATCCTCAACACAACAAGCTAGTACACCTTCTGTATCTTGTTTGTACATGCTTCCTGCCAATATTTGATAGTTTTGTGATCTTACAATTTCATCTTTGTTTGTTTTCACATTCTTATTCGCGGGTCCGAAGGTTAGGATAGATACCAACTTATTTGCCCACTTAGAAACGACTTCTAAATTGAATAGGTAAGCATCAGGTAGTTCATCAGACACTCCTTGCGGTGGCTCTCCTGAAGTGATGCAAGAGAGGTGATCTGCCCTAAGGTGGGTTCTACCTTTCCTAACAACAACTTCAAACTCATATTCCATTAGTAAGAGGAACCATCTTACTAAGCGTCCTGTATTGCAAGGTTTATTGACCAAATATAACAGATCTTGATGATCAGTGCAAAACTTGAACTTGTTGGCCAATAAATAGTGCCTAAACTTCTTCACAACATATACCATGCCTAAGCCCTCTCGCTGAGTGGTGGTATAGTTTCGTTCAGCTGCGGTTAACTATCGGCTAGCGTATGCTATGGGTAAATCTAAATTTCCTTCACCTGTGGGTTGTGCTAGCACACATCCTATGGCATGATTGGATGCATCCACATGGACATGTAATGGCTTATTCCAATCAGGAGTGTTCAGTATTGGTGTTGTGCACAATCGTCTCTTCAAAGGCTTATCCTATTTTAAGGCTTGTGCTCTAGTGACCGCTTGTATAGGAGCCACATTACTGCTACTAGTTCTTGAATCCACCACTAAGCCTACCACATTAATAGGTGTAACCTTGGGTGCACTAGAGGGGTTTCTTGGACAATCTCTAGGGAGATGGTCTTTTCCACACTCAGGACAAAAGGCTTGTATTGTGACAGCCTGTCCTAGACTCGGAGACGATGGGTGGGGACATTCATGAATGAAATGGTCACCCTGACATCTAAAACATGGTCCTCTAGGGGCTTGTGGTCTTACTTGTCTCAATTCGGGCCTAGAGTTTGGATTCATATACATGAAAATTGGAGTATTCTGGCTCCCAATTTTGTTCCATAAGTGGTGTCTCGTATTGATAGGAATAAGCCTCACTATGCTTTGGTGACTCTGTGTAATAAGCTTGTGGACTATCTTCATGGGAGTAGTCTGAACTATGAGCAAGAGAGTCATTTTCTGAGACAAACAGGGTTAGTGGCACCAATGCCCTATTAAGGTTCTCCTCTGCCACTACATACTTAACTGGGATCACATTAGCAGGAGCTGGTGGTTGGTTTCCTAAGACTAGTTGTGGCCTATATGGTGCCTGATATTGCTATTGTGGTCTATAATATGGCTCTTGGTATTGATTCTGATACCTGCCCTATGGATAAGGCTGTTGATAATGTTGTCTAATAGTCTGCCTATTGTATGGAAAATTGTGAGCCATATGATTTGTGTATTTCCTCTCAATGGTGCAATATAGAGTGTTAGGGTTTCCTTGGGATTGAGCCATCATTGGGCAAACATTAGCCATGTGGTCTCCTCCACAATTGTAATATCGCTTCAATGAGGTAACCCTTGGAGTTTGTCTATTCTGAACTCCTAGCTTTTTGGGAACTTGCTCTGCTATCTCATCTATCTCAGTGGAGGTTCTTGAGGTATGACTAGTAGAACTATCAGAATCCTTGTAGAGTTTGGACAATCCAAACTCTTCACCCAAATTGTCTTCTATGTCAATACACATACGCACACACTCTTCTATGGATCTAGGCTCTTTCAAATACACATATGACCTTAACTTTGTGCTAAGTAAGCCATCTAAGAACAGGGCCACTTGTTTGGCAGGTGTGGGTAACTCTGGAATAGGGCATCATTCTAAGTATTGCCGAAACCGTCTTCCTGCAAGTCGCACTATTTCTTGGGGTGTATGCTTGAAGCTGTGGATCAAGGATGATGTGTTATGCTTGATACCACTCTTGGAAAATTCTACAATGAATGCTTCTAGCAATCGGCCTATGTCTCGATAGTTGCAACTATTTAGGGGTTGAAACCAAGCTAAAGCAGTACCCTTAAGAGTCAAACCAAATGCCTCGAACTGAGTGAACAAGTCATCGACCTCTTCAGCTCTTAACACTTCTTTGAACTTGGCCACATGATGATAAGGATCTCCTGAACCCTCAAAGTAGTTCTTCATTGTCTTGACCACTTGAGAGGGTCTAAGGGTTCTTGGGTACTCTCAGGGTCTAGGCAATGGAAAATCATGTTCATCTCTTTGATGCTTGTGTTCTCGATGTCTCTCTCTATGAAGTCTTTCACCCTCAAGTCCTAATCTATCTCTACCCCCTAGTGTTTGCAAAGCTTACTTCAGGTCTCTCTCTTGTGCGCTCTCATTGTGCTTCATGAGCATGTGATGATCCTACTCCTTGGTGGCCATGGGAAATATTACATCGTGGTGGAGGAAAGATCAATTCACCCTGGCAAGTATATGCGTTCCTATCATGCTCTAATACCAAGAACATTTTCTCCAATGTGTTATCTAGGTAGACAACTTTGCCTGGTGTCTCTGGATCGTTGAACTCGTAGATGATGAGTATGCCCAATTGGCTAGGTTGATCTGGCTTGAATCTCCAAAAGGCTTCCTCCGTTTCTCTATTTAAGAATAGTTCTATTCTTCTGTTGTCTTGAGGGATCCAACCTAGAGTGATCACTCTGGTGAGAATTCACTTACCTCTAAGAGTCTTGGGTTCTCGTCCTACATCTCCTTGCTCTAGGTCTCCTATCTCACTCTTAGGAATGATGTTTCCAAACTCATCTGTCCTATCTAGTAGGTTGTTGATCACATACATGGTTCCTTCATTATCAATGTATGAACCTTCTTCAAACTTGACTACTAGGTGTTCAAGTCCAAAGGGCTGATCTGGATTTTTGAGTTGGACCACGGATTGCCTTAGGCCGTCCTCATAGATGCGAGCACCTAATCGGTTGGTCAATATATTCCAAGTGTGTCTTATATGGACCTTCTGGTGTTTGTAGATAGGTAGTGCCTGAGCCCCCCGCAGGTTTCCCCATGCAAAAAGACATTTCTCAGTCACTTGAGTCAGAGCTTAGGACGTAAGGATAACCACTTAGTTGTTGTGCCCAGGACTTAGCTGTATGGTTGACACTAGCCTCAGAAGATCTATTGCTTTGTCTATCCTTGCCTAGGTGTCTACGAGATCTCAGGTTCATAAGCTTTGTCTTCTAGTCCCAAAACTCTCCTTTGAATTGCTCCAAAAAAAGTCCCTTAGTTTCCTAGTCCCACTTGAGGGTCAACTTCAAATTATCCTATCTAAAAATCAACACATTATTCTTACAAAAAATAGTTGAGGCTGTGTGGGATTCGAAACAGGTTTTCCAACGAGCTATAGAGCTCAAAAAATGGACTTTTGATGAAAAAGTTATGTCAAATCAAGCTCCTGGGGGTCAAAACAGGGAAACAGGACCTTTTGGAAAAATCATGATTTTGTGTGAAAATCGCATGGAGGTCTTAAAATCGCGATGCTGAGTAACCGTAAAAATCACGATTTTTGTGAAATCATGAAAATCGTGATGCTGAGCACTTATGAAAATCACGATTCTGAGCAATCCCAAAAAATGCGATTTTGATAGAAAATCGTGAAAAACGTGATTTTGATTGAGAATCGTGAAAAATGCGATTTTGAGTGAGAATTATGAAAAACATGATTTTGATTGAAAATCGTGAAGAACACGATTTTGACAAAAAAATTTGCTTTTGGCCTGAAAATCGCGATTTTGAGAATGACCAGAAAATCGCAATTTTGATTGAAAATCGTGTTTTTGCTCAGAATCGTGTTTTTACTTGAAAATCGCGATCTTGGCTAAAAGTCGTGCTTTTGAGAATCATGTTCTGAAAATCACGATTTTGTACCTAAATGAAAATTGTGTTCTGAAAATCGTGAAAATCACGATTTTGGATGAAAGCCTTGTTTTTTGAAAATCGTGATTTTGGAGCCAACAAAGAATCGTGTTTTTGGCTGAAAATCGTGATTTGTGAAAATTGTGATTTTGAGCCCATTGAAAATCGTGTTTTCTCAAAGTCATGTTTTTACTTAAAAATCATGATTTTGTCTCAGAATCATGTTTTTGAGAACTTAGAGAATTGCGATTTTGAGAGTGACCTCATAATCATGTTTTTTTCAGAAAGTTTTTAGACAGGAAATAGAAAATCACATTTTTTTGAAAAAAATGAATTTTATGAAAATCGTGATTTTCAGTCAGAATTGTGTTTTTTGGTGAGAAATTCAAATTTCTCAGCACCGAGCAATGACGAGCTCCGTATGTGTAGAAAATCATGAAAAAACGCAAGCGCTTGCTCTCCCTTGCACTTCCTAACTCCTCACACAATTATGCATGAAAAATGGTATGAAAATGGTGAAAATGCACTAAAAAACAAGAAATTTCTATGAAGATGTTGATGATGGTGATGATAAAGATGAAGAAGAAAATATCAAAAAATGAACAAAAATGATAGTTTTTTTATCTTCCAATGTTGCAAATCTATGATCTTACCATCACAACGCTCGTCTTCGAAGCTCTCTCCCCGGCAACGGTGCCAAAATTTTGTGTAGCTCAAGCGTAAGCACCACCTCCTTTACTTGTCAATCCGCGGAGACGTGAGGATTGGTATGAAGACCTTGAGCAAGTGAAGGCATAAAGTGCGTGAGTGAAAGCACACTAGCATGGACACACATACACACACACGCACATAAGGCAAGATCAAAGAGAGGAACATTGGAAGGACTTTGATTACAGAGGAAATCTCTTACAAAAGCTCTATTCTCTAACAAGCTGACCTCAAAAATGAGCTCTCTAGCTCTTTTTATAGTTTTTGGACTAGTTTTGGCCCTGTCCAGACCTACTGTCTGGCCTAGTTAAAAATTAGGTTCTAGGGCTTATTTGAGGGTTCAATCAGAGCCTAAAAATTATGAAAACTTATAGGATGATACTTCTAATACTCCTCAAGCTGAAGGACTACTTGTCTTAAACAAAATGGAGTCACAAAAATGGAAAATGGTATTTACAATGGTTTTAAGTGATGAAAATCACTATTTTATAGGGATTTCTTTTGAAAATTTGACATACACTTCTTGGAGCTCCCTACTTGCTCCCTCTTCTTGTGTGTCCACTTATTTGATGTGCTTCTATGCTTTGTCCTTGACCTTGAGCTTCAACAGATACCCTTATGATTTTTCTAACTAGTGGATGTCCCTTGAGTAATACTCCCACGTCTGCTCGCCGTAAATTGGCCATCTATAGTCGTCAGTTTCAAATAATTGTGGGACAGTTGTATTATATGGACTCATCTGGCACGCTTTTATGATGTATCCCACCACGTGAAGTTTCTTTTGTAATTATAATGGCTCATTCTGTTGCGTCCGATGGCCATTTTTTGGTAGATCTTACATACTGGAAAATTTTGCACAATGGATTATGGTGGCCCACTATGCATCGCAATATTGCTACTTATGTCCAACAATGTGATGCTTACCAAAGATCTGGACAATCTTTATAACGACATCATTTTCCGCTTCAGCCTATCCTTCCTCTTGAGCCTTTTCAAAAATGGGGATTTTATTTTATTGGTCCCATAATACTTCCTGCTACGGTCACCAATCATCGCTATATTCTTACATGTATTGACTATGCTACTCGATGGGCCGAAGCCTGGGCTTTACAGTCAACAACTACTTCGGTGGTCCCTAAATGTTTGATGAGTGATGTTTTTAAAATTCAGTTCCCGTTACTATATTTGTGCGAATGGATTGGCCGAAAGTACCAATAAAACCCTTCTTAACATGCTAAAGAAACTTGTGCTGGAATGTTTGGAGTGATGTGATCAATTCCTTCCTTCGATTTTATGGGCTTACTCCACTACTTATAAAGTTGGCCGAAAGTACTCCTTTTTAATTGGCATATGGTCAAGAGGCAATTGCACCTATGGAATTTGTGGTACCTAGCTTACGTGTGGCAGTGGAACATAAGTTATTAACCTAAGAGTTCTTCCCTTTTTGGTTGGATGTGTTGCAGTCCTTGGACGAACAATGTCTTGAAAGTTTTCTGGTTCTTCAAGAAGTTCAACTGCGGCAAGCTAAGACCCATGATCGATTCCTTAGGACTCTTGTCTTTACCAAAGGACAATTGGTTCTTTTTTACAATGCTAAGTCTAATTGTTCGACTGGCAAGCTCAAACTTTGTTGGTTTGGTCCCTATCGTATTGCAGAATAGATCAGTCCGGCTACTTTCCGGTTATCTACTTTAACTGGTACTCTACTTCCTAAACCCATCAATGGATCAAAACTTTGTCCGTATTGTAGATTGTCTCCTTTGTCTTAGCTTTGTGTCGGTTTTATTTATATTCATCCAGATCATGTTTGTTTTGTATCTTTCACCACTATCTACATTATGCACGTTTTAGTTGACCATCTCATCGTAATCTTCCCATTTTGATTAATTATCCATGATTCACCACCGCTCTTCACGATTGGAAATTTCTTAATGCGCTTATGTCATCATCATGCATGCATGTTTCTCTGCACTGGTGATGATTGCGTTTTCTACCCATGCTTTCACCCTATGTTTTTTACTTAATCGGGGTCCTCATCCTCTTTTTTGTTATTATGTTCTTGTGATCTGTGTATTCTGCGTATATTGTTGTGCATTCGACTTATGTCCTCCGCCATGGAAACTCTTGCCAATATCACCACTTTTCGTGCCAGTCTCCCCTCCGAACTGAGTGATTTCCTACGTACTCGCGGGTTCCTGGTGTTTGTCGAGTTGCCTTGGCATTTGGTTGAATTTCATCCCTATTTTGCCCTCGTTATTATGGCCATTGTCAATACCCCTAGACAGAGACCTATTGGCCTATTACATGTTTGAACCCATGCACAATTGTTACTCTCAACACTGTCACTAAAAGGTTCCATCTTCCCCAAGACGGACGTATTGAGGTCCCTCTGCTTCCCATGGCAACGATGAAGCAGTTATTTCCTCGACAATCATCTAACGAATTCGCCATCCTTTGCCGACCCGAACCGGAATGCTCTGCCCTCTAATTTTTGGTAGCTGCTCTTAATCTCCAAAAACATACATATGGTATATCTCGTCCGTTTTATTCCCTGATTGACACTTCTGCCCGAGAATCGATTAACTAGGCATTATTTTTCTTTCGGAGGATCCATCATGAGTGTTAGGCAATGTCGCGATAGTTAGCCAAAGGAGATATTCCATGTACCCCTTGTTGCAGAGCTAAAGAGCGCACAAAGCAGAGAAAAAGACGGGCCCCAAAATTTTTCCGATTTGGACTTCATATTATTGTATCATAATCATTCTTGTAATATATTTCCCGTTGTAAAGGCACTAGAGGAGTCCTCTAGATGCATCCCCACAGAAGATTAGAAGCTTACCCATGTAAAATAGTAGAAATTTAGTCTTTTTAGTGAATAAAGTGCCGGTCTCTTGTGTGAAAGGACCATTTTTAGGGCACTAGTATATAAGTCAAATGTGACTCTTTGTAAAGGACTTTTTGGCCATTGTGAGAATAGAGAGCACAGAAATTCGAATTTGTGTCTTCTTCCCTCCTTATCTTCTTCTTCGTGAGCTTGTATGCATGTGTATTGCTTGGAAAGGGTGCTTGTGAGTGTTGTCTGTCCATGAAAGTGTTTCTTTGCTGTAGGAAAGGTGTGTGCGAAGTGTAGGAAGTGCTGAAGTGTAGGAAAGTATTCCCGCGACTCAGTATTTCGCTCATAACTTGAAGTAGGAGCGTCGGAATTGAGTGAAACCACTGCCATTGGATGCGTCTTCTCGAGAGCTTCGAAACGCATATGCTATTCACTATATTTGGAGTTCGGAGCTGAGAGAAAAGTCCAAAATACTGACGATTGCTGCACCAAGTATCGTTTCGCCTTGACCAACAGTTGGAGCTTGTTTGGATAAGTCTTTGCCTCATTTACATTCTTTGAGTAGTTCATTTGCATTGATCATTATATGATTGCATGTCTTCATACACTCGGCTAGGTTTGTATACTCTTTGGATTGATAATTAAAAGCGTGTATCCCCACTATATGCACTTGTGAGGGGATTGAGGTATAGTCTCTTTCTCCGCAAGTCCCTAAGTTGATACTTAGGTCAACACACTTTTTGATGCCGTTGCAGGGGAGTGACGAATCAAACCGAGGCATTCGTGTGATGGTAAGTAGCTTTTTGCATTGAAGTAAGTGGAGGAGTGGAAATCTTCTCTTCTTTGGTAAGTCATTTTCAGCCGCACTTGCTACTTCTCATTCTTGGAGTGTGTGTAGTGAGTTGTTAGTTTAGGGAAGTGAGTAGAAGGAGTAGAGTAGGAGTGAGCAGAGAGTGGACCAAGTCATTAGGATAGAGTTTAGTCTTATTCAGAAAAGTTCCTTTTTGTAAGCAAGAAAATTCCAACTATAAAAGCCAAAAAAAAGTCATTTTGAAGATCACTGGTTTGAGCAAGTATCGTGAGCGTGAGCGTCGAGTATCGTGAGCTGTGGCAGAGATCGTGGGCGAGGAACCAGGCAATTGGGGAGTGCACAGAGCAAGGGAAATTGATAAAGAGATTCTAGGTGCCACCAAGGTAAGCTAGCCCATCATTTTAATCAACATTTCTCAAACAAATCAAGTTAGGAAAGAAAAACGATCTGCGCCAGGTATCGTTAGAGTTTTACAAGGGGCAAAAAGTTGTGTTTTGATTGATACAGATAGTGAAGAGAGGAGAGTGGAGCTAGGAGATCAAGGGGGAAAAATCAAAACTTCAAAAACATTTGCTAAAATTTGTCTAAGGGTCAAGTATCGTTTTACTCCCGCGGTCGAGTATCGCGATACTTCACAAGTATCGTTTTGCTCCTGTGGTTGAGTATCGCGATATTTCCCATCGATCGTGTATCGTTTCATACCGATCGCGATACTTGGTTAGAGATCGTTTTCCAGCGATCGTCTTTCGAGGATCGTGTATCGTGTATCGTTTCGTGCCGGTCGCGATACTTGAGAAGTATCGTTTGGTCAAAGATCGCGATACCTGACAAGTATCGTGTATCGTTTTGCCAGCGATCGTTTGCGAGAGATCAAGTATCGTTGTGCTCAAGTATCGTGTATCGCTTGATCTTTAGAGATCGCGATACTTGCTGCCGATCGCGTATCGTTTGCCTGAAGCATCGTTTGGTTCAAATATCGTGTATCGTCTAATCTTCAGAGATCGTGATATTTGCCAGATATCGTGTATCGTCGATCGTTTCAGTTCAGAGATCGTGTATCGTGGGATTCGAAGTATCGTCTATCGTTTCCAGTCAAGTATCGTTTGGCCCAGAGATCGTTTAGAACAAAGATCGCGATACTTCCCACGTATCGAGTATCGTCTATTTCCAAGTATCGTTTCCCTTTGAGTATCGTGTATCGCCTGAGACCAGATATCGTGTATCGTGTGCCTTCAAGTATCGGTATCGTTTCACTCAGCGATCGGTATCGTTTGGCAGGTGTCGCGATATTTGTCAAGTATCGGGTATCGTCTGAACCTAGAGATCGTGTATCGTGTATTTTTGGAGACAAGTATCGTGTGTTGTAGAAATTCTTCTTCAGTCCTTTTTTTCCAACCCAAGTCTTCTAGACATCTTTGACCTATAGAGGAGAGTGCCAAAGGCCCAAGGGTATCAAGATCTAATCAGAGCTCTTAAGTGGATGAACTTGAGATCCGGAAGAACCCTAGGAAGCCGAAGAAGTGTAATTTCTTCTGTAGGGAGTGTAGCTGAGCCAAGTAACCGTTCACACTATTCTGAGACCTCCAGTGAGTCAGAAGGAGAAATTCCCATGGCTTCAGAGGATATGCAAAACACTGTACCCATGATTAGCATGATGTCAATCATTGAGGGAGAATACAGAACCTCCTTGGAGTATGTGAACACTAACCTCAATGAGATCCCTATCTATTTGGATGGTCTAAACAGATCAATGGCCAGACTGAAGAAGGCTTCAGAGGCTTACATAGTGCCTAGACCAGCCGTCAAATACGTAGGAGGTTTTTACATGGACAAACAAGATATTCAATACGTGGTCACAGAACACCCGGAAAACATTAATGAGCATGGTGAAGAAAATAATGCTTCAAGCTTAAATAGAGGTGGAAACGAAGAGCAAGTAACTACTCCTAGAGGGAGATCTACAATTACTAAAATTTGGAGAGGAGACCTGATTCCCCAGGATGACACTCTAATAGATGTATATTTGATTAACGGGATGGAACATCTGCTCAGAGCCCATTCCTCTATATGGGAAGCTGCTCCTAGTCCAGTTACCATCTATGAGTTACAAGATCCTGAGTTCCCCACCATCATCACATACTTGGATAAAAATCAGAGAAGATATTGGCCAATAACAGAATTAGAGAGAGCTGAGTTGAAATATCAGAATATCCCAGTGTTTCCCCCAAGGGACCAAGCCACTACTTCACGAAATCCACTTGGAACATCCCAAAACGATTCATATCAACAGTCGGGACAAACACAACAAACACAACAAACTCAGATCCCAGTCAGACCACATGTGCAATTTGCAATGCCTGCCATTAACCCTAACTACCGGCCTCGACCAGCTATTGACTCAAGACATGGAGTTCATGCTCCAGTCAGACCACAAGTAGTAAGAGGACCAGACATACCAATAGGAAGACCAATTTTCCCAGTGATGCCTAGACAACCTGAAGCAGGAAGACGATTAAGGCCGATCCAAGTTGCCAAGTGCATGAGAAATCACTATGATGGCTCTAGTGAACCCTACATCACATAGCAGAATTTAAGCAAGTAGTTAGAGCCGAGCAGGTAGATGACTTCCTGATTCAATATGAGTCCTTTGGTCTTACCTTGTCAGACACAGCTCTGGCTTGGTTTCAGCCATTGGACCCGAATACCTTTCAGAACATGGAGCAGGTATATCAAGAAATGATTGAAGAATTTACCAAATCAGGAATTAAAAACAATTCTTCATCATTAATCCACAGCTTCAAACAAGTCCCTACCGAGTCAGTAAGATTGGCGGCAAGAAGATTCAAGCAATATGTGGATAGATGCCCAGTAGAAGAGAGACCGACGCAGAATAAAATGGTATCATTATTCTTGGAAGGATTGTTGAATGGAACTTTGAGGTCATTAGTGTATGTAAAGAGAGTTCAAACTTTGCAAGAGTGTATGAAGGAATGTATAGACCTAGAAGACAACCTTGCAGAAGACTTGAAAATACCTCAAGGTAGCTTGAAGAGCGAAGAGTCAGCCAGTAGCACATCGAACCCTAAAAACAACGTAGAGGAAATAGCCGACTTGTTAGCAAAAAAACTGAATGTCCAAGGACAGAGGAATTATCCCACTAATCCCATGAGGCTGCCTATGCTTAGAAGATGTATGCAGTGCGGAGGAGATCATCCTTCTCATTTGTGTACTAGGGGAGTAGTCCCACCACCTGCCTATGCTCCTCATAGACCCTCTGTCCCCGGACCGCTACAATATTGCAGTATAGAACAGAGATATACAAACCATAGCACGGAGAATTGCCCTTACAATAGGCAAACCAGACCCACCCAGCAATACGTGAGACCATATGGATACCCACAGAATCAGCAAGGAGGTGAAGCTTTTAGGTATCCCTCTTATCAGCCGCAGGCACCAGTACCACGACCATACGCATATCAGGGATATACGCAACCACAACCAGTACTAGGACAACAACCGCCCCACCCTCAGAACGTTGTCCCAGTCAAGATTGTACAACCAGAAGAAAATTTAGAGAGGGCTATAGTGCCAGCCACACCTTTGACTAGTAGTGAACCATATGACTCATTTTATGACCCTAGTCAAGGAGCATACCCTAGTTATGAAAGCTCAATAATGGAATATGGACAACTGCATGAACCATATGCTTATGGCATGGAAATACCAGATGGTTCATACAATTATGAGCAGGATTACGTGTCCCTAATGTACACAGCTCCTAGAGCAACCATGCCACCTCGACCAATGAATGGACCGCCTGTACCCAGAGGACCATGCTATAGATGTGGAGGTGACCACTATATTAGAGAATGTACATTACCAAACCCACCACCACCACAACGAATTTGGAAAGGCTACTGTAGCGATTGTGGTAAGGAACATCTTTTGAGAGATTGTCCTAAGAACCCCAACAAAGTCACATCTAACGTGCAGATTAATGTGATAGAAGTGATTGAATCATCAGGGAGCGATAAAGAGTACACCGTACCTTTGAAGGCCATAACAAGAGCCAAAGCCAGAGAGAACCCTGAGAAAACAGACGAGAGTAATCAAAGTGACAAAGAGGGGAATATACCCGTCCCTCACAGAGTAGAAGACTCCGAAGAACCAGAGATAAGTATCATCAGTAAAAGATCCCAGAGATGGAAGAACCGGAGAGATAGGATAAAAGAAAAAAAAATATTACAAAAGAAGGAAAACGAAAAGAGTAAACAGAAACCAACGAAGGAACCGCAAGTGGAAGAAGAAAATAAAAATGAGAATAAAAGGGAGGAGGTAGGATCAGTCCTAGCAGATCCTATGCCTGAAGAATTAGCCATGTGGATTCAGGCATACAAGGCGAGAATAAAAGCAGGACCTTCCATAGAGCAACATGAGAGAGAATATCCGAGAGGCGACTTAGAGAAAGAAAGGTTAGAAATCTGCAAGAGATTGATAGAAGTTGCACAACAGACCTTAGAAAAACCCGCACCACCTTTACCAAATAACCGAATTTCCGAAGGAGAATTCCAAGAGTGCCTAAACACTCAGGAAAAGCCTGAAGTAAATAGACCTCAGAATGATGAATTTGGTGTTGAGAGGAAGGATCCATAGTTCCCGAAGTAGAAGGAGACTGGACTAAGGATCTATGGGCACGAGTTCAAGAGGACAAATGGAAAAAGGTAGAAGGAATGGAACCGCCCTTTGAAGAATTAGAAGCAGAAAATGAAATAGAGGGTTCAATACCTGAACTAAATTCAGAAGAAATTTTTCCAATGGATGCAAGTGACAAAGAAGAGGAAGATGTAAAGGAACTGCCCAACTACACCGGGGAGTACGAGCACAATTCAGAATTGTATCGCATTCCATCAATAAGGAGACGGGAAACGAACCCATCAGTTCAAACATCTGAGATCATACAACGTCTTAGAGAGGTAAAAATCCCATGTACCCTAACATTTGAAGAACTGTTAAAGGTAAAACCACACTTAAAAGAGAAATTGATCAATCAATGGGAAGTCAAGGAGGAAAAGAAAGAGATAGCTGACGAAGTAAAAACAGTGAGAATTCCAGTGGATAAGGTAGGAGACTTTAGTGAAGGAGATGAAGGAAATACCTGTCTTCCAATCACCTATAGGGGTTACACTACCAAAGCCATACTAGATTCAGGAGCTGGTGTTGGCATTGCTACCAAAGAAATTTGGGAAAAATGGGGACAACCAGCATTAAGACCAACACGCATGAAAATACAAATGGCAGATGGACATACGGAAAGACCCTTAGGATTGTTGGAACGAGTAGTCTTCACCACGTGTGGAGTGGAATTTGAACATACTTTAGCAATATGTCACTTTGAAAGGCCAAGCAATTATGAAATGATTTTGGGAAGGCCTTTCATGAGACAGCTAAAGGTCGTACAAGATTGGGGAAAAGATGCAGTTTACCTACAACACGCAGGAACCACCACTAGGATAAACTTACACACGTACACTTATCAAGATGTGCCACCTCTACAATGGAATCAAATCCACAAAGAGGAAGACGACCAATCGATCCATAGTGCAGGGTCGAGTGATCAATCCTGGATGAACGAGGACACTCATCTGTGGATATGTCAAGCTGCAAAGAAGGAAGAAGAGAGAGGAAAAAGTTGGCAGCAGAAACAAGGAATAGTGAGACCTGTACAAGATCCAGCCTATATGCCACAAGTATTTCCGGATGAAGAATTCGAACCTCACGGTTGGATGGAAATCTTAGCCACCCTCGATGTCTGTGTAAACGAAGAAGTAGTGACCATGAACGAATGTATTGATGAGGAAGGTTATGATGTTAGTCTGTTTATGGTAGTCCTTCAGGAGGCAGAAGAAGGAGAAGTGATCGAGAAAGACTGGAAGGAGGACTACGAGAGCATTGAAATGGAACCTGAACCCATGGATCTAGGGATTAGTACCACCAACATAGAAATCACCACCTATGAAAAACAGAAGGAACCCACACAAAAAGGGGAATTAGAAGGGGAAGAAAACAAACCCCAAGACCAATTTGAGGTACCAGCTCATTTTAAAAAATACGAAGTAGAGGAGAGGAAAATTGCTATTCAAATGCCTAAAAGAGAAGCACAGCCTGGAATAGCATATGATAATAAGGAACAAACCAAGAAAATAGTCGTAACTATGGAAGGAGGAGAGGAACGATGTACCTTCATAGGACAGGATGTCTCATTGGAAGAAGAACAAGAGTTAATTCGACTCATAAGAGAATACTGGGATGTCTTTGCTTGGACTTATAAGGACTTAAAGGGAGTAGATCCATCTATATGTGCACATAGAATCCCCATGACATCCGAAGCCAAACCTTCGAAACAGAGACCATATACTTATAATGATGTGTATTCAGCCAAGATAAAAGAAGAAATAGATAAGTTATTAGATGCTGGATTCATCTATGAAATTGAGCACACGGAATGGGTGTCACCCTTGATGGTTGTACCAAAAAAGAATGGAAAGTTAAGAGTGTGCATCAATTTGAAGAAAGTAAACGCCGCAACCATAAGGGATAGCTATCCCTTACCAATCACGGACCACCTCTTGGAAAGGGTAGCAGGGAAGGAAGTTTATAGTTTTCTGGATGGCTTTTCAGGGTATAATCAAGTAGCCATTGCTCCTGAGGACCAACATAAGACAGCATTCGCAACTGAATGGGGAGTATACGCCTTTAGAGTCATGCCTTTTGGCTTAACGAATGCCCCAGCTACTTTCCAAAGATTGATGTGTCATGTGTTCAAAGAATTTCTGAGAAAAAGTATGGAGGTATACGTGGATGATCTTTGTACATATTCAGCTATACGATCAGAGCACATCCCTGAACTAGAAAAGATTTTTGCTAAATGTCGACAATATCGAGTATGCCTCAATCCGGAAAAATGTGTCTTCATGGTGCGACAAGGGAAAATCTTAGGACATATTGTCTCTAAGAATGGGATTTCAACGGACGAAGACAAAATTAAAGTAATTTTGGATTTACCAAGACCTAAAACTGCTAAAGAAGTTCAAGCATTTATGGGACATTGTGGTTACTATCGAAGATTCATACATATGTACGCCATAATCGCTAGACCTCTTTATGCATTATTGACTCTATTTAATTGGACCGAAGAATGTGAAAAAGCTTTTAATGAGTTAAAGAATCGACTGAGTTCAGCACCCATCCTTCGAGTCCCCAACTGGAATAAGCCGTTTCACATCCATGTTGATGCTTCCAAGTTTGCCATTGGTTGCATCTTAGCTCAACCAGCTGACACAGGAAAATTAGACCACCCGATAGCCTATGCCAGTAGACAGTTAAATCAAGCGGAACGCAATTATACTACTACGGAGAGAGAAGGCCTAGGGATGGTATACGCAGTCAAGAAATTCAGACATTACTTACTGGCAAACAAATTCAAATTCTTCATCGATCATCAAGCCCTATTGTACTTAGTCAACAAGCCTTGCAATACAGGACGACTAGTACGATGGTTTTTATTGCTAATGGAATTTGATTTTGAGGTAATAGTCAAGAAAGGAAACACCCACATAAGAGCAGACCACTTATCTCGTATGACCCATGGAGAACCACCCATAGGAGTACCTGATGACCTGCCAGACACTTATCTTTTTAACCTGGAAGTATGTCCTCAGTGGGCAGAAAAATTGATCCCGATACTTACACATGGACCTAAAGATGGGATCACGCCGAACCAAACGCAAGATCTCTGGAGGACTAAAAACCTTCACATCATTGCGGGAAGTTTGTACCACCAGGATTCAAGCGGACTACTGATGAGATGCGTAGAAGAAGAGGAACAAGAAATGTGGCTTCAGAAAGCACACATAAACTAATGGAACACCCATTTGAATGCAAATGGAACGTGGCAGACACTCAAGAGATTAGGTATATATTGGCCAACCATGCAACGAGATGCACATGACTATGTGTCAACCTGTCAAACCTGTCAAGAACAGATCCCAGACGAGAACTCTACATTATGCTATTCTACAATAGCACCAAGGTGGAGCATGCCTCTAGTAAAGTTCTTGAAGACTCAAGAATACCCTGACAGAGCTACTTTAGCAAGGAAGCGTGCTCTCGAAGAACAGAGTAAAGATTATGCCATCATAGGAAAACAACTTTTTAAACGCGGGAAAGATAACCAATTAAGGATGTGCATTCACGAAAATGAATATCTTACTGTCTTAGAAATGGCCCATACGGGAGCCGCAGGAGGACACTTCTCTGCAGACAAAACAGCAAAAATGATCCTCTTTGCTGGAATGTGGTGGCCAACTCTACATCAAGACGCCATAACATATGCGCAACGGTGTGATACTTGTCAACGAACGAAATATCCTATTAGAAGAGATGAGATGCCACTTAAACCCATGATGAGTGCTAGAGCTTTCATGAAGTGGGGAATAGACTTTATAGGACCTATTAGCCCTCCCGCAAAAGGGTCACATGCCGAATACATAATTGTAGCCACAGATTACCTGACCAAATGGGTTGAAGCAAAGGCAACAACGAAAAATGACGCAAGAACTACAGCCAGGTTTCTCTTCGAGAACGTCTTCACTAGATTTGGACTACCTATAGAGATTGTGAGTGATAGAGGTACGCACTTTGTTAATGAAGTGATAGAAGCCTTATTGAATGAATTCTTAGTAATTCATAAGAAATCTGCTCCTTATCACCCACAAGCAAATGGACAAGCAGAAAGTTCAAATAAAATCTTGTGTACTGTTCTCACCAAAATTGTCAACAACGGTAGGTCAGATTGGGATAAGCAGTTACACCATGCTTTATGGGCATTCCGAGTAGCCTATAAAACCGCAATAGGCACTACTCCTTTTAACTTAGTGTATGGACAAAACGCTATTTTGCCAATTGATTTCTTGATTCCCACTCTTAGAGTAGCAACTGCTTATGAGTGGACAGGACATGAATTATCAGCCCAATTGGACCAAATAGAAAAGCTTCATGAAACTAGGTTACAAGCAGTAGCGGGTATTTACGCTGCGAAAAGACGACAAAAAGCCTATTTTGATGCACATATCAAGGACAAAAAATTGAAGAAAGGAGATTTAGTTTTGGTATACACTTTGAAACAACATGCTAAGAAATTGCAAAAGAGAGGATATGGCCCATTAATCATCAATCGTATATCTACAAGTGGAGCCATTAGCTTAGCAACCCTAGATGGAGACGTGTTACCAAACTACATCTGTGGGTGTAGAGTAAAGAAATACCTAGAACCATTAACTGACGAAACTATGTCTCGATTACTCAAAGGTAAGAATAGACGCTTAGAAGAGGAAAGAATACGGGAAGAAGCGAGACAAGAAGCATTGGAAAGGATAAAAAAACGAAAAGAGTGGATGAGAGAGCGAGATGAAAGATATCGTCAAGGAGAAGAACTCATCCCTATGGCTAACTTTAGAGCCACTCAAAACCTAGGATTGCAAAGAACACAACCCTATCTAAATTTGGGAGCCGGAAGAACGGAGTATCACTTGGTAAATGCTCTTATTGACACAGGTGCCGCGGTAAGTTGCATTAAGTTTTCTTTGACCCAAAAACTCAAGGAGACAATACGCCCATCAATGGCCCAGTTGATAGGAATAGGAGGAACAATTACTCAGTGCATAGGCGAGATCACCTTACCGTTGCATCTTGGCAACAACACCATGGAACAAAAGCTGTTAGTATGTCATGACCAAGATTTACTTGAAGAAGTAGTGTTAGGTCAAGACTGGATTTACGAATACGAGGTGACCATTCAATTGGCGTTAGGATATATCTCAGCCAGGATAGGACATCGTGAAGTATTCAGTTTGCTAGATGAGCGACCACTAAAATCGGTGAGCACGGAGCAAATAGTTCAATCTAATGAACAAAGTCCTGAATGCATGACCTCTTGCACTATAGAGACACCTTCATCAAGTACTATATGTGCAGACTCAGTGAATTCTGCTTGCACACCTTGTTCTAGTCTAGCAAGTCTTGAGAGTATCACTCAAACTGAAATCAACCTCACTGAAACACCGTGCATCAAAGAGACTATGCCTCAGAGTAATTCAAAATCTGTCACCATTAAAATATACCCTGTTCCATATTCTAACCAAGTGTGGATAAAGAAAGATCAAGTGGAGGAATATCTACGAAGCCAAAAGCACAACCGACATCAGAACAAACTAGCAAAGCAAAAACCAACTCCGTCTGAACAGCGAAATCATCGACACGTTGCTACAATTTGGATTCCAAAGAAAGTCATAGCTGCTCAGCAAGATCGATCACAGATATGGGTCCCTAGGTCTTGCATCCCAAGGCGAAACAACCGAAAAGATGATCCCCGAAACAAGAAGGACCAATGCAATCCACCGGCAAAACAACCACAGAAAAAGAGATACTGGAGAAAGAAAGAGTCTGTAAAGGCAGCCCGAGACGTGCCGAGAGTCCTAGATCAGACCAAGCAGACCTACAACAAGAAGAAAAGAGCCACATTCAGTGGACGTGGGCAACATACAACGAAGCCCAGCGCAATGAAGCAAATCTGGATACCGAAAGACAAACTGGACGGCATGCATACGCCAACTACTTCCAACTGCACACATTTTGAGTTGTCGAGATCCAAAGTATGCATGATAGGGCCACATTACAAGGCCAAGCATTCGGCACATACTTCTTCTATTTCAGGATAGTCAAGCACATTTTCCTAATGGGGAAATAGGAGAGCACTTGTACATAGATTAAGAAAATACTCAAAAAATTTAATAACCGCTTCGGCTACGAACTAACTTTTCTGTTTTTCTTTTCAGCAAAAAATATAAAAATACATGAAAATGTGAAAGACCCAGGTATTACCTTTCTCACACACACGGGAAAGGGACTACACCATTCACTCGGAGCCACATCGAACTTATAAATAACATATAGAGGAGGATTTCTGAGACAATATGGATACTAATTTATACTCTATATGGAGTGCAGATGGCTTCCACCGATTCCGAATCTACACAGCAAGAAGAGGTGCAACTTCTTCCGTTGGAATCAGTAACAAAAGCAAGAGGTCACTGGTTTAGGGATGATCAACCAGTGGCAGAGCTAATCTTCATGGCTACCATCAAAATCATGGACACAGATCATTGCTTTCCAATCATGTCCCAGGACTTCAAGACAATAATACAAGGACTACCTCATATTGAGGACGTATGGACACAAGCGGGCATAGAGGCATTCCTCAAGTTACCAATCTATGTGCCAGACTTTCAGAGATGTGCACAGGTAATGAACACCATGCAGCCTGCCGCGACAAAGATCTCAGTCCCAGAAGCGCAAGTATTGGATAAAGTCGAGACATGGAAGACCATCCAATTCACACATGAGTTGATTAACAAAGCTTTTGGATGGAGTCAAACAGGCATTACTAATGTGAAAGAAGAATGCCATGATCCCAAGAAGCGATCATTCCTGGAAATTAACAGAATTGACATAGAGGATGCTGTGCGATTGGTACATCAACATTTTTGTTTTCCCAGCATGCACAGGTATACGGCTCCACAGAAGATAGTAGTCCAATTAATATCACATGCCATGAGGCAGATTGGCAACAAAATCAATCTAACAGGGTATGTCCAAGAAAGATTGTTTGAAGCACAAAAGAAATGGGGGCAAAAGAAGTTTTTGAATGGCAGTTCAGCTCTTACATTGCTGATTTATGAAGCTTTAGAAATGAAGAACTGTTTAAGAGAAATGCCAACTTCGGAAGGACTAGCAAGATATGTAAAGTCAGCGACGGTCCCGAAGAAGAAGAAAGCAGTAGCTGTGGTGGAAGAAGCTGGAACCAGCACACAGAAACCCATGAGGGGTACGAAGCGCCTACGAGAAGAGGAAGCTCAAGCAACACCGCAATCAAAGAGAACGCACCTCTTACCGAAGATCACGACAACACAAACGCCAATTACTAAAAGAGAATTGTCCGCTGCTCTTGAACAAACACATCAGTATATGCAAGGGCAGGTCAATTTGAACGTTCAAGGACATCATTATAGACAAGCTAGTCAAGAGCAGACACAACGAATTCCAGAGCAAACACCGAAACAAGCAGGGAGATACAAGGAGTTAGGCATTGATGATTCCAGCACAAATACGGATTCCAGTCCCGAAAAAGATACATTGGATACTGACATTCGGACAGAATCACACGAAGGTGAATGGAACGAGATAGATCAAGTCGAAGTGACGCCACAAAATCAGGAAGACAAGGAAAAGAAAGTCGAAGAATCTATGGAACCGGAGCACGTCATTCAATTGAATGACACCACAAAAATAAGCATCAAAGAAGATACGACCACTGGTATTACGCATGTAAAACAACCTATTAAAGAGGAAGATCAAACCCCAGTGAGTAAGGAAGCAAAGGAACTCCAAACCCAAGAACAAGTTGTAATCGAGGTGTCTGATGACACACCTCAAGGAAATAAAGAAGACATGGGGGCTGAGCCAAGGATCCAGCTTCAGATTAGGCAGCCCCATGACACTACCTTACACGTGTCTCAAGTCAAAGACGTAAATACCGGAGAAGAGCCGGCAATACCAAAAACATGGCTTAATGTAGATGTTACGCAGTTGAAACCTGTAGTAAAACAGATGATTCAAACAGCCATGGACACTCAGCAACAGATGATGGATATAGATGCCGAGTATGATCAAGCAAGGAGAGAAAAGAATCAGTTTCAACTCATGAGTGAACAGCTATCGGCACAATTGATTGCAGCACAAAAGGAATTAGCGAATAAAAATACTGAAGTGCTGGCAATCCAGACACAGCATGCAGCATCCATTGCTCAAAATCAACAGCTGCATACACAACTAGCGGAGTTGCAAAAATTACACGAAGCAAGCGAGGCTAAGAAAGAGAAAATGAAAATGCGGAGCACACTATTAGAACAACAACTCAAGCTATATATGGAAGAGAATGACAGCCTACGCAATAGAAATAAAGAATTAATGAAGTCTTTATTATATGATCAACCACTCATACAACAGGGACCCTCAGACACTAAAGAACAAGAATTAAGAGAGCAGATAGCACAGTATGCTGAGTTGCTGCGACAAGCTAAAGAAGTACGAGAAGAATCAGAACGGAAGCACACTCAAGAAATAGGTGAGCTCAAAAAGCAGTTAAATACAGCACAGGCAAAACTGGTTCAAAGCTATAGTGAAAACATGGATCATGTAGCTGACATAGGCAAAGAACTACTGGCAACTAAAGAAGCACTTGGAGAAGCCATGCAAACAATAAAAGAAAAAGATGAATGCATAGAACAGCTGAAGACTCAGAGGGAAGACAAAGAACCGATCGGGACATCAGTAGTGCCAGAAAAGAAACATCCTACTGACAAGGTAGAGGTAAGCCCTCTATCTCAACCGATCTATCATTCTCCAATACGTGAGCAGGTGGCGGATCTACATGACGATCATCCTATGCCATATACTGCAGAAATAAGTCAGAAGGAAAGGGCACTAGTGGTGTCCCGATTGACGGAAAATTTTGAAAATGAAGTTATTAAAGTTATGAAAGAAGCAAAGATCAAAGGAAAAGACTTAGAGACGCTTATAAAGCCTTTCAATATTCCATACGGATTACTGAAAGAGAAAACACGTCAATACATCAAGAAGATCACAAAAACGAGCCCTGATAAGCAGCTCAACTTCGAGAATGACACATTCAATTTCACTCAAGCAGAATTTGAAGCCGCACAGCCAGTTTGGAGAAGAAAGTTTTTGGAGAAACATCCAACACTAAGGATACACTGGCAAGCTACTCCATATTCCCTGCAGGTAAACCCTGCATTTTGTCCTGTACCTCGTAGAAGAGAAGCTAGAGCATTCTTGGACATGCAAAGGAATGGTACAATAAATAATCAGTGGCTGAATTATCCGCTTCTTCCAAGCCCTCCACATAACTATTTGCCAACGGAGGATTATATGGTCAAGACCATAGAATTTTGGCTACAAAATTATGCGACAGTACCAGATTTAGCTATCAAAATGACAAATAAAATACTTAGTATGCTACTCACTGTATTGAAAGTTTTCAAACATGCGGCATACACCTTTTTGAATTTTATTGGAATTAATCAGGGCACAGACATACTTATTTTTGATCTATCAGTGATGCCAAGCAGACCAACTATAATGGCTTATTACTCCAGGCTTATGTTCTTGCCAAGTCCATATATGCAGACATTTGAAGAAGCGTTTTTTACAGGATTCTTTGAAATAGATTCAGAGATCTTTTTGAAGATGTCATCCAACCTGAATGCCAGACTCGTAGCATATGAATTAAGCTTCTTCGCAGATCACAGACAGCCACCCCATGACGGTGTGAAGGCACAACATTGGAAGCAACTCATGATACGTGAAGCCAATCAGCTGAACGATACAGAGCAAAGAGTTTATCAAACATATGCCCGTCGCTTATCAAAGCCTGTCGGGGACGACAGAGTCCACGAGGGGGGCAGTGTTGAGGGAGAATCGAGTAAGAAGAAGAAAAGAAGAAGACAACAAAAGAAGCAGCTTCACTAAAAAGCAAGATTTCAAGATACATCTCTGCACAAAGCCCCACAGGGGCGCACACACCAAGGAAAAGCACGCAGCTGGAAGGAGGAATCAGGGCCAACAAGTATCACATATGTGGGTGCTTCAACCTCTTGAGTTACAGAGGATTCAGATCAAAGCTTACGAGCTACATCCGCATATGTGCACTAATGGCGTGCGTGGCAAACCGAATCAATCGGCTTGGAGTAATGCAACCAAGTCCAATGCGTGCAACCAAGACAAATCAGAGCGCCTCTAAACCATAATGCAAGATCAAGAATCAGGCAATACTGACCACTGGATGCGTGCGGACAACAAACTGATGACAAGAAGCAAAGCCTGTCAAGGGACGACAGAGACGAAGAGGGGGAGAGTGTTGCAGAGCTAAAGAGCGCACAAAGCAGAGAAAAAGACGGGCCCCAAAATTTTTCCGATTTGGACTTCATATTATTGTATCATAATCATTCTTGTAATATATTTCCCGTTGTAAAGGCACTAGAGGAGTCCTCTAGATGCATCCCCACAGAAGATTAGAAGCTTACCCATGTAAAATAGTAGAAATTTAGTCTTTTTAGTGAATAAAGTGCCGGTCTCTTGTGTGAAAGGACCATTTTTAGGGCACTAGTATATAAGTCAAATGTGACTCTTTGTAAAGGACTTTTTGGCCATTGTGAGAATAGAGAGCACAGAAATTCGAATTTGTGTCTTCTTCCCTCCTTATCTTCTTCTTCGTGAGCTTGTATGCATGTGTATTGCTTGTAAAGGGTGCTTGTGAGTGTTGTCTGTCCATGAAAGTGTTTCTTTGCTGTAGGAAAGGTGTGTGCGAAGTGTAGGAAGTGTTGAAGTGTAGGAAAGTATTCCCGCGACTCAGTATTTCGTTCATAACTTGAAGTAGGAGCGTCGGAATTGAGTGAAACCACTGCCATTGGATGCGTCTTCTCGAGAGCTTCGAAATGCATATGCTATTTGCTATATTTGGAGTTTGGAGCTGAGAGAAAAGTCCAAAATACTGACGGTTGCTTCACTAAGTATCGTTTCGCCTTGACCAACAGTTGGAGCTTGTTTGGATAAGTCTTTGCCTCATTTACATTCTTTGAGTAGTTCATTTGCATTGATCATTATATGATTGCATGTCTTCATACACTCGGCTAGGTTTGTATACTCTTTGGATTGATAATTAAAAGCGTGTATCCCCACTATATGCACTTGTGAGGGGATTGAGGTATAGTCTCTTTCTCCGCAAGTCCCTAAGTTGATACTTAGGTCAACACACCCCTCTCCCTCACCTTCTTTCCTTTCTCCTCCCTGTTTTTCACCCTGTTCAGAATCCTCCGACGAATACCCTCCTATTCCGTGAAGAATCAGAGCAAATCATGGGCATCGATGACGACAATGAAGACCTTTTCCAGTTTTTCCAAGAGAAACGGAGGAAAGTTAGCCCTTCTCACAATCAAGCCCAAGCTTCTTCCACAAAAGTACTCCTTTAGGACATAGCCTCCTCCGTGCAGGTATCTTCCGCCCCTCCCTCACTTAAAGATAAAATCAACAAAGATACATTCATGGAAGACGTTCAACCCATCGATATGGTCGATCAACAATAGAAAGAGGTTCTTGGTAAAGTGATGAACACAATAGCGGAAACCTTTCACCCAACCGTGCAATGCAAATTGAGGAGTCCCTTGTTCATCAGGAAGACCAACTAGATAATGTGGAATCCACTGCGCCTCCATCCTCACCAAAGGATATGGTTGCAGACACCCATACCGCACACCTCGTAACACCTTCTCCTTCACCTTCTCGAGTTCCCTTACCTCCTAGTCCTCCCTCCTCACCTAATCATTCGGTGGCCGTATCCCACTCTCAACCTATTCCCTCTTCTCCCGATTACTCCCCACCTTCCTCTTGAGCTACGATATCTATTAACCCTTCTCGACCAATATCTGTTGGAGGATAAACACTCCTATGTGCACAACAAAAGCAAATGAACCCTCCTAGGATCCTGAAATTTTTCAGACATAGGCTCTGTATTTTCTGAGTTTCTCTGAGTATATGCAGAGACTGAAAATGAAATTCTGCAGGCATAAACTACACTTTAAGAGCTTTCAAATGAGATTAAAATCACTCCATTTGGATACTGGATGATGCCTCAACCAGCTGCAACAAAATAGACAACTTGATCTCTTCATAGAGTATGAGCTAACTAGACAGACACTGTTCTGGACATTTCTCTGCACATGTGCAAGCACTGAACCTAAGACTTATACCAGACAAAGTAGAACTTATAAGCTTTCCAACAAGACAAAAATCATTTCAAATGGATTCCAGATGAAGGAGAAACAACAATTACAAGACCGGGGGGTCTACCAAAAACATCTAGATAGATAGAGTGTGTAAAAGTGAAATTTCTGCAAAATATGCAGAGAACAGCTAGTAGGGGGTGTGCTTAAGCAAGGGGGCAGCTTGGGCACGTATTTCCACGACTCTAAGTCATAATACAACTCATTAGAGGTTTTAAATACCGCATACTAACCTCTTTAACCAATCAAAAGCATATACATGTCAAAAATGAGGTCCAATCACATCAAGAGGTGAGCTAAATCTTCTCTAATCAACTTCTTTCCATTATGGGCATAATTGGATGCCTCCAACTCGTGGAAATCAGCCTCCTTTGGTTATGGATGATGTGGAAGGTTCAATTTGGGGCATGTTTCCACACTCTTGAGCTTGAAAAACTTTCAACACTCCCCCTCAAGCTCAAGTCTTTTCCTTTCATTGCTTCAGCCTATGTCTCTTACATTGATAGCTTCCTTGAATCCTCCAAGCTTTGTACCTTCAAGAAACTTTGTCATCATGTCTGCAACCTGCATTTTAGTGTTCGCATACCTTATATCTAGCTCTGTTGCCATCACCTTTTCTCTAACGAAGTGGTAATGAACCTCTATGTGCTTGCTCCTTGCATGAAACATGGGATTGTTAGCTAGATAGATGCTTGAAATGTTGTCTCCATAAAGAGGAAACTCCTCCACTTCTACTTCCAAGTCCTTAAGTAGCTTCTTAAGCCATAATAGCTCACATGTAGCCAATGCTAAACCTCTATACTCAGCCTCTGTGGATGAAAGAGCAACCGTGGGTTGCTTCTTAGAGCTCCAAGAGATCACTTTTGTACCTATCATGAAAACATAACCCGATGTACTCCTTCGATCATCCTTGCTACCTGCCCAATCAGCATCACTATATCCTTTGACACTTAGATCAGCATCATATGAGTAAAATAGACCTTGGTTGATGGTGTTCTTGATGTAACGAAGCACCTTTCTTGCCGCCATAAGATGATCATGAGTAGGTGCATGCAAAAATTGAGAGAGAACACCTACTACATATGCAAGATCAGGTCTAGTGAATGTAGCATAAATTAATGAACCAATTATGCTTCTATATAGTGTAATATCTTGTATAGCCTCTCCTTGACCTGCAACCAACTTTGTATTGGGCTCCATGGGCTGAGAAAGTGGCTTACAACCACTCATACCAAACTTGTATAGCACATCCAACAAGTATTTTCTTTGAATCAAGAAGATGCCATTGTGTGCATAGATTACCTCTATTCCCAAGAAGTACTTTAATGTTCCAAGATCAGATAACTTGAACTCCTTCCCTAGCTTTGATTTGATATCTTTAATACCTGCAATATCACTTCCTGTGATGATCAAATCGTCCACATAGATGCATATGTATACAGTCTTGTCTCCTTGCTTCTTCATGTAAAGTGATGGATCTGCAACACTTTCTTTGTATCCACAACTTGATAAATAATCCACTAACCTCTGATTCCAGGCCCTTGGGGCTTGCTTTAGTCCATATAGTGCTTTCCTTAGCTTGCAAACATGATTTGGGTACCTCATACTAGCAAATCCTTGAGGTTGGCTCATGTAGACTACTTCTTCAAGCTCTCCATTGAGGAAGGCATTCTTCACATCCAACTGATATAAGCTCCATTTCCTTGATGTGCCCACTGCAATCAAAGTCCTAATTGTTGGCATCTTGGCTACGGGGCTGAAAGTTTCATCAAAATCTATCCCGTAGCTTTGGGAGAAGCCTTTCGCCACTAGCCTTGCTTTGTACCTAATGGAACCATCTGAATTTCTTTTAATTTTGTAAACCCACTTATTACCTATCACCTTCATGCCTTCTTGAGCTGGTACCAAGCTCCACGTATGGTTCTCATCAAGTGCTTTGAGCTCTTCCTTCATTGCCTCTTGCCATTCCTTGCAATCCTTAGCTTCTTCATAACTAGTTGGTTCTTTGTCCTTGACTACCTGAGTCATGTATGCATAATGCTTTGCAATGAAATTATCATATGTTAACCTTTGTACTGGATATCTTACTCTTGAAGACCTTCTTTCACTTCCTTTTGGTGTGGTTTCCATCTTCTTTCTTTGTTTTGCCACTCCTGGAGTTTGAATTTCTTCTATCTCTTCATCTTCCAACATGCTCTCGTCCACATAGCTTTCTTCTTCAACTAAAATCTTCTCTTTGCCTTTGACTTTGCTTTCTTCAGAGCTGGTCTCTCTTTCCCTAAGCTTTCCACTCCATGGTGAGGGTGTCCTTGTGTTGCATGAGTTGCTTGGACCACTTAAATCCATGCTTTCTTGAACTCTATCATCATTCTTCAAATTTGTCTCACCTATGTCTTCAACCTGCAATGGACTAGTGCATGCATACCAAGGCTTCAACTCATCAAAGACAACATCCCTACTTACCTTCAGCTCCTTGGTGATGGGGTTATAGCATTTATACCCCTTTTGTTCCATAGAATATCCCAAAAAAATACATCTTTCAGATTTGGCATCTAACTTTGACCTCAACTCTTGAGGTACATGTACATAGCATATACAACCAAAGACTCTAAGATGTGAAATGCAAGGTTTTCTTCCACTCCATGCTTCCTCAGGAGTTACATGATGTATACCTGATGTAGGACATCTATTCATGATGTATGTGGTTGTATATGTAGCCTCTCCCCAATAACAATGCGGCATATTCATTTCGTTGAGCATACACCTTGCTACCTCTGCTATGTGTCTGTTCTTTCTCTCTGCTACCCCATTTTGTTGAGGGGTATACCTGCATGTAAATTGTCTTTTGATGCCATTGACTTGCAAAAAATCAGAAAATTCATGGGAGAAGTACTCTCCCCCTCCATCGGATCTCAAAGTTTTGATAAACTTGCCAGATTCCTTCTCCACCTGTGCTTTGAATTTCTTGAAGTAGTGGAACACATCTGATTTGTTTCTAATGCAATACAACCACACTTTTCTTGAAACGTCATCAATGAAGGTTACAAAATACCTATTTCCAGCAAGGGATGCTTCTCTTGTTGGACCCCAAACATCCGTGTGAATGAGGTCTAAAACATTTGCACTTACATAGGTACTCTGCTTGAAGGGCAGCCTTGATTGTTTTCCTTGTTGGCAAGCTACACAAATTTCATGCAACATTTTAGATGTAAAATTTGGTAGGCCTCTTACCAAGCTCCTCCTTTTCATGTCCTTGAGCTTTTGAAGGTTGATGTGACCTATTCGTTTATGCCATAGATCCAAATCTGCTATCCTCTTGTCTCCATATGTGACATACATTGAATGGTGTGGCTGATTTATGTCCATTGTGAACATTCTCCCTTGCTTTTTTCCTTTTTCTATGAGCTTGAAACCTGCCCTTGGATCCTCAACAAAACATCCTCTTTCATTGAACCTAACTTGATAGCCTTTTTCTACCATTTGGCCTACCGAAATCAAGTTTTTGGTAATAGTAGGGACATGTAATACCTCTGATAAGCACTTTGCTCTTTGATTTCCTTCCAAACTTATATCTCCCACATGTTGAATGATATGCTCTGAGTTATCACCTGTTTCCACATGCCCTTGATGCTTTGGGACCTACAAATTACTAAAAAAATCCTTTCGACCTGACATATGATTGCTACATCCACTCTCTACATACCATACATCTTCACTAGCTTGAGTTGTATCTTCACCATACCTCATGGCAAGTAAATAATCATTCCCTTGGCTGGATGATGTGTTTGCATAATTACCTTGCCCTCTATAATTGTTGTTGTTGCTTTGATTCCCTTGTCTTTAAGCTCTATGATAGCATTCATTTGCAAAATGACCGGGCTTACCGCATACAAAGCATCCATTTGAAGTGGCTTGTCCTCTTCCACCAAATCTTGCACCTTTTCCTCTATTTGTGGCTCTTCCACCTCTTTGACCTGCATTTTCTTGTTGTCCTTGACCTCCTTAGTTGCTTTGATATCTTCCTCTTCCTCTTGTAGCACCTCGGTTGTGTCTTCCTCTTCCTCTACCTGCATACAACAATTGCCCTTGGCTATCCTTGGCGTTATGACCACCAAGGTTCATCTCCTCTGTCACCATGAGAGTGATTAGTTGATCAAAATCAGGAAGAGAGTCCCTTACATACACTGAAGTTGTGAAAGCCCTCCATTTTTCATCATCCCTAAGTCCATTTAGGGTGTGGGCGACAAGATCGTCATCATCTAGGGCACAACCGATTGACCCTAGTGCATCTGCAAGCTCTTTAACCTTTAATATGTAATCATTAGCACCTTGAGAGGGGCTTTTCCTAAGATTATTTAGCTCATTCTTGAGCTGAATTTTTCTAGCTTTTGTGGAGGTTGAGTACAATCTCTCCAAGCACTCCCACACCTTCTTCGATGTATCCAAATCTTGAATATGCCCTACCATAGAGTTGCTAATATGCTGAGATAAAATGAAAATGACCCTTTTGTCCCTTTCATCCCACTCTCTTACTGCTCTTCTCTAGTCATTGGTTGGATTTACCTCATCTATGTAGGGTTTTGGCTCTCCACCACTCACAAGTCCCCACAAACCTTTCCCCATCAAAAAATTGCTTATTCTAAATCGCCATGGTTGGTAGTTTCCTTTCTCGAGCTTCTCAATCTGAGCATTGAGATCAGCCATGGTGCCTCCTAACTCTTTTGAACCTTCCCCTTGATGCAATGAAGTTGAAAAGGATGGATTTTACCTCAAAAAATAGAGCTACTCCTCTTGATGAAGCTTTGTCTTTGATTTGATGATGTATTTGCTTCCCCATGTTGTTGACGTGCCCGTTCTTTGCTTCCTTCCTTCAAACTTTGATGAAGTCTTTACTTCACTTCAGTAGCTCCTTCTTCTCTCTTTGATACTCCACTTATAGCTCTGATACCACTGTTGGAGGATAAACACTCCTATGTGCACAACAAAAGCAAATGAACCCTCCTAGGATCCTGAAATTTTTCAGACATAGGCTCTGTATTTTCTGAGTTTCTCTGAGTATATGCAGAGACTGAAAATGAACTTTTGCAGGCATAAACTAGACTTTAAGAGCTTTCAAATAAGAGTAAAATCACTCCATTTGGATACTAGATGATGCCTCAACCAGCTGCAACAAAATAGAAAACTCGATCTCTTCACAGAGTATGAGCTAACTAGACAGACACTGTTCTGGACATTTCTCTGCACATGTGGAGGCACTGAACCTGAGACTTATACGAGACAAAGTAGAACCTATAAGCTTTCTAACAAGACAAAAATCATTGCAAATGGATTCCGGATGAAGGCGAAACAACAATTACAAGACCGGGGGGTCTGCCAAAAACATCTAGATAGATAGAGTGTGCAAAAGTGAAATTTCTGCAAAATTTGCAGAGAACAGCTAGTAGGGGGTGTGCTTAAGCAAGGGGGCAGATTGGGCACATATTTCCACGATTCTAAGTCATAATACAACTCATTAGAGGTTTTAAAGACCACATACTAACCTCTTTAACCAATCAAAAGCATATACATGTCAAAAGTGAGGTCCAATCACATCAAGAGGTGAGCTAAATCTTCTCTAATCAACTTCTTTCCATTATGGGCATAATTGGATGCCTCCAACTCGTGGAAATCAGCCTCGTTTGATTGTGGATGATGTGGAAGGTTCAATTTGGGGCATGTTCCCACACTCTTGAGCTTGAAAAACTTTCAACAGTATCCACTTCTATTGTACCAGATTTGTTTGCTCAGTTAGCACAAATTGGTGATTTCCTCTTGCACCTATCCAAGAAACTCCCTACTCAACTGCATGATGCTCACCAATCTCTCCGCATCAATTATCAAGGAAAGGTGGATTTGTTGGAAGCCAACATTGCTCCCCTACAGGAAGAGATTCTGGCAGCTAGGCAGATACATGTCTACTATAGGAACAAGTAACCGTATTACAGGAGCAGGTGTTAGTAAAGGATGAAATTATTGCAACCAGAGATGTAGAGATTGCCCTGCTCAAACAAGCAATGATGGATAAGGCTGATGTTATGAAAGCTCTCGGTTGTGAGTTAGACAATACTTGCACCAAATTCCTAGCTGTGGAACAAGCATATCAAGTATTGGCTGACAGAGTGTTACAAGCTGAAGTAGAGCTAAAGAAGGTTATAGAGGAATTATTCCAAAAAGGTCAAGTATTGGATGTACAAGTAAATTAAAGAAGGAAATTGTAGCCATACAAAAAGAATGCCAAGACTTTTTTTGGACCATGCAATTTCAGTAGCAAGAGTTGGAGCGAAGAGAGAAGCAACTTGGCATTCAACAGGATCGATTGTCATGCATTGATGCAAGAATAGCTGATGCCAAGTTACACAGAGATACAACCTTGGCCAATGATTTTTATTTACAAGAAGCATTTTTGTAGAAGCAGAGTGAAATTTTGCTTTCCCAAGTTATTGCTTCTAGCTCACTATGAACCGATGCTCATTTGGTAGAACCAAATGTTCTCCAAGAGATGTTAGAGTCTTTGAAGCAGAAGATATCTTGCACATTTAACTTAGCTCATACTATGTATATTTAGGGCATCATTGATGACTCTTAGTTCCTTTTTTGTAATACATCCATTCTAGGTTCGAGTCCACCGTGCGTGCCAGTGTTAGGCCGCCGGAACATAATGTAATTATACTTAGTGGAAAATGTAATTGGGAAAGGAAACACATCGAAAGGATGTACTGTAATCATTGTAACCTTTGATAATGAAAGAACGCACGGAAGTGAGAGGTACAGTGAACATGCCAGACTCTCGGTCTGGGCGGTGTGCCTACGGATTGGTTCTAGCATAATTTATTCATATTGTTGTACTGTTATCTTAATGTTTTGGTACTAAGTAAATGTGGTGATTTTGTCGATGTTCTGTGTTCATTGGCGAGTATAAGTTAATGGTGGAAGTGCATTAATCGTCAGTAAGGAATTTGCATATTTGGGTTGTGGTGAATACTTCGTTACTATTCAGTAACTTATTGATAAAATTAGTAGTTAAGTTTGTTAGAATATACAAAGTAAGATAATGAAGAACACAATATAGTAACTGTTTGAATTGGGAAAATAAATATAGGGCCTCTATAATACAAACCCCTCACCATCCTAAGAACCCATTGGCAGTTTTATCCTAGTATTAGTTAACATTAGTTTAACACTTTATTACATTCTTCCCCCCTTGGAAAATATTTTCATCCTCGAAAATAGAGCTATATAAATACTTTAGCCAACCCTCGAGCCTCATGTTCTAAAACTAGAAGAACATGGTCATGTTCTAAAACGAAAAGAACATGTCTCATCTTTGTGGTGGCATCTCTAGCCAAATGATTCAAAACACTGTCTCGCTTTGCACTTTGATAAACTGGTCAAAGTACAAAGTAGTGAATGAATAACAAGGGTGGATCTAAAAACATCCTTGGCCAATTCATAGTTTTTACTAGGTGTGATCTGTCACGAGGAAGGAGATAAGGAAGAGAGCTCACACACACACTCTCACTCTCAAGGAGAAGCACACACACAGATTGAGGCAAGGAAGAATAATCTTCTTGTTCTTTTTCTATTACATAAAAAGGAATGTACAAGAATGACCTAAAAAACAAGAATACAACAAGTACAATATATAAAGATCACTACATAAGGAAAAATCTAATGTCCACAAATAAGTGAGCTGGCAAGGAACAAATGTGCCATCACTCTTGGTAGATAAATCTAATAAAGCTCAATGAAGTATCCCTGACATATACCAGCATGACCACTATACATGTCAGAGAAACAAAAAACTGGTACGTGTCATCCTGGATCATCACATGTTGAGCTTGATATCTCAACACTCCGCCTCAAGCTCAATGCCATATCCTACAATCCAAGCATCTCTCGAAACTTCTTCAACTTTTCAGCTCCAAGTGCTTTAGCAAAAATATCAGCAACCTGCTCATCTGTTCTCACATAAACAAGATCAATATCACTTGCTAATACCTTCTCTCTGATGAAGTGATAATGAACCTCGATATGCTTTATTCTAGCATGGAAAATGGGATTCTCTGCTAACTATATGCTGCTAAGATTATCACAATAAATAGTAATAGGTTTTTGCACTTTCACACCTAAATCTGCAAGTAGCAACTCCAGCCATGATGCCTCACATGCTGCCGTTGCAACACCTCTATACTCAGCCTCTGTACTAGACAAAGCAACAGTGGGTTGCTTCTTGCTGCTCCATGTAACAACTGCACTCCCAAGTGAGAATAGAAAGCCACTAGTAGATCTTCTATCTAGAATGCTACCAGCCCAATCTGCATTGGTGTATCCATAAACCTGCAAATCTACACCAGCCTCATAAAACAATGCATAATCCAAAGTAGCAATCACATAACATAGGGTGCCCCTTAGAGCATCCAAATGTGGCTTCTTGGGAACCTGCATAAATTGAGTTTCAATTCCAACAGTGTAACTTAGATCAGGCCTTGTAATTGTGAGATATATAAGACTTCCCATAATTTTCCTGTACATAGTAGCATTTTCCAATGCTTCACCTGATGTAGTATCCAACTTCAAATTTTGATCTAATGGCATAGAAATTGGCTTACAATCAGCCATACCATACTTTTGCAGCATATTCAAGGCATACTGCCTTTGCGACATCCATATACCTGTTTCTGTATGTATAAACTCAATGCCCAAGAAATAGCGCAACACACCAAGATCTTTCATGTCAAATTCTTGCATAAGAAGTTGCTTTACCTCTTTGATGCTTCCTTCATTATCACTACCTACAATCAAGTCATCAACATAAATAGCCACAATAGTGATGCCATCATCAACCTTCCTTGCATATAGTGAGTGATCTGCATCACACATAGAAAACCCAATGCTGGTTAAGTAATCAGCAATCCTTGCATGCCATGCAGGGGGGGCTTGTTTCAGCCCATATAAACCCTTTTGCAACTTGCAAACATATTCTGGGTGCTTTGAATCTTCATATCAATGTGGCTGGCCCATATATACTTCTTCCTGTAACTCACCATGTAGGAAAGCATTCTTCACATCCATCTGATGCAAACTCCGTCCTTTTGTTGTAGCTAATGCAACAAGTGTTCTGATAGTAGACATTTTAGCTACAAGACTGAATGTTTCCTCAAAATCAATGCCATATGTTTGTGCATATCCTTTAGCTACCAATCGTGCTTTATATCTGCTTATGCTACCATCATCATTATGCTTTACCTTGTAAACCCGTTTGCAGCCTATGGGTTTCTTTCCTTGCGGCAATGGAACCAACTTCCATGTATCATTTCCATAAAGTGCAGCCATCTCCTCATCCATAGCTTTTTCCCAATCTGCAATTCCAATTGCATCTTCAAAGCAAGAAGGTTCAGCATCTTGTATTACCTTTGTCATGTAGGCACAATGACGAGCCATATAACTGTCATATGTCAATCGTTGCACTGAATTCCGCATCCTCCCAGATCTTCTTGGTCCTGGGTCACTTCTCCTTGTATCATTTGCATGTGCCCTTCTTACTCTTGGAGTCTTCACAGAGGGTAGACTCTTTTCTGAACTGCTTGAATCTCCATCAACGTCTTCAAAACCTGCACATGTTTTATGACCTACAGATAGCTTTTCTTTACCTTTCTTGGATGTATTTGATGAATTTTCTAGACTAAAATTTCCACGCAATCTTCCACTCCATGGATTTGAGTTGGAACTATTGCTTGGTGATGCATCCGGTCCACTCAAAACTTGAGATTCTGCACTTAATTTTTCAGCATTTTCTTTGTCATTTGGTTCAAGATCCAGTCCTTCTTTGGCATCTGCATAGAAGCTTGACGTTTCATCAAATACCACATCTCTGCTCACGTTTACCTGTCGTGTGAGTGGGTTATAACATTTATATCCCTTTTGCTCAAGGGAGTATCCAATGAAGACACACATTTTTGCTTTTGGATCAAGCTTCATCCTCAATTCATCTGGGACATGTACATATGCAATACAACCAAAAACTTTCAGATGTGATAAGGTTGGCTTTTTACGTGTAAACTTCTCTTCAGGTGTAACTTGATGTACAACAACAATCGAAGTTCTGTTCATGATGTATACAATAGTATGCACAACTTTTGCCCAATAACAATGAGGCATATTCTTCTCAACCATCAAGCCTCTTGCTATTTCTACAATATGTCTATTTTTGCATTCAGCAATGCCATTCTGTTGTGGTGTGTACCTGCATGAAAACTGACGCCGAATTCCATGATTTTTTAGAAAACTGCTGAACTCATTTGACATGTATTCACCTCCTCCATCAGATCTTAATGTCTGAATGTACTTCCTTGCCTGCTTTTCCACCATAGCTTTAAAATTCTAAAAGTGAGTGAACACCTCGCTCTTCTCTTTCATGAAATATACCCATACTTTGCATGTATGTGATGGAGAGTGTTAATCTCCAAAAGAACAACCTACTCTTGGATTTAGAACACCTCTATATCAAGAGTAAGTCAAAACCTTCACCAAATTAGAGGTCCAATCTCCAAATTATCAAAAGTTGAAAAATTCTGTGAAGAAGATAAAACACAGAAAGTCTGCTGCACAATTTCTTCTCATTGACCTATCAAACATGTAAAGTTTTCTATGAAATTTGATATGGAGTGTCGCCTAGAAGTTGCGCACCTCCTCCAAGTTAAATCTCTTCAAAAGGTTTAGTATAACTTGAGAAATCAACTTCACAAGTTATCTATGTCTAAATCTGCACTTCTCAGAAGTCGATTTTGACACCCCTAACTTCTTAACTCTAATTCTCACAATGTCGAACCCGTTTTACCAAATCCTTTTGGCTGTAGATAGCTTATCTCTCAACTTAGATTTTGAGCTATCATATGTGTAAAACTTTACACTGTGCACTGAGCATTACTCATTTCTTTGGATTCAAAATCTGCGCCTGTTTCAGAGAACTGTGTACACTCATCACATATGAATGTTCCTATTAACAATTCTCCTAGCCTGTTTACAATTAGACTCTGAAACTCAAGTCATAGACTCATTAACTATGAACTTAGATATCCTCAAAAGGATTTCACAAATGATCTACTACAGACGGAGCAGACACAGAAACATCGGGTGCAAAAATTCTGTCATTTCTGAAGAAGACTACAACTGAATGAGAGAGAGACTTCAACTCACTTCTCATGTGTTTAATGACATTTACAACTCTTCATTCCTCTATTCCTATGCTCATACATAGTCTCTCTTTGTCTTCTCTCTATACCCCGACATTTCTCCAAAAGTATTTATAGGCAATTATGTACAAACTTTTATCAAAGCATAAGTATATGTAACCTATGTCATAACTAATGTACATATGTGTACATGTCCTTCACTCTTGTGAATGTATCCATCTTCTTTTCTTCAAATCTTCAATTGGTGATTGGTCTGCACCAACAGCTCCCCCTCAATCATCAATTGAGGTTTCTCTTATCTTCTTTATACCTGCCATGTCTTTAAACTTCTGTAGCTTTGGTCCATCCAAGCTCTTTGTAAGCATATTAGCTATCTGATCCTTTGTTGAAGTATGTATGACTTCAATCTCCTTATCCATCACCTTCTCTCTTAGAAAGTGATACTGAATCTCAATGTGTTTGGTCCTGGCATGGAAAACAGGATTAGCAGCTAAATACAATGAACTCATGTTATCTCCATATATAATTGGTATCCCATGCACAATGTCAAAACTCTTCATCAAGGTCTTGAGCCAAATCACTTCTTTTGCAGCTTCAACCATGCCTTTATATTCGGCTTCTGTAGAAGACAAAGCAACTGTATGTTGCTTCTTGGAACACCATGAAATAAGTTTATCTCCCACATAACACATATATCCAAAAGTTGACCTTCTATCATCTGGATTACCTGCCCAATCTGCATCACTATAGATCTTAATGTTTGTATCTGATGTAAACCCATAATACAAACCTTCTTTGAGTGTACCCTTAATGTACCTCAACACTCTTTGACCTGCAATCCAATGCTCTTTCCTAGGACAATGCATAAATTGAGACAAAACCCCTACTGCATATGATAAATCAGGTCTAGTTAAAGTAGCATAGATAAGACTACCAACCAAACTCTGATATTGTCTCATGTCCTTGAATTCTTCACCTCCAAATTTACTCAATCTGTGATTCACCTCCATTGGTGTAGGTGCTACCCTGCAATCATCCATTTTAAACTTGATTAACAAGTTCTTCAAATACCTTTCTTGGGTCACAAATACTCCATGTTGAGTATATGTAATCTCCATGCCCAAGAAGTATGACAAGTCTCCCAAGTCACTTATTTTGAACTCCTTTTCCATTTGCTTCTTGAGTCTTTGTATTCCTTCTTCATCTGTACCTATAAGGATTATATCATCAACATATATGCACATGTATATGAAACCATTATCACTTGCTTTGACAAGCAAGCTACTATCTGCTTTAGACACCTGAAATCCAAGTTCTTTCAAGAACTTTACAAGTCTATAATTCCATGCCCTTGGGACCTGCTTTAAGCCATACAAAGCTCTCTTGAGCTTGCACACATGATCTGGATACCTTTTATCTCTGAACCCTTGAGGTTGCTCCATGAATACATCATCTGAAATATAACCATTTCAAAAAGCATTTTTCACATCTAATTGACACAATTTCCAACCTTTACATGCAGCAATTGCTATAAGTGTCCTGATGGTTGTCATCTTTGCCACAGGACTATAAGTCTCATCATAGTCAACACCATATGTTTGAGCAAACCCTTTGACAACAAGTCTAGCTTTGTACCTAGAGACACTTCCATCTGCAAACCTCTTGGTCTTGTAAACCCACTTACATCCAATGATCTTCTGACTATTTGGCTTTGGAACCAAATCCCATGTTTGATTCTCCAATAGTGCATCATATTCTTCCTGCATAGCTTTCTCCCATTTTTCTTTACCTTTTGCCTCTTCATATGTAGAAGGGTCTTCATCTGTTTTCATCATATAAGCATAATCTTTTGTGGCTAAAAATGAAGTATCATAGCTATACCTTGTAGGTTGCCATTTGTTCCTTGTAGACCTCCTAAGCTCTCCACTTCTTGAGGTTTCTGGTTCTTCATATTCAGGATCAAACCTAGGTGTTTCTTCCACTTCAACCTGCATGTCATTATTCTCTTGTTCATCAAATATCTGAACCTTTGATTTACCTTTCCTTTGACTCACTTCTTCTTCATCACCTGTATTGATATTGATTGTACCTGCATACCAAGTACTTTGCTCATCAAATGTAACATCTTTAGAAACCATGAATTGTTTTGTAGATGGACTCCACAATCTATAACCCATCTGCTTATCATCATAACCAATGAAAACATACTTTTCAGCTTTAGGCTCCAACTTCTGCCTTAATTGTGATGGCACATATGCATATGCCACACATCCAAAAACTCTGCAATGATCCAAGGTAGGTCTCCTACCCCACCAAGCCTCATATGGTGTCATACCCTGCAAGGCTTTACATGGTAACCTATTAACCAAATAAGTAGCTGTATTTACAGCCTCAGCCCACAAATAATTAGGGCAATTTTTCTCCTTCATCATGGATCTTGCAAACTCAACAAGTGTTCTGTTTCTCCTTTCTGCTATACCATTTTGTTGAGGAGAATACCTGCAAGTAACTTCCCTTTTTATGCCTGCATTCCACAAGTAATCACTGAATTCATTAGAGAAATACTCTCCCCCTCCATCTGACCTTAGTCTTTTCAACTTATGACCTGTAATTCTTTCTGCATATGCATGATAGTGTTTAAATGTATTAAACACTTCTGACTTATCTTTGATCACATAAATAGTGATCCATCTAGTAGCATCATCAACATAAATCACATAATACCTTGACCCATTTATACTGAAATCCTTTGATGGTCCCCACACATCTGTGTGTACCAATTCAAGCTTCCCTGAGTACATAAAACCATGCTTGGAGTAGGAATTCTTATGAGCCTTACCTAATTGACATGCCTCACATTTATATGTCATATGTTGACCTGCAACATTAGGCAATCCAAGCACTGAACCATTTTTAACCATATCTTTGATACCTCTTTCATTGAAATGTCCAAGCCTCTTGTGCCAAAGATCTAACTCAGAGATCTTATGTCCTTCATATGTGAACATAGCATGACCAATATTGCCTGGAATCTTCAATGTAAACAATCTTCCTTCTTTCTTCCCTGAAACAATCTGTTTATACCCTTGACTAGGGTCTTCCACATATACTCCATCATTAGTGAACCTTACTTCATATCCCTTTTCAACAATTTGTCCTACACTTATCAAATTCTTAGGAATTGTAGGAACATACAAAACCTTACTCAATAAGGCGCTACCATCCTTGGCCTTCACTGATCCAATTGACTTCACATTGTGCTTTGTGTTGTCACCTATTTGAACAACATGATTAAAAACCTTATTCTCCAAATCAGTCATCAAAGCTATATTACCACTTAGGTGATTGCTACACCCTGAGTCAATATAGAAGACTCTTTGATCTTCACTCTGCCTTCCACAAGTTGCATTCATTATCAATGTTGAATCCTCCTTTTGATCGGAAGCATAATTGTAGTAGGTGTTGTTATATTGTTGACTTTGGAAACCTCTACCTGCATTTCTTCCAAAGTAACCCCTACTACCTCTGCCTCTGAAATTACCTCTTTGATTTCTGCCACCTCTTCCTCTTGCATTATAATTTTGACTATATCCACTATTACTCTGAGTATTGTGCCAACAATCATTAGCTAAGTGATTTGTCTTACCAAAAATCCAGCAAGCTTTGCCTCCATCTTTGTTGTTCCTGCCTCTTCCTCTACCTTTGCCACCTCCTCTTCCTCTTAGGAAGTTGGCTTGACTAGTTGTTCCTTCATCTTCACCTGCTTGTTGCTTTCCTTTGTTAGCTTTCTTCTTGTCCTTTGAGTACATTGCATGACCTGCACTCTTGTCACCATCTCCTTTAACATCGTGCTCAAATGTTAGCATATGACCTAACAACTGATTTAAATCAGGAGTGAAATGATCAAGTGATAATTTTGTAGACAAAATGAATGGCTTCCATTTGTCATCACCTCTTAAACCTGTAAGAATTTGCCTTACCAATTTATCCTCCTCAATGTCTTCATCAACAGCTCCTAAAGCATCTGCAATATCTTTCATTCTTGTCACATAGTTTGAAATGGATTGAGAAGCCTTCTTCTTAAAGGTTGTAAATTCTGCCCATAGGGATGCCTTCCTTGACTTGGTAGTATTCTGGAAATGCTCCTCCAAAGCATTCCAAATATCAGTTGCACTTTAAAGACCTCGAATATGAGGTAACAAGTAATCATTGACTGCCATATATATAATGCTCCTAGCTTGAGCATCTTTCTTCATCCAATTTTTCAAATCTGCTAACTCTTCCCTAGTTGGAACACTAGGATCTCTGAACTGTGGCTTCTCTTCTTCTCCTGTGATGTAGGCTATTAAATCTTTGCTCATAAGATGAGCTTCCATCCTCATTGACCATGCAGGATAGTTTTCCCTATCCAATTTCTCTATCTGTAGAGAATCTCCCATCTTGTGTCCACCTGTGTATTGAAATCTTCAAGCTTTATGAACAATATATGTACCTTTACTTCGAATTAGACTCCTTTTGTCTTTCTTGATGTCGTATGGTCTCCTTCTCAAGCTTTGCCTTCAAGCTTTCACCTTTTAGTTCTTCAATTGTTGACTTTCTTGAATCTGCAGCAGTCGGGATCCTCCTTTCCTTGATTTTGATGTCTCCTGCTCTGATACCACTGATGGAGAGTGTTAATTTCCAAAAGAACAACCTACTCTTGGATTTAGAACACCTCTATATCAAGAGTAAGTCAAAACCTTCACCAAATTAGAGGTCCAATCTCCAAATTATCAAAAGTTGAAAAATTCTGTGAAGAAGATAAAACACAGAAAGTCTGCTACACAATTTCTTCTCATTGACCTATCAAACATGTAAAGTTTTCTATGAAATTTGATATGGAGTGTTGCCTAGAAGTTGCGCACCTCCTCCAAGTTAAATCTCTTCAAAAGGTTTAGTATAACTTGAGAAATCAAATTCACAAGTTACCTATGTCTAAATCTGCACTTCTCAGAAGTCGATTTTGACACCCCTAACTTCTTAACTCTAATTCTCACAATGTCGAACCCGTTTTACCAAATCCTTTTGGCTGTAGATAGCTTATCTCTCAACTTAGATTTTGAGCTATCATATGTGTAAAACTTTACACTGTGCACTGAGCATTACTCATTTCTTTGGATTCGAAATCTGCACCTGTTTCAGAGAACTGTGTACACTCATCACATATGAATGTTCCTATTAACAATTCTCCTAGCCTGTTTACAATTAGACTCTGAAACTCAAGTCATAGACTCATTAACTATGAACTTAGATATCCTCAAAAGGATTTCACAAATGATCTACTACAGACGGAGCAGACACAGAAACATCGGGCGCAAAAATTCTGTCATTTCTGAAAAAGACTACAACTGAATGAGAAAGAGACTTCAACTCACTTCTCATGTGTTTAATGACATTTACAACTCTTCATTCCTCTATTCCTATGCTCATACATAGTCTCTCTTTGTCTTCTCTCTATACCCCGACATTTCTCCAAAAGTATTTATAGGCAATTATGTACAAACTTTTATCAAAGCATAAGTATATGTAACCTATGTCATAACTAATGTACATATGTGTACATGTCCTTCACTCTTGTGAATGTATCCATCTTCTTTTCTTCAAATCTTCAATTGGTGATTGGTCTGCACCAACAGTATGGTCATCAATGAAAGTAACATAAAACCTGCAATCACCCATAGATGTGGTCTTTCTGGAGCCCAAACATCTGTACGTACTACTTCTAGTACATTCTCACTAACATGCTTGTCATGTGGAAATGATTCTCTTGACTGTTTACCAAATTGACATGCTTCACATACCTTTTGCATTTGTGCAACTTTGAAATTTTGTACTCCATGGACAATCTCCTTTGACTGCATCAATTTTAGCCTTCGCAAGTTTGCATGTCCAATTCATTTGTGCCGCATCCCTATATCTGCAATAACTCCTGCACCTTTTGCAAACATGGCTGCATTTATTTCAGGAATCTTCATATTTAAGACGTCTAACTCTAACAATTGGTATCAGAGCAGGTCATCGATTCATCTAGGGTGCCGTCGACACTCCTCCATTTGTAGTCTCAAAATCGCATGAATTCTAGTGAGCATACTCAGCGTGTTTTCGAGATCAAAACAACTTCGCTTTGTGGTGCCGAAATCGCGATCTGAGATCGTTTCGATCTCCGAACGCACTATCGTAGTGCTTGTGCAGGCTATTTTGTCTTTTCGTGCCAAAGGTATATACCAGTTTCTGTTCGCCAGTATAAGCGTCTCAAGAGTGGTACAGGTCTCGTGGAATTTGTATGGGCAAATCTGTTCAACTTTTTGAGATACAGTCAATTTTTTGCATCAAGGTATTTTAGTCACCGGCCATGGCTGAAAGCAGTGATGTATTCAGTATGTTGGCTATTGAGGATAAGTTGGATGGTACCAACTACCCGTTATGGGCTTATATGATGCGACATGTGTTGGTTGCAAAAGGATTGTGGAACATTGTGCAGGGTGTCGAAAAACATCCTATCACACTTGCAACTGTTACAAGTACAGGTACTGAAGGTGATGTAGAAGGTGTCGAAGATGGTGATATTTTGCATATTCTTGTTTGTGCTGCGGTTTTTGCTGCACCTACTGCAGAGCAAATTTGTTGGGATGGCAGAGATGCCCAGGACATGCATTGATAGCTTTGTCTATCAGACGTGCCATTATTCCTCATATTCGCTCTTGCAGAACAACTAAGAATGCTTGGGATACACTTACCACATTGTACCAAGCTAGGAATGAGGCTCGTGTTGCTTACCTCCGAAAACAGTTGGAGAGTGAGCACATGAATGAAGGTGATTCTATGGACAGTTTCCTAAAAAAGATCAAAGACTTGAAGGAATAGTTGATTTCTGTTGATGAGGTTATACCAAATAGCTCACTTGTGGAGACCGTTCTGAATGGTCTTCCTGATTCATATTAGAGTTTTGCTTCTACTCTTTGGTTGATGATGAAAAGCAATCCAAATGCCTTGTCATTTGAGGAGTTAGTCTCTGTTTTGTTGTAGGAAGATTAGTCTAGGCATAAAAAATCCATTATGCGTGTTGTCGATCAAGCTTTCTTGGCTAGTCAGAAGGGCAAAGGAAAATGGAGCTCTTCTACTAGTAAGCAGACTCCATCGATTGTGCTATGCTTCCTATATGCTCAATAGGATGTGATGTGTCATCACCTGTTTCAACATATCCAAGAACTGGCAATTTTTGCAAGGTACTAAACCATTCCACATGACTGGTCATGTGATTTGAAGTATCTGAATCAACATAGCAGACATTATCATTTGATTTTGAAACACCAGCAGACATCGTATTCATCATGTGATGTTGAACCATGAACAACTTCTTAGAACCATCTACACTTGCGGATGCATAGTTATTCTGCCGTCTTCTGTTATTTGATTCTTCAACCTGCAATCATGTTCAAAGTGTCCAGGTTTACCACAATTCCAACATCCTTTACTATCATTACCTGAATCATTTCTTTGGAAATTTTTGTGGCCTCTTTGGCTCCCCCTGCCTTGAAACTGTCCTCTTCGTCTTGCATGATTCTATTGTTGACTTTGGTCTTGGTTACTATTTTGTCTTCCACTTCCAAAACTTCAACCTCTGCCTCTTTCTCTACCACAGTAGAATGCCTGCTCAGAACTAGATTTTCCTTGGGAGTTTGAATCCTCACCAAGATTCTTTTCTTCAATAATCAACGTAGATACCAGATCAGCAAAATTCGGAATATTTTCCCTGGTATGTATAGAAGTTCTGAACTGCTTATATGCAGCTCTTAAACCACGAAGACACACTTCCACCTTATCATCATCATCTACATTCACGCGAATAGATGCAAGTGACTCAGATATGCTTTTGATTTTCAAGGTGTAGTCACTTACCGACATGCTCTTTTTCTCCAATGTATGCAGTTCATTCTTGAGTTGCAATTTTCGTGCCTTTGTATTGGTCTCATACAATGTGACCAAATTGTTCCTAGCCTCTTTTGGAGTCTTGGCATCATGTATGTGTCCAATCATGCTATCCTGTATGCTAACAGATAGCCAGTACATTACCTTTCGTGCTCCTTGATTCCATTCCTCATATGCTCTTACTTGATCTGCAATCCAATTCCTTTTTGGTAACTGCGGAGCATTTTCATTCTCTCCTTCGATGTACTTCCAGTAGCCTTTTCCCATCAGGAAATTTATCATTCTGAATCTCCAAGCATGGAAGTTGTTCTTGTCTAGCTTATCGCTCATAAGCTGACTCATTCCATCTGCGTTTGCCATTTCTGCAGCAATTCACAACACTACAAAACACTACAAGCAACACTTCTGCTTGAACACTGTCGCACTATGACGTGATAGTTCGATCTTAGAAAAACACAGTTTTCGTGTATCAAGAGTACACGGAATCGCTTGAAATTCTGGGTGTGGAATACATGAATGTTGGCAAACACAAGGCAAGTTAGAGTTTCTAAAACTGACGTGTTTTTTTGGTGGGCCCCACCTTGTGGGCTCGAAACGGAGGTCGAGATGGCTCCGAAACTTTGATCTGACGCCGATTTTTGTAGCAAACAAAGGTCATTTGTGAATCGCATTTTCTCCATGCCTTGTTGTGTACTCTTCACCGCCGCCTTCTCCAAAAGCTCTCTACAGCCACACTGGCTCTGATACCATGTCACGAGGAAGGATATAAGGAAGAGAGCTCACACACCCACTCTCACTCTCAAGGAGAAGCACACACACATAGATTGAGGCAAGGAAGAATAATCTTCTTCTTCTTCTTCTATTACATAAAAAGGAATGTACAAGAATCACCTAAAAAACAAGAATACAATAAGTGCAATAAATAAATATCAATACATAAGGAAAAACCCAATGTCCGTGAATGCGTGAGCTGGCAAGGAACAAATGTGCCATCACTCTTGATAGATAAATCTAATAAAGCTCAATGAAGTATCCCTAACATATACTAGCGTGACTACTATACATCTCAGAGAAACGAAAAACTGGTATGTGTCATCTTGGATCATCACATGTTGAGCTTGATATCTCAACATGATCTAGGCACAAACATGTGAACTGGGTGGATTCAAATTACTAGTCCATTTGTGGGCATGACTGGTGCATGGACTTAGTGATGAAGACATGATTATTATTCCTCACAAGACTTTGAGAACTCTTGATTCACTTGGATTTAGTTTGGAGAACTTGAATTTTGGTCGTCCCAAACATCTAACTTGGATGTTTGTACTATGGTTTACTTTCAAACAACATTTACTTGATTATTTCACCCAAGTAGAGGACTATGTTGTCCAAATGAGTTAAATATCCTACGTAAAATGTAGGAGAAATTTTACCATTTACTTTGAGTCAATTGTACTATATTCTTGACCAATTCAAATCCAAAATGAAAAATTATCCAACTTGGGATACTTTTCTCAAAGACTTAAGCTAAAAGTTCTTGAGAATTGTCAATTTAATGAGCAATTCCTAACTTCTCTATTCTAGAGTATATTGGACTCTAGGAAATCATTTATGATATATATTTTGAAGAAAACTTAAATGATTAAGTCAAAAATAGATAAACTTTCAAGGAGTCAATTTCTAGATGACTCAAAAATTTAACTTTTGAAAGATCTATTTTAATGAGGTATTGAGGCATTTTTTCTATCTTTAAGAGAAATAAACTAGATTCTCAAAAAGATTCAGAGCAAATCTAAAACATCATCCATCCACAAGATAATAGTCTGGTATCCAACATCACTGTGCATAGCTCAATGAAGAGTAGCACCTCCTTTAATGTCAATCCGGGAAGAAATGAGGATGGTATGAAGACCTCGAGCAAGTGATGTGCACAAGTGGTGATGGAGAAGCACACAAGCATGCACGCACATACACACATGTGCACAAAAATAAGAACAAAGAGTGAGACAATGGAAGCTTTGATTAAGATCAAAAGACACTTACAAGATCTCTTCTTAGTTCAAATCACATCTCTAGCTCCTTTTATAGTTTTTGACTAGCTCGTGGCCCTGTCTAGACCTAGTGTCCGGCCTAGTTAAAAATTAGGTTCCTAGGCTATTTTGGAGGCTCAAGTGAGCTCTAAAAATTATGAAAATTGGTACATAAATACTTCTAATACTCCTCAATCTTGAGGACTCCTCGGCTTGAACAAAATGGAGTCTAATATACCAAAAATGGTATTTACAATGTTCATGTAGTGATGAAAATCACTATTAAAAGGGAGTTATCTCGAAAATTGCATGGCCTATTTGCCTGATCTTCTTTGAGTGCTTTGCGTACTTGGCCCTTCTCTTTGCTCTGATTCCTTATGTCGACTCCCTTGTCTTGAGATGCCTTGACTGTTGCCAACACTCCCCCCTCTCTCGCATCTGTCATCTCTGACAGACCTTTGTTGAGTTGAACGTTTGATGTAATATTCGACCACATCTATGGCCAAGTGATGTTCTTCTAGCCTCATTCCTCTGGCTAGATCGGTAAGGTGTCCCAATCTACTGGCCTAGGTACCTCCGGATGTGGCATACACAGCTTATCTGAGTGTAGGGCTTGCTCCACAACAAATAAATGTAACACATGAGAGGGTCTAGGAATGAATATTTTTGAGTGATACTCCTAGAACCCAGTGATAAACATTTCTTGAAGGTTTGTTTGAAGCATGCTGGGAGGTATTTGACACAAGTGTGCCATGCATATACAACATTGATGGATGGGGTGGTGCTCATATCATAGACTAGATCGAGGTTGCCTTCATTAAAGCCTAGGGCCAAGAGGTGAGGCTCTTTAACATTTTTGAATGTACGGAATATGACTAGCATGAGTTCAAATATTTTGAGGCACATCTGTGCCATTACATCTAGTAAATTCTTGAACCTAATGCCCCAATGCCTAATGGTGGAAATCATATATGTGACCATTGCAGGACCATGCGACGGTGCCAGATATACATAGTTGAGCCACTTGTCGCATCCTTTGGCATTCTTTACTGTGTGTGCAAACTCAAGCCATGATCATCGTCAAAAGACAGGGCAATAATAGGGGTTATACTTGATATACAAAGGCATGTTGTTCCATGTACGCACCATCTCCAGGCAGGTTTCTAGTAACCGTATTCTCCATGTAGGCTGGAAGATGGTGCCCTACGTGGCACTTTCAAGAATGTATTCAGGGATGAACTAGGTTGCAAATGTTGGTTCCTTCTTGGTGCGATGCTTGATCTCTATGTTATAATCAGCCATTAACACACAGAATGGTACATAGAGGTCATTGGAAATACCAACCCACCGATGATGAGATAAGTTCTTGAAATAGTCCGGATGAGAGATGGATTGTATCTGAACTGCCACTTTGTCATCATGCGTGTGTCCGACTTTTTCTAACTTTTGCAGCCATTCCGGAGCTTCAATCTCAAATGTATCAATCCCTTCCTCTGTTTTTCGGCCTCTAGGTGCGAGTATGGCTTCGTAGGGTTCCTCAAATGTCTCTTCAACTTCAATTGGGACTAGTTCTTTAGGTTCCACCTCCACCATTGGAGAAGGTTGCCATTCGTACTGTAGAAGTTTAGATTGCAAAGCGGCCACTTGTGCTTTCAATTTAGTTACCTCCTCAAGAGTGGCGGGTGTAGGTTCTGCTTCCCTCTATTGTTCTCTCTGGCCAGCCAATTGCTTCCGTAGTTCGTCACGCTCCTTTTCTAATGCATCATATGCCTTGAGGAGGTCTGCATGTGTATCCAATATGGTCTGCATGGTGGCTGAAGGAAGGGCTTTGAACCGTTCTGGGTCGATCTCTTTAGGTGAAACTCCATCAACACTTCTAGATTTTCTTCATTCTATTTTTGTAGTCTTTTGTCCTCTTCTAATACTGCTGACATGGGTTTCCTCATTAATGGGAGGTTACGGCATATCTTGAGATTTTCTGCTTGTTGGGCGCATAGCATTTCTTCAAGATGTTGTTGCGTATGCTTATCTGGTTCAGGGGGATTGACCAATAATTCCTCATACTGTTGTTGTAAGGTATCATAAGTGCATTGTAGTTCCCCCTTGTCCTTCTCCATGGCCATGAATTGTGCTTGTAACTTCTCGTGGTCTTTGAATAGGTTTGTATGATGTGCATCTAATTGCTAATAATTCTATTGTAACTGAGAAACACATTCATATAGAGTGTTGAGCACGTTATTTATAGGGGTGGGTGCTAGAAAGGTTTGGAATGCAGGGGGGTAGGCAAGAGGGAAAGGGATGGTGGATGCCGTGGTTGGAAATGGTGACGTTGGTGGTGGGGGGATGGGAGATTGTGGAAATATGGGGGGAGTGATTGGTCCAGTTGTTGGTGATATGTCCATTTGGTCATGAGTGGATGCAGTCATGGGGGCTACCATATACATGGGGATGGTAGCTATGGTGACTGTGGTGAAAGTGTACAATGGTGTGTTTAATTGTGTATGTGGGCTGCCTAGATGTGTGAAAGGTGAAATGGGACTCCGTGTAACCATGGTTAAAGCCCTATAGCCTATGGTGATATCTACAAAGTTGGTGGTGTCAGTGTGTGAAAGTTGTGAGGATTGGCCTATATCATGTCATTCACTAAGAGCATTTGAGATAGTGGTGGTAAGAGTAGAGACAATGGTGGTTGTGGTATGAGGTGAGGGGGTTGGAGTTGGAGGGGAGGGTGGTAAGGGTGGGGATGGGGGTGCACTTGACATGTGGGGTTCTTCAGTATGGTAAGTGGAGTGTGCTGTGGCGGTGGTCGTGGAAGTGGTGTCGTGTGGTTCTGATACTATAATATGTATATGCTTTCCTGATCTTGGAGGGTGTCTCTTGCATCATCGTTTAAACCTCTGAGAGTGGACGAGAGTAGTGTGAATAGCCTATGACACCCCCAATGCATGTGCAAGCAGGTTGAGGGAAGCTATGAATTGGTCATCCACACCTCCTTCATCAAGTATGTGGTTCATTAGAGCTTTCCCTGATGCCAAAAATATTCTATGTTGTTCTTGAACCAAGTTCATAGTATTGTACAATCTTTGTATTTGTACTCTCTATGCCTTGGCTCCCGTGAGTTCTAGTATAATATGTTGCATATGTTCATGCTCCTCCTCATCATGTTGTCCTTCATGCTTTTCATCTTGTTCATCTTCGTCAGTCTTTTCCTCATCTTCCTCCACTTCCACCATGACTGGTTGAGTTTGTTATGGCTGGTCTGTGACTCTTTGTTATCCACTTAACTGCTTTGCTTCGATTTCCAACTTGGCTGCATTGATCATTTTGGCTACTTGCTTATCAGTTAGATCCTCAAGTGTGAAGCCGTGAGGGAATTCTAGATCTGTGGGGATCAATGGAAAGATAAGATTAGGCCCCTCCACACTTTGCCTTGGCAATCAGATGGTGAAGGACTGTACTCGTCTTTGGTGTGGTAGAGTCACCTCTGGTGTCAGTGTAGCACCCCTAGGCTGTGCACATGGCATTTGCATTGTACCTCTCATTTTCTTTGATGGGGGCCCTCTGGATGATGCCCGTCATTGAAATTCTTGTGCCCTAGTCCAAATGAGTGCTCTTTGGATTGGCACATCGTAAGCAAGGCACCAGTATACAATTCTGGCGAGTGCACAACATCCATAGAGTACTCACTTCTGTTTCTTATACCAACGCTGATGAGCAAGATGGATCTGGTCAATAATCCAATGTGGCATGTTGATCATAACGTTCATCGTGTCTACCAAATATAAGTTGAACCAAATCTTCTTGGGTGGCATTGTAAATCTTTCTTGGGTTGGGAAGGCGAAATGTTGCATGCACATTCGGAGATGGATGGCAATAGTTGGGGTCATTGCCACCATGTCTTTCAACTTAGTGAGGTTCCTATTCTTCATATTCTCAGGAATCATTGTCTCCTTCTCAGTTGGGATGTGCATGCCTCTCCTCTCACCAAATTGTTGGTTAATATGAAACCCTTAATTTCATTCCCTCGTGTGAGAGAGGGAAGCACAAAGGTGCTTGTCCCCTTCTTATCTCTACTAGGAGTGAGTGCGCTAACTAAATATGAGCACCTCAAGAAGTCAGGCTTCGGTAGGTTAGCATGGAAATAGGCGTGCAATCTGGAGCTTTTCAAACTCTCGCGTAAAGAAATGGTAACGGCCCCACCTTCCATTAAACTCTATCTCAAATTCCCATAAATAGGTGCCATCCCCAAGGGGTCCTATGACTTCATTGAACCAATGAGAGTTCTTACTAACTTGTGATGTGTGCCCCTGAGGAGGATCTTGAATGGGTATGAGGTGCACTGCTCTGAACTCTTATGGCCACTCTATCAACTCCTCCTGGATAGGGAGACTTTCAATGTCCACTATTTGAGAACCTGTGCCTTCCTAGGAGCTCGTTCCTACAACCTTTGCCATGTTGAGGGTATTGGTCGCTGGTTCTGTGAGAATATATAAATACATGTTAACATTACAATGGACACAAAGTGACCATGTGTCCCTATTACAACATTAATATGATGAACTGTGATGTGGTTAGCCGGTTAGTTAGTGCGCGTGTGATCGTGAGTTTAAAGTGCGGTTAGTGGATGAAGGATTTCTAGGTGCTAATTGGAATGGTGTAATGTAGTATGGATACAATTAGTATGTGGAGGTGGTTTTACATAGTGGGTCAAGGGGTTTATTACAAGATTTGAGCTGCCAAACATAGTGTATGGCTTTACATTTTGATTTCATGGAGACTTTAGAAGGCTTTACAAGAGTGTCTACTTGGAAATGAGGCTTTTTAGGGACCCATTTACAAGTGATCCTGCTCATGCTTGTGGATGAATATGTGATTGTGTCTGCCAAACAATTATGGGTATCAACTATTTGGATGTGTGAATAATGATTTACAGTGTGTGGTTTTCGTGTGGATATTTGAGCCCGCAAGCAAGCCTTAGGCACCAAAATTTGTGTTGATTGTGGGTTGGCCTTCATTGACTTCTTGGGTACCCAGATAGAACTTACTTCTGTAGGCGAATCTTTGAGAGACTTCTTATTAGTGTCCTGTCGTCGATCACTAGTATGATGTTTAGTCGGTGGTTCTAGTTTAGCCGCAACAGGATGCTCGTCTTTCTGTACCCATATTTGCTTCGATGGCTTAGACACCTTGGCAGTGGCTATCCACTGTTTGGGACTACTGCTTCTCTGCTTCATCCTCTTCTCCTGGGTTGATAGTTCCTTAGCCATGGCTCTTTTTGGAATAGAAGGGAGTTTCAACTGTGTTACATCTCCTGGACTGGTGGTTTTTTGCATCATTGTGTTTGACAAGAAAAGCATCTTTTTCCATAAATGTGCTCTTGGAAGGACCAGGAATTGGTGCCTTTCCTATTTCCTTGAGTGCTTTATTTTCTAACTCGATGGTAATGCGATTCTGACTTATCCAGACCTAAAGAAGTCCACTTCTTAGGTTCAGGTTGACTTCATGATTGTATATCTAGTCTTGACCCAAGACAAGAGGCTTAGTGAGATCCTCGTCTTGACACCCTAGCACCTTAACTTTCATAAGAACATCTTGAATGTAGAGGGGAAGCTCCACCTCCCCCATCCAAGGGGTTTCCACACCTCCCAATCCTATGAGGTATGTTTCTATAGGATTGAAACTTAATTTCAATTCTTGATAGTAAGAAAGCCTAACAGCACTAGTGTGCACCTCATTCAATCAAGGCTCTCACATTTGTGCATTATTTCCTTGTCCTACCTCTAGGGTTACAAAAGGTCGTCGATCAATTATTCTATGGGAATGTACTCCTGGTGTGTCACACATGGCCATGCCATATCTTGGAGCTTCATAAGCACCTAATCCAGGCTCATCTCTACCCTGTCATCTCAATTTCACTCTTTGAATGCGTTCCAAAGCTTCTGTGCACGCTTCCTCTCTAATTCTTTCATCTTCTTCTTTACATCTCTTTGCAATGTTGAGTCGGTTTAGCATTTCCTCTGTGAAGGGTTCTTGATATAGTTTGACTCTACATCCACTAACATAACTAGGGAGAACATCGCCTTCTAGAGTAGCTAATTGAACCGCTCCACTAGTTGAGATCCTATTTATGATCATTGGTCCATAGCCACGTTTCTCTAGCTTTCTTGAATGTTGTTTCAGGGTGTACACCAAAACTAAGTCTCCTACTTTCAAGCCTTTATCCTTCACATGGGCATCAAAGTATGCCTTTTGTCTTTTCTTAGTTGCATAAATCCATGTTGCTTCTCTCAGTATCATTTCTCCTAACCATTCAAGATCAAAGATTCACAAAGAGATTTCATGACCTCTCCACTTGTGCTCCTGAGCTACTTTCAGTGTGGGTATCAAGAAGACTAATGGGAGCTGTGCATTTTGTCCAAACACCATCTAAACGGGGGTGGCTTGGATACCGTTTTATAGGCCACTCTATATGCCCAAATAGCATGGTGTAGCTATTTGTCCCAATCAGAGCCTTTATTATTCACTAATTTGGTCAGCACATTGCATAAAATCTTATTGGTGCTTTCAGCTTGCCCATTAGCTTGTGGATAATAGGGGGCAGACTTCTTGTGTATCACCAAGAACTCTTGGAGAAGATTTTCAATGACTTCATTCAAGAAGTGAGTGCCTCTATCACTTACTAGCTCTATTGGTAACCCATATCTAGTAAACATGTTCTCAAATAAGAACTTTGCTCTCATTTGAGCATCGTTCTTCGTTGTGGCCTGCATTTCTACCCACTTGGTTAGATAGTATGTGGCCACAATCATGTATTTAGCATGTGAACCCTTAGCTGGGGGATTCATAGGGCCAACAAAGTCTATACCCCACTTAGAGAATGCACGTCCTTTTTTGAGCAACATAGTCATCAATGGATGATTACATGAAGCTTAGGAATGAAGAAGTGAAGAAAAGACTCAAGTTCAATGCATGAAGTAAAGTGAAGAGTCAAAAACAAATGTTCTGTACATTTATGTATAATAGTTTTGGAAAAACACTTAAAAATACTTGATGTAGTGACGAGTTTATACTTACATGTATATATAAGCTCATGTATAGTTGTAATATGAGAGAGAAGAAGACTAGATGAGAATGTAATCAATAGTTTTTCAGTTTGTTCAAGAGATAGATGTGAAGAGAGTTTTCTTGTGAGTTAACGACTAGTCTTTCCTAGAATTCTCTCAGCCTGATCATGTGGATCAGGAAATCTTTTGTACACATCTAATTCAGAAGCTTATCAAGCTATGATCAAAGTTTGATGATCTAATTCTCCTCATATTGTGTGTATGACAAGTAGGAACATTCATATGTAGAAGTGTGCAAGTGAAGTTTTCAAAATCGTGCATTTTCCTATTCAAAGATTTGCTTGGATCTCAATGGTCAGTGTAAATTTTTTTATGTTTGAGCATTCAAAATTTAAGTTAGAAGGTAAGGAAGCTTTGGCCAAAAGCATTTAGCAAAACGGGTTAGATTCTGAGAGAAATCAACTTAAGAAGTTGACTATGTCAAAGTCATCATTTTTTGGAAGATAGTTTTTGACACAGGTTTGATGTAAGTGATCAAATTAGAAATCTAATAATTCTTTTGAAGAACTAATGATCAATGTAATTGTGCAAAGGTAGTATCGACATGTAAGTATCATTTGAATGATTAAAATCGAAGTCATATGTAGATATTGAAGTCCATTTCTGAAGCAGACTCGATGAAGAAAGCTTCATGCAGAGAAGTACTTTTTAACATATGTGAAAGATAATTTGAATTTTGTGTAAATTTTGGTTTATTCTTGATATAGAGGAGGTCTTAAGTCAAGATAGATCAATCATTTTGAGATTAAAAGGTCTCCAGTAGTGGTATGAGAGCAGAAAGATCAAATCAAAGTGAATAGAAGCAAGGAGAACCTGGATTGTTGTAGACATCAAAGATCTTGTGAACTGAAGGAGTAAAGAGTAAAGCTTGGAAGAAAATCTGAAGAAGAACAAAGCACGAGTTCAAAGGATCAAGAAGGATTAAATCTTCATATCAAAGGTACATTATATCATCATAAATCTTAGTGATTGCAGACATAGAAGTCAAGAGATGGGAGAAAGCTTGCAGATTAACAAGCTAGATAGAGAGAACTATCCAACATGGTCCATGAGGATGGAAGCACACCTCATGAGCAAAGACTTGATATCATTCATTACAAGAGAAGAAGAAAAGCCTGAGTTTAAGGATCCAAGTGTTCCAACAAGAGAAGAACTTGTAGAATTGAAGAATTGGATGAAGAGAGATGCTCAAGTCAGGAGTATCATTTACATGGCTATAAATGATTATCTTCTACCACACATTAGAGGATTAGAAAGTGCATCAAATATCTGGAATGCTTCGGAAGAACATTTCCAAAACACAAACAAATCAAGGAAGGCTTCACTATGGGCTGAATTTACAACATTCAAGAAGAAAGGTTCTCAGTCAATTTCTGACTATGCTACAAGAATGAAGGACATTGCAGATAGCTTGGGAGCAGTAGATGAAGAAATTGAAGAAGAAAAGTTGGTAAGGCAAATACTTACATGCCTAAGAGGAGATGAAAAGTGGAAACCTTTCATATTGTCTAGAGAACTATCATTAGATCATTTTACTCCTAATCTTAAAAAGGAATCAAGGAATTAAAGAAGCATATGGAAAATGAGTTAAAGATAAGTGATTTGGGAAATTTGTCTTATTTCCTAGGGATGGAGATTATATACACTCAACATGGAGTGTATGTTACATAAGAAAGGTATCTGAAAAATCTTCTGATAAAGTTTGATATGGAGAATTGTAAATCCTCAACCACACCATTGGAGGTTAATCATAAGTGAAGCAGGTATGGAGGAGAATAGTTCAAAGACATGATGAAATATCAGAGTTTGGTAGGTAGTTTAATCTATGCTACTTTGACAAGACTAGATCTTTCATATGCAGTTGGTCTCTTATCTCAATTTATGCATTGCCCAAAGCAAACTCATTGGGTTGCAGCACAAAGAGTGCTAAGATATATCAAAGGAACTCTGAATGAAGGTTTGTATTATGGATTTACTTCTGATACTAGACTCAAAGTGTTTAGTGATGTTGATTGGGTAGGTAATTTAGATGATAGAAGATCTACTCATGGTTATTTATGTTATATTGGAGATAAGCTAATTTCTTGGTGCTCAAAGAAGCAACATACAGTTGCATTGTCATCCACAGAGCTAAATACAAAGGAATGGTGGAAGCTGCAAAGGAAGTAATTTGGTTGAAGACTTTATTTAAAAGTCTAGGAATTGATTAGAGTGTTTCAATCATATTTGGCGTCAACATGAGTTCACTATATTTGGTAGCTAATCTTGTTTTTCATGCAAGGACTAAACACATAGAGATTGAGTATCATTTCCTTAGAGAAAAGGTACTTGACAAAAAAATTGAAGTCATGTATACACCAACAAAAGAGCAAGTGGCAGATATGCTGACAAAAAGTTTGGATGGACCAAAGTTACAAAGGTTTAAAGAGATGGCAGGTATAAAGAAGGTGGAGGTAATCACAATTGATGATTGAGGTGGAGCTGTTGGAGCAAGCCAATCATCAATGGATGATTACATGAAGCTTAGGAATGAAGAAGTGAAGAAAAGACTCAAGTTCAATGCATGAAGTAAAGTGAAGAGTCGAAAACAAATGTTCTGTACATTTATGTATAATAGTTTTGCAAAATCACTTAAAAATACTTGATGTAGTGATGAGTTTATACTTACATGTATATATAAGCTCATGTATAGTCGTAATATGAGAGAGAAGAAGAATAGATGAGTTAGCAACTAGTCTTTCCTAGAATTCTCTCAGCATGATCATGTGGATCACGAAATCTTTTGTACACATTTAATTCAGAAGATAATCAAGCTATGATCAAAGTTTGATGATCTAATTCTCCTCACGTTGTGTGTATGACAAGTAGGAACATTCATATGTAGAAGTCTGCAAGTGAAGTTTTCAGAATCGCACATTTTCCTGTTCAAAGATTTGCTTGGATCTCAGTGCTCAGTGTAAATTTTTTTATATTTGAGCATTCAAAATTTAAGTTAGAAGGTAAGGAAGCTTTGGCCATAATCATTTAGCAAAATGGGTTAGATTCTGAGAGAAATCAACTTAAGAAGTTGACTATGTCAAAGTCGTCATTTTCTGGAAGAAAGTTTTTGACACAGGTTTGATCTAAGTGATCAAATTCGAAATCTAATAGTTCTTTTGAAGAACTAATGATCAATGTAATTGCGCAAAGATAGTATGGACATGCAAGTATCATTTGAATGATTAAAATCAAAGGCATATTCAGAGATTGAAGTCCATTTCTGAAGCTGACTCTTGAAGATGAAGAAAGCTTCATACGGAGAAGTATTTCTTAAGATATGTGAAACATAATTTGAAGTTTGTGTAAAGTTTGGTTTATTCTTGATATAGAGGAGGTCTTAAGTCAAGATAGATAAGGCATTTGGAGATTAAAAGGTCTCCAGCAGTCCTCCCATCATGGGTTTCAATGGCATCTGATCCTTGCGTATCGGATATTGAGTTCGTTGACAAATATACACCACTTCACATAGGTATGGGCATCCATGTGAAGGGTTGTCTACCAAAGACCTGTGAATAGAATTGCCTTAATCATACGGTCTCGTCCAAAGTGTCCTCTTGCCACACCTTGGTGAGCAATCTCCAATATCTTAAGATACTCACTCTTGTGGACATATAGTCTCAGATACCCGTCTTTTCCACGCTTGTATAGATTGTTGATATATTTAGGTAGTGATGTGTGTGAACACACTAGGACTGTCGGGGCACTTTTTTCCCTCTTTAGGAGGTTTTTCCCCCTAGCTTGTATATACGCCTATTGCCCTAATGGGCTACTTATCTTTGTACATTCTCTAGTATAACATTCAGTATTGTGTGTTTGTGCTCCAAGCTTCTTCTTCTTCTTCCTTGTGCTGTTCACGTGCTTCCGCAGACGCCTATCTCCAACAATTGGTATCAGAGCAGGTTGTCACTTCATCTAGGGCGCCATCGACACTCCTCTGTTTGCAATCTCAGATTCGGACGAAATTTGGTGAGCATACTCACGGTGTCTCAGAGATCAAAACAGCTTCGATCTGTGGTGCCAAAATTGCGATATGAGCTTGTTTCGGCCTTCGAACGCACTATCGCAGTGCTTGTGCAGGCTATTTTGTCTTTTTGTGCCAAAGGTATATATGAGTTTTTATTGGTCAGTATAAGCATCGTTAGTGAATTATTGAAGGCTGCTAAGGAGCAACGACTAGTAATAGACATAGACAAGAAAATCTGTGACTATCGATCTAGGCTACCTTTGCAAGGAAATTATGGTAAGGGAGGAATGAAAAAACATTATGAAAATATAACCATAATGGACGTAGGAACTAGAGGAGTGAAACTAGAAGCTCTTGATGAACAACAAGTAGAATCAAGTAAACCCACAACAAAGGAAGGCGATTTTTCCATAGAGGCTTTAGTAAGAGCACGGGATGAGATTAGGAGAATAACGGCTTGGGAGTCACCAATAGAAGATCAATCTCTTATTTCTCACATATCCAATGTAGAAGAAAAACGAAAAAGAGATGAAGCTGAGCCTAGTGAAAGAAGAGTGACTCGAAAACAAACCTCAGAGGGAATAGAAACAATCATAGAGCAGGGAGAAACATCACAATCCAAAGATAAAAAACAAGAAGCACAACCCAATGAACAAAAACAAGAGGAGAAACAAAAAGGGAAGAAGACAAAGCAAAGAAAAACAGAACCAAAGCCTTTGGATAAACAAGAACAATCAAAACAAACTGAAGACCAAACACGAGAACATGAACAAAAACAAGACCCTGAGCAAAAACAAAAGAAACCAAAGAGAAAACCTAAAGCCATCTTGATTTCAGAAATTGAGAGAAAAATAGATCCTATGGAGATTTTAGATGACATTTTGCTTAAGAGTCAAGTGACTATGTCTTTAGAACAAGTTTTCTCTATTGCAAAGCCTGTTTTTAAAGATAACTTTATCGGCCTAATTAAAAGGAAGAGGTTTCCACTTAATCTAGATACTGAGATGCAAGATTCTCTAGATCAAGATCAAGCTATGAATGAAGCCTTAAACTTTGATGAATCTGATGAAGAGGACTTTGATGATGATGAAGTAAATGTTAATAAAAATTTCTTAGGACCTATTCAACCTGACCATGAAAATCATGAAAACAATCCTGAAAGCCACTTTAAAAGAACATTTTGGTCTAGAGGTACATCAGAGATGCATGTTAAAATAGGAAATGATAAGAACACTATCACTGTAAATGCATTAGTAGATTCCGGCTCTGAAATCAATGTCATTTCAAGAGAAGTCTATGATAAGTTTCGATGGCCCATAGATAAAGATTGTGGATGGCGTATGAGAACTGCAGATAATGGTGTAGGTACCCTGTATAGAGCTTGTGCTAGTGTGCCCATATCCATAGGAGGAATCACAGAAGAGTTTCACTTTTTTATTCAAGATAATTGCTCCTATGAAGTTCTCTTAGGTCAACCCTTTATTTGTGAGAGTCGTATGGAAACTAAAGCCATGGATGATGGGTCTACCTATGCTAGATTTAAGTCTAAGGATGGAATGCAATCACTTCAAGTCATGACAGTAGGAGTGAATCATCCTAGGAATCGATTGTCAATTAGAAAGAAACCTATTGTTACTCAGGGTCATGAGCATGCTTGTAGTGATTGTGCACCTCGATTCATGTTTGGAGCTACATATGATCAAAATTTTGGATAGAATCCATTGTTGAGCGGGACAACAGTGGATATTGGTTTGACATCTTGCATCCAACCAACATGTACAATAGTTTGTCACTTTGTTTTCCACATTCTAGATTAGATTTTCTTCATAAGAGTCAATTGTCCAAATCTTTTATCCAAAAAACCCAAAAAAATTATAAAAACAACAAAATCATGGAACATGATGAGAACATTGAGCATGTGATTGAGACATCTCATTGTTTCTCTACTCTTGAGGAGTTAGAGTTATGTCTTCAACAAAATTCTAACTCCCATATTATTCTGATTTCTTCCCTTGATGAGTATGCTCTAATCCAAGAGTATGCTCTCAATGTTGACAAGTGCTCAAAATTTAACCAAACACATGATGCCTTAGTTGAAAAAAAGTACAAAATTGTAGACAAAAAAATCAAACCCATAGCTCAACCATTACCTCAAGAAAGTAATGAAAAAATTATTGATGTGAAAAATGATCCAATTCTTCGGGATAAGAAAAACATAGGACATGCATTCACGGATGAGACAATCAAACAGGTGAAAGTTGGTAGAGATGATGACTTTCTTTTGCCAGCAGAGAGAGATAAATTTGAGAGAGTCATACGTAGCCATGGAAAAGCCTTTACTATGTATCCTCATGAGATTGGTTGTGTAGATCCTAAGCTAGTTGCACCCATGATAATCTTTACTATTCCACATATTCCATGGAATCTTCGTCCTATATCTGTTCCAAAGGCTCACTTACCTGAGCTAATGAAACTACTTAAGGAGAAGATAAACATGAGAATTTTGGAGCCATCTTTCGCACGTTACTCAAATCGATGGTTCACTGTTCCTAAAAAGAATGGGAAACTACGTTTTATTCAAGATCTCCAACCTGTCAATAAAGTCACCATAAGGAATGTAGGAACAGGACCCATTGTAGATGAGTTTGCTGAATCATTTTTAGGACATTCTATCTATTCAATGGGTGATTTATATTCGGGATATGACCAATTCCAATTAGCGATTGATAGTCGTGACATAACCACAATGAAAACTCCTTTAGGCTTAGTGCGAATGTGTACTTTACCTCAAGGAGCGACTAATTCTGTGGCTCATATGATGAGTGCTATGAATATGGTCTTACATGACTTTATCCCTCATATAACTATGCCATTCATTGATGATATTCCAATTAAAGGGAGTGAGGAACGTGTAAAGGACATTACTTTAGATTCATCGAGATGTCGTAAATTTGTTCTTGACCATATCTCTGATTGTGAAAGAATTTCAACGATTTGAAGAGGTAGGTCTCACATTTTCCATAGAGAAATCTGTTTTTGGTGTCAACGAGGTACTTATCGTTGGACATTTATGTGGCCATTATGGTCGAAAGCCATACCCACAAAAAGTTGATGCCATTAGCAAGATTTCTGAAACATGTAACAACGTGAGTGAGGTACATAGATTTCTTGGTGCTTGCATCTTTTATGTTATTTGGATCCCACACTTTGCTCATGTTGCTGATTGTCTTTATGACTTGTTGAGGAAGAAATGAAAATTTATTTGGACTGACAAACACACTCAAGCTATGCGTAAATTGAAGGAATTATTGCTTGAAGCTCCCATCCTTAAGCGTGTAGACTATTCTGCTAACAAACCTATTATATTGACTATTGATACTAGTCCTATTGGTATAGGTTGGGTCATAAGTCAAGACGATAGTGAAGGGAATAGATATGCAATTAGGTTTGGTGCCAAAATTCTACATGAAACACAACAAAAATATCCACAGATCAAACGAGAACTATGGGGTATGGTAACAGCTTTGAAAATAGACAAAGAATATTTCATTGGTGCAAATGTCAAAGTTGAGACTGATTGTTTGCCTCTCATTGGAATGATAGCCAATTGTTCATCTCCTGATATAGCCATGCTTAGATGGATCTCATATATTAAGTTCATAAATCCTGAGTTAGTTCATATTTCAGGTAAGTCAAACTCAGTTGTTTTTTTTTTTTTTATAAAGGAAGTTCGGCAATAGCCTACTCTCCCGGTCTTGAATTAAATTAAGAAACAAAGGTACAAAAGAAGGGGACTAGTGCCCACGGGACCCCCCGAATCCCACAAAGCAGGGGAAGCTTGGTTGATTCCTAGGTTGCATTACAAAGAAGGTTGATCACCCTCTCGTCGCCCTCATGCGGGACCCACTTGGGTTTGAGCTTGTTGTTGATCAAAAGGAGGACTTGATGGTGCCTGAAGGGGGGGGATTTCTTACTGTTGACAATCCTTTTGCCAAGGAGGAATAGAGATTTTTCAATCGACCACTCCCTGGGGGGGTCGCCGAAGTTGAGAGCACACCGCTCTCGCCAAATTTTCCACAGGACTTCCCCTCTGATTGCGTTCCAGAGAGCCGCAGAGCATCCAATCGCTTCTCCCAAAAGGACTTGTTTCCAACTAAGCTGTTTCTGAACTCTGATTTTCAGTCCAACCATCTGCCAGATTCTGTAGGAGTTGGGGCAAGTAAGGAAGATGTGTGGGACATCTTCGATTGCGCGGTGGCAGCGATTGCACCACGGAGGGATCCCACAAATTTTGCTTGCCTTATGGTTAGTCCAAATTCCTCGATGAAGAATTTGCCATAAGAGGACAGACTTCTTAATCTCTATAAGTGGGTGCCAGATACCCATGAATTTCATGTCCCACCGAAGCCGCGTCCAAGACAGGCACCACTTCTTGTTGAGGCTGATCTGGAGGTCAGTCGTTTCTTTGATGTTCGGGATTTTGAGTAGGCTATTTCCATTGTGCCATTTGAGACCACGCGCGTTCGGTCAAACTCAGTTGTTGATATGTTATCGAGAGCTAGATTTGATGATGATCTTGAAAGTGATCTAATAAAGAATGTGAACTTAATTGACTATGTTCCACATATATATGAGTATGAGCAATTTCATGAGTCTGAGTACGAAAATGAATGGAGAGACATAGGAAAGTATCTGAGTACACTACAACCATTACCTAACTGGACTACGAATAGATTCCGTAACATTAGGAAACGAGCTTATAACTTTTTCCTATGTAATGGTTATCTTTGGAGACATGCTAAGGGTAAGGTTAAGAATCCACAACGAGTCCTAGGAAAACGAGGTCTTCAATTGCAAGTAATGAAGGAAATGCATGAGACATTATGGGCCGGTCATAAAGGATTTTTTGGAAAATATGAAAAAATTAGAAGTACCTATTATTGGCCTAGGATGTATGTTGACATTAGTAGCTATGTTTCTACATGTTCTACTTGTCAACTTCATTCATCAGTCAAACAAAGAGATCCGTTGCATCCTACTTATCCACCTTGTATTCACTACAAGTGGGTAGTAGATCTTGTAACTATGCCTAAAGGTATTGACAAAATGCGTTACATTGTACTCGCAAGAGAAGATTTAACTAATCATGTAGAGGGACGTGCATTACGATCTAAGACCACTTACAATGTTTGCAAATTCTTGCTTGAAGATGTCATAAGTCGCTTTGGGTACATAGAGAAAGTAGTTGCCGATCGTGGAGAGTTAAATGTGAGAGAAGCTAAAGAGTTCTTTGAGCGTCACGGTATTCGTTTGTCTCTCACTACTGCATATAATCCAGAGGCCAATGGTAAAATAGAGAGAGGGCATCCACCTATTGTGAAAGCCATATCTAAAGCATGTAACGGTGACATCAAACAATGGCCTAAATTCTTACCTTTTGCACTTTGGGCAGATAGAATGACATGCACACGTACTACTAGATATATGCTTGCTGAACTCATGTACTGTCAAAAACCATTGTTTCCAATTCAGTCTCATATTTCTGCATGGTCAAATTTGCCTTGGTCTGAAAACATGTCTAGTGATGACTTTTTGAGTTTGCGCATTAAACAGTTAGAACAAGGTAAAGTAAGACTTGATGATGCTGTTGAAAAATTAAGAGAATCTAGAATGAAGAATAAGCATTATTTTGATAAAACTCATCGACTGCGTCCTAATCCAATTGAAGTAGGAGATTGGGTGCTCATTTATGATAGTACATTTGACTCTCAATATGATGCACGCAAAAAGCTCAAAAAAAAAAAAAATCTATATGTTACCAAGAAGTTTACACTTTCTTCCACCCCAAAAAAGTGATCGTAACCATAAAGTTGCCGAATCATCATCATCATCGAAAAAAAAAAAAAGAGCAAGCCAAAGGAGGATAAAGAGGCATAGTAGAATAAATCACGGGCTATATAAGCAGATTTATGCATTAGTGGAGTTTAGTTAGATTTCCTTGCATGTTATTAGAGAAAGAGCATATTCATATTTATGTAGGAAAGGAGTTGATCTAAAATAAGCTAAAGATGAAAGATGTCTCTTGAAAATCCTAAATCTTTGTTTATAATCATATTTAAGGTAGATTGCTTTATGAAAAAGGTACAAAATTTTCTTCAAGATGAGAGGAATTGATGCTTAAAACGACTCAATACATCCACTTCCACTTCATATTGATGCTTGTTTTTTTTCTTTCTTGTTGCCAATGTTGCTTGTTCATTTGCATATATGTTGCCTATTTGTTCATGCATATTCATGTTGCCTGTTTCAATTCTTTCTTTCATGCAAATTTTGCTTCATGTCACGTTACCTACTAATTCATGCATATAATCAATTTTCCTTCCATGTTTTTTATGTTGCCTATAAAAGAATTTGATGCCTGGAACATTTTGTTTTTCATAGTTGCTAGAGTGGCGCTTCCGGAGGAATCGCAGGTTTAGTGGGGGCGAATGTCGTCCAGATTTTCTCTCCTCTCTCACTTGTGAAGGCCTACAAAAAACATATTTGGTGAAGGTAGCCAGAATTCCCCGAGAAGTCCAGGATGCATCAAGGATGTCAAAGGAAGGTCACATACAAAGTTTCAAAGAAATCAAGAAAGTCCATGGTAGCGGTCAAAGTTAGTCAAAGCTGGTCAAAGTTGGGAAATTAGGGCAAGAATTTCATTGTCACCAAATTAGATGAAAATTTAGATTCAAAGGCAGTCTATAGCCCAAATTTGAGCAGAAAATGGATTTGGTAGCACATTGATATGCTATGTTCATTTTGTAAAAATGTTTTTTTTCTAGTTTGACCCTACAAATTCTTGTATAGAAAATTATGTTAGCCATATGGTTTGGCATGTATAAAGATCATATGTGGCTACATATTTGTACAAATTTTCAAGGCTATTAGAGCTTCCTAGACACCTTAATGCCACCTTGCAAGCTTCCAAATGTAGTCAAACTTGTACAAGTTAGATTCAGATGGGAGTTTTTTCTGCATATTCCTGAAGGAGATCTTTGGAAACATAGTCCTACAATGTTTCATCTTCATCAAAGACTTTTTGGAGGGTCAAAGAGCACAAAGTCCAGTTTTCAAGGTCACCACAGTTTTCTAGAATAAGAAAATTGAAGGCTTGAATGTCTGCCACATGTCAAAATATGATTGAACCATGTTGTACGGTCAAGATGAGCTCATATTCAAGGGTGGAGATGCACTAAAGCATAAAGGAAGGAGCATCCACAAATTTTTTCCATAAAAGAAGACCTTTTTTACAATCAAAGATCAATAATGCAGCATTTCTCCAAAAATAGTGGCTTATCTTATCCGAATTGATGTCAGCACTGATCCGACGGTCCAGATCATCCCCAGATCCAATGGTGGAGAATGAGGGCGCCTAAATTTCACTCCTTTACACTAGATTTGATAGAAAGAACAATTCCAAGCCATTGATTTGATTAATCAAATGGTTGTAATCGAAAGTAGTGATCCTAGAGTTGAGAGTTGATTTCTCTAGATCCAAGGGCCCAAATTCATTCAAAAAACTATATAAACCCCCCTCCAAACTCCTAGAGCATCATTGTTAGGCATCCATAGGGCTCATGCTAGCTTACGGTTTCCTTGAGACGATCACCCTCGGTTGAGCGAGTGAGGATCCAAGGTGAGCTAGTATGAGTATAGAACCTAGTTTCAAATTTAAGTTAGAACTCCAATCTAGGATAGGCTCTTGAAACCAGCATCTCTATCTTGACTCACCCTCGGTGGAGCGTGTGAGTGAGTTAGAGCTGATTTTAATGAGTCTTAGACTTCTTTAGTTAGACGTTACGAGCCTAGACAGACATAGGGTCACTCGAGTGGAACTCACCTTCTTATGTGTGACATTCGGTTGAACTGTCATGGTTTGAGGGTCGGAACCACCTTTGATCAGTAGACTACTTAGCATGACGTACCACGACGATATTTTACATGTAACTTAATTCAAATCCTTTTAATTCATGTCACTTGTCACTTGTCTCTTGTCTCCTCTCTCAGTCTCTTAAGTATTTTTACATGTCTTCTATTTCTTCTATGTGTGAGAAGGCTCCGCAGTATTGCGTTGAACCAGTGAGGATGTTTCTTTGAGCTTGTGAGTAAACTCTATCATCATAATTCACTTGCATGCATATAATCCATACATACCCATACATATTGATTAGTTTCTGAAAGTGTATAAGAAGCTCCAATATTGGACCATTCTTCCTTTCGAAACTGGTTTATGTGTAAGGGTTCCATCTATTCTCGTCATGCATACATATCATCCAAAGAAGACTATGCATATGGATTGGAATTAGGAAGTGTTTAAGAATCTCCTTCAATGGACCATTCTTCCTTCCAAATTTCATTCGTATGTATGGTTCTCTTTCATTCTTATCATTCATGTTCATAAATCTAACTTGCACTCCTACATTCCTATTCCCATAATCATTTCAACATCTCTCTCTTCTCCATACTCAACATTAATTTCACTTTCATGTCCTTAAAGCTTCCAACATTCATTAGCTTCATACACCCTGTGTGTGCCACGACCGGACCCGATCCACCCGGATTGCGATCACCTCCACATTTGAACCCGACGTGAAACGCTTCATGGCATTTGCTTCTGATCTTGTTGGGAGGTTGTGATCCATATCCTTTGTTTCATATTTTTCATCCTCATCATATCATCATCATCAGTCTTGAGTGTTGCACTGGATTTCTCACAGTATCGTGCACATCTTCGTCGTGAAGTAAACGCATTTGTGAGAGATCTAGAGCATCGTGCATCACTTGTTTATTCACATAAGATGGAGGAAGGATTCAAATCCCTTATTGTTGAGAAACAAGGCCAAAGAATAGTCTCTTCTATGTTGAGAGAGAAGGGAAAATTCAATGGCATCAACATCACAAGCTACTTAGATTTGTTTGAAGAGCAAGCTATGATTTTTGGTCTTCCCGAAGATCTTTTGATATCATTCTTTGAACGAATTGTTGATAGCTCTATCATAAACCATGTCACTCAATATGATAGTCTTACTTGGAGTGATTTTAGAAAGAAGATGCTCAAAGAATTCTATCTTGAAGATTATAGCCAACATAATCGAGATGGATTCTTACGATGGGTCAATTCTCCAAAGCCTAGTAGCTCTATTACTCACTTACAAAATGAGTATTAAACGCTATGAACAACTTCCTGATGAGGATAAGATAACTTTGGAACCTGATCTTGTGATCAATTTTCTTAAGCTTCTTCATCCTGAAACTTGCAGGGGAGTTGAACGGCGATTAGAAGAACCAGATAAGCGCTATGGTCTTACTGACAATTGGCAAAAAGTGCGTAAAGTAGTAGAGGCTGTAGCCCATAGACATCAAAGACAATCCATGCTTTATGAGCAAACTAGTCTTCCTCAAGCTAGCCTTCCACAAACTAAGGAGCAAGTTAGAGAACAATCCCATGCTATGCTTTTTGACTCTTCCTCAAATGATGGAGCCTAATCAAGGTTTTAAAGTAGAGCCAAATAAAAGTGTAGTTGAACAATCTCAAGTGGATATTCTCACTAAGCAAATGGAAAGTCTTATTGCTACACAATCCAATTTGGCCAAGACTATAGATGCTTTACAATCTAATTACACCAAAACTTTCCAAAATCAAATGAACCCAATGACTTTTCAAGAGCCTAATCAACATGTTATATCTACCAATCAAAATCCACAAGTAGCTCCTACTCAAGCATATCAAGTTCCTCCAATGCATAATCCTCGAATGCATAATACTTCAATGCAAAATCCTCATCCTCATGTGCAAAATCCTCAAATGTATCAAAACATGTATCCTCAAGCTTCTCAAATAGCTTTTCAAAATCCTCAAAATCAAAATTTTCAAAATCATCAACCGTATAATATGGAAGCTCCTCTTGCACCTCAAGTACCACATGTTGCTCCCCAAGCTCCTCAAATACATCAATTGCATTTTCAAAATCCTAATTATCCTGTTCAAGCAATACCTTATCAACAAAATCCTCAATTTCAAAATTTCCCACCACAAGTTAATCAAAATCCTCAAAATCAAAATGGTTTTGTGCGTGGCCCTCGTAGGTGTCCTTGGTGTGATTCGTTAGAGCACTTTTTGAGAGATTGTGAATTATTGAAGGCTGCTAAGGAGCAACGACTAATAATAGACATAGACAAGAAAATCTGTGACTATCGATCTAGGCTACCTTTGCAAGGAAATTATGGTAAGGGAGGAATGAAAAAACATTATGAAAATATAACCATAATGGACGTAGGAACTAGAGGAGTGAAACTAGAAGCTCTTGATGAACAACAAGTAGAATCAAGTAAACCCACAACAAAGGAAGGTGATTTTTCCATAGAGGCTTTAGTAAGAGCACGGGATGAGATTAGGAGAATAACGGCTTGGGAGTCACCGATAGAAGATCAATCTCTTATTTCTCACATATCCAATGTAGAAGAAAAACGAAAAAGAGATGAAGCTGAGCCTAGTGAAAGAAGAGTGACTCGAAAACAAACCTCAGAGGGAATAGAAACAATCATAGAGCAGGGAGAAACATCACAATCCAAAGATAAAAAACAAGAAGCACAACCCAATGAACAAAAACAAGAGGAGAAACAAAAAGGGAAGAAGACAAAGCAAAGAAAAACAGAACCAAAGCCTTTGGATAAACAAGAACAATCAAAACAAACTGAAGACCAAACACGAGAACATGAACAAAAACAAGACCCTGAGCAAAAACAAAAGAAACCAAAGAGAAAACCTAAAGCCATCTTGATTTCAGAAATTGAGAGAAAAATAGATCCTATGGAGATTTTAGATGACATTTTGCTTAAGAGTCAAGTGACTATGTCTTTAGAACAAGTTTTCTCTATTGCAAAGCCTGTTTTTAAAGATAACTTTATCGGCCTAATTAAAAGGAAGAGGTTTCCACTTAATCTAGATACTGAGATGCAAGATTCTCTAGATCAAGATCAAGCTATGAATGAAGCCTTAAACTTTGATGAATCTGATGAAGAGGACTTTGATGATGATGAAGTAAATGTTAATAAAAATTTCTTAGGACCTATTCAACCTGACCATGAAAATCATGAAAACAATCCTGAAAGCCACTTTAAAAGAACATTTTGGTCTAGAGGTACATTAGAGATGCATGTTAAAATAGGAAATGATAAGAACACTATCACTGTAAATGCATTAGTAGATTCCGGCTCTGAAATCAATGTGATTTCAAGAGAAGTCTATGATAAGTTTCGATGGCCCATAGATAAAGATTGTGGATGGCGTATGAGAACTGCAGATAATGGTGTAGGTACCCTGTATGGAGCTTGTGCTAGTGTGCCCATATCCATAGGAGGAATCACAGAAGAGTTTCACTTTTTTATTCAAGATAATTGCTCCTATGAAGTTCTCTTAGGTCAACCCTTTATTTGTGAGAGTCGTATGGAAACTAAAGCCATGGATGATGGGTCTACCTATGCTAGATTTAAGTCTAAGGATGGAATGCAATCACTTCAAGTCATGACAGTAGGAGTGAATCATCCTAGGAATCGATTGTCAATTAGAAAGAAACCTATTGTTACTCAGGGTCATGAGCATGCTTGTAGTGATTGTGCACCTCGATTCATGTTTGGAGCTACATATGATCAAAATTTCGGATAGAATCCATTGTTGAGCGGGACAACAGTGGATATTGGTTTGACATCTCGCATCCAACCAACATGTACAATAGTTTGTCACTTTGTTTTCCACATTCTAGATTAGATTTTCTTCATAAGAGTCAATTGTCCAAATCTTTTATCCAAAAAACCCAAAAAAATTATAAAAACAACAAAATCATGGAACATGATGAGAACATTGAGCATGTGATTGAGACATCTCATTGTTTCTCTACTCTTGAGGAGTTAGAGTTATGTCTTCAACAAAATTCTAACTCCCATATTATTCTGATTTCTTCCCTTGATGAGTATGCTCTAATCCAAGAGTATGCTCTCAATGTTGACAAGTGCTCAAAATTTAACCAAACACATAATGCCTTAGTTGAAACAAAGTACAAAACTGTAGACAAAAAAATCAAACCCATAGCTCAACCATTACCTCACGAAAGTAATGAAAAAATTATTGATGTGAAAAATGATCCAATTCTTCGGGATAAGAAAAACATAGGACATGCATTCACGGATGAGACAATCAAACAGGTGAAAATTGGTAGAGATGATGACTTTCTTTTGCCAACAGAGAGAGATAAATTTGAGAGAGTCATACGTAGCCATGGAAAAGCCTTTACTATGTATCCTCATGAGATTGGTTGTGTAGATCCTAAGCTAGTTGCACCCATGATAATCTTTACTATTCCACATATTCCATGGAATCTTCGTCCTATACCTGTTCCAAAGGCTCACTTACCTGAGCTAATGAAACTACTTAAGGAGAAGATAAACATGAGAATTTTGGAGCCATCTTTTGCACCTTACTCAAATCGATGGTTCACTGTGCCTAAAAAGAATGGGAAACTACGTTTTATTCAAGATCTCCAACCTGTCAATAAAGTCACCATAAGGAATGTAGGAACAGGACCCATTGTAAATGAGTTTGCTGAATCATTTTCAGGACATTCTATCTATTCAATGGGTGATTTATATTTGGGATATGACCAATTCCAATTAGCAATTGATAGTCGTGACATAACCACAATGAAAACTCCTTTAGGCTTAGTGCAAATGTGTACTTTACCTCAAGGAGCGACTAATTCTGTGGCTCATATGATGAGTGCTATGAATATGGTCTTACATGACTTTATCCCTTATATAACTATGCCATTCATTGATGATATTCCAATTAAAGGGAGTGAGGAACGTGTAAAGGACATTACTTTAGATTCATCGGGATGTCGTAAATTTGTTATTGACCATATCTCTGATTGTGAAAGAATATTTCAACGATTTGAAGAGGTAGGTCTCACATTTTCCATAGAGAAATCTGTTTTTGGTGTCAACGAGGTACTTATTGTTGGACATTTATGTGGCCATTATGGTCGAAAGCCATACCCACAAAAAGTTGATGCCATTAGCAAGATTTCTGAAACATGTAACAACGTGAGTGAGGTACGTAGATTTCTTGGTGCTTGCATCTTTTATGTTATTTGGATCCCACACTTTGCTCATGTTGCTGATTGTCTTTATGACTTGTTGAGGAAGAAACGAAAATTTATTTGGACTGACAAACACACTCAAGCTATGCGTAAATTGAAGAAATTATTGCTTGAAGCTCCCATCCTTAAGCGTGTAGACTATTCTGCTAACAAACCTATTATATTGACTGTTGATACTAGTCCTATTGGTATAGGTTGGGTCATAAGTCAAGACGATAGTGAAGGGAATAGATATGCAATTAGGTTTGGTGCCAAAATTCTACATGAAACACAACAAAAATATCCACAGATCAAACGAGAACTATGGGGTATGGTAACAGCTTTGAAAATAGACAAAGAATATTTCATTGGTGCAAATGTCAAAGTTGAGACTGATTGTTTGCCTCTCATTGGAATGATAGCCAATTGTTCATCTCCTGATATAGCCATGCTTAGATGGATCTCATATATTAAGTTCATAAATCCTGAGTTAGTTAATATTTCAAGTAAGCCAAACTCAGTTGTTGATATGTTATCGAGAGCTAGATTTGATGATGATCTTGAAAGTGATCTAATAAAGAATGTGAACTTACTTGACTATGTTCCACATATATATGAGTATGAGAAATTTCATGAGTCTGAGTACGAAAATGAATGGAGAGACATAGGAAAGTATCTGAGTACACTACAACCATTACCTAACTGGACTACGAATAGATTCCGTAACATTAGGAAACGAGCTTATAACTTTTTCCTATGTAATGGTTATCTTTGGAGACATGCTAAGGGTAAGGTTAAGAATCCACAACGAGTCCTAGGAAAACAAGGTCTTCAATTGCAAGTAATGAAGGAAATGCATGAGACATTATGGGCCGGTCATAAAGGATTTTTTGGAACATATGAAAAAATTAGAAGTACCTATCATTGGCCTAGGATGTATGTTGACATTAGTGGCTATGTTTCTACATGTTCTACTTGTCAACTTCATTCATCAGTCAAACATAGAGATCCGTTGCATCCTACTTATCCACCTTGTATTCACTACAAGTGGGTAGTAGATCTTGTAACTATGCCTAAAGGTATTGACAAAATGCGTTACATTGTACTTGCAAGAGAAGATTTAACTAATCATGTAGAGGGACGTGCATTACGATCTAAGACCACTTACAATGTTTGCAAATTCTTGCTTGAAGATGTCATAAGTCGCTTTGGGTACATAGAGAAAGTAGTTGCCGATCGTGGAGAGTTAAATGGGAGAGAAGCTAAAGAGTTCTTTGAGCGTCACGGTATTCGTTTGTCTCTCACTACTGCATATAATCCAGAGGCCAATGGTAAAATAGAGAGAGGGCATCCACCTATTGTGAAAGCCATATCTAAAGCATGTAACGGTGACATCAAACAATGGCCTAAATTCTTACCTTTTGCACTTTGGGCAGATAGAATGACATGCACACGTACTACTGGATATATGCCTACTGAACTCATGTACTGTCAAAAACCATTGTTTCCAATTCAGTCTCATATTTCTGCATGGTCAAATTTGCCTTGGTCTGAAAACATGTCTAGTGATGACTTTTTGAGTTTGCGCATTAAACAGTTAGAACAAGGTAAAGTAAGACTTGATGATGCTGTTGAAAAATTAAGAGAATCTAGAATGAAGAATAAGCATTATTTTGATAAAACTCATCGACTGCGTCCTAATCCAATTGAAGTAGGAGATTGGGTGCTCATTTATGATAGTACATTTGACTCTCAATATGATGCACGCAAAAAGCTCACTCAACGGTGGTTTGGGCCATACATAGTATCAAAAGTCAACAACAATGGTACGTATGCTCTTTGTGAATTAAATGGTGTTGCACTAAAAACTTTGATTGCAGGTAAAAGGATAAAGCTATTCAAGAAACGTGATAATGATGAGTACATTTTGGATGAGGACATTGAAGAAGATGAAAACAATGAGGCCGATTCATAAACAGGAGTATCCATGTTAAAAATAAAAAATAAAAAATAAAAAATAAAAAATAAAAAAAAGGAATTAAAATAAAGTATAAAAATATCATTAATTTTTCAAGTTCATGTTGCTTTGTTTTTTTTCAAGTTCATTCTATTTTTTTTCCATGCTTGTTTCATGCATGTTTTTTTCAATCTTTGCATCACATTGCATATCCACATCACTTGAGTCAAAAAAAGCAAATGATGATTTCTCTACTTGTGTAAAATTGTATCTTAAGTAGTAACTTATCTACTAAGGAATTGATTATAATCTAGGATTGTGGAAAGATAGGGCATGTAGATTTGGAGGTTTATTTTGGTGATATGACTTTCATATATAAACATGCATATGTATCCTATATCGAAAGCATAATTGTTGAAATCCTAGCTCCTGCTATTGCATGTTTCTACATCCTTAGTCCATCTCACAGCACTTGTATCGAAGTTTAAACGACTGTTCTCCGTCATCAAAAATGGTTGTACCTTGTATCGGGGTTTAATTTTTCCTCGTCAAAAAAAAAAAAAAAAAAAGCTATATGTTACCAAGAAGTTTACACTTTCTTCCACCCCAAAAAAGTGATCGTAACCATAAAGTTGCCGAATCATCATCATCATCGAAAAAAAAAAAAAAAAGAGCAAGCCAAAGGAGGATAAAGAGGCATAGTAGAATAAATCACGGGCTATATAAGCAGATTTATGCATTAGTGGAGTTTAGTTAGATTTCCTTGCATGTTATTAGAGAAAGAGCATATTCATATTTATGTAGGAAAGGAGTTGATCTAAAATAAGCTAAAGATGAAAGATGTCTCTTGAAAATCCTAAATCTTTGTTTATAATCATATTTAAGGTAGATTGCTTTATGAAAAAGGTACAAAATTTTCTTCAAGATGAGAGGAACTGATGCTTAAAACGACTCAATACATCCACTTCCACTTCATATTGATGCTTGTTTTTTTTCTTTCTTGTTGTCAATGTTGCTTGTTCATTCGCATATATGTTGCCTATTTGTTCATGCATATTCATGTTGCCTGTTTCAATTCTTTCTTTCATGCAAATTTTGCTTCATGTCACGTTACCTACTAATTCATGCATATAATCAATTTTCCTTCCATGTTTCTTATGTTGCCTATAAAAGAATTTGATGCCTGGAACATTTTGTTTTTCACAGATGCTAGAGTGGCGCTTCCGGAGGAATCGCAGGTTTAGTGGGGGCGAATGTCGTCGAGATTTTCTCTCCTCTCTCACTTGTGAAGGCCTACAAAAAACATATTTGGTGAAGGTAGCCAGAATTCCCCGAGAAGTCCAGGATGCATCAAGGATGTCAAATGAAGGTCACATACAAAGTTTCAAAGAAATCAAGAAAGTCCATGGTAGCGGTCAAAGTTGGTCAAAGCTAGTCAAAGTTGGGAAATTAGGGCAAAAATTTCATTGTCACCAAATTAGATGAAAATCCATATACTTGTAAAGATTGTCAAAGGCAGTCTATAGCCCAAATTTCAGCAGAAAATGGATTTGGTAGCACATTGATATGCTATGTTCATTTTGTAAAAATGTATTTTTTCTAGTTTGACCTACAAATTCTTGTATAGGAAATTATGTTAGCCATATGGTTTGGCATGTATAAAGATCATATGTGGCTACATATTTGTACAAATTTTCAAGGCTATCAGAGCTTCCTAGACACCTTAATGCCACCTTGCAAGCTTCCAAATGTAGTCAAACTTGTACAAGTTAGATTCAGATGGGAGTTTTTTCTGCATATTCCTGAAGGAGATCTTTGGAAACATAGTCCTACAATGTTTCATCTTCATCAAAGACTTTTTGGAGGGTCAAAGAGCACAAAGTCCAGTTTTCAAGGTCACCGCAGTTTTCTAGAATAAGAAAATTGAAGGCTTGAATGTCTGCCACATGTCAAAATATGATTGAACCATGTTGTACGGTCAAGATGAGCTCATATTCAAGGGTGGAGATGCACTAAAGCATAAAGGAAGGAGGATCCACAAATTTTTTCCATAAAAGAAGACCTTTTTTACAATCAAAGATCAATAATGTAGCATTTCTCCAAAAATAGTGGCTTATCTTATCCGAATTGATGTCAGCACTGATCCGACGGTCCAGATCATCCCCAGATCCAATGGTGGAGAATGAGGGCGCCTAAATTTCACTCCTTTACACTAGATTTGATAGAAAGAACAATTCCAAGCCATTGATTTGATTAATCAAATGGTTGTAATCGAAAGTAGTGATCCTAGAGTTGAGAGTTGATTTCTCTAGATCCAAGGGCCCAAATTCATTCAAAAAACTATATAAACCCCCCTCCAAACTCCTAGAGCATCATTGTTAGGCATCCATAGGGCTCATGCTAGCTTACGGTTTCCTTGAGACGATCACCCTCGGTTGAGCGAGTGAGGATCCAAGGTGAGCTAGTATGAGTATAGAACCTAGTTTCAAATTTAAGTTAGAACTCCAATCTAGGATAGGCTCTTGAAACCAGCATCTCTATCTTGACTCACCCTCGGTGGAGCGTGTGAGTGAGTTAGAGCTGATTTTAATGAGTCTTAGACTTCTTTAGTTAGACGTTACGAGCCTAGACAGACATAGGGTCACTGGAGTGGAACTCACCTTCTTACGTGTGACATTCGGTTGAACTGTCATGGTTTGAGGGTCGGAACCACCTTTGATCAGTAGACTACTTAGCATGACGTACCACGACGATATTTTACATGTAACTTAATTCAAATCCTTTTAATTCATGTCACTTGTCACTTGTCTCTTGTCTCCTCTCTCAGTCTCTTAAGTATTTTTACATGTCTTCTATTTCTTCTATGTGTGAGAAGGCTCCGCAGTATTGCGTTGAACCAGTGAGGATGTTTCTTTGAGCTTGTGAGTAAACTCTATCATCATAATTCACTTGCATGCATATAATCCATACATACCCATACATATTGATTAGTTTCTGAAAGTGTATAAGAAGCTCCCATATTGGACCATTCTTCCTTTCGAAACTGGTTTATGTGTAAGGGTTCCATCTATTCTCGTCATGCATACATATCATCCAAAGAAGACTATGCATATGGATTGGAATTAGGAAGTGTTTAAGAAGCTCCTTCAATGGACCATTCTTCCTTCCAAATTTCATTCGTATGTATGGTTCTCTTTCATTCTTATCATTCATGTTCATAAATCTAACTTGCACTCCTACATTCCTATTCCCATAATCATTTCAACATCTCTCTCTTCTCCATACTCAACATTAATTTCACTTTCATGTCCTTAAAGCTTCCAACATTCATTAGCTTCATACACCCTGTGTGTGCCACGACCGGACCCGATCCACCCGGATTGCGATCACCTCCACATTTGAACCCGACGTGAAACGCTTCGTGGCATTTGCTTGTGATCTTGTTGGGAGGTTGTGATCCATATCCTTTGTTTCATATTTTTCATCCTCATCATATCATCATCATCAGTCTTGAGTGTTGCACTGGATTTCTCACAGTATCGTGCACATCTTCGTCGTGAAGTAAACGCATTTGTGAGAGATCTAGAGCATCGTGCATCACTTGTTTATTCACATAAGATGGAGGAAGGATTCAAATCCCTTATTGTTGAGAAACAAGGCCAAAGAATAGTCTCTTCTATGTTGAGAGAGAAGGGAAAATTCAATGGCATCAACATCACAAGCTACTTAGATTTGTTTGAAGAGCAAGCTATGATTTTTGGTCTTCCCGAAGATCTTTTGATATCATTCTTTGAACGAATTGTTGATAGCTCTATCATAAACCATGTCACTCAATATGATAGTCTTCCTTGGAGTGATTTTAGAAAGGAGATGCTCAAAGAATTCTATCTTGAAGATTATAGCCAACATAATCGAGATGGATTCTTACGATGGGTCAATTCTCCAAAGCCTAGTAGCTCTATTACTCACTTACAAAATGAGTATTAGACGCTATGAACAACTTCCTGATGAGGATAAGATAACTTTGGAACCTGATCTTGCGATCAATTTTCTTAAGCTTCTTCATCCTGAAACTCGCAGGGAAGTTGAACGGCGATTAGAAGAACCAGATAAGCGCTATGGTCTTACTGACAATTGGCAAAAAGTGCGTAAAGTAGTAGAGGTTGTAGCCCATAGACATCAAAGACAATCCATGCTTTATGAGCAAACTAGTCTTCCTCAAGCTAGCCTTCCACAAACTAAGGAGCAAGTTAGAGAACAATCCCATGCTATGCTTTTTGACTCTACTCCTATTCCTCAAATGATGGAGCCTAATCAAGGTTTTAAAGTAGAGCCAAATAAAAGTGTAGTTGAACAATCTCAAGTGGATATTCTCACTAAGCAAATGGAAAGTCTTATTGCTACACAATCCAATTTGGCCAAGACTATAGATGCTTTACAATCTAATTACACCAAAACTTTCCAAATCAAATGAACCCAATGACTTTTCAAGAGCCTAATCAACATGTTATATCTACCAATCAAAATCCACAAGTAGCTCCTACTCAAGCATATCAAGTTCCTCCAATGCATAATCCTCCAATGCATAATACTTCAATGCAAAATCCTCATCCTCATGTGCAAAATCCTCAAATGTATCAAAACATGTATCCTCAAGCTTCTCAAATAGCTTTTCAAAATCCTCAAAATCAAAATTTTCAAAATCATCAACCGTATAATATGGAAGCTCCTCTTGCACCTCAAGTACCACATGTTGCTCCCCAAGCTCCTCAAATACATCAATTGCATTTTCAAAATCCTTATTATCCTGTTCAAGCAATACCTTATCAACAAAATCCTCAATTTCAAAATTTCCTACCACAAGTTAATCAAAATCCTCAAAATCAAAATGGTTTTGTGCGTGGCCCTCGTAGGTGTCCTTGGTGTGATTCGTTAGAGCACTTTTTGAGAGATTGTGAATTATTGAAGGCTGCTAAGGAGCAACGACTAATAATAGACATAGGCAAGAAAATCTGTGACTATCGATCTAGGCTACCTTTGCAAGGAAATTATGGTAAGGGAGGAATGAAAAAACATTATGAAAATATAACCATAATGGACTTAGGAACTAGAGGAGTGAAACTAGAAGCTCTTGATGAACAACAAGTAGAATCAAGTAAACCCACAACAAAGGAAGGTGATTTTTCCATAGAGGCTTTAGTAAGAGCACGGGATGAGATTAGGAGAATAACGGCTTGGGAGTCACCGATAGAAGATCAATCTCTTATTTCTCACATATCCAATGTAGAAGAAAAACGAAAAAGAGATGAAGCTGAGCCTAGTGAAAGAAGAGTGACTCGAAAACAAACCTCAGAGGGAATAGAAACAATCATAGAGCAGGGAGAAACATCACAATCCAAAGATAAAAAACAAGAAGCACAACCCAATGAACAAAAACAAGAGGAGAAACAAAAAGGGAAGAAGACAAAGCAAAGAAAAACAGAACCAAAGCCTTTGGATAAACAAGAACAATCAAAACAAACTGAAGACCAAACACGAGAACATGAACAAAAACAAGACCCTGAGCAAAAACAAAAGAAACCAAAGAGAAAACCTAAAGCCATCTTGATTTCAGAAATTGAGAGAAAAATAGATCCTATGGAGATTTTAGATGACATTTTGCTTAAGAGTCAAGTGACTATGTCTTTAGAACAAGTTTTCTCTATTGCAAAGCCTGTTTTTAAAGATAACTTTATCGGCCTAATTAAAAGGAAGAGGTTTCCACTTAATCTAGATACTGAGATGCAAGATTCTCTAGATCAAGATCAAGCTATGAATGAAGCCTTAAACTTTGATGAATCTGATGAAGAGGACTTTGATGATGATGAAGTAAATGTTAATAAAAATTTCTTAGGACCTATTCAACCTGACCATGAAAATCATGAAAACAATCCTGAAAGCCACTTTAAAAGAACATTTTGGTCTAGAGGTACATTAGAGATGCATGTTAAAATAGGAAATGATAAGAACACTATCACTGTAAATGCATTAGTAGATTCCGGCTCTGAAATCAATGTGATTTCAAGAGAAGTCTATGATAAGTTTCGATGGCCCATAGATAAAGATTGTGGATGGCGTATGAGAACTGCAGATAATGGTGTAGGTACCCTGTATGGAGCTTGTGCTAGTGTGCCCATATCCATAGGAGGAATCACAGAAGAGTTTCACTTTTTTATTCAAGATAATTGCTCCTATGAAGTTCTCTTAGGTCAACCCTTTATTTGTGAGAGTCGTATGGAAACTAAAGCCATGGATGATGGGTCTACCTATGCTAGATTTAAGTCTAAGGATGGAATGCAATCACTTCAAGTCATGACAGTAGGAGTGAATCATCCTAGGAATCGATTGTCAATTAGAAAGAAACCTATTGTTACTCAGGGTCATGAGCATGCTTGTAGTGATTGTGCACCTCGATTCATGTTTGGAGCTACATATGATCAAAATTTCGGATAGAATCCATTGTTGAGCGGGACAACAGTGGATATTGGTTTGACATCTCGCATCCAACCAACATGTACAATAGTTTGTCACTTTGTTTTCCACATTCTAGATTAGATTTTCTTCATAAGAGTCAATTGTCCAAATCTTTTATCCAAAAAACCCAAAAAAATTATAAAAACAACAAAATCATGGAACATGATGAGAACATTGAGCATGTGATTGAGACATCTCATTGTTTCTCTACTCTTGAGGAGTTAGAGTTATGTCTTCAACAAAATTCTAACTCCCATATTATTCTGATTTCTTCCCTTGATGAGTATGCTCTAATCCAAGAGTATGCTCTCAATGTTGACAAGTGCTCCAAATTTAACCAAACACATGATGCCTTAGTTGAAACAAAGTACAAAACTGTAGACAAAAAAATCAAACCCATAGCTCATCCATTACCTCAAGAAAGTAATGAAAAAATTATTGATGTGAAAAATGATCCAATTCTTCGGGATAAGAAAAACATAGGACATGCATTCACGGATGAGACAATCAAACAGGTGAAAATTGATAGAGATGATGACTTTCTTTTGCCAGCAGAGAGAGATAAATTTGAGAGAGTCATACGTAGCCATGGAAAAGCCTTTACTATGTATCCTCATGAGATTGGTTGTGTAGATCCTAAGCTAGTTGCACCCATGATAATCTTTACTATTCCACATATTCCATGGAATCTTCGTCCTATACCTGTTCCAAAGGCTCACTTACCTGAGCTAATGAAACTACTTAAGAAGAAGATAAACATGAGAATTTTGGAGCCATCTTTTGCACCTTACTCAAATCGATGGTTCACTGTGCCTAAAAAGAATGGGAAACTACGTTTTATTCAAGATCTCCAACCTGTCAATAAAGTCACCATAAGGAATGTAGGAACAGGACCCATTGTAGATGAGTTTGCTGAATCATTTTCAGGACATTCTATCTATTCAATGGGTGATTTATATTCGGGATATGACCAATTCCAATTAGCAATTGATAGTCGTGACATAACCACAATGAAAACTCCTTTAAGCTTAGTGCGAATGTGTACTTTACCTCAAGGAGCGACTAATTCTGTGGCTCATATGATGAGTGCTATGAATATGGTCTTACATGACTTTATCCCTCATATAACTATGCCATTCATTGATGATATTCCAATTAAAGGGAGTGAGGAACGTGTAAAGGACATTACTATAGATTCATCGGGATGTCGTAAATTTGTTATTGACCATATCTCTGATTGTGAAAGAATATTTCAACGATTTGAAGAGGTAGGTCTCACATTTTCCATAGAGAAATCTGTTTTTGGTGTCAACGAGGTACTTATTGTTGGACATTTATGTGGCCATTATGGTCGAAAGCCATACCCACAAAAAGTTGATGCCATTAGCAAGATTTTTGAAACATGTAACAACGTGAGTGAGGTACGTAGATTTCTTGGTGCTTGCATCTTTTATGTTATTTGGATCCCACACTTTGCTCATGTTGCTGATTGTCTTTATGACTTGTTGAGGAAGAAACGAAAATTTATTTGGACTGACAAACACACTCAAGCTATGCGTAAATTGAAGAAATTATTGCTTGAAGCTCCCATCCTTAAGCGTGTAGACTATTCTGCTAACAAACCTATTATATTGACTGTTGATACTAGTCCTATTGGTATAGGTTGGGTCATAAGTCAAGACGATAGTGAAGGGAATAGATATGCAATTAGGTTTGGTGCCAAAATTCTACATGAAACACAACAAAAATATCCACAGATCAAACGAGAACTATGGGGTATGGTAACAGCTTTGAAAATAGACAAAGAATATTTCATTGGTGCAAATGTCAAAGTTGAGACTGATTGTTTGCCTCTCATTGGAATGATAGCCAATTGTTCATCTCCTGATATAGCCATGCTTAGATGGATCTCATATATTAAGTTCATAAATCCTGAGTTAGTTCATATTTCAGGTAAGCCAAACTCAGTTGTTGATATGTTATCGAGAGCTAGATTTGATGATGATCTTGAAAGTGATCTAATAAAGAATGTGAACTTACTTGACTATGTTCCACATATATATGAGTATGAGAAATTTCATGAGTCTGAGTACGAAAATGAATGGAGAGACATAGGAAAGTATCTGAGTACACTACAACCATTACCTAATTGGACTACGAATAGATTCCGTAACATTAGGAAACGAGCTTATAACTTTTTCCTATGTAATGGTTATCTTTGGAGACATGCTAAGGGTAAGGTTAAGAATCCACAACGAGTCCTAGGAAAACGAGGTCTTCAATTGCAAGTAATGAAGGAAATGCATGAGACATTATGGGCCGGTCATAAAGGATTTTTTGGAACATATGAAAAAATTAGAAGTACCTATCATTGGCCTAGGATGTATGTTGACATTAGTAGCTATGTTTCTACATGTTCTACTTGTCAACTTCATTCATCAGTCAAACATAGAGATCCGTTGCATCCTACTTATCCACCTTGTATTCACTACAAGTGGGTAGTAGATCTTGTAACTATGCCTAAAGGTATTGACAAAATGCGTTACATTGTACTTGCAAGAGAAGATTTAACTAATCATGTAGAGGGACGTGCATTACGATCTAAGACCACTTACAATGTTTGCAAATTCTTGCTTGAAGATGTCATAAGTCGCTTTGGGTACATAGAGAAAGTAGTTGCCGATCGTGGAGAGTTAAATGGGAGAGAAGCTAAAGAGTTCTTTGAGCGTCACGGTATTCGTTTGTCTCTCACTACTGCATATAATCCAGAGGCCAATGGTAAAATAGAGAGAGGGCATCCACCTATTGTGAAAGCCATATCTAAAGCATGTAACGGTGACATCAAACAATGGCCTAAATTCTTACCTTTTGCACTTTGGGCAGATAGAATGACATGCACACGTACTACTGGATATATGCCTACTGAACTCATGTACTGTCAAAAACCATTGTTTCCAATTCAGTCTCATATTTCTGCATGGTCAAATTTGCCTTGGTCTGAAAACATGTCTAGTGATGACTTTTTGAGTTTGCGCATTAAACAGTTAGAACAAGGTAAAGTAAGACTTGATGATGCTGTTGAAAAATTAAGAGAATCTAGAATGAAGAATAAGCATTATTTTGATAAAACTCATCGACTGCGTCCTAATCCAATTGAAGTAGGAGATTGGGTGCTCATTTATGATAGTACATTTGACTCTCAATATGATGCACGCAAAAAGCTCACTCAACGGTGGTTTGGGCCATACATAGTATCAAAAGTCAACAACAATGGTACGTATGCTCTTTGTGAATTAAATGGTGTTGCACTAAAAACTTTGATTGTAGGTAAAAGGATAAAGCTATTCAAGAAACGTGATAATGATGAGTACATTTTGGATGAGGACATTGAAGAAGATGAAAACAATGAGGCCGATTCATAAACAGGAGTACCCATGTTAAAAATAAAAAAAAAAAATAAAAAATAAAAAATAAAAAAAAGGAATTAAAATAAAGTATAAAAATATCATTAATTTTTCAAGTTCATGTTGCTTTGTTTTTTTTCAAGTTCATTCTATTTTTTTTCCATGCTTGTTTCATGCATGTTTTTTTCAATCTTTGCATCACATTGCATATCCACATCACTTGAGTCAAAAAAAGCAAATGATGATTTCTCTACTTGTGTAAAATTGTATCTTAAGTAGTAACTTATCTACTAAGGAATTGATTATAATCTAGGATTGTGGAAAGATAGGGCATGTAGATTTGGAGGTTTATTTTGGTGACATGACTTTCATATATAAACATGCATATGTATCCTATATCGAAAGCATAATTGTTGAAATCCTAGCTCCTGCTATTGCATGTTTCTACATCCTTAGTCCATCTCACAGCACTTGTATCGAAGTTTAAACGACTGTTCTCCGTCATCAAAAATGGTTGTACCTTGTATCGGGGTTTAATTTTTCCTCGTCAAAAAAAAAAAAAAAAAAAGCTATATGTTACCAAGAAGTTTACACTTTCTTCCACCCCAAAAAAGTGATCGTAACCATAAAGTTGCCGAATCATCATCATCATCGAAAAAAAAAAAAAAGAGCAAGCCAAAGGAGGATAAAGAGGCATAGTAGAATAAATCACGGGCTATATAAGCAGATTTATGCATTAGTGGAGTTTAGTTAGATTTCCTTGCATGTTATTAGAGAAAGAGCATATTCATATTTATGTAGGAAAGGAGTTGATCTAAAATAAGCTAAAGATGAAAGATGTCTCTTGAAAATCCTAAATCTTTGTTTATAATCATATTTAAGGTAGATTGCTTTATGAAAAAGGTACAAAATTTTCTTCAAGATGAGAGGAACTGATGCTTAAAACGACTCAATACATCCACTTCCACTTCATATTGATGCTTGTTTTTTTTCTTTCTTGTTGTCAATGTTGCTTGTTCATTCGCATATATGTTGCCTATTTGTTCATGCATATTCATGTTGCCTGTTTCAATTCTTTCTTTCATGCAAATTTTGCTTCATGTCACGTTACCTACTAATTCATGCATATAATCAATTTTCCTTCCATGTTTCTTATGTTGCCTATAAAAGAATTTGATGCCTGGAACATTTTGTTTTCCACAGATGCTAGAGTGGCGCTTCCGGAGGAATCGCAGGTTTTGTGGGGGCGAATGTCGTCGAGATTTTCTCTCCTCTCTCACTTGTGAAGGCCTACAAAAAACATATTTGGTGAAGGTAGCCAGAATTCCCCGAGAAGTCCAGGATGCATCAAGGATGTCAAAGGAAGGTCACATACAAAGTTTCAAAGAAATCAAGAAAGTCCATGGTAGCGGTCAAAGTTGGTCAAAGCTGGTCAAAGTTGGGAAATTAGGGCAAAAATTTCATTGTCACCAAATTAGATGAAAATCCATATACTTGTAAAGATTGTCAAAGGCAGTCTATAGCCCAAATTTCAGCAGAAAATGGATTTGGTAGCACATTGATATGCTATGTTCATTTTGTAAAAATGTATTTTTTCTAGTTTGACCCTACAAATTCTTGTATAGAAAATTATGTTAGCCATATGGTTTGGCATGTATAAAGATCATATGTGGCTACATATTTGTACAAATTTTCAAGGCTATCAGAGCTTCCTAGACACCTTAATGCCACCTTGCAAGCTTCCAAATGTAGTCAAACTTGTACAAGTTAGATTCAGATGGGAGTTTTTTCTGCATATTCCTGAAGGAGATCTTTGGAAACATAGTCCTACAATGTTTCATCTTCATCAAAGACTTTTTGGAGGGTCAAAGAGCACAAAGTCCAGTTTTCAAGGTCACCGCAGTTTTCTAGAATAAGAAAATTGAAGGCTTGAATGTCTGCCACATGTCAAAATATGATTGAACCATGTTGTACGGTCAAGATGAGCTCATATTCAAGGGTGGAGATGCACTAAAGCATAAAGGAAGGAGGATCCACAAATTTTTTCCATAAAAGAAGACCTTTTTTACAATCAAAGATCAATAATGCAGCATTTCTCCAAAAATAGTGGCTTATCTTATCCGAATTGATGTCAGCACTGATCCGACGGTCCAGATCATCCCCAGATCCAATGGTGGAGAATGAGGGCGCCTAAATTTCACTCCTTTACACTAGATTTGATAGAAAGAACAATTCCAAGCCATTGATTTGATTAATCAAATGGTTGTAATCGAAAGTAGTGATCCTAGAGTTGAGAGTTGATTTCTCTAGATCCAAGGGCCCAAATTCATTCAAAAAACTATATAAACCCCCCTCCAAACTCCTGGAGCATCATTGTTAGGCATCCATAGGGCTCATGCTAGCTTACGGTTTCCTTGAGACGATCACCCTCGGTTGAGCGAGTGAGGATCCAAGGTGAGCTAGTATGAGTATAGAACCTAGTTTCAAATTTAAGTTAGAACTCCAATCTAGGATAGGCTCTTGAAACCAGCATCTCTATCTTGACTCACCCTCGGTGGAGCGTGTGAGTGAGTTAGAGCTGATTTTAATGAGTCTTAGACTTCTTTAGTTAGACGTTACGAGCCTAGACAGACATAGGGTCACTGGAGTGGAACTCACCTTCTTACGTGTGACATTCGGTTGAACTGTCATGGTTTGAGGGTCGGAACCACCTTTGATCAGTAGACTACTTAGCATGACGTACCACGACGATATTTTACATGTAACTTAATTCAAATCCTTTTAATTCATGTCACTTGTCACTTGTCTCTTGTCTCCTCTCTCAGTCTCTTAAGTATTTTTACATGTCTTCTATTTCTTCTATGTGTGAGAAGGCTCCGCAGTATTGCATTGAACCAGTGAGGATGTTTCTTTGAGCTTGTGAGTAAACTCTATCATCATAATTCACTTGCATGCATATAATCCATACATACCCATACATATTGATTAGTTTCTGAAAGTGTATAAGAAGCTCCAATATTGGACCATTCTTCCTTTCGAAACTGGTTTATGTGTAAGGGTTCCATCTATTCTCGTCATGCATACATATCATCCAAAGAAGACTATGCATATGGATTGGAATTAGGAAGTGTTTAAGAAGCTCCTTCAATGGACCATTCTTCCTTCCAAATTTCATTCGTATGTATGGTTCTCTTTCATTCTTATCATTCATGTTCATAAATCTAACTTGCACTCCTACATTCCTATTCCCATAATCATTTCAACATCTCTCTCTTCTCCATACTCAACATTAATTTCACTTTCATGTCCTTAAAGCTTCCAACATTCATTAGCTTCATACACCCTGTGTGTGCCACGATCGGACCCGATCCACCCGGATTGCGATCACCTCCACATCGGTTGATGATGAAAGGCAATCCAAATGCCTTATCATTTGAGGCGTTAGTCTCTGTTCTGTTGCAGGAAGATCAGTCCTGGCAAAACAGTTCCGTTATGCGAGTTGCAGATCAAGCTTTGCTCGCTTGTCAGAAGGGCAAAGGAAAATGGAGCTATTCAACTAGTAAGCAAAAATCTGCTAATTCTGCATATTCGAAGAAGGAAGATAAAGATGAGAAGAAATCAGAAAAGCAAAAATTGTTTTGTAAGTACTGTAAAGGGAATGATCATATCATAAAGAACTGTCCAAAACTGGCTGCTAAAGAGGCAAAGAAGAAAGAGGTTGGAATGGTTGTTGCAGAGGCCTCTACACCAAAAACAGAGTCTACAAATCTTTTGCAGGAAGAAGAATGGGTGTTTACTACTGATTGCAGTTTTGACCCATCTTTTCATGAGCAGTGCATGTTTGCAATAGACTTAGATGTTTGGTATTTTGACAGTGGGGCGACCAAACATATTACCTTGCAGTGCAGTTTCCTCTCTTCACTCGAGCCTGCCCCTATAGGGAATACTGTTACATGCGCCAACAACTCCTCTTATCCTGTTATGGGAGTTGGTAAGATCATTTTGACTACTGCTGATGGTAGTTCTTTCACTTTGTCGGATGCTTTATTTGTGCCAGGGATCAAGAAGAACTTGTTATCAGTTTCTGTATTAGCCAAGATTGGCTTGGTTGTGAAATTTGTTGATGACAGGTGTACAGTTCATGATCTGTCAAATGGCGATGTGATTATTGCTTCTGGCATTTTATGTCCTGGGCTGTATAAGCTCATAGACTATGAAAGATCTGTAAATGATTTGGCATGTGCAGTAAATGATTCTTAGGCTATGTCAAATGCAAAGCTTTGGCATGCACACTTTGGTCATCTGAATTTTGCTAGTTTGCTATGCCTACAAAAATCTGAAATGGTGTCCTCATTGCCCAAACTTGAGGCACCTAGAAAACATGTTTGTGAAGGCTGTATTTTGGGCAAAATGCAGCGTTCATCCTTTCCAAAAGATGGTTCAGTTCGGGCTACTCAGAAATTGCAGCTTGTACATAGTGATGTCTGTGGTCCTATGCAGACACCTTCTTTTGGAAATTATCTTTACTTCGTGACTTTCATTGATGATTTTTCTAGGCATGCATGGGTATATCCACTCAAAGCAAAGTCCGAAGTGTTCATGTGCTTTAAACAGTTTTTGGTTTTGGCTGAAAATCTGTCAGCATGTAAAATGGGCACCCTCCGTTCTGATCAAGGGGGGGAATATATGTCTTCTAATTTTAATGCATTTTTGGCTGAACGTGGGATAAAACACCAGTGTACAGTGCCGTATACACCTCAACAGAATGGAGTTGCTGAACGAAAGAACAGGTCACTCATGGAGATAGCGAGGTGCATGGTCAAGAGTCAAGCTTTACCACATCGTTTCTGGCTTGAGGCTGTCATGTGTGCAGCATATGTACTGAACAGGTGTCCCACTAAAGCACTGCAGTCTATCACTCCATATGAGGCTTGGCATGATCGCAAGCCATCTGTTGCTCATCTGTGTGTTTTTGGTTGTTTGGCATATGCACTAGTGCCTGAACAACATCGCAGAAAATTGGATGATAAGGCAGTAAAATGTATTTTTGTTGGGTACAATTCTGAAAGTAAAGGCTATCGTATGTATCATCCACAGACTAAACGCATTCTGGTTAGCCGTGATGTTGTTTTTTTGGAGGATGCTATTCAACCATTGCTTTCATGTACTAAGAAGACATTTGTTAGCTCCAAAGACATGTATGATACTTTGATGCCTCTTTTTACAGGTGGACAGTCTAATGCTGGTCCTAATGAGGCAACTTCTCAGCCTTTACAGGTTTCATATGATGATGCAGATCATTCCATTTCTGATGCAGATTTACATGATGCACTTGTTGATGAGAGAGCTAATATTGAGCAGGCAAAGACTATGCCAAAATGGCTGGTGCAGACTTTGCGTGACAGCAAATTAGATGCACCTTTGTCATATCGTACTCGTTCAGGCTCTCATAGTGCCTCCTTTGCATCAGATTTCTATGCTATGGCTGCGTCTAGTCTCTATGATGAGAATGAGCGTGTTTATTTTGATGAAGCACATAATTCAGAAAATTGGATGGCTGCTATGCAATCTGAATACGATGCTATAATGAAGAATGGTACATGGTCTTTATGTGACTTGCCTCCTAGCAAGAAGGCCATTGGCACTAAGTGGGTATACAAGTTGAAGCGTAAACCTGATGGTACAGTTGACAGGTATAAGGCTAGGCTGGTTGCAAAGGGTTACGCGTAGGAAAGAGGCATTGATTTTGATGAGACCTTTGCACCTACATGCCCTATGACTACTGTTTGGAGCATTTGTGCACTTGCAGCCCATCATGGTTGGAATATACATCAGTTGGACATTAGAACAAAATTTCTAAATGGTGACTTGCATGAAGAAGTGTATGTTTTTCAGCCCCGTGGCTTTGTGCAGAAAGGACATGAAAACCAGGTGTGCAGGTTAAAGAAGGCATTATATGGTTTAAAGCAAGCACCATGTGCTTGGTATGAGAAGATACATGCCTGTCTGATTGCACATGGTTTTGAGAACATTCCAACTAAAAGCACCTTATATGTTAAGCGTGCTAATGATGTGCTTGTGATCATTGTTGTCTATGTTGACAACATGCTGCTCACTGGTCCTATTGAGAAGCATATTGCTGATTTTAAGGCTGATTTGGATGCCTCATTCGAGATGTCTGATTTGGGGCATTTGCATCACTATTTGGGCATTCAGTCTATGCAAGTTGATGGTGGAATGGCTTTGTGTCAAACGAAATATATTGAAACATTATTGCAGTGTTTTGGCATTGAACATTGTAAGCTTGTTGCCACTCCTATGGAGAGAGGTTTACGATTGAGTCTTCATGATGCTAGAGATGCATTTGATGTTGTTCTCTATCAGCAGGCTGTTGGATGCTTGATTTACTTATGCATTACTCGGCCAGATATTCAGTTTGCTATCTCACAGATGAGCACGTTTATGCATTGCCCAAGAGTCACGCATTGGAAGGCGGTTAAGCACATCTTTCGCTACTTGAGTGGTACTCGACTACTTGGGTTGTTTTATCCCAAGGGGGGATCACTACCGCCAAATTTGCATTCTTTTTCTAACTTAGATTGGGCTGGTTGCTATGACACTCGTGTGTCCATCAGTAGTTTTTGCTTCATGCTTGGTAGCTCATGTATATCTTGTTTGAGCAAGAAGCAGCCTACTGTGGCCACTTTCAGTTGTGAGGCTGAGTATAGGGTAGCTTTCATAGCGACTGTTGAGTGTGTGGGGCTCAGACGCCTTATGGCTGATTTGGGAGTTGGCCAGTCTTCTGCCACCACCATCTTCACTGAGAGTGAGAGCGCATTGGCAGTTGCGAGGAACCGTGTTCCATGCTCACAATAAGCACATTGAGGTGCATTATCACTATGTCAGGGAGAGGTTCTCGGCTAGGGAGATCAGCTTGGCATATGTGCCCACGCAGGAGAACATTGCAAACCTTTTCACAAAGGTTGTGCCTAGGGAGAAGTTTGAAGCTTTCCGCAAAGCTTTGGGCTTACTTCCTTTTGTGGAGTGATTTCCACATAGCTTGGCACTTCCTTATACATGAGTGCCAGCTCCTTGTTCACCGCATCACTCCCAGGGGAGATTTTTTGATATATTTAGGTAGTGATGTGTGTGAACACACTAGGACCGCCGGGGCACCTTTTTCCCTCTTTAGGAGGTTTTTTCCCCCAGCTTGTATATATGCCTATTGCCCTAATGGGCCACTTATCTTTGTACATTCTCTAGTAATACATTCAATATTGTGTGTTTGTGCTCCAAGCTTCTTCTTCTTCCTCGTGTTGTTTGCCTACTTCCGCAGACGTCTATCTTCAACATAGATTGCCACCAATGAGTGTGTAATCTAGGGCTTCTTGTTCTAAACTTCTTTTTCTAGCCAAGGTCATATCTTGAGTGAATGTTTTCATCCTCAAGAAGTTTACCAAGGATTCACTTCAATCTGGCACTAAAGGCACTCGATAGAGGGTGGCATGTTCCACTGGAGGTCTAGTGCTGCAGTTTGGGCGTTCTTTGCATAACTTTTGCACATCTGCTGCCATTGTTGGCCAATATACCCCTAATCTTTGTAGATTTTGAAGGGTCCTATGTTTCGAATGGTGTTGATGTAGTGCACGTACATGTGCTAATTGCAACCATTTGGCGTGCTCATCTTCATCTACACAGCAACCTAGTATGCCTTGATTGGTGTGCTTATACATACTGCCTACCATTATGTGGTACTTTTGAGATCTAACTACTTCCTTGTCATTCGTTTTCAATACAAGATGTTTGGGTCCAAATGTTAGGATAGGCACTGCACTTTTGGTCCACTCAGGCACTACTAGATTGAACAAATAAGCATCAGGGAGGTCATCTGACACTCGTTGAGGGCACTCTCCTGAAGTCAGTCGAGAAAGGTGATCAGCTCTCAAGTGAGTTCTGTCTTTCCTAACCAACACTTAGAAGTCATATTCCATTAGTAAGAGGAACCATCTTACTAATCAGCCTATATTGCAAGGTTTTTTCACTAGATATAATAGTGCTTGATGTTCTGTAAAAAATTTAAACTTATTTGCAAGAAAATAGTGTCTAAACTTTTTTACCGCATATACCATGCCTAACCCTTCTCTTTTGATTGTGGTATAGTTTTGTTCAGCCGCATTCAACTGTCTAGTAGCATAGGCGATTGGGAGGTCCATATCACCTTCACCAGTAGGCTATGTGAGTACACATCAAATGGCATAATTGGATGCATCCACTTGAACATGAAACGGCTTGTTCCAATCAGGTGTAGTCAAAATTGGTGTAGAACAGAATCATCTCCTAAAGGAATTTTTGCAATCTTCCGTCCACTCAAAGTTGGTCAAAAGAGCATACAGAGGCTTTGCAATGATGGCATAAATGTTAATGAAACATCAATAATATCCACAATTCCCCATGAAAGCTTGTACCTCTTTGACATTCTTTGGCCTAGCTAACTCTGCAATAGCTCTCACTTTCTCCTCATCCGTGGATATGCCATTCTTTGACACTATGTGTCCTAGAATCTTGCCCTACCTGACCATGAAAAAACACTTTTTTGGGTTCAAGAAAACCTGATACTCCCTACATTTGTCAAAGATTTGTCTTAGCTCACGTATATGTGTTTGCCTCATGTTGGAATGATCACATAGATCATCCACGTAGACTTCCAGGTTCTTTCTATTGGTGCAAATGCCAAGTCTTTACAGTTGACTAGGCATTGGAAGAATTTTTGTGCAACCTCTCAAGATTCATATGAACCATGGCTTATGGATTTTTATCTTTAACACTTTGTAAAAGTCAATTGACCTAGAAGAATCTTGTAAATCCACTAAACTCGTGGAGTTAGATAGAAAGAAAAGCTACAACTTCATTTAGAGAGAATATCTCCTAGATTAAGGGATCACTTTTAAATGAGAGCCAAATTTGAAGATAGCATTGCGGCCATTACACTACTTTAGAGAGCCATTCATTTTGATCATTAGTAGAGGTTGAGTAGCACACTTTATTGCTCACTCACCTCACAATCATTTGGCATTATTCCTTTGCCAATGATGTTGTAAATTCATGTTTCATAATACATATACATCATTAAGTATATCTGTTGTTCATCTTTGCCATTGTCACTCAGAGCAATGCACTTGTCTCACTCATATCTCAGTCATTACTTATTGATTTTCAATGTTCTATGGTTCATTGGAGTTCTCTAAGTCTACTACAAGCTGACAAATTTTGAAGGCATTTCAATCAGCCAATTGGGAGACAAGCGTCTCTAAGTGGTCACTGGTCATTTTCTACAGAGGTCCTAAAAAGTTGGGGGTAATGTTTCACTTGCTTAATTGATCGCTCTATGTATAGTGAATCATTTTAAGTGATTCCACTTGGAATCATTAGCTCTTTAAGTTAATTATATACCCTCAGAAGGAATTTTTCTAATTACTACTCTGCTAGGAGTACTGAGCTTAAGAAGCAACAGGTGTGTGAACCAAAATAGCAAGTTTTTTTATGACTTGTGACTTGTGAAGTTATCTATTTTGGATCAATCATTACATGCATCATCTCCAACGTACATAGGCACTTATTTAGTGTCATTGGAAGCTAAAAGGGCCTACAACACAACTTTGAAGCAACAAAGGGTAGGTACAGAGCAGGGATTAGCAGTATCAACTCATTTCTTGGAGTGTCCATCCATCTTTCCCAACGGTGGTATCAGAGCAACTTGAGGTATAATGGGAGATGGTTTTCCTTCTTTTATTGATAAATTGGATAGGAACAACTACCAAGCATGGTCCTTGAGGATGAATACATACTTGCAAGGAAGGATTCTCTATGGATACATATCCGGAGATGAGGAGATGCCCATTTTCAGAAGCAAAGGAAAACCTACAAGAGAGGAGCATGAAAGACTAAATTTATTGTGTGCCAAAGATGCATTAGCAAGGTCATACTTACTTAACTCTATTTTTGAGTTCCTTCTTCAACACATTAGGAACTTTAAGACATCCCAAGAAACTTGGGATACATTGTCTTCATACTTTTCTTCCAACACAAGGGCTAGGAAGAACCAATTGTGGACTGAGTTCACCACTCAAAGAAAGCAATCCAAGCAAAGCATTTCAAAGTATGTGACTAAAGTTAAGGATGTGGTTGACCAATTGGCAAGCATAGGAGAGGAGATTGAAGAGGATCAAATAGTGAAGCAAGTAATTAATGGAATCAAGGTAGATGAAAAATGGGAAAGCTTCACAACTACCATGGACTTGTATATGGACATGCACATTCCAGATCTTACCACACTCATGGGGAAACTCTTTACCCATGAGGCCAAGCTCAACAAAAATGGAGATTCATCAAGAGGTAATAACTCGTCTGCCCTATACACAGATAAAGGAAAGTCTAAAGAGAAAAAGAAAAGAAAAAAGATTGAGGATGAAGGTACTACTTCTCAAGCTAACTATGCAAGGAGAAGTAGGAACTCAAGAGGTAGGGGCAGAGGAGGTAAGCAAGGAAGGGGGAGACCTTTCAACTCTTCCCCATGTAACATTTGTGGTTTATCAAATCACACCACAAATGAGTGTTCCAGGAACTTCACGAATCAGAGAGGTAGAGGTTTCCAAAGAGGTGGCTACACACAATCAAGAGGAAGGTTTAACCATCATCAAGGATACAACAACAATTACAACAACTACCAAGGAGGCTACAAATCAAGGAAAGACTACAACAATTACATAGAGGAACAAGAGGATTCCCTTCTAATTATGAATATGACTTCAAAGCAAGGTATGAATGATGACCATCTCTTCTACATTGACTTAGGATGCTCAAACCATGTAGCAGGCAATGTAGCTCTTCTCTGTCACCTTGAAGAACCTAAGGGAAAGCACCTAGTGCAGACAGGTTATGACACCAAGCATTCTGTGATCAAGGTAGGAAATGTTACAACCTATGATGGAAATAGGAATATGTTGAGCAGGGTTATATATGTACCTATAATCACCAAGAATTTGATGAGTGTTGGACAGATTGTGGAAAAATGTTTGTAGGTTAGGTTCAACAAATATGGAGCATTTGTGGAGGATCCCCAACATGGATTCAAAAGAATTGCCAAAGGAGAAAAGACAAGTAGATTATTTACATTTGAACATGAAGATACAAGAAATATTGCACTTTATAATTACAAAGATCAAACATTGTCAGAGCTTGAGATTCGGCATAAAAGATTAGGGAATATTAGAGAGAAACTTAAAAAAAATATGTAGAGACCAATGTGTGCTTGGGATACCTAATGTATCTAAGCAGCACATGATCTATAAATGTGGTGCATGTCAGTTTGGAAAATCTCACAGGTTACCCTTCTCAAAGAAAGGCTAAATGCATGAGGATTATTTGGAGCTTGTCCATACAGATGTATGGGGACCGAATAAGGATCCCTCAATTTCCAGATCAACGTATTATGTATCTTTCATTGATGATTTTAGTAGGTGGACTATCTTATATTTTATGAAGCACAAAGATGAAGTATTTAGTTGCTTTAAGACGTATCTTGCACTTGTGGAAAACCAAATAGGAAGAAGCCTAAAAAGACTAAGGTCAGATGGAGGAGGTGAGTACTTCTCAAATGAATTTGATGCATTCTTGCATGATAGAGGAATCAAAAGGGAAATCACAAGGTATACCCCTGAGCAAAATGGAGTGGCAGAGAGGAGAAATAGGTTGATTGTTGAAACAGCTAGGTCAATGCTAAATGAGAAAAAATTACCAAACTATTTGTGCGCAGAGAGTGTATCTACTGCCACTTATCTTGTTAACAAGTTTCCATCCAAATCACTTGATGGGATGACCCCATATGAAGCATGGCATGGTAAAAGGCCATCACTTGATCATTGCCGGATCTTTGGATGTGTTGCTTATGTACACATCCCATCTCAAATCAGAGGTAAGCTAGACCCTACGATAGAGAAGTGCATCTTCATAGGGTATGATTTAAATCAGAAAGGATATAGGTTCTATAATCCATCAAAAAAAGGTTTTATGGTCAATAGAGATGTGTTTGATGAGAATGATTCTTGGTTTGAAAGTGAATGTAGGAAAGTAAAGTTACCTTATGACTTGGAAGAGGAGTTTCCAAGCCTCACCAAAGAGAAGCCAAACCAGATTGAAGACATCAAATCAGATGATGAAGACATCATCAACCTAGAAGAATTCAAGGCATGGAAATCCAAAGACAAAGTCAAGATGAAGGACATACCTGAATCATCCAACCAAGCAATCAGAAGATCACAAAGGGAGAGCAAGAAGCCAATCAGATATGGGTATGATAATTCTTTAGTTACCAAGCATTCTATTTATCTTGCTAAAGATTTATAAGTTGAAGAGCCATCATCATATGAAGAGGCAAAGACTAAGGCAGAATGGAAGGAAGCTACGGATGAAGAAATTGAAGCACTCAAGGAGAATGATACTTGGAAGCTAGTGCCAAAGAAGGAGTCTATGAAGGTAATTGGTTCTAGATGGATTTATAAAATCAAGAGAAATGCAGATGGATCAATAAAGAGGTATAAGGCTAGACTTGTGGCTAAGGGTTTTGCACAAACCCAAGCAGTTGATTATGAAGAGACTTTCTCACCTGTGGTCAAAATGCCAACCATCAGGGTATTGGTAAGTGTGGCTGCATCAAGGAATTGGAATATGCACCAATTGGATGTAAAAAATGCTTTTCTTAATGGCTAGATTTCAGAGGAGGTGTACATGTCTCAACCTTTTGGCTATGAGGACCCAAGCAAGGCAAATTATGTGTGAAAATTAAACAAGGCTCTTTATGGATTGAAGCAGGCACCTAGGGCATGGAATCATAGGTTGACTACCTATCTCAAAGATCAAGGATTCATCATGAGTAAAGCAGATACTTCTCTATTGGTTAAGAGAAGTAATTAAGAGGTGATATACCTATGTGTATATGTTGATGATATCATACTTACAGGTAATCATGCCAATGGCATCAAACAGATTAAGAACCAAATGATGCAGGAGTTCAAAATCAGTGATCTAGGATCACTAAAGTATTTTCTTGGACTTGAGTTAATATATACCAATTCTGGGATTTATATTACTCAAAGAAAGTATGTACAGGACATGTTAAAGAGGTTTCACTTGCAAGATGCCAAGGTAACTAATACTCCTATGGAGGTAAACCAAAAGCTAAGTGCTCATGAAGGTGAAGTGATTGAAAATATTGCAGGATGTTAAAGCATAGTTGGAAGCCTAAACTATGCTACATTGACAAGGGTTGATATTGCTTATGGAGTAACTGTCTTAAGCCAATTTATGCGCAAACCTAGAGCACCTCATTTGGTGGCTACCAGGAGAATTTTGAAGTACCTTAAGGGTACTCAAAATCAAGGGTTATACTTTCCTTATACTTTAGGTTGTAAGGATGACAGGAGGAGTACCTCAGGTTATCTCTCTTTCGCAGGTGATAAACCCATTCCATGGTCTTCCAAGAAGCAACCTACTGTTGCTTTATCTTCAACAGAGGCAGAATATAGAGGATTGGCCAATGCCACTCAAGAAGCCATATGGATCAATTGCTATATACAGATTTGGGATTACATTCTAACTCACCAATGATTTTTTGTGACAATAGTAGCTCTTTACATCTTGCAGTGATTCCTATTTATGATGCTAGGACCAAGAATATAGAGATTCACTATCATTATGTGAGAGAGAAGCTATTGAGCAAGGAAATTCAATTGGCATATGTATCCACTAATATGCAATGTGCAAATTTATTAACAAAGGCACTTGATGGTACTAAACTTTGCAGGTTTAAAGTTATGATTGGATTGCAGGACATTCAAGAGGATTAATGAAGAAGACAAAGCCAAGATGTTTGGCTTGAGGGGGAGCTGTTGGTACAAATGCAAAGCATTCACACTTGACTAGGCATTGGAAGAATTTATGTGCAACCTCTGAAGATTCACATGAACCATGGCTTATGGATTTTTATATTTAACACTTTATAGAAGTCAGTTGACCTAGAAGACTTCACTCTTTTTCTTATTTCTTTTAACACAAATACTATATTTGCAAGATCTTCTACTGACGAAAAGTAGAAGAGAAGAACTTTCAAACAAGCTATTATTTGCTAAAAACTTTGCACTACACACCAAGTTATGACCTTCACAAGTTGACCCTGTTTGAGTTGCCAAAATAGGAAACCTTTCTTGTTTAAGTAAAAAATATGTCCCTATATTGCAAATTCGATGCTTAGCATTGACTTGCTACATAAAAGTGCACTTTTCAGTAGGAATTCGATGTCGGGCATTGACTTCTCACATAAAACCTCATACTTTCAACCATGAAATCATCAGGTGAATAAGGAGTTATCAACTACAACTCGATGCCTGGCATCGAGTTGATCCAACAACCTCCTATTTTGAAAAAAAATTACAATAGCAGTTGAAGCTTATAGATAAAACAATGACTTATCGTCTCCGTTTTGATGCCACACATCAACTTGCTTGGGAAACTTGAACTTTTGAGATCATTGCACAATAGGCAAAGCATGAATATGGAGAAGAGAATCTCATACACAGAACTTCTATTATTTTTTTGATAGCTATGGAAACTCAAAAATTTATAGGTGCTTTCTCACTCAGAGAAGCCTGACTTTTTCTCACTCATACAAAATGAACTCTAGATCTCAACCTCTCATTATCACATTCTCTCACTCTCCGTCTCTCATTCGTCTGTTGATACAAACTAGCTTATATAGATTTTCTCAATCTCGTGACTTTTAGAAATTCTAGAGCTAAAGTTAAGTCTAAGTTTACAAATATAGTACATATGTGAAATTGTCCCTTCACATAGGCATGTGCTTTTCTTCTTAGACTTTGAACTTGAAATTTATTTCCAATTTGTGATTGGTTCTCCAATAACATGCACCAACAAATCCTCTTATCCTATCATGGGAGTTGGTAAGCTCATTCTAACTACTGCGGATGACAGTTCTTTTACATTGTCAGATGCTTTATTTGTGCTAGGGATCAAGAATAATTTTTTATCAGTTTTAGCTTTAGCTAAGATTTGATTGGTTGTGAAATTTGTTGATGACGGATGTACAACTCATGATCTGTCAAATGACAACGTGATAATTGCTTTTGGCATTTTATGTCATGGGATATATAAGCTCATAGACTATGAAAAATCAATGAATGATTCAGCATGTGTAGTGCATGATTTGCAAGCTATGTCATATGCAAAGCTTTGGAATGCATGCTTTGGTCATCTAAATTTTGCTACTTTGCTACACCTGTAGAAATTTGAAATGATGTCCTCTTTGTCCAAACTTGAGGCACCTAGTAAACATGTTTGTGAAGGCTATATTTTGGGAAAATTGCAGCATTTCTCCTTTCCAAAAGACGGTTCAGTTCGAGCTAGTAAAAAAATTACAGCTTGTTATAGTGACGTTTGTGGTCCTATGCAGACACCCTCTTTTGGAAACTATCTTTATTTCATGAATTTCATTGATGATTTTTCCAGGGATGCATTGGTATATCCACTGAAAGCAAAGTCGGAAGTGATTATGTGCTTCAAATAGTCTTTGGTTCTGGTTGAAAATCTGTTAGCATGTAAAATGGGCGCCCTCCGTTTTGATCCATGGGGGGAATATATGACTTAGATTTTAATGCAGTTCTGACTAAACGTGGGATAAAACATTAGTGTGCAATGCCACATACACCTCAACAAAATGAATTTGATGAAAGGAAGAACATTTCACTCATGGTGATGGCGAGGTCTATGGTCAAGAGTCAGGCTTTACCACATAGTTTCTAGTTTGAGGTTGTTATCTGTGCAACATATGTACTTAACAAGTGTCCCACTAAAGCATTGCAATCTATGAATCCATATGAGTTTTGGCATGGTTGTAAGCCATCCGTTGCTCATCTATGTGTTTTTGGTTGTTGGAATATGCATTAGTGCCTAAACAACAATGCAAAAAATTGGATGATAAAGTAGTGAAATGTATTTTTGTTGGGTAGAGTTCTGAAATCAAAGGCTATCGTCTATATCATCCACAGACTAAATGCATTTTGGTTAGCTATGATGTTGTTTTTGTGGAAGATGTTATTCAACCATTACTTTCATGTACTACGGAGATGTTCGTTAGCTCCAAAGACATGTATGATACTTTGCTACCTATTCTTATAGGTGGACAATCTAGTGCTAGTCTTAATGAGGCAAATTCTCAGCCTTTACAGGTTCCATGTGATGATGCAATCATTCCATTTTTAATGCAGATTTACATGATGCACCTGTTGATGATAGAGCTGATATTAAGGAGGCAAAAACTATGCCAACTTGGCTGGTGCAGACTTTGCATGATAGAAAATTAGATGCATCTCTATCATACCATACTCGTTTAGGCTCTCATAGTGCCTCTTTTGCATCAGATTGCAATGCTATGGTAGCTTCTAGTCTGTGTGATGAGAACGAGCCTCTTTCATTTGATGAAGCACAAAATTATGAAAATTGGATGGATGCTATGCAATCAAAATATGATTCTATCATGAAAAATGGCACTTGGCCTTTATGTGAGGTGCCTCTTGGCAAGAAGGCCATCGGCATTAAGTGGGTATACAAGCTAAAACGTAAGCATGATGGAACAGTTGACAGGTATAAGGCTAGGCTTGTTGCAAAGGGTTGTGTGCAGGAAAGAGGCATTGATTTTCATGAGACCTTTGCACCTACATGCCGAATGACTATTGTTGGTAGCATCTATGCACTTGCATCTCATCATGGTTGGAATGTATATCAGTTAGACATTACAACTGCATTTCTGAATGGTGACTTGCAAGAAGAAGTGTATGTTTTTTAGCCCTCTCGCTTTGTGCAGAAAGGGCATGAAAACCACGTGTGTAGGTTAAAGAAGGCATTATATGGTTTAAAGCAAGCACCAGGTGCTTGGTGTGAAAAGATACATGCCTATCTAATTGCACATGATTTTGAGAAAAGTCCAATTGAGAGCACCTTATATGTTAAGATTGCAAATGATGTACTTCTGATCATTGTTGTGTATGTTGATGATACGCTGCTCACTGGTCCTCATGACAAGCATATTGCTGATTTCAAGGCTGGTTTGCATGCCTCATTTGAGATGTCTGATTTGGGGCATTTGCATCATTTTGGGCATTCGAGTTATGCAAGATGATGGCGGAATAGCTTTGTGTCAAATGAGACATATTGACAAATTATTGCAGCATCTTGGCTTTGAAGATTGCAAACCTATTATCACTCCTATGGAGACAAGTTTACGATTGAGTCTTCATGATGTTGGAGATGCATTTCATGTTGTTCTCTATCAGCAGGCTCTTGGATGCTTGATTTACTTAAGCATTACTTGGCTCGATATTTAGTTTGTTGTCTCACAGATGAGCAGGTTTATGGATTTCCGAGGTTTCAAGCATTGGTAGGCGGTTAAGCGCATCTTTCGCTACTTGAGTGGTACCCTACTACTTGGATTTTTTTATCCCAAGATGGGATCACTACCGCTAGATTACCTGCTTTTTTTTACTATGATTGGGCTAGTTGCTATGATACTCGTGTGTCCACTAGTGGTTTTTGCTTCATGCTTAGTAGCTCATGCATATCATGGTTGAGCAAGAAGCAGCCTACTATGGCCACTTCCAGTTGTGAGGTTGACTATGGGGCAAATTTCATAGTGACTATTGAGTGTGTGTGGAACAAATGCCTTATGGCTGATTTGGGTGTTGGTCAGTCATCTGCCACCACCATCTTCACTCATAGTCGGAGCGCATTGGCAGTTGCGAGGAACCCTGTGTTCCATGCTTGCACTAAGCACATTGAGGTGCATTTTCATTATGTTAGGGAGAGGTTGTCAACTAGAGAGATCAGCTTGGCATATCTGCCCAGGCATGAGAACATTGCAAACCTTTTCATGAAGGCTCTACCTAGGGAGAAGTTTGAAGCTTTTCATGAAGCTTTGGGATTAATTCCTTTTGTTGATTGATTCCACATAGCTTCGCACTTCCTTATACATGAGTGCGAGCTCCTTGTTCACCACATCACTCCCGGGGGGGATTTGTTGATATATTTAGGTAGTGATGTGTTTGAACACACTAGGACCACTAGGGAACTTTTTTCCCTCTTGAGGAGGTTTTTTGTCCCAGCTTGTATATACGCCTACTGCCCTAATGGGTCACTTATCTTTGTAAATTCTAGTGGTTATATACTTAGTATTGTGTGTTGTGCTCCAAGCTTCTTCTTCTTCCTTGTGTTGTTCATGTGCTTTTGTAGGCCTAAAACTCCAACAAGATGTAGCAATTGAGGTGGGATTTTTATCCCTATCAAGACATTAAGAACTCTTGTTTCACTTGAATTTGATTTGGAAGTCAAACTAGAATTTTGGTTGATGCAAACATCTAGCTTATATGTTTGTACCATGATTTGCTTCCAATGAATATTTACTTAATTTATTACCCGAATCAAGGACTACTTTGTTATATTGGGCTTGAAAATTTTTTGTAGAATTTAGGAGAACATGTTCCACCTACTTTTGTTCAACCTCATTTTAACTTGACCAAGTCAAATCCAAAATGAAATTTGTCCAACTTAGGAAACTTTTCTTAATTATTTTAGCCTTGATTACTTGGGAAGTATCAATCTTATGAGTGATTCTTTACTATTGTGTTCAAGAGTGTACTAAAATCTATGAAATTCATTAACTTAAAGAAAACTCAAATGAATAAGTCAACTTAGACTTAAGATCTTTGAAGATTGAATGTGTTCTATACAAAACATCTATATGGGATATTTAATTTGGTTATGTACACGCATTGACTATGCCTTATGTTTATGGAAAAGGAGCTAGATACTTTATCTAAGTTATTTCCAAAAGTTTTGGAAAGCGGTAAGGAAGAACCAAAACTTTGTGTAACCAATTGAAGTTTTGAGATACTTAAACCTCATGTGAGTCAAGACTTTAACTTGTCAAAGATCAGTGTCAACAAGATGTTGAAACACTTTCTCTACATTTAAGAGAAATATACTAGATTCTCTAAAAGATTATTGGAGTAAAACTTGAACAACATCCAGCAACTAGATACTAGTAATGTATCCAACCTCGATGTCATGCGCCACTGAGCTTTATGTGATAATGTTTTCTTGTTTTAATCAAAACATTAATCTCGTAGAATAAGCTAATCTTTCTTTTTTATACAATCTCTTAAGTCTTCTTACTTGGAATGCAATTCTTATGCATTATTATCCAAGAAATTGATGTCACCAAGTTCTACTATCAATTGGGTGCTTTCAATCTAACTTGGTCTTTCTAACCTTAGTTGAAAGGATTTTGACAAAGTTTTAGTTCTTTAGAAATTTATACAGTATTTATGATATAAACAATTTAACTTGAAGTGTTTCATGATTCAAGCAAGAGCATGCTTTTCATACGTGAATTATAAGTGAAGATTTTGGAAGTTAATTATTTTGTCATTTTCTTACTTACTTGATATTGAAGTATCTTGTAAGATCATGCTTTTTATCCTCCTTGAATTTAAACTTCTCCTTTGAAGTTTTAATTTCCTTGAGGATCAAATCTTACTTCAAGATTCATTCTAGGACTAAAAGATACTTATCATCCCCCAATTTGATGTCCTATACCATCTTTCCTACATGAATTTGGGTATAAAATCTAGTTTCCCATACCACCCTATTTTATATTCACATTGATTTGTAGGTGATTCTCATCCTAAAGTCCAAACAGATCTTTAAAGAGTACCTTCACACTTAAATTTTTTATAAGAATTTAAAGTTAAGGGTTTACCTCTAGCTTGGGCTTTCTAGGTTTTGTTTCCTTCACAAGATCATTTCATGATCTCATGGCTCGACTTTCACTTTGTCTTGGAATTTGCAAAACCTTTTGATGGAACATCCATCCTTCTTTTCTAGGATTGTCAAAAGAATGAAATTATACTTCCAAGTTCTTGAACTTCTCACATTCAAGAGCTTTTGGCTCTATGTCAACCAATTTTGTAGCAACAAGAGCTTCTTAGTTCTTGTCTTCAAGTTCCTTTCTTCTTGAATCTTTAAGAAGCTACCATGGGGACTTTATATGAATCTCTACACTTCTTAAGTGTAAGCACCTGCCCATGCTTTTCAAATTTTACCATTAAAAAATCTCAGATATGTAGACTTCATGTTTTACCCTTCACATATTTAATTATATTCATCAAATTTCTAGAGTTCTGACTTGGAACAACTAATTTTGTCAAACCTTTCTTTGGATAAGTGTAGCTCCAACATGCTATATCTATCTTTGTGGTTTACAACCACCTGTAGGGATCCCATATTTTCTAAGCTTCAGCATGCTAGAAAGCTATTTTCTAGATAACTTGTTTTGGCTAAATGAACTTATTCTTGTTTTGGGAAAAGTTCATGGGTCAATGGAGATCCATTTCTTAGAACTTCTTTTGTTCCCAAAAGATACATTTTTATCCAATATGATTTGAATTATGAAATAGATTAATTTACTATTTCATTTACGTTGTTGTCTTTTATAACTATCTTATTTCCTAAATATTACTTTGTCTAGGTTTCATTTTAAGAGTCAATATTTAAAAATGAAACATCAAAACTCTTCTAAGAAGAAAAGATCTTTCAAAGTTTCCATGTTTCTCTTGGCACTCACCATTGCTATTATAGATGCAATCATGGAACCTAACATCCATCTATTGAACTTCAAAGCTAAATTTATATTAAAGGTCAACAAATGTTCTTTGTGGATAGAATCAAGAGAGAGATCTAATTTCAAAATGCTCATGGAAATTTGAAACTTTCTCAAGTTATCATCCTACTTAGGATGCTTGAAAAGTTACACAAGAAAGTGTAAGATCTCACTTTTAACTTGTCTTTATGATTTTGTAAGTATTAGCTAAACTTAGAGTCATTATAAATCTTTTGAATCTTTCCAAGTTTGCAAGTAGGCATGTATTCTTGCTTAAAAATATGGCACAAAATTCTATGGAATGTAACTTGGTTTTCTACTTTATGATTACTTTTCTATACAAGATATCTTTCAGAATTATTGTAAACTTTACATTAAGTACTTGATACCTACATATCCCCTTAGGAAGGAATCTACTGGTTAAGTTGAAAAGTTGTGGCGAGCATACTTTGTAACTAAGTAGTTATTTTCATCTTCCCAAAATGTCAAGCTTGATCTTTAAAAATTAAGCTAACCACTAGAAAACTACATTTATTATTTACTCAACAAATAATCATGCCCCTTATATATGAAAATGCATGTGCTTGCATGCAAATGCATATGTTACATACATGTGTTGGCATGTTTTTGCATGCTCTAAGCTAATTCAAGAATTTCGCGTGCTTGTCATGCATGCACTTCATGCATCTATGTTATGCACAACATAATATGGTTGCTTCCTTTTGTTGTATAAACATGCTAGTGCACATGCTTGAGTGCATTAAAATCTATTTTAGAAATAAGGAAGCTACAGATGTGCAAAACAACATCCTCTAACTGAAATTGTGCATTGAAAACTTTCTTTTGGAAAGACGAATGCACAACCCATCATTATTTTCCATGAAAATACATTTATTGCTTGACTTGCTTCTATTACACTCATATTTTTCTCTTTTAGATTTCATTAGCTCATTAAAGTTTTTCTAATCATTATCCAAATTGAACTCTTATGCCATGCTATAATGATGATTCTATGCAAACTATATGAAAGCAAAAACATTCAAAAAATATTGAAATCAAGAATTATTTTTTTCACATAACCCTAACAGGAGATGGTTGAACCACACCTCACAAGAGATGATTAGGAAGTAATCCTCAACCATGGCTTTTGGGGCAAGTGGTTAGCCCATCAAACTCCTAGTTGGGAGGTTGTGATTTCAATGTGAGTTCAATTCCCAAAAAATTTGGAAAATACTTAGCTCTAAATAATAGCCACATCCATCGCTTGCCTTGAGAAGAGCCTTCATACTTCTCACTGCTTCTCCAAAATGTGACTACAAAGAATAAATTCTCTACCTAGACCTATTTAATTTCATTCAGTTCTAGGTGTCTTTATATCATTTGAAATATTATAAAAATATCTTTTTAATAAGCTAAAAATAAAAAAAATAAAAACTACATAAAGAGAAACATGCATGCAAAGTTGACTAGATGCTAGATCATCACCGATTGGAAACAATGTTCGGAGGGGATATTTTGGATGCTTTCCAAATCCATCTTGGAGTTAGATTATCCACTTTGAAGCTACATTCCTATAGCACATACTCCAAGGAACATGTATGAGAAAAAAAAACAAATTTAAATCTCATATGATACCTTTCAAGGGGGCTAAAAAAGCCCTCTTGTGTGATTTTGCATTTTTCTTTGGATGCGAAAAATCATGTCTTTTCCTCTTCTCTTGGATCTCTATACCAATGCAATGAAGTACATTATTAGGAACAACATGTGCTAGAGAGATGAATCTTGTACCAACCTTATGCCTCTATATATAGCTACTTGAATAAATGAGGACCAAAAATAAAACTAGAGTCCACGAGTGCATGTGCAATCTCCACCACTGCTTTTGCACCTTCCACTAGAGTCCGCTAGTGGTTGGTGTACTTGCCACTCGTGTTAAGTCTCTCTCAACTCATTAACTTGAGCTAGAGGGCTCTATATATCTTTGGGAAAAACTCTATCCCCATGCTCCTCATTGAGGTTGAACCCAAGGCCTCCTCCTTCCAGACCTTGAGACTTAACCACTAGACTAAGTGGATTAATTGTTCTAGAGAGAGAACATGAACATATGCTTAAGTTTAGTCTCGATATCTTTGGTCATACATAAGAGTGAACAAGAATGTCAAATTTCATATTAGTCTGAATTGGTCGGACACTCAGACCATAGACTTTAATTTATAATAGGTAACTAGGCTTCTCAACATACTCTAGCAATGGGAACTGAAGTCGTTAACTCACCATTACAAGGTGTGACAAGGTATCCACATCAAGCCATCACTATGATGAACAAGGTCCATCTATTTTTACACATATATTGTGAACTAGATCTCCAAGTGAAGAAGGTTATTATTGTAATTATAAGATTATTCATGCTCTATTATTGCAAAGTAAAGCCTCTCTCACTTGTGTCAAATTGTTTTTGAACCCAGGTTGTGTTATAGTGAGGGGAGATGATCTAACCATTGATCCACAAAAATTCTATTATCCAAGGAACCTAAAGATTCTTTCTTATAGTATTTTCACGTGTAGCACACCTTTGAGATAGAAAAAGAAAAGGACTTTTAGCAGACAATTGATCATGGAGCATTCGGGCAGCCAACAACAATAATATTCTCTCACGAACTCAATGAAAGAAAGTCGTTTAGTTTGTAGAAAGTGGGATTCAAAACCACCCCACATGGACCAAAACAATAGGAGGTAACCAATGGTGATAGAACATGGGCATCTAGATTATAGACTCAGGGATATGTTGTTTCTGTGTATTATCTCTATGTATAGTAACATGAGGCCTGATGGAGCATCTTCCAAAAGGACTAGGTTATAATTTTTGGGTTTTGGACCCTTGTGATCTCAGTTAGAGGTGTAAGAGCTATCTAGCTAGCCATTTGTAAGACTCTCGACCAAAGTTAAACCTCTCATCTCGAAGAAAAATACTTTATCTGAGAGAATTATACATTTGAACTAATCTTTATATTGAGAGCTTATATTTGGATCTTTTACTCTACATATTTTCTATCGAGGGCTATTTGAGCTCTTTGATTACACTTCTTGAGGCATCTAGCTTGGATATGAAGATTTATTGGGCTCCTTCAACTCAGACATGGAGATTCAAGAACTATAGGGAGGACTTGTTTCGTTCAAAGTACAATGTCAAGTTGTTTGTCTACATTAATTTCTTCAATAAGGCATAGCTTGGGAGCAGCACAAGCAAGGACATGAGCAAGAAGAAGTAGAGTGACTCTTTTTATGGATCAAAGCATGAATGTAGCTATTTATGAGATAAGTATTTTGAACTTGATGCTTTGTTTTAATGCTTGATCAATCTTGTTTTTATTAATCCTAGTAGAACATTGATCCAAGAGAGATTTTAATATATTACATCCACACCAAGATGATGAAATTAATTTTTCAACAAAAGCACTAAAATGCATTCAAAAAGATCTTTTTTTCAAAAGAATATGCGTGCATCAAAGAATGGATTCTTTTAGCATAAGATTTACTTTCCTTGAATTAAGTTCTAATTGCACCATGAATATATGTTTTCATATGATTCTGCATCACTATAAAGGAAATATATGCATCAAGATTATGCATGCCAAATTTTCTTAGTACAAGGGGAAATCTGCATCAACTACATTCATGCAAAGCACATGCACATGCATGACTAGAAAGTCACTATTTTGCTTTTTGCATACACCATGCATGTACCCAAGTGAAATGATTATGCATGCATGTAAAGATGCAAGGTTTTGAAGCTAGTGCATATAAGTTTAAAGTTGAAATTAGAAGTAGAATTTAATTAGGATGGTAAGAAGATCTTCAAAGCAATATTGGAGGCAAATGCAATCTTGACTTTAGTTTACAAGTTGAATTTGATCATTTCATCATTATTCCCCATTTATATTCAAGTCTTATCATTATAAGATATGGATTTAGAATGAGATGATAAAGATATAAGAAAGCAAGAACTCTAAAGAGGTTAGAAACAAACTCCAAAGAGTTAATATATAATTTATTGGCAATAGAAAAGGATAATTTCCATGTAAATTATAAGAATAGTTAAGGTAATGACCTTTATTTACATACTCCATAAATTAAGTATACGTTTATGTACTTAAGTATGGAATGTTATACAAGGACTTCCGAGGTTTACTTTAAGATTTTAAAGTATCCAAAGAGAAACATCTGGAAAAGAATAAAGAGGGAAACATAGACCATAGAATTGGTTTTTTGTGAACTATTGAAATTTTGTTGCAAGTTGTTCTCCAAAGAATGCTAGCACTTTGGAATTATAACTTTTAAAGATAAAACCAAAGCTAATATGATAAAGACTTACAGAAATGTTATATTTTGTGGAATAATGGAATGATATATGGATTTTAATGTCTTGAGGGTTTTAATGGGATTTGTGTTTTGATTTAGCATGTTAAGACTCTTGAGGGTGTGAACACGCATGTACTTATTCAGATATTTTTGAAGATATTTAGAAGAATATTTAGAAGATAATATCTTAGTTATCTTTTATAAAAATAATAGATTGCTTTAGAAAGTGACGGTTTCATAAATAAAGAAATTTTTTTTTTAAAGCACACTTTTCGAAACATCACCCTCATGTATCTTCTATTTAGGATGTAATAAAAAATAGCTATAAGTACACATGCTCTGATAGAATCATCCATTAGAGTATGTGGGGGGGGGAGATTGTACCCATATGGTGTCAAGTCTCTTGTCTCTTTCTATTCTCTGAGTACTTTTGTGAGATTTCATTTCTGTACTATCCTCTGCGTACGTTCATCCGTGGGATCTGGTCAACAGTGTTATCACACCTAAGGTGCATATGTGCAGGTGGTTTCTCGACATCTGATTGTGATTTGTGGTGTTCATTTGTGATTCGGCATCCGTGTCAACCGTCCAGTCTAATCTTAGGTTTTAGTTCTATATACGGCCATGGACCCTACCCATAATACCAAGGATTTTGGTACATCAACCCTACATGGGGTACTGATTGAGCAAGAATTGGAGCTTTTGTGACACAAAATCCAACATGCTCAGAACGAGATAAAATAATGTGATGCTACACTCCAGCAAATGCAGAGTGATGACAACAACCTAGTTAGGGTGGTGAAGACCATTATCACTACTCAAGAACAAGGCACGTAGTCCACGATTGGTGCCAAAAATTTCCAATTTTCACAATTCAATGGCGAAAGGTTCGTTACTTTGTTCTTTCATGGCTATCCCAATTTGATGATTTTTATTCTGACGAATCATATTCTGAAACTGAGAAAGTAAAATTTGTTACTAATTATTTGGTGGGTAAGGCCCAATTATGGTGGAATGTTTTGCAAAATAGCACTGACTGTTCCACCACATGGACCGCATTTCACGAAAAGATCAAGGATTCCTTCCTTCCTCCTTAGTTCCACTTACATGCTCATCGATCATGGAAAAAATTTTTGATGGAAAGATGGAGATACTATGTCTACCTACACTGAACATTTTTGGCAATGATTATTACTTATTCATTTGCTTGAAACAATTCCTAAAGATACCTTGCAATGAAAATATGAAGATGGTTTGGAGATTGGAATCCAAGCCAAGCTCAACACACTACATCCCATGACTCTCTATGAAGCTATTTCTTTTTCACATGATGCTAAGAAGGAGTTTAAATCCATCATCAAGTTTATTCGCTTACAACAAACATGTCAACAACAACAACCAATCAAGCCCAATTTTCCTTTCAAGCGTCCTTTCACTACTTTCTCTTCCCCTACTTTTCACTGCCCACCTACTTTTGAGCACCCACCTCAATCCAATTTCACACCCATTCACAAGACAACCCCCTTACACCCTACCAAACCTCCAACCCTTCAAACTACGATGATGGATGCTCAACAAAAGAGGCCCCGTATCACGTGCTGGCATTGTGGTAAGTTTGGTCATATTAAAGCTAAATATAGGTTGTGAACTAATGACATGAAGACTATTTAAGCTCAGGTACACAACATGGAGGTGGTTCATGAAGACATTCAACGTGATTGGACTGAAGAAGCATTGGAAAAGATCTAAGTACCTTGGGTAATGCAATTTCTATTCATTCTTTACTTTGCATGCAAGGTACTATTAATGGTAAAGTTTTTAATATTTTACATGATGATGGTAGTTAACATAATTTTATTTCTTATACACTAGTGCAAGATCTTCAATTACGTCCACTTCCTTCTATGTATAAAGTTAAGGCTACATTTCAAGGAAATAGATATAATGTTACAAGTGAAGTGCATAACGTTAAGATCCGTATAGGTTCATACATAAATGAATGCACATTCTTAATTGCTCCTTTGTAGTCTTATGATGTTATACTTGGTATTCCTTTTTGTCATCATTATAATCCATGCATTGATTATCATACACACACAATGAGTTTTAAGTTTAACAATCAAGATATTTCTTTGTCTACAATGCATGAATTCCAACCGTTTCCATTAATTAGTCATATTCAAGTAAACCACCCATTTCATGTATTGTCTTTGTGAATAACATAGTTGATTATACACATACACTTCCTAATGCACATAAATCATTTATGGATTCCTATTAGGGTTATTTTATGGCTGATTCTCCTTCTATACTATGAACTTCTAGGATATCTCTTGACCATAGTATAGAGTAGTTCCTAGTAGTTCTCCTCCCCATAAAGCACCTTATAGGCATGGAACTTTACATAAAAAAGAAATAGCTAATCAATTTAAGAATCTACTTCACAAAGGACTTATAAGGTCTAGTTCTTCTCCCTTTGGAGCACCTGTTCTTTTAGTAGAGAAGAAGAATAAGACTTATAGGATGTGCATTGACTATAGAGAACTCAATAAGATCACAATTAAAAATAGATATCCTATTCCTAGGATAGATGATTTGTTAGATAAACTTCGTGGAGCCCATGTCGTTAGAAAAATTGACCTTAAATCTAGGTATCATCACATAAGAGTGACACAAAATGACATTTATAAGACTACCTTTAGAACTCAAACTGGTCACTTTGAATTCATGGAAATGCCTTTTGGACTCACCAATGCTCCATTGACATTTGGATGTTTGATGAATAACATTTTTCTTGATTACTAAGCTTTTGTTCTTGTTTTGTTTGATGATATACATTTGTACAGTGAGAATGACAAAGACCATGAAAATCATTTAGCACCTGTTTTTAATTTGTCATGCAAAAACAAAATTTATGCCAATCTTGAAAAGAGTTATTTCTTCCAAAAAGAATTAGAGTATTTAGGTCATATTGTTTCTAATCAAGGCATCCATGTAGATCCAAAGAAAGTTATAGTTGGAGAATGGCCTGTACCTCAATCTGTGAATGATGTATGATCTTTTCTAGGGTTAGCTAGTTTTTATAGGAATTTTGTAAAAGGTTTTTCTTATTTAACACTTCCACTCACATTATTATTGAAGAAAAAGTTAAAATTTTCATGGGGATTAGCACAACAACAATCTTTTGAAAAACTCAAACATGCACTTTCTCATGCACCTATTTTGCAATTAGCAAATTTTGCACAATCTTTTCATGTAGTTATAGATGCTAGTGGTTTAGGTATAGGTGTTGTATTAATGCAAAATGATCATCCCATTGCATTTAAAAGTAGGAAACTTAAACCTTCTAAAACGAATTATAGCACATATGATAAGGAGCTTTTGGTTGTTATGCATGATTTAAAAATTTTGAAACATTACCTTATGTGTTCTTAGGTCTTAATCAAAATAGACCAACATGCTATTAAGAATTTATTAAATCAACCATTGATTTTTGACAGACACATTAAATGGGCTTCATTCATACAAAACTTTTAGCCTATGATTCAATATCAACCAGGCAAAGCTAATTGTTGTAGATGATGTCCTTAGTCATTTCCCACCCCCACAAACAAATGTTGTTTCAATCAATAATATTTCTATTGTTCATGTTCATTCATTTCAGAACATGATTCCTACTTACGTATCTGATTTATATTTTTCACAAATATGGAATGCTTTCAATAATTGTACACCATCTAATGAGGATCACTACACTTTTGAAAATGGATTCTTGTATTTGCAACACAAGTTATGCATCACACAAGGTTTTAAAGAATTTGTTATGAAAGAGATGCATGAACCACCATACATGGGTCATAGGGGGATACAAAGTACGATTTCTACGTGTAAAGAAATTTTCTTTTGGCCAAATATGGAAAAGGAGATATTGCACAATATGTTTCCCATTGCATTGTGTGCCAATGTGTGAAATGACATCATGGTAAAGCATAATAATCCCACTTCCCATACCTTATGGATCATGGGAACGAATTTCTATGGATTTTAGTATTAGTCTTCTAACAACTTCATCTCATAATGATATGATTTGGACAATTGTTGATAGGTTTAGTAAACAAGCATATTTCATTCCTTGTAAAAAGAAACTTTCTACACCTCAAGCTATTAAGTTATTTATTAAATGTATTTTTTCCGCATGATGGTTTTCCAAAAGTTATTCTTCAGATGGAGATGTTTGTTTTTATAATCACTTTTGGGTTGCATTATTCCAAAATTTAGGTTCTAAAATAGACTTTAGCTCTACATTTCATCTTGAAAGTAATGGGCAAAGTGAAGCTACGAATAGTACTATTTTAGATTTATTATGTTGTTATTATTTAGATCATCTAAGTAATTGGGATGAGAAAATTCCTTTATTATAGTTTGCATATAATAACACAAAACATACCACTACTGGACGTGCACCATATGAAATTGTTTATGGTAAAAAGTTTCCCACTCCCATGAATCTAACTCAAATTGGATTCTTTTGGACAAGATCATATTTCTACACTGCATGAGGTTCATGACCACATTAAGAAGATTCAAGAACGTTACATGCATAATGTTAATAAGAAACCATTAGCTAAACACTTTAATGAACTGACTTGGTATGGTTACAGATAATTAAAAGATGTTTGAAAAATATTTCACAACATCCTAAAGTTAAACTCACACCATGTTCTTATGGACCTTTTTGTATTATTCAAAAAATTAATGAGAATGCTTTTAGACTAGACATACCTTCTCATTGGAATATACATAATTCTTTCCATATCAATTTATTGAAATCTGTTAGATGATCCTCCATTACTTGAAGAGGATGCTAAAATTTTAGTTCTATAGAAAATACTTGATTATGGTGTTACTACTACACACACAGGTAACCAGTATCATAGATATTTAGTTAAATATAAAAATCACTCCCTTGAAGAATCTCAATGGATTTGTAAAACATCACTAACTTCGCACTATGATCATTTGATTTCTACATATCATTCACAGTCACATTAAATTCTAGTTTTCCAATTCATGCATGTGTTTCTACATGGACAATGCTTATTATTGTGTAGTGATGGGACATGTGACTGGCCATCCATGTCTATTTTATTTTTGTCAACTAAGTTCAATTGCCCGTCAACTGGAAGGCATGTTATGCTTTATGGAATAACCGAATGTTATATGGATTTTAATGTCTTAAGGGTTTTAATGTGATTTGTGTTTTGATTTAGTAGGTGAAGACTCATGTGGGTGTGAACATGCATGGAATTATTTAGATATTTTTGAAGATATTTAGAAGAATATTTAAAGCATAGTATTTTAGTTATTTTTTGTAAAAATAATAGATCTCTTTAAAAAGTGACGTTTTTGTAAATAAAGAAGATTTTTGTAAATGCGCGCTTTTCGAAGCACCACCCTCATCTATCTTCTATTCAAGACGTAATGAAAAATACCTATAAATACACATGCTCAGATAGACTCGTCCATTAGAGTATGTGAGGGGAGATTGTACCCAATTTGGTGTCAACTTAGTCTCTTGTCTCTTTCTATTCTCTGAGTATGTTTTTGAGATTTTGTTTCTGTAATATCCTCTGTGTACATGTGCCTACATGATCCGGTCAATACGAAAGATGTCCATCAAGTATCTCAAAAGAGAAAAATTTGATATTTCTAATTCAAGAGCTTAAGACATAATGGTTGAAGGAATTGGAACTCAAGAAGTGATCTTCAATAAAGTATCATCTATAATTTAACATTCAAGGAATACTTTAAAGGTAAATGTTGAGAATATTCAACATTAAAATATGTTAAGTCCAAGACTAGACCTTTGGATGGGATAAATATGTTGAAACACGAAACTTTTTGAATAAGGTACACCTAAAGAGAAAAAAAAAACATAATTTTTCATCATGAAAAAGGAAGCATCCACTAATTCAAAGTATTACTTTGAGTTGAATTGATCCATGAGGAATAAAAAGACCTTTCCTTGAATGGTCAATGACAAAAAACTTTGTTTCAAAATCAAGAAAATATATAAAGGAATGAATATCACATAGAAGGTAAATGAAAGTCCATGCCAAACTTTTATGATGACATGGGAAACCATATCTTAAGGTAACATTCATTCTCCGATTTCACATAAAGGAAGTAAACACAAATCCAAAAATAGAGCTTAAGAGTCTTGTCCTAACGTCTAGAATTCCTACCAAGGATCATTCAAGGGGTGCAAAGAATTCCAAAATGAGTATTTTTCTCATGATGTTGATTATTTAGGAGCTCCTTAGTCAAAACTCAAATGCTTGGGGAATATAATTTTCCATAACAGTGGGAAAATAAGAACTTCTTCAAGTTAGCTAGATAGCAAGTATTTCCAAAGAAAGATCCAAATCATCGATAGTGGTACTCAAATAAAGTGATCAATATAACCCAAATGTGTATAAATCTTGAAGAGATTCTTAGCTTTGGACTCTAAAAAGCATTAGTAGATGCTTAGACTTGAGATGAGGGGAAGATCTAATATACCTAGCATGGGTGAAAAATAGGTTCAAGATAGTGAGGTTGAGAATAATGGCTCAAGACACCAAGGTTGCAAACAAGGCAAGTCCATAGGCAAGTGGCCAAGAAGTGCAAAAGGCAAGGTACCATTGGAAAGCTCTTGGAATGAACTTTCCAATAGAGGTACTAGATTGAAGATCCAAGATACGTAGCATGGGTGAGAACCTGGTTCAAGATACTGAGGTTGAGAACAAGGTTTTAAGACACCAAGGTTGTGAACAAGACAAGTCCATAGGCAAGTGGATAGGAAGTAGAAAGGCAAGGTTCAATAGACCAAAGTTGAGAGCAAGGGTTCAAGAGAACCTGGTTGACAACAACAAGGTTCAAGAGACTATGCACGAGTGAGGACATCAACTCAAGGAGAGATCAAGGATTGATCATTGAGGACAATGATCTCTAGAAGGGGAGGAGAGTGTTAGACTCAAGCTATCATAGGTAGAGATGGTTGAACCACACCCTAAGAGGGAGGATTGGGAAGTAATCCTCAACCATTTCTTTTGGGGCAAATGGTTAGCCCATCATAATCCTAGCCCCTAGGTCATGAGTTGAATTCCCACATGAAGTTGCACAAAAGTAAATGGTACACTTCAATCTATATTTTGTCTAGGATTTTCAAGCGAAGCTGGACAAAGTTCTCCTGCACTAGGATAACAAATCAAAGAAAATATTGGTTGAAAGTGAACCATGATACAAAAATCTACGTTAGATATCTCGATCAACCTAAATTTAAAATTCCAAACTAAATTCAAATGAAATAGAAGTTATCAAAGTCTTGATAGGGATCATAGTACCACCTTAGTTGCTAAGTCCATGCACTAGTGATGCCCACTAATGGACTAGTATTTTGAATCCACCCATTTCATATGTTTATGCCCAGGTAGCACATAGTGAAAAACAATGAATTGGCGAGGGATGTTTTCTGAATCCACCCTTATTATTCATTCCCTACTTTGAACTAAGTATAGTTTATCCAGTGCAAAACTAGATGATGTTTTGAATCATTTGGGTAAGGATGAAAGACTAGATTCCCCTCTATGCATTTGGAATATGAGGTGAATCCTACCATAAAGATGAAAACATGAGGCTCGAGGATACACCTAAAACTTTTATATAACTCTACTATCAAGGGTGAATTTTTTTTCCAAGGGGGTAAGAATGATATAAAATAAGGTTATGGCAGGAGCATCCAAGTGTTTCAAATAAATCTAAAATTGGACACTATTTGTTCATTCTCATATAGGGCCAAAGTCTCAAGGGTAGCCTCCATCTTAATCATTTCAAACTCATGTTTTGACATTATTAAGGAAATTGATAAAGACAAGTATACAAGAAGGAGAGAGGAAATTTTAGAGTAGTGAAAATGAAGTAGATTTTTATAGCTTGTGCTAGACTAATTAGATTGACAATTGTGAAAAACATTAAAATCCTATAAAAAATTAACAAAATCTCAATCAAGTAATAATTCATATTGCACATCTTCAAGATGTAATTCACTAACGACAAGAAATGGGATTCCTGTTTGCATAAGAATTTCAAAATCATGCAAACTATATCTCTAAATGTATATTTCATACAAATTGAGTATAACATCATTTTTTTTTGTAACCACAAGTCTTATGGATGGGCTCAGACTCTAAAGAATATGATGATCATCCCAAAATAGAATGAAATTTGAATACTTGTATTGCATTTGAATCTTTGCATGGCACATCAAATCTTAGCTTTTCATGCACAACTCTTTCCCCATGGACATATCTTTCTCTATGAAATCTTTTCTCTTGCTGCACATATTGATGAAAAATATAAAATGAAAGGAGAGCGAGATTTTGAGATAAAAGTAATATTGTTGGATGAAAACCACATAGTGTTTCATAAGACCTTGGATAAATAAGATTGTTGGATGTTATTATAAAAGTGGTATACATATTTAAGTTTGAGCTACTACATTTCACTCTTCTTGTTTGCATGGTACAATAATATAAAGCTTTCCACATGTAATCCTTCTCCATTGGAAACGTGTGCTACTTGGAGTCTTTGTTCTCATTATATCTAGTGACTAAACTTACATGATGGAGGAAGAGGCATATTTCAATCTCAACATATTATTGTTAGATGTAGTAAAATTATATTTTACAAGAAACTTAATCAAAACATAAAAATTCCATGATTTGCAGAATTGCATAGTTATGTGAGTTCTATACATTTATAATAGAAAAATTATCTTGCAAGAAGGGCCTTTTGATATTTAGAATTGATTAAAAAATAATATTTGGAAGTAAAATCATAAGTGAAACGAAAGTATTTCCACTAGTAATTATATCCATAATATGTTACTTTCTAGTATAATTTTAGGTATGAGAACATAATCTTTATTTGTTAGAAAATTTCCACTATCAATGTATATAATTTACATTGATATATTTAGGTAGTGATGTGTGTGAACACACTTAGGATCATATGGGCACTTTTCTCTCTCTTTAGGAGGTTTTTCCTCCTCAGATTGTATATAGGCCTATAACCCTAATGAATCACCTATCTTTGTACATTCAATTGGTAATACATTTATTATTGTGATCTTCTCCAAGCGTCTTCTTCTTCCTTGTGCTACTCATGTGCTTTCGTAGACCTTGAGATCCAACAATTGGTATCAAAGCAGGTAGCCGCCCTCTCTATATTTTCATCGGCATGCCTCTTAGGATTTGAGCTTGTTTCAGACTCCTTATGCACTAGTAGAAAATTGGATGATAAAGCAGCGAAATGTATTTTTTTGGGTGCATTTATAAAAGCAAAGGCTATCGTTTGTATCATCCATAGATTAAACACATTTTAGTTAGACTAGATTTTTTTTTGTGGAAGATACAATTCATCCCTTAATTTCATATACGAAGGAGACATCAATTATCTCAAAGGATGTGTAATGGCACTTTGCTACCTCTTTTCACTGGTGGATAGTCAAGTGTTGGCACAAACAAGTAAAGTTTTTGGCATTTAAAGGTTTCAAATGATGATGCAGATCATTCCATTTGTGATGTAGATTTACGTGATGCACTTAATGATGAGAGCATTGACATAGAAGAAGTAGAAAACATACCTCAATGGTTCCTATAGACTTTGAGGGATAGGAAATTGGATGCATCTTTTTCATACCATACTCATTCAGGATCTCATAGTGTTTGTTTTGCATCCGATTATTATACAATGGCTCTCTCTAGTTTTTGTGATGACAATGATCCTGCTTCATTTGTTGAAGCACAAAATTTAAAGAAATTGTATGGTTGCTATGCAATCTGAACATGATGTTATTATAAACAATGGTACTTGTTCTTTAAGTGATTCGCCTCCAAGAAAAAATAACATTGCCACTAAATGGGTATACAAGCTAAAACATAAGCCTAATGGAACAATTGATAGGTATAAGGTTAGGCTTGTTGCCAAAGGTTATGTTCAATGGAAATGCATTGATTCTGATGAGAATTTTGCTCCCATGTGTTGAATGACCACTATTTGTAGCATCAATGTAGTTGCAACTCATCATGGTTGGAATGTACATCAATCGGACATTAAAACTGCATTTTCCAATTATTATTTACATGGTCTTGTCTAGAAAGGGTATGAAAACAAAGTAAGCATGTTGAAAAAGGCATTATATGGTTTGAAACAAGCACCATGTGCTTGTTTTGAGAAGATACATGCCTACTTGCTAGCACATGGTTTTGAGAAGAGTCCATTTGAGAGCAGCACTTTATATGCAAAGTGTGTTGATAATGTATTTCTGATCATTCTTGTATACATTGATGATATGCTTCTCAAATATGCTAATGAGAAGCATATTGTTGAATCTAAAGAGGATTTGCATGCCTCTTTTTAGATGTCAAATTTGGGGCATTTTGCATCATTATTTAGGCATTCAATTTATGCAAGTTGATGGGGTCACAATTTTGAGTAAAACAAGATATTTTGATACATTATTGCATTTTGGCCTTGAAGATTGAAAGCCTATTGCCATTCCCATGGAAACATGTTTATGATTGAGTCTTCATGATGTTGGAGATGCATTTGATGTTTTACTCTATTAGCATGTTGTTGTATGCTTGATTTACGTATGCATAACTCGGCCTAATACTCAATTTTTTGTCTCTTCGATGAGGAGGTTTATGCATTGCCCTGGTGTCAAGCATTGGGAGATTGTTAAATGCATCTTTTGCTACTTGAGTGGTACCTAGATACTTGGATTGTTTTATCTCAAGGGGGGAACATGACTACCAGATTTACATGCTTCTTTTTTTTACTATATAGGGATCATGCTTGGTAGCTTATGCATATCTTAATTAAGTAAGAAGTAGCCTAGTATGACTACTTCTAGTTATTGAGCGTGCAAATCTCAAATGACTTTTGGATGATTTGGATGTTGGTGAGTCTTTTTCCACCAAAATCATTGTTGAGAGTCATAAAAAATTGGTAGTGGCAAGGAACCATGTGTTTCATGTTTGCACAAAGAAAATTGCGGTGCAATATCATTATGTCAAGGAGAGACTCTTGACTAGAGAGATCAGTTTGGCTTATGTGCCCACATGGGATAATGTTGCGGAGCTTTTCGCAAAGGCTCTATGTAGGGAGAAGTTTGAAGCTTTTCACAAAGATTTGGGCTTACTTCCTTTTGGGGTTTGATTTCTTTCCACATAGTTTGGCACTTCCTTATACATGAGTGCTAACTCCTTGTTCACCACATGACTTGTAGGAGCGATTTGTTGACATATTTAGGTAGTGATGTGCATGAACATGCTTGAATGATAGAGGCACTTTGTTCCCTCTTAAGGAGGTTTTTTCCTCGGGCATGTATATATGCCCATAACCCTAATGGGCCACTTATCTTTGTACATTCACTTGGTAATATATTGAACATTGTGCTATTCTCCAAGCTTCTTCTTCTTCTTCCTTGTCGTTTGGGTGCTTGCATACACCTAGAACTCCAACAATTCAAATATTTATGTAAGTAAACGTACAAGTATTTAGATTTTTGTTGAGTTCATTACAAAGCACTTTGTGGTTTCCATCCAGCAATAGTATGTTCAGATTGAATATGGATTTCTAGATACCATACCTCATTAAAAAAGGAACCTTGAGATTACACCACCTTTTGGATAACATTCAAGCCCATTTTCTAGTGTTTTCCCGGCTTAACTATAAATCATTATGTGGTTAACATATCACAAACAAACATTCACAAGTCCCTAATCACTGCCTATGATCTTATGTGATTAGGAATCAAAATTGTGTTTCAAAAAATCATAATATTTTGTACAAACCATAAGAATCAAGTGACAATTTAGACATTGTAGTAGTTATTTGAAATATTGTATATAATTATGTAAGTACGGCTTGCTTGTAGCATAAGATGCATACCTGCTACAATTCAACTTAAAAATGTATATGTAAGAAACGCTTTCATGACATACACATTTATAAACATACACATATACATTTATAAACATACACATTTATAAACATACACATATATAAACATACACATATACACACAAAAAATTACACACTCAATTATAAATACATAAAACTCAAAAAACACAAAACATAAAACCATACACAATTATAAACATACACATACACACACAAAAACTTTAACAAAAGACCTACAAGTATACTTTAAAGATTGGTAGGCAGGTAAGGCCAACAAACCAATTAAAGAGATATGTGGCATCCTGAAGAGGAAGCAAACAAGAGACTCTACTCCCTGATTGATTGGTTCTAATGGGATCGAATGCAAGTGGGCCCCACATGAGGGTGATGAGAGGGTAATTAACCTTCTTTGTAATGTCATCTAAGCTCTGTAAAAGCTTCCCCTGCTTTGTGGGATTTGGGGGGTCCCGTGGGCACTAGTCCCCTTCTCTTGTACTTTTCTTTATTTAATTCAAGTCCGGGAGAGTAGGCTATTGCCGAACTTCCTTTACATTAAAAAAAAATGAAAGAAGAATATAGGGTTATTATTATTGACCACTTTACTCGACTCTTGGGGGTTTTAGCGTCACTTTCTTCCCACAGAAGGGATTGCATGGTTGCCATCTCAAAAGCCTCTCCCTCAAGAACACCACATAATCTAAAGTCTCTCCTTGATGTGCCCATTTCAAATAATGAGATTCTCGAAGTTATCGATATGCTTCCCAATGGGAAAAACCCGGATCATGATAGCCTCATAAATGGGTTTTTCAAGTCTTTTAAACAGGTGGTGGCCACTCCATTGTGCTTGGTTTGGAAAGAGGTATTTTCTTTTGGTGCACTTCTTGAATGCCTATACAATGCTGTCATCAAGTTTATCCATAAAAAAGGTAACAAGAACACGATTGAAAAATGGCACCCAATTACGATGCTTCAAACAAGGTACAAGATTCTTGTGAAAGTAATTCCCAATAGTTCTTACCACTTGAAGAGGTGGCTTAGTGAGGATAAAAAAAGATTCATCAAGGGTAGATCAATACCGGAATCTATTATGTTATTTGGGAAGGTCTTGATTTTGATGAAGAGTCCGAAAAAGATGTGATATTCTTGAAAATCAACTTCGACAAAGCCTACGACAAGCTGGAATGGGACTTATTCTCCAATCTCTTAAAGACCTTGGTTGGAAATAAATATCAATGGTCACTTATCGAAGGCTATCATATTAAAATGCTCTATAGGCAAGGTTGCTCATTGGGTCCTCTGCTTATTTCCACGGAGGGGCTTAGTCGTCTTGTGCCACGTCACATGGAAATGGGCCATATTAAAGGTCTCTCTCTTCCTCCCAACCATGGTCAAATGATCATGACGAAATTTGCAGATGACATGAACACATTTGTGCATGATGATTTGACCAGCATTGACACCTTTTGGGGGGTGCCTTGACATATTCTATGAGGTGTGTGGTTCAAAAATAAATTTCTCGAAAACTGCTTTCACAGCCAACATCAAACCCGGAACCCAACTGTTGGTTGACCATGGTTGCCAAATTATCCCTAGGGGTCTAGTCTTTCACTTACTCAGTATTCTGATGGGCTTTGGTGTCTGGATGGAGCAGTGATGGAATTGGGTTCTGTCCAACTATAAAATAATGTATCGTATTGGAAGGCATGCAAATCAACCTCATGGGTTGTGCCATGGTAATTAATACCTTCCTCATCTCCTCGACCATCTATTTTCTCTCTTAATGGAGACCAAACGATCAAGAGCTTAGCAAATTGGAAAGAATTTGCAGAAACTTTCTTTGGATGGGGGACCACAAGAGAAGGGGGGTTCCCAAAATTAAATGGTTTACCTACATCAACCAAAAGGATTGTGGAGGTTTAGGCATTAGGGATATTGAAGGCATGGCTAACAAGTTGGCAACAAAATGGATCATCAGGGCTTGGAGCAACTATAAGACCTCCTAGGCCAGCTCATCTTCACGAACAAGAACATGAGTACACTAGTGGGCCTCCCTAGTTGGAAGCACTTGGGCCTCCTTATCCTTTTATTCTCCCTGATTTCGGTTTCCCCTAAAGGCTTGAATCTTGTGTGCTCCCTATGGAAGAGTTGGAACAAGTTCAAATAATTTGTCAGAATCATAGAAGATTGGAAATGGGTGGCAAATATCAGACAAAATGACTTAATCTGGTTTCTGATCACGGGCATCAGGGGTGTGGTTCCAACGACGTAACCACATGACTAGCTCACAAATGAATTAGTGCTCACCTTCCAACCATATGCCTCTATATATAGCTGCTTGAATCAATGGGGACCACAAATGTAACTAGAGTCCACAAGCGCATGTGGAATCTCCACCATTCCTTTAATATCTTCCACTAGAGTCTATTAGTGGTTGGAGTGATATCAACCACTACTTTGATACCGTCCACTAGAGTCCACTAGCCGTTGGTGTACTCACCGCTTGAGTTAAGTCTCTCTGAACTCAAGTTAACTCATGTTAACTTGAGTTAGAAGGCTCTAGAGCTCCTTGGGCAAAACTCTCTCCCCATCCTCCCCATGGGGGTTGAACCCAAGACCTCCTCCTTCATAACCTTGAGACTTAACCACTAGCCTAAGTGGATCACTTGTTTAAGAGAGCAAATGAACTTATGCTTATGTCTATTCTCGAGATCTTTGGCCATACACACAAGTGACCAAACGATGTTTTATTTTAGATTAGTCTGAACTGGTGGGACCCCTAGATCATAGACTTATTTTATTACATTTTTCCCCCCTTAACAAATATTTTCGTCCTTGAAAATAAAGCTATATAGTAATCATAGGCAACCCTCAAGCCTCATGTTCTAAAAATTGAAGAACATGAGTCAGTCCTGACTAGAGTGATCACTCCAGAATGGATTTCCCAAGACAACAAAAGCATAGAGTTGTTCTTGAATAGAGAAACGGAGGAAGAGTTTTGGAGATTCAAGCCAGATCAACCGAGCCCAATAGTCACCATCTACGAGTTCAAGGATCCGGAGACACCAGGAAAAGTTGTCTATCTAGATCACACCTCAGAGAAACTGTTCTTGGTAACAGAGCAGGTTAGGCATGCATACACTTGGCAAGGTGAATCAATTTTCCCTCCACTAAGATCTAGTGTTTCCCATGGCCACCAAGGAGTATGATCATCCAAGGCTCATGAAACCCAGAGGGAAAGAACTAGAGAGAGACCGGAGGTAAGCTTTGCAAACACTGTGGGTAGAGACAGATCAGGACATGAAGGTGAAAGACCTAAAAGAGAGAGACATCGAGCACATAGGCATCAAAGAGATGAACATGATTTCCCATTGCCCAGACCCCGAGAGCACTCAAGAACCCTTAGACCTTCTCAAGTGGTCAAGGCGAGAAGGGTAATCCCCCTCCTATTCATGAGATTGATGACCTTCATGATCAGTTTCCCCAAGACATTCCATCTATTTATGGAGACCAAGTAGAGCAACAAGAAGATGAAAGACTAGATTTCGAATCTAATTCTTTACAAGAATTGCCACAATTTAGAAGCCCATGGGAATCTGAATCTTTCCATATCAGAGCTCCCACAATATTGGTAAGAAATGAAGACTCAGTGGTTCCAAGAAACATTGACGTCATGAAGAACGCTAAGGTTCAATGTCATCTCACTGTAGAAGAGCTGCTCAAAGCAAAACCTGAGCTATGGAGTCATGTAAAGGATCAGGTTCCAGAACTTGATTCCAATATGCCAAAAGTAGACTCTAAGCAAAAAGTTCCAGAGATACCTCTCGATAAAATAGGAGACATGAGCGAAGGTGAAGAAGGTAATACTTATCTTCCTATCACCTATCAAGGTTACACAACCAAAGCAATCATAGATTTAGGTGTTGGTGTTGCTATTGCGACCACCTCCTTGTGGAAGCGATGGGGCAAACCTACATTAAGACCAACTAGAATGAAGCTTCAAATGGCAGATGGTCATTTTGAAAGACCTCTAGGATTACTTGAAGGGATAACTCTAACCACTTGTGGTGTAGAGTTTGAACACACATTTGCTATATGTGACTTTGAAAAAAATAATGTCTATGAGATGATCCTAGGAAGACCCTTCCTATGACAATTGCAAATAGTGCAACATTAGGAAACCAACTCCTTGTACTTACAGCACTTAGGGGTCACCACCAAGGTCAATTTGAAGGATTACACCTTCAGAGATGTACCACCCCTATAGTGGAATCCTATCCACAAAGCGAAAGAAGATTCTGTCTCTATGCATTCTGGAAGTTCACCTCATCCATCCTGGCTGCATGAAGATACTCACTTGTGGATATGCAAGGTGGCAGAGGAAGAGGAAAAGCACCTAAAAGCAAGAGAAGAAGGAACTTCCCCAGGGGATAGACCAGTTAAAGACCCAGCATCGATGATATTTCCAGATGAGGAATTTGAACCTCATGGTTGGGCAGAAATCTTATCTACCATGGACATTGCAATCAATGAAGAACAATGGACGAGGCTAGTCTAGCAAGAAAACGAAGCATGGAGCAAGAGGCTCAAGACTATGCCTTAGTAGGAGAAAACTTATATCGAAGAGGAAAAGATGGATACCTAAGACTGTGCGTTCATGAATCAGACTATTTGAAAGTCTTAGAAACTGCACACAATGGTGTTGCAGGTGGACACTTTGGGCCTGACAGAGTAATTAAGACCATTCTATTCTCAGGACTCTAGTGGCCCACTCTTCATATGGATGCACATACCTATGTGAAGAAATGCGACACATGGCAACGTACGCAATATCCAATTAGAAAAGATGAGATGCCTTTGAGGCCAATGATGGGAGGACGCACTTTCTCAAAGTGGGGTATAGACTTTGTTGGTCCTATTAACCCCCCAGCTAGGAACTCCCATGCGGAATACATTATTGTAGCCACTGATTACCTTACCAAGTGGGTGGAAGTAAAAGCCACAACAAAGAATGATGCTCAAATGACAGCCATGTTTTTATTCGAGAACATGTTCACCAGATACGGACTACCAATAGAGTTGGTCAGTGATAGAGGTACACACTTCTTGAATGAGGTCATTGAAAATCTCCTTCAAGAATTCATGGTGATACATAAGAAGTCTGCCCCTTATCACCCACAAGCCAACGGACAAGCCGAGAGCACGAATAAGATCCTATGTAATGTGTTGACACAACTAGTAAATAATAAACGCTCTCATTGGGACAAACAGCTTCATCATGTTGTTTGGGCATACCGAGTTGCATACAAAACGGTACTCAATGCCACACCATTTCAGATGGTCTTCGGACATAATGTTGTGCTACCATTAGATTTTCTAATCCCAGCCTTAAGAGTAGCACAAGAGCATGATTGGAATGGACATGAGTTGTCCTCCAGGATCTTTGATCTAGAATGCTTAGGTGAGACGAGGCTACGAGCGGTAGCAGGCATCTATGCTACAAAGAAAAGACAAAAGGCATACTTTGATGCACACATCAAAGATAAAGGATTGAAAGAGGGAGACCTAGTCCTGGTTTATATGCTAAAGCAACATGCCCGAAAATTGGAGAAACGAGGATATGGAACCATGATCATTAATAGAATCTCCACTAGTGGTGCGGTTCAATTGGCCACTTTAGAAGGTCAAAAGCTCTGTGTTCCAGAAGAACCCAATAAGGGAAAAACAAACTCAAAGACAAGCGAACTCCTCCTCTTGTAAAAAGACTAAAGCCATCACAACCAATCAACCAAAAGGGCAAGTGAAACAATACATGACAACCACTATATCAAATACACAAAGAGATTTCAAGAAGAAAGTAGTTACAGGCATGAAGCAAATCTGGGTACGAAAAGGAGAGACTTGCTCCTTCTTCTTGTGTGTCCACTTCCTTGATGTGCTTCCATGCTTTGTCCTTGATCTTGAGCTTGAACACTCCCCCCCCTCTTGAGTTTGTCATCCCTGACAGACCCTTGTTGTAGTGGTTGTTCCATGTAGTACATTGAGAGGTAGTGTCCTTCATGTATCAATAGGAGCCGTCCATCTTCTCAATGTAGCTTGGTCTAGTTCTTAAATTTTCCACTACTAGCCTATGCAAGAGTGGGTCCCTTTGTAGGTGCTTCTTCCTGGGATTTGAGCTGGATGGAGTATTTTTGTACTCTCAAAGGTTGCTAGTTGCTCAAAAGAAGTTGTCAATATTGATCTTGAGCAGTTGTCGACGTTGAATTGCTTCATAGATACTGTTGTTGTACACATAATGTTTTTTGGAGCTTTGAACATGAGTTTCATAGTAGGATGCCAAGTACTTTTGAGCCATAATGACTGATGGTTAAGTGCATTAGTGCATGGGTTGAGAACAATATGTGCCTTGTGCACGGCCTTGTAATGTGGCCCTATGTATGCATACTTGGGGAATGCATTGGAAGAAGTATGGTGCAAGAAATGGGGTCTTGAGCTAAGTTCTCAAGGGTATGCCGACGAAGAGGTTTCCTAACTATCATGGTTATAGTGTTACCACAGTAGGGTGTGCTTACCATGGTGAAAGATTGGTAAGTTTTTGTCTCTTCATGTCGTATGCCCATCATGATGACTAATCATTAGCTTATCTTTCTGGTTGATGGACGTCCTTGCTCATGGTTCAACGATGAGTGTCGTCGAGTGCATGGACCTGTTTCTTCCTTTTGTTTTTTTTCTTTTCTTTCTTTCTCTTTTTTTAAAAGAACAATTACAAAACAAGAAGAAGGTGGTTAGCATCAACAAAATATATTACATATGCCAAATGTGTCTCATGTGCCGGGGATTTCTCAATTGTGTCCATGCACGGTCGTGTAATGTGGCCCTATACTAATGCATACTTTGGAAATGAATGACGTGAATGGTGCAAAAGACAGGGTTATGCCAAAGGCACATGGTTGTTGTTGGTCGAGGCTTTTGATGTTACTTGCATACTTGATGCATTCTTTGTTTGGAGGTGTCGATTGGATCTTGAAATGATGTAATCCTCTTGATTGGAACCCCTTTTTGAATAGTATTTGGCCCTGTAAAGATCACCTCAGGTCACTTCACCTTTGGATGCTTGCCAAACTTTGGTATCCAGTGTGGTTGGTTTTGGTTCTGTGGATGCTGCTAGTGCTTTTAAAGGGAGGTCCAAGAAGCACCTGCCAAATTTTCAGAAGAAATCCTTATAAAAATAGTGGTTTTTATCACTAAAAACCATTGTAAATACCATTTTCCATTTTTCTAACTCAATTTTGTTCAAGCCAAGGAGTCCTTGAGCTTGAGGAGTATTAGAATTACCATCATACTAATTTTCATAATTTTTAGACTCCGTTTGAGCCCTCAAATAAGCCCTGGAACCTAATTTTTAATTAGGCAAGACACTAAGTCTGGACAGGGCCAAAACTACTCAAAAAACTATAAAAAGGGCTAGGGAGCTCATTTTTTAGGTTAGCTTGTTGTAGATTTCAGCTTTGTAAGAGAGCTCTTTTGTAATCGAAGCTTTCCATTGTTCCACTCTTTGCTCTTTTCTTGTGCGCGTGTGTGTGTATATGTGTGCATGCTCGTATGCTTTCACTCACGCACTTGTGCACCTCACTTGCTCTTGGTCTTCATACCAGTCCTCACGTCTCCGCGGATTGACATTTATGAGGTGAAGCTCCTAACGTTGGTACTTGCCATTGTGCTAGAGTGACACTATATCAAATACACAAAGAGATGTCAAGAAGAAAGTAGTGTCCGGCATGAAGCAGATCTGGGTATGAAAAGGAGAGCAACCACTAGCCTTGCCACAACAATTCCCATCTGGGCAGACCAACCGTGCCAAAACAAGAACCAAGCAACTAGGACAAGTTCAACCACAAGGTATCCGACAAGTTTGAGTTCCTAAGAAATTAGTTGCAGCTCAACAAGGGCGATTACACATGTGGGTTCCCAAAGGACTCTTACATGCACAAAGGCCTATGCTCTCCACCATGCAACAGGTCTCAACCAAGAAGCCAAGGAGAGAAAAGGCAAAGAACCGAGCACACAGAGACCACAAGAAGATAAACTCACCTCTTCGGAAATGGTAAGAAGACAATTATCAAGGATATGGGTTTGGAAGCCAAAAACACCCAGGGCCTCTACAAAACCGAAGAGCCAACCCCAAGGGATGCAAAAATCAAGAAACCTTCCAAACATGAAGCGGCCAAAGGTGATCACTTCGCTGTCAAACACTCTTCTCAAATGGATCCCCACGGAAGAATGATCAGTTGTGAGTCAACAATCCATTGCTTACATTATTTCAAGGTCCAATGGATACCTCCAATAAAGATGGCATCAACATCCGCAAGTAACATTGAAAGCCTCAATGAATGACAACCATGTGCTCCTTGCACAACCCTCTCTTTTGCACCATTCAGGTCATGCATTTCCAAAGTATGCATTAATATAGGGCCACATTACATGGCCGTGCATAGACACAACTGCGAGTCCCATCCACAAGTGCACATTGACATATGTCAACTAGTTTTACTGATACTAACTCTTGTCTTCTTGTTTTGTGACATTGTTCCAAAGAAAACAAACAACAACAACAACAACAAAAAGAGAGAGAGAGAAAAAAAGAAGAAGATAGAGAGAGATTCCCAGGTTTGGCTCATGGAACATGAATGACTCATTCTTATGTGGAGGTGGAACCGTTGATTACAGGGCATTTATCAGTTTTGATAGAAGTGTGTCTCGGCTAGCAGATGATATTATTGTTGCCTTATCTAGCAGATATCTAGAACTTGGCATGAACATGGCATCCACAACTATTGTTCCCCCTTACTATGGTAGGAGGGAATAGCTTGAAGGTCGATAACTTGAGTGATGCTTAACTATTGTATGTAGGAGAGCATCCAAGGAGATATCCGAAAGGCTAAGTTTTGGTACCCAACAAATCCTTGTATGTATACTGGCTGAGAAGACTCCTGCTTATGATGAGCTAATGAGAATATGTGAAACTAAGCTTGGTGTAGTTTACCAATGCTGTTAGTCAAGGAATATAAAGAAATTCAATTCTCACTATTTGGCAAATATTGCTTTGAAGAGAGGGGACAGGATTAGGCGCTCGAAGAATCTCCCTAGTGAATCATCAACAAGGAAATCCATCAACCATGGGAGATGCACCATTGGTCAATCAATATGATGGGAGTATAACACGACAAGCGGAATATCCATCGACCAATCATGGTAAGCATCCTCTACTTGGGTGTCACAACAACACTAATAGATTAGGAAACTTCTTCGTTAGCGTACCCTTGAACAATTCGCTCAAGACCTAATTTTTGCACCATATTTTTTTTAATGCATTCCCCAAGTAAGCATGCATAGGGCTACATTACAAGGCCATGCACAAGGCACATATTTTCCTCAACCCATGCATGAACACACTTACCCATCATTCATTATGGGTGACGAGTACTTGGCATGACTACTATGAACATCATCTTTGGAGGATCTAGAGGACATCAATGGAGACACACAATGACAAAGCCATGCTGGAATCTAAGGAAGAAGCACATACCCAAGGACTACAACTTGCAAAGGCTTGTAGTGACAAATGAAGAATCGGACAACCAACCCTGCCACATTTAGATGCCCGACGGCTCTTGCTCATACAGAAGGGACACTACCTCTCAAAGCACTATATGGAACAAACCTTACAACAAGGGTCTGTTAGGGACGATAGACTCGAGAGGGGGGGGGGAGTGTTGAAGCTCAAGGTCAAGGACAAAGCATAGAAGCACATCAAAGAAGTGGACACACAAGAAGAGGGAGCAAGTAGGGAGCTCCAAGAAGTGTATGTCAAATTTTCAGAAGAAATCCCTATAAAATAGTGATTTTCATCACTAAAAACCATTGTAAATACCATTTTCCATTTTTGTGACTCCATTTTGTTCAGGCCAAGGCATCCTTGAGCTTGATGAGTATTAGAAGTATCATCCTACCAATTTTCATAATTTTTAGACTCCATTTGAACCCTCAAATAAGCCCTGGAACCTAATTTTTAACCAAGTCGGACACTAGGTCTGGACAGGGCCAAAACTAGTCCAAAAACTGTAAAAAGAGCTAGAGAGCTCACTTTTTAGATCAACTTTGTTGATGTGTGAAACATCACAAGAAATGAATTAATGTGACACTAGAACACCTCTATGGTCACCATTAACTCATTGCCACTCAAAACTTTGAGAAATGATAGCCAAAACCAAGAACTTTACTTCTTCAGATTTTTCCAGTCAGTGAAACGACATACCTTCAGTATTTTGCTAATTTCTATTAGCTTAAACATTATTTCTCCAAGATCTTTTAGTGTATAAAACTAAAAGATTACAGCTTTCCAACAAGCTATCATATGCAAGAAACGCATCTCTAGAACTCAAGTTATGGCCTTCACAAGATCACCCTGTATGACTTGCCAAAACTGGAAATTTTGCCTTCTTTAGTAATTCTGAGTGTCTAAAAATGAAAAGTCGATGCCAGCATCGACTTGCAACCGAAAGTCAATGCTGGGCATCGACTTTGAGCTTTTTTAACCACTTTTTTGTTCCTGAAATAGGCGTGTTTAACACACATATGATCAAGACCACTTTTATGTGGGAAGTCGATGCCATGCATCGACTTTATGCTTAAACTCGATGCCAGGCATCGAGTTGCTCCAAAAACATCATCTTTTCGAGAAGATTTAGCAGGAGTTAGAACTCAGAAAATAAAACACAAACTTATCAGCACAAACTCGATGCCAGGCATCGAGTTGCTTGGAAAACTTGAACTTTTGAAATCATTTCACAATAGACAAGCATGGAGATGCTGGGGAGAGTCTCATACACAGAACTTTAACTATTTCTTCTCATAACTATGAAAAACTCAGAAGTTTTACAGATGCTTTCTCACTCAGAGAAGCCCGACTATACTCAGTCGTACAAAATGAACTCCTTCTCACATTCTATCACTCTCTTCCACTTCTTCTCTCTCGCCACGTCAGTTGATACAAACTAACTTATATAGATTTTCTCATTCTCGTGATTTTTAAAAAACTTCTAGAACTGAAGTGAACTAACTTTACAAATATAATACACTTGTGAATTTGTCCCTTCACATAGGCATGTGGTTTTCTTCCTAAGATTTGACCTTCAAATATATGTCCAATTAGTGATTGTTTCTCCTCCTGCCATGCTTTTGAATCTGCCAGTCTTCACACCATCCAAGCTCTTTGTCATCTTGTCTGCTATCTGATCTTTTGTAAAAATGTACTCCACTTCAATTCTTTCTACATTACCTTTTCTCTCAGGAAATGATAATGAATCTCTATATATTTTGTTCTTGCATGAAATACTGGATTTGCTGCAAGATAAAGTGAACTCATATTATATCCATATATTGTAGGTATACCTTGATCAATGCCCAAGCTTTTGAACAATGTCTGCATCCATATAACCTCCTTAGCTGCTTCCACAAGTCCTTTGTACTCAACTTCAGTTGATGATAATGCTACTGTATGTTGTTTCTTTGAACACCAACTTACAAGCTTATCACCAATGTAAATCATGTATCCATGTGTTGATCTCCTTTCATCTTGATTACCTGCCGAGTCTGAATCACTATAGGCTCTCAACTTCAAATCTGATGTAAAAGGATAATATAATCCTTCCTTTATAGTTCCTTTGATATATTTGAGAACTCTTTGACCTACAATCCAATGTGGGTCCTTTGGACAATGCATGAATTGTGACAAAACTCCCACTGCATAACTAAGATCAGGTCTTGTTAGTGTAGCATAAATAGAGATTGATACTTCCTCATATCTTTGTATTCTGCACCATCATATTTACTGAGCTTGTGATTAACTTCAAGTGGAGTTGAAGCTTCTCTGCAAGTTTCCATATCAAACTTCTTCAATAGATTCAGAAGATACCTTTCTTGTGATACATATATGCCATGATCTGTATAAGTGACTTCCATTCCAAGAAAGTATGATAACTTTCCTAGATCACTGATCTTGAATTCTTTTTCAAGTAATCTCTTTACCTCCTTGATTCCTTCATCTGAAGTACCTGTGATTATAATGTCATCTACATAAATACAAATGTAGATTGTACCTTCCTCTGTTCTTTTGATGAGTAGACTTGGATCTGCTTTTGAACTTTGATATCCAAGTTCATTGAGATACTTCACCAGTCTATAATTCCATGCTCTTGGAGCTTGCTTCAATCCATACAATGCTCTTCTCAACCTGCAAACAAAATTTGGATACCTAGAATCTATAAACCCTTGAGGTTGTTCCATGTATACCTCATCTGATATGTATCCATTCAAGAATGCATTCTTTATATCCAATTGACTTAGAGTCCATCCTTTTGAAGCTCCAATAGCAATGATTGTTCTAATAGTTGACATCTTAGCTACAAGACTGAATGTCTCATCATAATCTATGCCATAGGTTTGGGCATAGCCTTTGACCACCACTCTAGCTTTGTATCTGGCTATACTTCCATCTGCAAGCTTCTTCACTTTATAAACCCATTTATTTCCAATTACTTTCTTACCATTTGGTTTAGGAACAAGTTCCCATGTCTTGTTCTCCTCCAGTGCATTGAATCCTTCCTTCATTGCTTCTTCCCATTGTTTCTTACCTTTAGCTTCATCATAGTTCTGAGGTTCTTCATCATCTTTGACCATATATGCATAGTTCTTCTGAGTTATGTAAGAAGTATCATAAGAATACCTTTCTGGTTGTCGTCTAGTCCTACTTGACCTTCTTGGTTCACATTCTTCATAAGTGTCTGGATACACCTCTTCATCAAATATAGGAGCTTCTTCATTCCTTCTTGTTCATCCACTTCTGAATGTACTTGCTTGCATATAGTCTTCATCTCTATTCACCTGCACAATTGATTTTCCTTTCTCACATCTTCTTGCCTCTTCTTCAAATTCTTCTTTTGTATGACTTTGATCTGCATACCAACTTTTTTGTTCATCAAATGTAACATCTCTAGAAACAAGAAATTGTTTTGTTAGAGGATTCCACAACCTGTAACCCATCTTCTTTTCATCATAACCAATAAACACATATTTTTCTGCCTTTGGTTCAAGTTTATGCCTAAGCTGTGATGGTACATAAGCATATGCAATTGATCCAAACACTCTACAATGATCTAGTGTTGGCTTCTTACCCCACCAAGCTTCATATGGAGTCATTCCATTTAGACATGCACATGGTAATCTATTCACAAGATATGTAGTTGTATTTACAGCCTCTACCCATAGATAATTTGGACAATTCTTCTTCTTCAACATAGCTCTAGCAAACTCAACCAAAGTCCTGTTCCTTCTTTCTGCTACATCATTTTATTGTGGTGTATACCTGCAAGTTATTTCTCTCTTATACCTGCATTCCAAAGATAATCATTGAACTCTTGGGAGAAGTATTCTCCCCCTCCATCAGACCTCAGTCTCTTAAGCTTTTGACCTGTGACTCTCTCTGCATATGCATGAAAATGCTTGAAAGCTCTAAGCACTTTTGATCTCTCCTTTAAAACATATAATGTTATCCATCTTGTAGCATCATCAATAAAAAGAACATAGTACCTTGAGCCACTGATAGATCCTTCTTTTGTTGGTCCCCATACATCTGTATGAATGAGCTCTAGTAATCCATCATGTTTGAATCCTTTCTTTTGAAATGGTAACCTGTGTGCTTTTCCCATTTGACATGCTTCACATTTATAAACCATATGTTGACTCTGCACATTTGGTAATGCTAGTACAGACTGATTAGCAACCATAGCTTTTATTCCTCTATCATTGAAGTGACCTAATCTCTTATGGCAGAGATCAAGTTTTGTAATCACTCCTTCACCATGTGTGAGCAAAGCTTGAACAATGTTCCCTTGCACTCTTAAAGTAAAGAGTCTACCTTCTTTCTTACCAGAGACAATCTGATTATATCCATTCTCTGGATCTTCAACAAATACTCCTTCATTTGTAAACCTAACTTGAAAACCTTTTTCAACTATCTATCCCACACTAATCAAGTTTTTAGGTATTGTAGGAACATACAAAACATTGGTTAGCAAATTTGCTCCACTCTTGCATTTCACTTTTCCAATTGAATGTACACTATGTCTTGTATTATCACCTGTTTGAACACTATGACTAGAAATGCCTTTTTCCAATTCTGACATCAATTCTATGTTTCCTGACAAATGATTAGAACATCCAGAGTCAATGTAAAATACCTTTAGATCTTCTTTATCTGATGTGCTGATTGAATTCATCATCAATGATGTATGACTTTCATTATGTGTGTCATTTGCATAGTTGGAGTAGGTGGTGTTGTAGGATTGATTTTGTCCCCAACTTCTTCCTCCACCTCTACCATAGCCTCCTCTTGGATTTTGTCTACCTCTTTGAAAATTACTTTGATATCTTCCACCTCAACCTCTGCTATTGTTGTTTTGATTCTGGTTTGATCCTTGTTGGTTGTGCCAACACTCATGAGCCAAATGATTACTCAATCCATAGATCCAGCAAGCCTTCTTGTTGTTATTCTGATTACCTCTTCCTCTTCCAAAACCTCTTGCTCTTCCTCTGCATGTGCCTTTACCTCTTGCATAATAAACTTGAGAAGTTGACTCTTCTTCATCCTTTGCTTTACCTTTATCTCCTTTCTTCTTGTTCTTCATGTACATTGTAGAACTTTGTCCTTTATCTCCATCTCCCTTCAAGTCTTGCTCAAATGTGAGCATCAAACCAAGCAACGGGTTCAAATCAGAACATAATGGTTTACTGAAAGTTTTGTTGATAAGATAAAAGGTTTCCACCTTTCATCCCCTCTCAAACCTGTAAGTAATTGAGCAATCAACTTGTGATCCTCAATGTCTTCATCTATGGATCCAAGATTATCTGCAAGATCCTTCATCTTACTGACATAATCACTAATACTTTGACTTGGCTTCTTCTTGAATGTTGTAAATTCTGACCATAGACTTGCTTTCCTTGCTTTAGTAGTGATTTGGAAATGATATTCCAATGCATTCCATATATCTTCAAATGATTCCAATCCTCTGATGTGTGGTAGCAAATGATCTGAGATTGTGTTGTAAATGTATGCCTTTGCACTTGCATCCTTCTTCTTCGAATGCTTTAAAGCATCTAGTTCTTCTTTCTTTGGTCGGCTTTCATCTTCAAATACTGGCTTTTCTTCTTCACCTGTTACATATATCATGAGATCCTTACTCATAAGTAAGGCTTCCATTCTCATTACCCATGCGGGGTAATTATCTATGTCCAGTTTGTCAATGGAGATATGATCTGCCATACTCCTTTCCTTCTGTTGCAACCTTTCAGCTTAAAAGATAAAGAATAATACCTTTTGGATTTCTTTGTGTATGAGGATAGTTTTGAAGTAACCTTTTGATGCCTTGTGTCTTCAAATGCTTCACCTTTCAACCTTTAATGAAAAACTTTTCAAAAACTTCTCGTACCTTTGCCGCCTTCTGCTCTTTAGGACCTTTCTGCTCTGATACCACTTGTTGATGTGTGAAACATCACAAGAAATGAATTAATGTGACACTAGAACACCTCTATAGTCACCATTAACTCATTGCCACTCAAAACTTTGAGAAATGATAGCCAAAACCAAGAACTTTACTTCTTCAAATTTTTCCAGTCACTAAAATGACATACCTTCAGTATTTTGCTAATTTATCTTAGCTCAAATATTATTTCTCCAAGATCTTTTAGTGAATGAAAGTAGAAGACTAGAGCTTTCCAAAAAGCTATGATATGCAAGAAACGGATCTCTAGAACTCAAGTTATGGCCTTCACAAGATCACCCTGTATGACTTGCCAAAACTGGAAGTTTTGCCTTCTTTAGTAATTTTGAGTGTCTAAAAATGAAAATTTGATGCCTAGCATCGACTTGCAACCAAAAGTCGATGTCGGGCATCGACTTTGAGCTTTTTTAGCCACTTTTTTGTTCCTAAAATAGGCACGTTTAACACACATATGATCAAGACCACTTTTATGTGGGAAGTCGATGCCAGGCATCGACTTTATGCTGAAACTCGATGCCAGGCATCGAGTTGCTCCACAAACATCATCTTTTCAAGAAGATTTAGCAGGAGTTAGAACTTAGAAAATAAAACACAGACTTATCAGCACAAAGTCGATGCCAGGCATCGAGTTGCTTGGAAAACTTGAACTTTTGAAATCATTTCACAGTAGACAAGCATGGAGATGATGGGGAGAGTCATACACAGAACTTTAACTATTTCTTCTCATAACTATGAAAAACTCAGAAGTTTTACAGATGCTTTCTCACTCAGAGAAGCCCGACTATACTCAGTCGTACAAAATGAACTCCTTCTCACATTCTATCACTCTCTTCCACTTCTTCTCTCTCGCCACGTCAGTTGATACAAACTAACTTATATAGATTTTCTCATTCTCGTGATTTTTAAAAAACTTCTAGAACTAAAGTGAACTAACTTTACAAATATAATACACTTGTGAATTTGTCCCTTCACATAGGCATGTGGTTTTCTTCCTAAGATTTGACCTTCAAATATATGTCCAATTAGTGATTGCACATAATAAGAAACAAAAAAAAATATAAGTTATGTATCCATCAAATATATTTAAAATTAAATATTTCATATACTTACAGTATAAAGTCGTTGCACGAAGAGGAGACCGTGGTGGAGTTCCATCTGATTGATCAGAATCTACAAATAATGATATTTGATATTAATAATTTAATTATGTACATAAACAAAAAATTCACATATACATATTTACATGTACACACATATTCACATATACACATTTACACATACACACATATTCACATATACACAACTACATATTATTGTGGGATAAATGCATGTATTTTGTATGAATGAGTGTATATGCATGCATGTGTGTGTACGTATATATGTGGATATGTATATGTATGTTTATGTTATATGTATGTATATGTGTATATGTATACATATATGCATGCGTATATGTTTGCATGTATATGTGTATGTGGGTATGTGTATGTGTATGTGTGTGTATATCTGTGTATGTATTCTGACTTTTTTTTCTGTTTGAGATTAAATTAACAGGAGATATTGTATGGTCGAAAAAAATAAGAGGCGAGCTAGCATACCACCTGAGTCGTGGCAGTTTTTTCGTAGACAGCTACGTCTTCAGGAGTCATTTCCTCAGCAGAAGGTACACAAATTAATAGTTTATATTTATAATTTTTATATATTTTAGTAATTTTTACATTTAATTTATGTATTTTTTTTCTTGAATAAACAGGCTGCTGCAAAGAAGAGAGTGGAGTCGGGCCACACATCGCACCTAGGCCAAATGGGCCATAATGGTTTTGTAGCTATGTTTGTAAGTATATGTGTTATTGTGAGTATATTTTTTATTTTAGTTAAAATGTAAGCAACTAATGTTTTTTATTTGTTTCATTGCAGCGGAAGGATTATGGCCGATATCCTACGAAACAGGAGATCGAGTATGCTACACATTTTGGATATCGGTGTTTGAGTGAGTATATGCAAGATCATCCAGATGCCTTTGTGAGTATTTTTAAATTTTATATAATTATTTTGTTTTTATGAATGTTTTAATTATTTTATTTATTTATGTTTGTTATATGTAATACAGGAGTATTATGGAGAGACAAATATGGATGAGGTGGGGAGATAGACACAGGAGGGACGATCTCGATCGTCACAGGGTGATCATGAAGATGAGGATGAGGATGATCAGAATGATCATGATATTGTTGATGATGATGATGATCATGATGATGATGATTAGGATTACACCAAGGCACTTGATGGAAAGACTCCACAAGAAGCCTACATTGGTAAAAAGCCTTTTGTTTCCCATTCAAAGAATTTCGAAGTAAATGTTATGTACATGTTCCAGATAGGGAGAGAAACAAGCCTCAACCAAAAAGCATCAAATGTATCTTCCTAGGATATAGCAAAGATAAGAAGGCTTATAAGCTTTATGAATTTGAGGCTAAGAAGATCGTGACAAGTCATGATGTGGTGTTTAAGGAAGAGGAGCCACATGTAGTGGAGGAGGAAAAGAGCTCTTCCACTTTATCATCAAGCAAAGGGGCAATTCACTATGAACCTGACCCAAGAGCTATCCCTTCTACACAAGAGAAGGAAGCATCATTTTCAGATGATGAGTCTGAAAGTCACCAACCTATCGTCACCCAAGTGGAAAAGCCATTGCCATGTTGGGTGAGGCATCTCTATGATTTTGCAAACCCCATCCCACAATCACTACAATATGTTGCAGATGGACCGAGGCAATCATAGAGAATAGAGGAACAGAGGCAGGTAAGCACCCATATTGTAAACACAGCCCTGATGGCTGATCTCATTCAAGAAGCAAAGGAACAAACCAATGTGGAAGAGGCACTCCATGATCCAAATTGGAGGGTTGCCATGCAAATAGAATACAACACTATCATGATGAATGGAACTTGGGATCTAAAGGATCGACCCCCTAAGCGTAAAATCATTGGCACCAAGTGGTTTGTTGGAGAAACAATCACAAATTGGACATATATCTGAAGGTAAAAGCTTTAGAAAGAAAACCACATGCCTATGTGAAGGGACAAATTCACAAGTGTATTATTAGTTCGCTTTAGTTTTATAAGTTTTTTAAAGGTCATGAGATTGAGAAATACTATATAAGCTAGTTTGTATCAACTGACGTGGAGAGGAAGACAATGAGAGAGTGAGTTAGAACTCATTTTGTATGACTGAGAATAGTCGAGCTTCTCTGCGTGAGAAAGCACCTGTGCATTTGTCAGGCTTCATAGTTCTGTGTATAAGTCTTCTTCTTCCATCTCCAGAGTTTGTCTTCTATGTAATGATTTGAAAAATTGAAGTTTTCCAAGCAAGTCGATTCCTGGCATCGAATGTATGGTGAAAGGTTGTGTTTTATGTGGGAAGTCGATGCCCGGCATCGAATCTTAGCTGATAAGTCCTTGTCTTCATATCTAACTTTTATCTACTGACAAATCTTCTTGAAAAGATGAAGTTTGTGGAGCAACTCGATGCCTGGCATCGAGTTTCAACATAAAGTCAATGCCTGGCATTGACTTCTAACATAAAAGTGATCTTGTTCATATCTGTGTTCAAGGGGGTAATTCTGGCGCAAAAAAAGTGGCTAAAAAAGCTCAAAGTCAATGCCTAGCATGGACTTTTGGTTGCAAGTCGATGCTAGGCATTGAATTTTCATTTTTAGACACTCAGAATTACTAAAGGAGGCAAAATTTCCAGTTTTGGCAAGTCATACATGGTGGTCTTGTGAAGGCCATAACTTGAGTTCTAGAGATCCGTTTCTTGCAAATAATATCTTGTTGGAAAGCTATACTCTTCTAATTTCATTATCAAAAGGTCTTGGAGAAATAATATTTGTGCTAAGAGAAATTATCAAAATACTGAAGGTATGTCATTTTAGTGACTAGAAATTTCTGAAGAAGTAAACTTCTTGGTTTTGACTATCATTTCTCAAGTTTGAAGTGGTAATGAGTTAGTGGTGACCATAGAGGTTGTCTAGTGTCACATTAATTCATTTCTTGTGATGTTTCACACATCAACAAGTGGTATCAGAGCAGAAAGGTCCTAAAGAGCAGAAGGCAGCAAAGGTACGAGAAGTTTTGGAAAGTTTTCCATTAAAGTTTGAAAGGTGAAGCATTTGAAGACACAAGGCATCAAAAGGTTACTTCAAAAGTATCTTCATACACAAAGAACTTCAAAAGGTATTATTTTTTATCCTTTAAGCTCACAGGTTGCAGTAGAAGGAAACAAGTATGGCAGATAATATCTCCATTGACAAACTAAACAGAGATAATTACCCCACATGGGTAATGAGAATGGAAGCCTTACTTATGAGTAAGGATCTCATGGTACATGTAACAGGTGAAGAAGAGAAGCCAGGATTTGAAGATGAAAGCCAACCAAAGAAATAAGGACTAGATGCTTTAAAGCATTGGTAGAAGAAGGATGCAAGTGCAAAAGCTTACATCTACAATACAATCTCAGATCATTTGCTACCACACATTAGAGGATTGGAATCAGTTGAAGATATATGGAATGCATGGAGTATCATTTCCAAAGTACCACCAAAGCAAGGAAAGCAAGTCTATGGTCAGAGTTTACAACATTCAAGAAGAAGCCAAGTCAAAATATTAGTGATTATGTCACTAAGATGAAGGATCTAGCAGATAGTTTTGGATCCATAGATGAAGATGTTGAGGATTACAGATTGATTGCTCAACTACTTGCAGGTTTGAGAGGAGATGAAAGGTGGAAACCTTTTGTTTTGTCAACAGAACTTTCTTTGAATCATTATGTTCTAGATTTGAATCAATTGCTTGGTTTGATGCTAACTTTTGAGCAAGACTTGAAAGGAGATGGAGATAAAGGACAAAGTTCTCGGAGATAAAGGTAAAGCAAAGGATGAAGAAGAGTCAACTTCTCAAGTTTATTATGCAAGAGGTAAAGGCACTAGTAGAGGAAGAGCAAGAGGTTTTGGAAGAGGAAGAGGTAATCAGAATAATAACAAGAAGGCTTGTTGGATATGTGGATTAAGCAATCATTTGGCTCATGATTGCTCGCATAATCAACAAGGATCAAATCAAAATCAGAATAACAATAGCAAAGGTAGAGGTGGAAGATATCAAAGTAGTTTTCAGAGAGGTAGACAAAATCCAAGAGGAGGCTATGGTAGAGATGGAGGAAGAAGTTGGGGACAGAATCAATCCTACAACACCACCTATTATAATTATGCAAATGACACACAGAATGAAGGTCATACATCATTGATGATGAACTCAATCAGCACATCAGATAAAGAAGATCTAAAGGTATTTTACATTGACTCTAGGTGTTCTAATCATTTGTTAGGAAACAAAGAATTGATGTCAGAATTGGAAAAAGGCATTTCTAGTCACACAGTTCAAACAGGTGATAATACAAGACATAGTGTACATTCAATTGAAAAAGTGAAATGCAAGAGTGGAGCAGATTTGCTAACCAATGTTTTGTATGTTCCTACAATACCTAAAAACTTGATTAGTGTGGGACAGATAGTTGAAAAAGGTTTTGAAGCAAGGTTTACAAATGAAGGAGTATTTGTTGAAGACCTATAGAATGGATATAATCAGATTGTCTATGGTAAGAAAGAAGGTAGACTCTTTACTTTAAGAGTACAAGGGAACATTGGTCAAGCTTTGCTCACACATGGTGAAGGAGTGATTACAGAACTTGATCTCTGGCATAAGAGATTAGGTCACTTCAATGAAAGAGGAATTCAAGCTATGGTTGCAAATCAGTCTGTATTAGGATTACCAGATGTGTAGAATCAACATATGGTTTATAAATGTGAAGCATGTCAGATGGGAAAAGCACGCAGGTTACCATTTCAAAAGAAAGGATTCAAACATGATGGATTACTAGAGCTCATTCATACAGATGTATGGGGATCAACAAAAGAAGGATCTATCAATGGCTCAAGGTATTATGTTCTTTTCATTGATGATGCTACAAGATGGATAACTTTATATGTTTTGAAGGAAAGATCAGAAGTGTTTGGAGCTTTCAAGCATTTCCATGCATATGTAGAGAGATTCACACGTCAAAAGCTTAAAAAGATTGAGATATGATGGAGGGGGAGAATACTTCTCCCAAGATTTCAATTATTATCTTTGGAATTCAGGTATTAAGAGAGAAATAACTTGCAAGTATACACCACAACAAAATGGTGTAGTAGAAAGAAGAAACAGGACTTTGATTGAGTTTACGAAACCTATGCTGAAGGAGAAGAATTGTCCAAATTATCTTTGGGTTGAGGCTGTAAATATCGCTACATATCTTGTGAATAGATTACCATGTGCAGCTCTCAATGGAATGACTCCATATGAAGCTTGGTGGGGTAAGAAACCAACACTAGATCATTGTAAAGTGTTTGGATCAATTGCATATGCTTATGTGCCATCACAACTTAAGCATAAGCTTGAACCAAAGGTAGAAAAATATTTGTTCATTGGTTATGATGAAAAGCAGATGGGTTACAGGTTGTGGAATCCTCTAACCAAAAAATTCCTTATTTCTAGAGATGTTACATTTTATGAACAAAAAATTTGGTATGCAAATCAAAGTCATACAGCTGAAGAATTTGAAGAAGAGGTAAGAAGATGTGAGAAAGGAAAATCAATTGTGCAGGTAAAAGAAGATGAAGGATATATGCAAGCAAGTACATCCAGAAGTGGATTAACAAGAAGGAATGAAGAAGCTCCTATATTTGATGAAGATGTGTATCCAGACACATATGAAGAATGTGAACCAAGAAGGTCAACTAGGACAAGAAGACAACCAGAAAGGTATTCTTATGATACTTCTTACATAACTCAGAAGAATTATCCATATATGGTCGAAGATGATGAAGAACCTTAGAACTATGATGAAGCAAAAGGTAAGAAGCAATGGGAAGAAGCAATGAAGGAAGAGTTTAATGCACTAGAGGAGAACAAGACATGGGAACTTGTTCCTAAACCAAATGGTAAGAAAGTAATTGGAAATAAATGGGTTTACAAAGTGAAGAAGATTGCATATGGAAGTATAGCCAGGTACAAAGCTAGACTAGTGGTGAAAGGCTATGCCCAAACCTATGGCATATATTATGATGAGACATTCAGTCCTGTAGCTAAGATGTCAACGATAAGGACAATCATTGCAATAAAGAATGATTGGATATAAAGAATTACTCTAAGTAAATTTGGATATAAAGAATGCATTTTTGAATGGATACATATCAGATCAGGTATACATGGAAAAACCTCAAGGGTTTATAGATTCTAGGTATCCAAATTTTGTTTGCAGATTGAGAAGTGCACTCTATGGATTGAAGCAAGCTCCAAGAGCATGGAACTATAGACTGGTGAAGTATCTCAATGATCTTGGATATCAAAGTTCAAAAGCTGATCCAAGTCTACTTATCAAAAGAACAGAGGAAGGTACAATCCACATTTGTATTTATGTAGATGACATTATAATCATAGGTACTTCAAATGAAGGACTCACGGAGGTAAAGAGATTACTTGAAAAAGAATTCAAGATCAGTGATCTAGGGAAGTTATCATACTTTCTTGGTATGGAAGTCACCTATACAGATCATGGCATATATGTATCACAAGAAAGGTATCTCTGAATCTATTGAAGAAGTTTGATATGGAAAATTGCAGAGAAGCCTCAACTCCACTAGAAGTCAACCACAAGCTCAGTAAATATGATGGTGCAGAATATAAAGATATGAGGAAGTATCAATCTCTTGTGGGTAGTTTGATTTATGTTACACTAACAAGACCTGATCTTAGTTATGCAGTGGGAGTTTTGTCACAATTCATGCATTGTCCAAAGGACCCACATTAGATTTCAGGTCAAAGAGTTCTCCGATATATCAAAGTAACTATAAAGGAAGGATTGTATTATCCTTTTACATCAGATTTGAAGTTGAGAGCATATAGTGACTCAGACTGGGCAAGTGATCAAGATGAGAGAAGATCAACACATGGATACATGATATATATTGTTGATAAACTTGTAAGTTGGTGTTCAAAGAAACAACATACAATAGCATTATCATCAACTGAAGCTGAGTACAAAGGGCTTGTGGAAGCAGCGAAGGAGGTCATATGGATGCAGACATTATTCAAAAGCTTGGGCATTGATCAAGGTATACCTACAATACATGCAGATAATATGAGTTCACTTTATCTTGCAGCAAATCCAGTTTTTCATGCAAGGACAAAGCACATAGAGATACAATATCATTTTCTTAGAGAAAAGGTAAAGGAGAAGGAGATTGAACTGGAGTACATTTCTACTAAAGATCAGATAGCAGACATAATGACAAAGAGCCTGGATGGTGTGAAGACTAGCAGATTCAAAAGCATGGCAGGAGTAAAAGAAAAGAAGATGATATGAAGAAATAGAGAATGTCAATTAGTGATTCAGGGGGAGCTGTTGAAGAAACAATCACAAATTGGACATATATCTTAAGGTCAAAGCTTTAGACAAAAACCACATGCCTATGTGAAGGGACAAATTCACAAGTGTATTATATTTGTAAAGTTAGTTCTTGTTGGTGCAGGGCAATCAACAATTGAAGTTTTAATGAAGGTTTGGAAGTTAAGGACTGAAGAAAAGTTCAAGTTATGAAGCATGGAGGAAGTGCACATTCAGAAGATGAAGATGTGTACACATATGTACATTAATTTAGAGACAGTCCATATATATCTTTTGTATGGTCATAAGTTTGTATATATTTGGCGCTATATATAAGTAGAAAGTCGGGGCAAATATGAGAGAGAATGTGAATAGAGAAATCAGAAGTTGTATGAGTCATTAGACATCTTAGAAGTGAGTAAGAGTCTCTCTCATCACTCAGTTGTAAATTCCTTCAGGAATGAAAGGAAATTGCGCCCTATGTTTCTGTGCATTCTCCTTCTGTGCTTGATCATTTAGAGAATCCTTTTGTAGATGTCTAAGTCCATAGTTAATGAGTCTATGGTTAAAGTTTGAGAGCCTAATTGTAAACAGACTATGAGAATTATGAGTAGGAACATTCATATGTGAAGAAGTGTTCACTGTTTCCTGAAATAGGTGCAATCTTGATGGTCAATGATTTGATCATTTCTCAGTGCACAGGTTAAAGTTTTGCATGACCCAGGAGTCAAAATTTACGTTGGAAGGTAAGCCATCTATGGCTAAAAGCATTTGTATAAACGGATTCTAGATTGAGAGAACCAAGTGTTAGAAGTTACAGGTGTCCGAATCGACTTTTCAGAAGAGTAGTTTTAGACATAGGTAACTTGTTGAGATCATTTCTCAAGATCTACTGAATCTTTTGGAGTGATTCAACTTGGAGAAGGTGTGCAAACTGTAGTTGACACCTTGTGCAAAGTTTTATAAAAAACTTCACACAATTGGTAAGTTAATGAGAGAGATATGTGCAGCAGACTTTCTGTGTAGTCAACTTCTTCACAGATTTTTCGAAATCTTTATAATTGATCATTGATCCTCTAAAATTGGTGAAGCTTTGAGTTACTCTTGTTATAGAGGTGCTCTAACTACAAGAGTAGCTTGTTGTTTTGGAGATTAACACTCTCCATGAGTAATAAAGATGGAGTCAAAGCTTGTTGGATTTGTGGTAAGACAAATCACTTAGCTAATGATTGTTGGCATAATACTGAGAGTAATGGTGGATATAACCAGAACTTTATTTCAAGAGGAAGTGTTGGTAGAAATCAAAGAGGTAATTTCAGAGGTAGAGGTAGTAGAGGTTACTTTGGAAGAAATTCACGTAAAGGATTCCAAAGTCAACAATACAACAATACCTACTACAATTACGCTTCAGATCAGAAGGAGGATTCAACATTGATAATGAATGCAACTTGTGAAAGGCAAAGTGAAGACCAAAGAGTCTTCTACATTGACTCAGGGTGTAGCAATCACCTGAGTGGCAACATAGCTTTGATGACTGATTTGGAGAATAAGGTAACTAATCATGTAGTTCAAACAGGTGACAATACAAAGCACAATGTGAAGTCAATTGGATCAGTGAAGGCCAAGGATGGAAGTACTCTCTTGAGTAAGGTCTTGTATGTTCCTACAATTCCTAAGAATCTAATAAGTGTAGGACAAATTGTTGAAAAAGGTTATGAAGTTAGATTCACTAATGAAGGAGTGTTTGTGGAAGACCCTAGCAATGGGGTATAAACAAATTGTTTCAGGGAAGAAAGAAGGAAGATTGTTCACATTGAATATCCAAGGTAATGTTGGTCATGCCTTGTTTACTTATGGAGGACATAAGATCTCTGAGTTAGATCTTTGGCACAAAATACTTGGACATTTTAATGAAAGAGGTATCAAAGATATGATTGACAATGGTTCAGTGCTTGGATTGCCTATTGTTGCAGGTCAACGTATGACGTACAGATGTGAGGCATGTCAATTAGGTAAGTCTCATAAGCAAACTTATTCCAAGCATGGTTTTATGTATTCAGAAAAGCTTGAGTTGGTACACACAGATGTGTGGGGACCATCAAAAGATTTCAATATCAATGGTTCAAGGTATTATGTGATTTATGTTGATGATGCTACCAGATGGATCACTATCTATGTGATCAAAGATAAGTCAGAGGTATTCAATACATTCAAACATTATCATGTGTACGCAGAGAGAATTACAGGTCATAAATTGAAGAGAATAAGGTCAGATGGAGGGGGAGAGTATTTCTCTAATGAGTTTAGTGATTACTTGTGGAATGCAGGTATAAAAATGGAAATTACTTGCAAGTACTCTCCTCAACAAAATGGTATAGCAGAGAGAAGAAATAGAACTCTTGTTGAGTTTGCAAGGTCAATGATGAAGGAGAAAAATTGCCCTAATTATTTGTGGGCTGAGGCTGTAAACACAGCTACTTATTTGGTCAATAGGTTACCATGTAAAGCTTTGCAGGGTATGACACCATATGAGGCATGATGGGGTAAGAGACCTACTCTAGATCATTGCAAAGTATTTGGATGTTTGGCATATGCATATGTGCCATCTCAATTAAGGCATAAATTGTAACCTAAATCTGAAAAGTATGTATTCATTGGTTATGATGACAAGCAGATGGGATATAGGTTGTGGAGTCCATCCACAAAACAATTCCTTGTATCAAAGGATGTTACATTTGATGAGCAAGGTACTTGGTATGCAGGTACAATCAATATTAATACAGGTGATGAAGAAGTTATGAATCAAAAGAAAGGTAAATCAAAGGTTCAGATATTTGATGAAGAGGAGAATAATGAAGTACAGGTTGAAGTTGAAGAAATGCCAAGATTTGATCCTGAGTGTGATGAACCAGAAACCTCAAGGAGTGGAGAACCCAGAAGGTCATCAAGACACAAGTGGCAACCTACAAGGTATAGCTATGGCACTTCTATTTTGGCTATCAAAGATTATGCTTATATGATAAAGGCAGATGAAGACCCTTCTACATATGAAGAGGCAAAAGGTAAGGAAAATTGGGAGAAAGCTATGCAGGAAGAATATGATGCATTGATGGAGAATCATACATGGGAGTTGGTTCCTAAACCAAATAGCGAGAAGATCATTGGATGCAGGTGGGTCTACAAGACAAAGAGGTATGCAGATGGAAGTGTGTCTAGATATAAAGCTAGACTTGTTGTGAAGGGTTTTGCTCAGACTTATGGTATAGATTATGATGAGACCTATAGTCCTGTGACAAAGATGACAACCATCAGGACACTCATAGCTATTGCTGCATGTAAAGGTTGGAAATTATGTCAATTAGATGTGAAGAATGCTTTTTTGAATGGTTATATTTCAGATGATGTTTTCATGGAGCAACCCCAAGGATTCAGAGATGAAAGGTATCCAGAGTATGTATGTAAGCTCAAGAGAGCTTTGTATGGTTTGAAGCAGGCCCCAAGGGCATGGAATTATAGACTTGTAAAGTTCTTGAAAGAACTTGGATTTCAAGTATCAAAGGTAGATAGTAGCTTGCTTGTTAAAGCAAGTGATGATGGGTTCATTTACATGTGCATATATGTGGATGATATAATTCTTACAGGTACAGATGAGAAAGGCATTCAAAGCCTAAAGAAGCAAATGGAGAAAGAATTCAAGATCAGTGATTTGGGAGACTTTTCATATTTCTTGGGCATGGAGATCTCATACACTCAACATGGAGTGTATGTGACTCAAGAAAGGTATTTGAGAAACTTGTTGATCAAGTTTAAGATGAATGATTGCAGGGTAGCACCTACTCCAATGGAGGTGAATCACAAATTGAGCAAATATGGAGGTGAAGAGTTCAATGACATGAAACTATATCACAGTTCGGTTGGTAGTGTGATCTATGCTACATTAACTAGGCCTGACTTGTCATATGCAGTTGGAGTTTTGTCTCAATTCATGCATTGTCCTAGGAAAGAACATTGGATTGCAGGACAAAGAGTGTTGAGGTACATTAAGGGTACATTCAAAGAGGGTTTGTATTATGGTTTTACATCAGATACAAACATCAAGACATATAGTGATGCAGATTGGGGAGGTAATCCTGATGATAGGAGATCAACTTATGGATACTTGTGTTATGTGGTAGATAAGTTAATTTCTTGGTGTTCAAAGAAGCAACACATAGTTGCTTTGTCATCTACAGAAGCAGAGTACAAAGGTATGGTTGAAGCTGCAAAGGGAGTAATATGGCTTAAGGCTCTGATGAAGAGTTTTGACATCATTCAGAGTACACCCACTATTCATGGAGATAACATGAGTTCATTGTATTTAGCTGCTAATCCTGTGTTTCATGCCAGGACTAAACACATTGAGATTTAGTATCACTTTCTAAGAGAGAAGGTGATGGATAAAGAGATTGAAGTCATACATACTTCAACAAAAGATCAGATAGCTGATATGCTAACCAAAAGCTTGGATGGAGCAAAGCTACAGAGATTCAAAGACATGGCAGGTATAAAGAAGATAGAGAAAACCTCAATTGATGATTGAGGGGGAGCTGTTGGTGCAGGGCAATCAACAATTGAAGTTTTAATGAAGGTTTGGAAGTTAAGGACTGAGGAAAAGTTCAAGTTATGAAGCATGGAGGAAGTGCACATTCAGAAGATGACGATGTGTACACATATGTACATTAATTTAGAGACAGTCCATATATATCTTTTGTATGGTCATAAGTTTGTATATATTTGGCTATATATAAGTAAAAGTCGGGGCAAATATGAGAGAGCATGTGAATAGAGAAATAGAAGTTGTATGAGTCATTAGACATCTTAGAAGTGAGTAAGAGTCTCTCTCATCACTTAGTTGTAAATTCCTTCTGGAATGAAAGAAAATTGCGCCCGATGTTTCTGTGCATTCTCCTTCTGTGCTTGATCATTTCAAGAATCCTTTTGTAGATGTCTAATTCCATAGTTAATGAGTCTATGGTTAAAGTTTGAGAGCCTAATTGTAAACAAGCTGTGAGAATTATGAGTAGGAACATTCATATGTGAAGAAGTATTCACTGTTTCCTGAAATGGGCGCAATCTCGATGGTCAATGATTTGATCATTTCTCAGTGCACATGTTAAAGTTTTGCATGAGTGAGGAGTCAAAATTTAATTTGGAAGGTAAGCCATCTATGGCTAAAAGCATTTGTATAAACGGGTTCTAGATTGAGAGAACCAAGTGTTAGAAGTTACAGGTGTCTGAATCGACTTTTCAGAAGAGTAGTTTTAGACATAGGTAACTTGTTGAGATCATTTCTAAAGATCTACTGAATCTTTTGGAGTGATTCAACTTGGATAAGGTGCGCAAACTGTAGGCAACACCTTGTGCAAAGTTTTATAAAAAACTTTACATAATTGATAAGTTAATGAGAGAGATATGTGCAGCAGACTTTCTGTGTAGTCATCTCCTTCACAGATTTTTCAAAATCTTTATAATTGATCATTGATCCTCTGAAATTGGTGAAGCTTTGAGTTACTCTTGTTATAGAGGTGCTCTAACTACAAGAGTAGCTTGTTCTTTTGGAGATTAACACTCTCCATCAGTTCGCTTTAGTTCTACAAGTTTTTTAAAGGTCAAGAGATTGAGAAATACTATATAAGTTAGTTTGTATCAACTGGCACGGAGAGGAAGACAATGAGAGAGTGAGTTAGAACTCATTCTGTATGACTGAGAATAGTCGAGTTTCTCTGCGTGAGAAAGCACCTGTGCATTTGTGAGGTTTCATAGTTATGGAAAGAGTTTATTAAACATCTGTGTATAAGTCTTCTTCTTGCATCTCCAAAGTTTTTCTTTTGTGTAATGATTTGAAAAATTGAAGTTTTCCAAGCAAGTCGATGCCTAGCATCGAATGTATGGTGAAAGGTTGTGTTTTATGCGGGAAGTCGATGCCTGGCATCAAATCTTAGTTGATAAGTCCTTGTCTTCATATCTGACTTTTATCTACTAACAAATCTTCTTGAAAAGATGAAGTTTGTGGAGCAACTCAATGCCTGGCATCGAGTTTCAACATAAAGTCAATGTCTGGCATCGACTTCTAACATAAAAGTGATCTTGTTCATATCTGTGTTCAAGGGGGTAATTTTGGCACTGAGAAAGTGGCTAAAAAAGCTCAAAGTCAATGCTTGGCATGGACTTTTGGTTGCAAGTCGATGCTAGGCATCGAATTTTCATTTTTAGACACAGAATATAAAGGAGGCAAATTTTTTAGTTTTGGCAAGTCATACAGGGTGGTCTTGTGAAGGCCATAACTTGAGTTCTAGAGATCCGTTTCTTGCAAATAATAGCTTCTTGGAAAGCTCTACTCTTATACCTTCATTCACCAAAAGATCTTGGAGAAATACAATTTTTGCTAAGAGAAATCATCAAAACACTGAAGGTATCTCATTTCAGTGACTAGAAATTTTTGAAGAAGTAAAGTTATTGCTTTTGGCTATCATTTCTCAAGTTTGAAGTGGCAATGAGTTAATGGTGACCATAGAGGTTGTCTAGTGTCACATTAATTCATTTCTTGTGATGTTTCACACATCAACATGGGTCTAGAAGCTAAATTACAGGGCTGATGGTACTCTAGAAAAGTACAAAGCAAGACTTGTTACATAGGGCTACTCACAAGTTGAAGGCATTGATTTTTGTGAATCATTTGTGTCGACTACAAGAATGACTACTATCCAAGTAGTACCAGCTATAGTTGCACATAAGTGTTGGCCAATCTATCACATGGATATCAAATCAACATTCCTGAATGGAGACCTCAAGGAGGAGGTATATGTGTCTCAGCCACCAGGTTTTAAGGCTCCCGATTCAGAGAACAAGGTATGTAAGCTGAAGTATCTCTTGGATCTAGGTTTCAAAGGAAGTGCTTCTGATGCTAACTTGTATGTTCTAAAGAGAGGAGGGAAGGCAGTTGTGCTTGTACTCTATGTAGATGACCTTGTGATTACTAGAAATGATGATGCTCTTCTTCAACAAATGAAAGATGCCTTGAGTTCAAAATTTTAAATGACAGACTTGGGCTTAATGCATTATTGCTTAGACCTTGAAGTTTGGCAAGAACTAAGTAAGATTTTCATCTCTCAACAAAAGTATGAAAGAAAGATATTGCAGGCATTCGACATGGAGGATTGAAAGGAAATTTCTACACCTATGGAGGTCAACACAAAACCATCTATTGAAGATACTTCACCTCTAGTTGATATTGGAAGATATAGGAAATTAGTTGAAAGTCTCATCTGCCCGTGCACTAGCAAACCAGATATCTCTTATGTTGTTGGATTAATAAGCAGGTTCTCTAATAATCCTTGCCAAACTCATTGGAAGGCAAGCATGTGGATACTCAAGTAAGTGAAAGGAACCATTGACTATGGTATTCCTTATGAAGAATCAACATCTCTCATTGGAAATTGTGACTCAGATTGGGGAAGAGATATTGATACCAGAAAATCAGTTTTTGGGTATTGCTTTTCTTTGAATCAGGGATCTTCTCTTGGATCAGTAAGAAGCAATTGATTGTAGCATTATCTTCTACTAAAGTTGAGTACAAAGCTGCATGTGTTGCAGCATGTGAAGCAGTATGGTTGAGGAGGATCTTATGGCACATAGGAATACAAGAACAGGAGGCTACAAAGTTGAAGTATGACAAAAAAAGTTGCATGGCGATTGCCAAGAATCTTGTGTTCCATGCATGTACCAAGCACATAGAAATTCAATATCACTATGTACGTGAGTTGATTGAGGACAGGGTCGTGGAGATAAGCTATTGTCCAACTGAAGAAAATGGATCATACATCTTCACCAAGGCTCTTAGGAGAGAGAAACTTCTTCAACACTTTCCAAAAGCTTGGGATTGGACCAAGGGGGTAGTTCAACACAAGGTGGACATTGAGGGGGGGTGTTAGATATGCTCAATACTCCACCCTCAAGTGACCACAAATGATCCATGGTGCTCTAAGTTGTAAGGCTCCCAGTATGAGGAAAAGCCATTGTGAGAGCCTAGACATTTGTGGAACCCTAACTTCTAAGTTAGATGAGGTCTATGTGTGATCATTGATGGTTATAGATGATCTTTGTGAGCCTAGCCATTAGGTTAGGTAGGGCATAAACTTCCGGGCCATTGGATTATCATTCAAGGCAAAAATAAAGGCCCTGTGGTGTCCTGTAATTTCCCCATAGAACCTTAATGGGGGGAGTGCAGAGGGGAGCTTGCCCCCTTCTACGGGGTCTGGAGGCCTATCCCCCTAACCCGTAGGGCCGAGATGGTAGGACTTCTGGTCGTGGAGATATTATCGGATTGTATATTTTGCCGACTATTGTGTATCTTCTGAATGTGTTTATCTATACCGACTCCCCTTGTAAAAGCTATATAAGCATGGCCCAAGTTAAGATGTACATAGCATTGTGCACTAGTAAGCCCTTCATCTAGAGTCTATCTAGATTGCCATCTAAGCTCCACATTGGGAGTGCACAGATGGACAACACCATCATTGTAACTCCATTACGCTTGGCAATCTGAGAATCTATCTCTCAGTCTGCATCTATCTTTGTCTACGTTTTTCTCTCAACTCTCTATTGGTCTATTCTGTTGTTCTATTATTTCCTTACAGTAGCTTGATGTGGAGATAAGTATTTTCCAAGTTATGTTTTCATTTCAATATTTGTTTTTCTCTATGCTTTCACATAGGATGCATTTTATTATCAATGAAGTATAGTAGCAATCTTCATTTTTTATAATATTGATGCAAATTAATGAAAGCTAAATGGGAGAGCATAAAGATATTGAAATGGGAGAGCATAAAAATATTGAAATATTTATCAAGCATAGGCATGCACCTATGTATCACTGCATGGGATGAAAAAATATTGGTGCAAAACATAAAAATATGAGTTCATGCACGAAAATAAAAGATTGACTGTGCATTTCTTTCTTTCTAAAAGAATGTTTTCATGCACAACATATACCTTCTTCTTTCTTGGAAAAGATAGTTGATGCACCTGAGTTTGTGCACATGCATGATTATATCTTTTTGAAAGGTAGCAAGTAGAATGTTTTTGCATAGATGTATGTAAAGCAAACTCAAGAACTGCTTGAATTAAGTTTGGTGCATGAAAAGGATAAAAACATGGAAACACATGAATGCACTCACATGCATTTCCATGCAAGAACATGCATTGGCATATGACAAAGCATGGCTTTTTGCTAATTTTTTGCTAAATATTTGAACAAATATACTTTCCTTATCATTACCTAATTTTTCTAACCCGAGTTAGACAACTAGGAAAAATGGAAAACTAGTTAGTTGCAAAGCTCTTAGCTGCTATGCAACTCAAGTAGCTAGTTCACTTTTTCCCAAAAGTGATACTTAGATATCACATATTAGGGGTCTTTCTTAGGAAAAGTAGGCTCATTGAAAGTCAAGCATTCAATTTTCTTGCTCATCTAAATGGAAAGAAAATAGAACTACTTGCAAACTTCCATGATACTCTAAGTCTAGGAAAAACTTAGAGAATCCGAAAGACAAGCTTGGATGTAAAAATGCATGCATCCAAGTAGGATGATTTGGAATATTTTTATTTGATTCTATCCCAAGACATGATAGCAATCAAATAAAATCAAATGGAAATTAAACTAATTGAACATTTAAAAGTTCAAAAGAGGGTTGAGATGTTCCAGATTTGTAAAAACCATAGTTTTTAAAGTTTTCACTTTGATTTCATCCTAAGGAGTGAAGAGACTCAAATAAGTTATTAAATCTTGGCATCGATTGAACTTTAACATTCAATAGGTGGATGCTAGGTTCCATGATTGCATCTCTAGTAATGATGCAAAGTCTTATGAAAATGGGAAAACTTAAAAAAGAAGTCTTTTTGAGGATTAAAAAGTTATTCTTGGTTTTGTTTAAGCTAATTATGGCTTAAGAAGAAACCTAAGTCAAATTGATCTTTTGGAATTACGATTCTTCCTAAAAGATCAGCCAATAAATGAAATAGTTTGATTAACTATTTCATTAGTTGAGAAGATGTATCTTTGGACAAGCTCTTGATAAAGCTCAATTATTAAGGTCTTCCAAGATATTGATACATTATCACTTCTAGGAAAGACTCCCAATGATTCTTAAGTGATAAACAAGACCATGAAGTATTCATAGTATAATTACTATGCATTGGTTTAATTTTAAAAGATTATTGTACTTTAAAATAGAAATATTTAAAGTACTCTAGTAACATCATACGATTGAACAATGATGATAATTTTTCAAACTCTAGGATAGGAACACATGTAAATGAAAGTTCCAGTTAAACTTTCATTAGGAAATGGGAAACCATATCCTAAGGTGATCCTTTCGTTTGATTCTCACGACATGAACCATTCAAGAAATAAAGTTTTGGGTCTTCTCCAAAATATCAAAATTTCTTTTACAGATCAAAGCAAAAGATTCCAAGATGAATCATTTGCTTAATATTGTTTGATTTCTTGGAATGAATCTCAAGATTTTGAAAGAATAAATTCTCCTTGGATGTGAGAATGGAATTCTTCAAGTAAGTTTAATAGTAATTAGTTCACAAGAACTCCCAAACCACCGGTAATGGTACTTAAGTCCAATGATTGCTATGACCTAAAGATATATCAAAGATTCTTAGTTTTGGAATCTGAGAGGTATCAGCACATACTCCGACTTGAGTTGAGGGAATGATCTCTGTAAACCCTGCAGATAAGCTACAAAGCTTTAGAAAAGCTTGAGATCTTAATGATAAATACTGAGTCTTTATTTTGTCGCAAGGTCAACAAGACTTGATCAAGCTCGGCAAGGTTTGTGTAAAACTTAAAAATTCTTTTAAATATTTGAATTGAAAAGGTACTCTATCAAGATATGTTTAGACTTTAGGATAGGTATCACCCACACATTAATGGGACCAGATTATGGGATGGGTGGTATGGGACATTGGACAATGGGATGATAATTATCTTTTAGTCCGAGAATGGATTTTGAAGTTAGATCTTATCTTCAAGGGAATTAAAACTTCCAAAGAGAAGTTTAAATTCAAGGAGTATCATACAATGATATCAAGATACTTCAAGAAAGGAAGCAGAAGATATGAAGTTGGTAACTTCAAAGATCTTCTTTTTCAAATCAAGACTTGTTCTTATTAGGGTTATGAAACACTTCAAGCTTAACTGTTGTTGATAAAAAAATATTTGATACATTTCTAGAGAAGGACTTTGACATTGAAATGATCCTTTCAACTAAGGAATAGGTTGACTAATTCCCAAGTTCTATTGTAACTCGATAAATTCAATCCTTTGACTCAACGCAATGCACAAGAATTGCATTTCTAGTAAGTAGACATAAAGATTGAATATAGGCATGAACTTAGTCTCAAGTGAAGCATTATTTGAGTAAAAATGCATCAATAGAACCTCAGTGGATCAAAACACTAATGTTGGATACCACACTAGTATCTTGTGGTTGGTTGATGTTTAGATTTACTCTATGAACCTTTTTGAGAATTGAGAAAAAAATGCTTCAATACCTTGTTGAAACATATCGTTAAGAAGTTAAAGTCTTGGGTCATCAAGTATTTGACTCATGGCAAGTTTATATCTTAGAAGATTGAATTAGTTATAAGAGTTTTAGTTCTTTCCTTCTGCTTTCCAAATATTTTGGAATTGACTCAGATATGGTATATGATTCCTTTCACAAAAGTCCAGGGTTAGCCGATTGGAACTAGATAACTAAATTAAACATCCTAGATAGATGTTGTGTAGAAGAACTTATTCAATCTTCAAAAGATGACAAGTCCAAGATTGACTTATTCATTTGGGTTTGCTTCCAATTACTAGCATAACCCTCATGAATTTCTAGAGTTCAGTACACTCTAGAACAGTGAAGTTAGGAATTTCTCATAAGATTGACCATTCCCAAAAACTTTTAGCTAAAGTCTTTGAGAAAAGTGTCCTAAGTTGGATGATTTTCATTTTGAATTTGACTTGGTCAAGATATAGTAAGGTTGAACCAAAGTAAATGGAAAACTTTCTCCTACAGTTTACACAGGATTTTCAAGCCCAACAGGACAAAGTAGTTCTCGAGTCGCGTGAAAAAATCAACTAACTATTGGATGGAGTAAATCATTAAACAAACATCCAAGTTAGATGTTTGGATCAACCAAACTTCTTATTTTCCAAATCAAATTCAAGTAAATCAAGAGTTCGCAAAGTCTTGTCTGGGATAAGAATCCCATCTCAGGTACTATGTTCATGCACCAGTGATGCCAAGAAATGATCTAGTACTTGGAATCCATCCATTTCACATGTTTTGTGCCTAGACACAAGTGAATTGGGAAGGGATGTTTTTAGATCCACCCTTATTATTCATTTGCTACTTTGTACTTTGACTATTTTATCAAAGTGCAAATCTAGACGGTGTTTTGAATCATTTGGGTAGGGATCCCAACATAGAGATGAGACATGTTGTTCTAGTTTTAGAACATGACCATGTTCTTTGGGATTAAGGACATGAGGCTCGGGGGTTGCCTAAAATTACTATATATAGCTTTATTTTCGAGGACCAAAATCTTTCCCAAGGGGGTAAGAATGTAATAAAGTAAGTTTATGATCTAAGGGTCCGGCCGGTTCACACAGATCTAGAAATAGACATCGTTTGGTCACTTACATTATCGCATCATTCTTGACAAGGAGGGGAAAAGATGTAGTAGAAATACCAATGATAAATCTAAAGTTCTTTTCCTATTCCGAACAGCCTTCGTAATCATTATAAGAGATGTTTCGTTCATAGTAAGTTGATTGATGTCTCCATTTATAACTAAAGAAGCACGGATACTCATGGGAACTGTGCTTAAACACAAAATTTAACAGCCAAAGTAGCTTAAGAACAAATCTAAGATTATTTCAAATTCAATCTAAGATTTGCATGCTAATTGAAATTCTTCAATCTCTTTCAAATATTATTACAGTTGTGCATGCGATTTGGCTAAAGATATGCTACCGAAGTCATGTAAGAACTTAACGAATACAAATTTTCATTTAAATAGTTCTACAAACCATTCACGAAAATTTTCAGCATCATTTCTCATGTGACTTTGCTGTCATAATGAGGTACTTTTGGGAGTTTATATGATTCTCCTAAACCCAGTAAATTTAAGCTTTGTATGCCATGGGCGTAGTAAAAGGGCGAGATAACTTTGGCCAATGCTCTAGAATCTTGCATCATAAACGGAATCCGCTCTAAGACGTTGATGTCCTAATTTCGATGGGAAGAAATTCATTGGTGCAAGATAATCACCAAGGATAGAGAATAACAAAAGTAAAACATGAATTCTCCTTTTGTTTGATCCTTCTTGGTCAGAATACGTGAAGCAAGGATTTATGAGAAGCTTTAAATTCTCTTATTCCTCAGTGTTAGTAAAGAAAATAATGTTTTTAGATGAAATTCTATAACTAGTATAGTCAATTTAAAGCTCTGTTTACTTGTATAAAACTCTTACTTATAGAAAACTATTTATACTATAGACCAGGTTCAGACTTTCGAGTAGAGTATGGGGGAATAGAAATTACTGAATGCAATACAGAAATTCAGAACTTCACAACTAGGAACAAATTCCATAACTGTGAGGTAGGAATACCATAGCAATTTATGATGAAAACTCGTATTTTGAATTCAGTAGATGAACTTACAGTAATTCAAGAATCAAAATGGATAAAGCTGTTAGAAGTCAAGAGTTAAGTTATTCGCATCAGCTTCTTAAACATTCCCATATGGAGAGCCTTTCCGTAAGTTGGAGTGGCGGCTTCACTCCACTCAGCCAATTCTTTAGATTTGGGCATGTTGTCCACCCGAAGTCTCCAGTGATCTTTGAACCGAATTCTAATCTTCTCAGCAGTGCGTGTTTCTTCAGAAGTCTTTCTTGGAAGCTTTCCCCTTCAGTTACAGCCTTCGTATTCAAAGCTCAAGTCCTCATATTTCCCAAACTCTAAATGAAGTTTGCACCAAGTCTCACTTTCTGCTCCTACTGCCCTTTTGCTCTCCCCCTTCTCCCTCATCTCATGCGCCACCACATATATTCCGTAACCTTTCGAGAAGAGATGCTTCCCTCTCCCGGAATAGCAGCCTCCTGTTAATTTTGCTTCCAAAAGAATATTTCCTTTTGTTTCTATTTTAGCCTTTCGATGATTCTACATTCACAAGTATAATTTTATATATATAATGTGATGTGTGCACATTAATCGCTTAAACAAGTGCACTTATACATTTGGGCATACACAATATATGCTCATACACGCACAAACATGAAAGCACACACATTCATATATCATAAGCTTACGGATGGAGATAAAATCATGATCGCGCATGAATGCATAAATCCATATTCAACATGATGCTCTCTATTCACACTCATTTCTGTTTGAATTCAGCACACGTACTCACAATGTGAATGGGTCTCGATACACATATTAACGTGGTGCATACACATACAATAGCACTATATGCAACTATACATGATATGGAAATATCAATGGATAGCATTATCGATCAATAAATCAAACTTTAATTTAGCACCATATTGATACTAATTTGATTTTCAAGCTTAACTTTCAAATCTCGATCACCTGCACCCCCTCTGAACCTATGCATCCTCTGGATGTGCCAACCTGCATACATGCTAATAAACACAAACAAGCATCAAGTAGTCAGGGCACATAAACACAACTTAAAGAGAATTCAATTAGATGCATGAAATTTGAAAATGCATTAAACATGGCATGAATTAAAAGAAGAAGGTAGACACAATCATCGCATACGACCTATCAAGATACAGTAATGCATTTATACTAACAATCACATGAGTGAATTGAAAACTTCTTAGCTCTCTCGTTAGCTCGACCTAGTCAGACCTAGTAGCCCATTCTAAGAATATGCATATACTAGTCCTTACTAGCTTGATTCATGAAACTCCCATTTGCCTTCCCTATTGATCTCGCATCATCCGGGCCCCACCAGATCTTTTTTTATTTTTCTTTGTACTTTTATTATGTTTTTCTTTACTTTAATTCTTCATCCCAGCTCAGCCTTTATAATTTTGTCTTTACTTTTATTTATTTATTCATTGTCTACGCATGTCGGCCTATGCCGAAATCGGATGCGGCTCGTGGACCTGACCACTCGGCCAGGCTTAGCCCACCCATCTACTAACTCGACATAGCACATGATGCACAATGTCAGCCTCATATGAAATCAATGTCAACTCATGGCTCTAACCACCCAATCAGAGTGACTCCACTTGCCTATCAACCCATATGAGTGCATAACAACATACAGATTAGGCCATACGACATAACTAGCGTCAGCTCGTGGCCCTGATCACCCGACCAGGGTAGTCCCACCCGCCTACTAGCTCATCACAGTGCCCAACAAGACATACACATACACATAGATAGCTGGCTGGTATATGAAATCTTTTCCTGAGACATAATCTATCTGAAGGTCAGATCAGATGAGAGATCAAAAGCAGAAGTCGAAGTGTCTCACTCATCAAGTATTCATGAACACTAGTATATACAGGTACTTATTTTAGGTTTTCCCTTCACCTCCCTAGGTCTTGCTCCCAAAAGTTATAGTCTGCTTTCTAATCCTACTCACATAATCCTAGTCCTTGTGCATCACATGTAATTTCAATTAGTTGTACGAGGTCCTTGGTCTACTTAATTTTCTTATTTATGCATTTCTTTATGTGTCATATGCCCAAGTCATGCAGTCTTTTTTTATAGACATATATACATATATACACATATATATAAGAGAAAAGGAAACTAAAGCAGTAACATCTCACCAGTATGAAGCAAGAAACTGCTTAACTTTAATGCCTCCAATCACCTCTTCTTCCATCATTCTGGGCCGCTATCTTTCATTTATTGATATGATTCATGTTTCTTCTGAAAAACTCAATGAAAACCATTAGACACTTTATTCCATTATGTACAACTTACTTTCTTTGCTCAATTCTCTTACAGACCTGTTCTTCGAAGCTAAATGCTGAAACAAAACATGATCATGAAACACACATATATACACACCTCATATCACAAGCTTAGAAGACATTATTTACTCTTATTTATGTATAGTAGCAAACACTGAATCCTAACGCATAATCCTTTGGTCTTGTTCAATTTGAACTCTTATGGATGCCTGTATACCAAATCTCTTGTTTGGTCCACCGAATCGGAAATTAAGTAATCACGAATATAGACATCAATCTCTTCTTCGCTTAACGGATCATCTTCACATTCTTCTCGAACCATTTCACAATATATTCTCATCAAAATTCTTTCTTTTTCTTCTTGAATATGTGTAGGCATAGGAACAGATAGGTGGACAAGAAAATGTAGTATGTGGATGGGTCAAGAGGCACACTCCTCGCTCAAGCCAATTCCCTATTTCTGGCCTGATCTACAGGTCTAGCCCTAGGCCGAGTTGGACGTGTATCCCCTGATCCCGTTTGAAGCTAATATCGTTGGTGGTCCTTCCTCAGTCATTGTTCTGTGTGCTAAGGGATTTACAGGCTCGAGGAGTAAGTGCTCAAAATTAAAGGCATCGTCTGAAGACTGTACTGAAGATGTATTTATTATTTGAGTCAAATTTCTATTCCTAGCTGAATTTAAATTTGCATTCCTATCTTGAATCCAATTCCTTCAAGATGATGTCTCTGCCTCATCAGAAAAGTTCCTTTCCATGGTTGAATCACAGTTCTTTATCTGTAACTATAGCTGCACTTGTAAGAAAAAGACACATTAGAAATAATCATGCATGTAATCTTTATTTATGTACACCAATCGTGCATTCATATTAACAACCTTGTTTATTCAATATACAATCATGCTTTTGGATGCACACACTATTTCATATTTATTTATTCTTCTTATTTATTTGCACTTTTGATATTTACATACACATATATTTATATTCTTTGGTATCCACTTTAGTTTATCTCTCTTCTCCATCTTGAATCTTTTCTGCAAGCTCCTCATCTTCTTCATCTTTTTCTTCCTCTTCATCTATCACCGTCTCATAATCCTCATTCTCTCTTCTTTTAAAGAGCTTAACTCTCTTTCCACCAATCAGTTCCTTTAACTTGGTTCCATCCAGTTCCTTGAGTGAGTATGTACCATTGTTGAATACTTTACTTATCACCTAGGGACCAAAACATCTCTTCACCAATTTTCTTCGGGCTTCATATTGCGTATCGAATGAGCTATCATAGAAAAGTACCCAGTCTCCTTCATTCAACTTTTTAGATCTTAACCTATGGGACTTGTCAAATGCAATCTTTTTTCTCTCTCTAGATGCTCTTAGCTTAATTGCAGCTTCTCCTACCAAATTTCTTCCTTTCTCTAATTAAAGAATCCACACTGCTAGAAGATCTTCTCTCGACATCTCATCCTCCCAAGGAAAAGAAGTCCATGCAAGAGCATGTGAATCTGTCGGCAAGATAGGTTTCTGACAATACATTCGTTCTACTGGCATGTATCCAGTAGTCCTAGTGCATGTCATCCTGTTTGCCCATAGGGAAGAGGGAAGGTATTTTGGCCAGATATTTATCTTTCCCTCACAAGCTGTTGTAGAGAAAAGAGTAGAGAAAAGAGGAGCCCCAAAATTTTCAAATTAATGGGCATAATTTTCTTCTTCAAATCCTAGGAAATTCCCTCAAAAGCTATGTAAATGCACTAGAGGAGTCCTCTAGATGCATAAACCCAACTCTTTGTAACATATTTCTTGTAAAATAGTAGGAAATTAGAGATTAGCCAATGAAGTGTCGATCACTTGTGTGAAAGGATCATTTTTAGGGCACATGTATATAAGTCACTTTGTGACTCTTTGCAAGGACTTTTTGCCATTATGAAGAGGGAGAGCTAAAAATTTCGAATTTGCTTCTTTCCTGCAGATTTTCATCTTCTTTATGATCTTTTGTGTGTGTGTGAAGCTTGGAATGTGTGTGTAGCACTGTTGTCTATCCCTCCCCATCACTTTTGAACTATTGTAGTGTGTGTGTGTGCAAGTACGAGTTGTGGAGTGAGTGAAGGTGCTTCCGGCCATTCACTATTTTGGCCATAATTTGAAGAATGGTTGTCAGATTTGAGTTAAAATGCATCAATAGATGCGTCTCGTCGAGAGCTTCGAAGTGAACCCGCTATTGGCCACATTCAGAGTTCGGAGTTGGGAGAAACATTGGAATTTGTATTTCCTATTTTAAGTGGTATCGGAGCAGAGACTTTCAGAGATTAAGTGAGTTGGAGAGGTAGTTTAGTCTTTTCTCTTGCATTTTAGCTGAACCACTTCACTTTCCATCATGTGTGTGCACGTCCACATACACTTGGTTCATACGGTTCTTCGGATTGATAATTAAGTGTGTGTCAATCCACCACTATACGTACTTGTGTGGCAAATGAGATTTTTGTCTCTTTGGCACAAGTCCCTAAGACCTCGTGACTTAGGTACACACGTTTTTGGCGCCATTGCCAGGGAACATACTCAACCAAGGTGCCTTCGTGATGGTTATAGCTCTAGAGTGAAGGAATCGTACTTGTAGGCATAAATTCGTTCAGTGGCAAGTAGTGAGACACTTCAACACTTATTACTTCACATCCTTGAGGTGTGTGTAATGAGTTTTTAGGTTTAGGGTTAGGAGAGAAAGAGAGAAGGAGGAGTTAGGTTTTGGAGAGAAAGAGAGAAGGAGGAGTTAGGGTTAGGTCAAGGAGAGAAGTGTAGTAGGAGTAAGTTGAAATCACCAAGAAAATTTCCAAAAAAATGCCAAATTAGTGTAGAATAGGTTTCAAGTATCGCAAACTATAAAAACCAACAATTGCAGTTCATTTGACACTTGCTCTAGAACTGGTATCACCTGCACACAGCGACCGATATCGTATGATCAATATCGCGCCCTACAAGCCCAAAAAGCTACCGTGTGAGCTCAAGACTTAAGAAAGATATCCCAAAGGTAAGCTACATTTAGAGTTTAACATCAAAAGTTTCTTGAAAGCACAAATACACGTGATTAAAGACGTTTTCAGTATCATAGGGTGGGATAGAGAGATTTAAGAGGTTCTTTGAGTGAGACAGAGGGTGAGGAGTGCACAGGAGTGAGAGAGAAACATAGGGGTGCAAAAATTTTTGTGTTTGAAGCGATTTTGGCTGTAGTATCGCGATCGGTTGAGTTTTGGTATCGCGATACCAAAATTCCCTAGTATCGCGATACTCGCCGAGTATCATATCATCGCATACCACTTGAGGTATTGTGATACCACTTTTGGTATTGTATCGTCAAGTTGGTATCGTGATCGATCTGCGAGTCGTATCATATCACGGTCCACTTGGTATTGTATCGTCTCGGTTACGGTATCATATCGTTGACCGAGCAGTATCGTATCACGCATGATACTCGTATCGTATCGTGTACCGAGTATCATATCATTGAATCTTTTGGTATCATATCGTGATGCATGTTAGTATCATATCATCCCAACCAGTATCATATCATGTGGGTTGGCGGTATCGTATCGTGACTTGCACAGGTATCGTATCATGAGGAGTCCAAGTATCGTATTGTGGCAGAAGTGGTATCGTATCACATGAGCCATATAGTATCGTATCATGTAATGTGCTGGTATAGTATCATGTAGTAAGGTGTATCGTATCGCGAAGAATTCTGGTATCGTATCGTGAAGAATTCTGGTATCGTATCGTTGACTATCCCAAGTATCGTATCGTCACCTGTAGAAGTATTGTATCACGGTAAATAGTGGTATCGTATTGTGGCAAGAGTGGTATCACCTAGTGTAATATTGCCAGAGTGGTATCGCCCAGAACATTTTAAGTCTTTTTAAGGGCAAAATTTGAGGCAAGTGAGAAGCCAATTAGGGGATAGTGAGGAACCAAAATAGCCCCAGAAGGGTCGATGAACTTGAGGTCAGGACGGGTGCTAAGTAGCTGGAGAAGTGTTATTTCATAGGTAGGAAGTGCTACTCAGGCAAGTCACCGCTCTGTCTATTCTGACACCTCTAGTGACTCAGAAGAAGAATTACCAATGGCTTTAGAAGACATGCATGGTTCTGTTCCCAGGGGAAACTTGACGTCTATTGTAGAAAGGGAATATCGTACCTCTCGACAATATGTATCCACTAATTCCCAGGGGATTCCCATCTACCTGGATGGTCTAAATAGATTGTTAGCCAGGATGGTTACTTCTACAGATGCTACAATAGTGCCTAGACCGACAGTCAAGTATGAAGGAGGAGTGTACATGGATAAGATAGGTCACATCTATGTGGTCACCGAACACCCAGACCGGATCAACAAAAGAGGAGGATTAGAAGGACAAGAAAATTTGGGAAGACCGGACCCTGAAGAGCTAGTAACCTGTCACATGGAGTATCTAGCATGAATAAGACTTAGAGGTGAGACCCTCCTCTTATTCATGTTCAGGGTGATACTCATAGGAGTGCCAAGTGGCACTCATTGAAGGACCTTTGACTAAGACCCATTTTGGGTATGTGGAATGAGAGAGTTAAGATGGAACGTGACCACGCGGCTGGGGGAATTATTGAGAGCATCGATCTCCGTGTTTATCGCCGGCGACCTTCTTCGAAGTGAGTGCAGGATAAGGCAAAATGAGGGTTTCATCGGGAATTTAACACTAGTACCAGAGCGAGACGGCGATCGGGACAGTCACTAATAGTGAACGGACGGTGAACGGACACATACGGTCAACAAGTCAATCGACAAGAGAGTCTGCGCAGCAGCCGACGGGCTCCTCCCTCCTCCCCTCCTCTAGGATGAAGTGAGCCCTCTTTTAACATCTCTTATATGTTTGTATTCTCTCTCTACGCTCCTGTATATGGGATAAGTTCTCAGTCGGCAGACATCTCCATTTTCGTTTTGAAGCTTTAGAAAGTTCAAAGCGAAGTTGGAAAATTTCGAGTTTTTTTGTTAAACTTGGGAGTATCAAAGTGATGATATAGATCAAGCTTTTGGTTAAGAGATCATGCACCTATGTAATATCGGCTGTGGACATGGGTTATGGGTTGGGAGGTGATTCAAAAAAGCTTCATTCCCTCAGTTTTGAAGTTCCCAAAGTCATCCATCCATGAAGATGAAGTTTTCCACTTTCCATCGGTGACATACCCGACTTCTCCGCACCATATCTTCCTCATATGATATCGGATTTCTAAAATCTTGGTCACTTTTCAAAGCTACACTCCTGAGCTTCGCATAGAAACCATTGGTGTTGGATTTGGACAAGATTTGCCCCACCAAAATCTCTCTGCAGCACTTCAGCAGGAACTAGGCGGCCACTCCCGGGCCTAGTTTTTCGTCATCCGGACTCCAAATCCACTTTTTTCACTTGGGATAGTCTCAAATTTTTGAAGTACAGGTGCTGGGCAACAATTTGTAGACTGGCAAGGATTGCTACATCTCTGAAATTGCTCAGTTTCACTCAGTTTGCCCGATTGGGGCTTTTCCCACGTGTTTTTGGCATTGTTTTGGATGGTTTATGGTGTTGAGAACCTCCCTGGACCAAGCGGACATTTCCAATTTTCTTTTGGGCTTGGCGAGGATTCAAAATCAGTGGCTTGAAGCATCAATGACCACTTGAATTTCGCTTCCGCCGCTCTACTTTGTAACAGGGAAGTGCTCTTGTGATATATTTCTCTTCTTCTTGCATATTTGAACTTTACTTCCATTCGTTTTCATACACTCTAGTTAGCAAACGGGGGAAGGGAACTTAAACATGGAAACTAAAGGCAAACAAGTAGTTGAGACCACTTCTCCACCTAAAGAGCAACTAGAGGACCCTGATTCTAGAATGGAAGAAGTAGAATTAGGGCAAGAAATAGAAGAGAACTTAGAAGAAAAAGAGCCTTCACAGGAAGAGTACACTTATGAAGAACTTATAGATGAATTTGTCACTCGTGACCAATTCATTGATTTGAAAGAGAAAACCCTTAAATTAGAGAAAGATTTGGGTAGCATCACATCTCTTATACAGCAGCTTAAGTCTCAAATGATCTCACTTGAGACTAGTGTCACCTCTTTCCTAGCTAGGAAGGAAAGAGAGACTCCTACTAATCCTCTAGAGATTACTAGGAAAGAGACTTCTCTTCCTAGTAAGCTCAAAGGAGAGAGCTCTAGGGAAGCTCCCCTCCTGAAAGACTTGAAGCCACCTACCTTTACGGGGGATGACTGAGACAGGAATAAGGATGCAATCTACACTTTTTTACAAAAGTCGCATGATTTGCATCAATTGAAGGGCACCCCACCTGAGTATCGTGTGCTAGAGGCGAGTCCCTCCCTCGGCCCGCGTGCTTATAAGTGGTGGATGAGTCTTAAGGAGGCGAACTCTATCCCTATTGACTGGACTCAGTTTGAGACTCTTTTTCTAAAAGAGTTTCTTCCTGAGAATGAGGAGGAGAGGAATTGGGATGAGTGGGATAGGATTACTCAAAGAGGCAGGCCTCTTTCAGTCTATCTATCCCACTATAGGGAGATCATTCTGAAACTTAAGGGTTTAGATGATTTTCAGAAGACCAGAGGGTTTGTTAGGGGCTTGGATAAATCCATAAAGAGAGAAGTCAGAAGGAATGCGCCTAAGACGTTTGAGGAGGCAATCAAATATGCACAGATATATGAGGACCATAACCGTCCTCAGTATACTCCTATGGAGACGGATCAGCCCCTCAAGCCTCTTAGTACGACTAAATTTAAGAAGAAGTTGCCTTTTGGGAAAAACAAAGTTTTTATTAAAAAACAAAGATCACAAGGGCCTAGACTATGCACATACCAGTTTGAGAAGACCAAAAGAGAGAACGTGTGTTTTAGGTGCCTATCCCCTAGCCATTCACAGTGGAATTGTCCACTCAAGAAGGGGGAAGAAAAGAAGAAGGGACCAGAGTTTAGTACAGCCCCTGAAAAGGGCAAAAAGGCGGTCCATCTAGTGAAGACCCTTCCTATTCATGGCAGCTCTAGCTGCAAGGGAGTGGAGGTGATGCACGAGGATTTAGAGCACACCTGTTGTTTGACTCAGTCACTGTGGTCACCACAGTTTGGACCACATGACTTAGTTAAGCTACATGGTAGTGTATACGGGACCAGGGTGCGGGTCATGATAGATGATTTTGCCACTCATAATTTCATAAACTATGCTTTGTTCAAGAAAGTAAAGATTCCCCAGTAGCCTAGTGCACATAAATACATTGTATCTATGATACAAGGGCAAGATAAAAGAATATGGGATACTATGGTATCCAATTTGGAAGTCAAGATGCAGGACTATACAGATTATATGGACTTCCAAATTATGAACATGGAGAGGACAGATCTAGTTTTAGGAAGAGAGTGGCTATGGGGGTTGGGAGATACACTTAAACGCAGCTATCAAAACAATACACTCGATTTTGAAAAGAATGGAAGTAAAGTTTGTATTCAGGGAGAGAGAGATGTACCTAGTGCACCTCTCATTTCTTCACTAGAGTTGTATAGTCTCTGTAATTCTCAGCATGTACAGGACCTATTTTTATTGTATAGTCATGATATGGAGCATTGTACAGATAGCTCATCTGATGTATATTTTCATGCTTTGAATGTAAATATGAACAGGACTTTCTACTATTCTTTTTTGCAAGAGTGTGTGGTTAAAAGTTTTAAGGATCTTATGTTTGAGTACCGAGATGTTTTTCCCATTGACTTACCTAGAGGGCTACCACCTGAGAGAGGGGACATTGACCATGCCATAGAGGTTGTTACTAACACTAACCCTATTTGTAGACCACCTTATAGGCTTAGTGTTTCTCAGCGTGAGGAGGTTGAGAAGCAGTTGCAGGATTATTTAGATAAGGGCTTCATCAAACCTAGTGAGTCACCATGGGCATCGCCAATGCTCCTAGTTAAAAAGAAAGATGGCTCTATGAGGCTATGCATAGACTATAGAGCACTTAATAAGGTAACTATCAAAAATAGGTTTCCAATGCCTAGATTGGAAGACCTATTTGATTAGTTACATCAAGCTAGGTATTTTACTAAGCTTGACCTTAGATCAGGATATCATCAGATCAGGATTAGGGAAGAGGATGTCCCTAAGAATGCATTTAGGACTAGATATGGGCAATATGAGTTTTTGGTGATGCCATTTGGTCTCACCAATGCTCCTGCCACTTTCATGAAACTCATTAATAGTGTTTTACGGCCTTATCTAGGACATTTTGTGGTAGATTTTTTAGATGACATTCTGATCTAAAGTGCATCAGAAGAGGAGCACTTGGAACACTTGAGAAAAGTATTTCAAGTGCTAAGAGAAAATTCACTCTTTGCTAAGGAATCAAAGTGTGAATTTTTCAAAACAGAGGTTAGATACTTTGGGCATATAGTCTCCCAGGATGGAATCCAGATGGATCCTAAAAAAGTAAGGGCTATTATGGAATGGCCACATCCACGGAACCTGGAAGAGCTGCAGATCTTCCTAGGTTTATCAGGTTTCTATCGAAGATTCATTAAGAACTATGCCAAGATTGTTGTCCCGATGACGGAATAGTTTAAAGGGAAAGGGAAAGCCTTTCATTGGGGAGACGAACAGAAACAAAGTATGGAAAAGTTGAAAGTAGCAATTGCTACAGCTCCACTTTTACACATAGCAGATCCCAACAAACCATTTGTGGTTGAGACTGACGCGAGTGATTTTGCTGTAGGAGCGGTTTTAGTTCAGGATGGTCGAGCAGTAGCTTTTGAGAGTAAGAAACTAGAACCGGCTCAGAAGAATTACTCCGTCTATGAGAAGGAGTTGTATGCAATAGTCCATGCTTTGAAGAAGTGGCGTCATTATTTATATGGTGCCAAAGTCACGATAGTGTTTGATCAAGAGAGCATTAAGTGGCTCTCTAATTAAACAGACCTTAAAGGTCGCAAGGCCCGATGGGCAGAGACCCTTCAAGAGTTTGATTATGAGCTTAGGTATAGGAAGGGAAAGTTTAATGTAGTGGCTGATTCACTTAGCCGCATGCCTATGCTCAATGGATTGAGTTTTACTCAGATCACTAGTGATCTACTTGAGTCTCTTAAAGGAAAATGTAGGCTTGATCTTGCATATTCTGAGATTTGGGAAGCCATAGAGAATGGGGATCGTGATATACGGGTTTCCAGTGAGGATGGAGTATCGAAAGTACTCAAGAATGATTCAAGTGGAAAAATTACAGTGTCCATGATGGATATCTGTACAAAGGTAAGGTGTGTGTCCCTAGAGATACTGAGATGAGACGGCATATTTTGTATGAGTGTCATGACACACCTAGTGCGGGACACCCAGGAGTTAACAAGACTTATGATCTTGTTAAGAGGCAGTTTTATTGGCCTGGACTTCATAAGGACGTCCTAGAGTATGTGCTTAAGTGCAACAAATGCCAGGTCAACAAAGCTGAGAGGTTGAGGATTGGAGGACTACTCCACCCATTGGATATTCCTAATGGGAAGTGGAAGAGTATCTCCATGGACTTTATAGTCGGATTACCTAAGACACAAAAAGGGCACGACTGAGTCTAGGTAATTGTGGATAGGTTAACCAAAATGGCTAGGTTTATTCCAACACGTACTAGAGTGAAGACACCAGAGTTGGCTAGACTTTTTGTGGAAAACCTATACCGGTTATATGGTCTTCCTTTAGAAATAGTTTCCGATCGGGATAGGAAGTTTACTAGCCACTTTTGGAGAGCAATCTTCAAAAGGTTGGATACAAAGCTTAGCATGAGTACGGCCGAGCATCCACAGTCGGATGGGCAAACAGAAAGGGTTAACCGAATCCTAGAGGATATGCTTCGAGCATATGTAAATGAAAGGAAAACTAATTGGGAAGAGTACTTACCTATAGTAGAGTTTGCATATAATAGTGCCAAGCACTCTTCCACGGGGCATAGTCCATTTATGCTTATGTATGGGTTTCATCCAAGAGCTCCTTATGCAGTAGGCTTGCATAATGAAAAAGTTCAAGCTGCAAAGGACGTCTTGGAAGAGATGAACGATATGCTTAGGCTTGCTAAGGACAGCATTAGGAGAGCTCAGGATAGAGCTAGAGCCTATGCTGACCCTCAAAGGAGAGAGATCAACTTTGAGGTAGGAGAGCAAGTCTATCTTAGAGTTCCATCTAGATCTGAAACCATGAAGACGGGGCCTTGTCCAAAACTATCTCCTAGGTATTGTGGACCTTTCCAAATACTTAAGAGAATAGGAAAGATGGCTTACCAGCTCCAACTTCCAGAGAATAGTCAAATCCATCCAGTTTTTCATGTTAGCCAGCTTAAGAAAAGGCTGGGTGAATCTGACAACCTCATTCCAAATAGTGAGGTAGTAGAGCCTATTTCTGTTCAATCTATTCCACATGAGCCTGAGAGCATACTACGCACTCGAGAGAAACGGACGAGAAGTCACTTGTATAAAGAGTGTCTAGTTAATTGGAAAGATAGTTCAGAAGATAGTGCCACATGGGAGCGGGTTAGCACCCTTCAGAGACGGTTTCCCAGTTTTAGTTTACCTTCCAAAGAGTTTTCTTAAGGGGAAGGATATGGGAAACAACACGGAGACAGGACCATGTATTTTTATACATGGGGATATAGTGGGAGTGGTAGTTCTAATACTTCTCTCTCGTTCAGACCTTCCAATACCATTTTTGAGGACAAAAATGGAATTTTGGGGAAGGAAATGTCACATGGAGTATCTAGCATGAATAAGACTTAGAGGTGAGACCCTCCTCTTATTCATGTTAAGGGTGATACTCATAGGAGTGCCAAGTGGCACTCATTGAAGGACCTTTGACTAAGACCCATTTTGGGTATGTGGAATGAGAGAGTTAAGATGGAACGTGACCACATGACCACGCGGCTGGGGGGATTATCGAGAGCATCGATCTCTGTGTTTATCGCCGGCGACCTTCTTCGAAGTGAGTGCAGGACAAGGCAAAATGAGGGTTTCATCGGGAATTTAACATAACCACTCCCAGAGGCAAATCAGTAGTGACTCGAGTCATGAGAGGGGATTTGATACCTCAAGATGATTACTTACTGGAGGTCTACTTGATCCATGGATCAGACTTACTGTTACAAAGTGACTCACCTACACATGGACAAGAAGAAAGTCTAATGACCTTTTACGAGTTAAAAGATCCTGAAGACGAGTCTAGAGTCACATACCTAGACAAGAACCAAAGAAGATATTGGCTTGTTGATGCCATAGATAGGGCTCGATTGAAGTATATGGGGTTGCCTGTATTTCCTCAATGAGAGCAGGCAACCACCTCTCAAAATCCCTTTGGGACACAACAAGAGTCAGAACATACAATGTCGGGACAAACGAACCATTGGAGTGTTCCAAACCGAACCCATGTGCAATTTACAATGCCAAGACTGCAAGCACACAACCAAATGCACCCTCGATTAGGCAATCAACATCGGCCACCAGTGAGACCAAGACCACTACTAGGAATGTAGCCTGGAATACCTCCAATTAGACCAGCAAATCCTGTAATGCCTAGACAACGAGAGCCCATAAGAAGTTTAAGACCGATTCAAGTGGCTAAGTGCATGAGAAATCACTATGATGGCATAGGAGAACCTTACAATCACATAGCTGAATTTAAACAAGTTCTAGGAGCTGAACAAGTAGATGATTTCTTTGTGCAGTATGATTCCTTTGGACTCACTCTCACAGGAACGGCTTTGACATGGTTTCAACCACTAGACCCCAACCAATTTGGAGATATTGAGCAATTCTTTCAAGAATTCATAAGGGAATTCACTAAGAGAAGGATTAAACACAATTTCTCATCATTAATCCATAGCTTCAAACAAAACCCAAATGAAATTGTGAAAACAACTACCAGAAGATTCAACCAATATGTCGATAGATGCCTAGTGGCAAAAAAGGCCCACGCAGCAAAAAATGATATCATTATTCCTAGACGGACTGACAAACAGAACTTTGAGAACTTTAGTCTATGTGAAGAGGCAAGAGACGTTGAGTGAATGTCTTCAAGAGTGTATTGACCTAGAGGATAACCTAGCAGATGATCTCAAAAATACACCTAGTCCTACGAAATCGGAAGACACTAGAAGTACAGTAACATCCACTTCTAGTAATGTAGAAGAGTTAGCAGAGCTGGTAGCCAAGAAGTTAGGAGTCCATGGACAGAGAAACTTCCAGCATCCACCAATGAGAATGCCCATGTTACGAAGATGTAGTCTTTGTGGAGGAGATCACCCCACTCATATGTGTGCAAGAGGAGGAACGAGCTTACCTCAAGCTTACCCTTACAATAGGTAGACACATCAAGGAATAGCCCTGTATTGCCACATAGAACAAAAATACACCAATCACACCACTCAGAATTGTCCATTCAACAGGCTGTTAAACTGCTTTATGTTTATCTTACTATGTTCTTGGGATGGTTAGGGGTCTGTAAAACAGAGGCCCTGTTTGAATTTTCCCAATCTACTAACTCACTGTATGCTACTACACCAACTTAACATTTCTGAATTAAACTATCTATCAATTACTTCTCTATTCTCCGCATTACCACTTCTTCACCGCGATAACACATAATGCGCGACTACGTCACTTTACTGCAATATCGGATTAACTTAGCACTTCAACAGAGACTTAATTAATTACTGAACTTGATTAATAGAGTTACAAAATAACACCCAGATTTAGACAATGCGCCACGCTTCACGTCAGGCACTCGCCCAGACCAACAGTCCGGCATCAACACCTTCTGTTTCACGCGCACTTCTTTCATTAATCAGAAAGGGTTACATCGTTTGCGCTATGCCCTTTTGGTATGCGTGCGACTTTTCAGAATTACAGTATAGAATATATTAATTCCATTTCGGCAGCTCACACTGGCACGCACACTGGACTCGAACCCAAATTGATAAATACAACAGTTTAGGAATCATCTATAATGCCCTGTATATACATGGAACGGCCTAACTTAAAAGTACGGGCTATTTTTTGCTTCAGAGAATCTAACATGTCCTTCAAAATGTGGGGCTCGACCAAATGTGCATTAGTTCTCACCAAACTGGCAGCGATCACTTGACTGATTAGTGATTCTGTCTGAGTTTGCAGGAAAGCTTCTTGTAAGTAAAAGTCATTGGCGAGCGCAGCATCTCTGCGTAACTTCATTTCTACAATTTTTGCATCAATTCTCGATAAGCACTCGGCCTGAATTCCTAACTTCATTTCTCTACCCTCGAGTTCTTGAGACTGGAACTGCATCGTTTTATAAAAATCCTATCGTTCCTTTTGAATAGCGTCAATGTCCTTCTTCAATTGAATGTTTCGGCCAATTTCTTCATCCAAGGTGCAACTTTTCTGGAATAGTTCTTCGAAAAGTGTCTTTAAGTCAGTTGTGACTTGCATAGCTAAGTCCGCCATTTCTTGACCTTTTTGCTCCACTAGAGCTAGATCTGTGTGTGTAGTCTCGAGAAGGTTGCCCAAAGCTGTCCTTGCATCTTCTTTGTCAATCACAGTCTGCTTCAACCTACTAATCTCATCATCACGTACTGCAATGATGGTGTCTTTCTCTTTCAACTCGGCTTGCAGAAGGCAAATCTGTTCCTCGAAGGAACTAGCTTCAGCTTTTGCGGCAAGCACTTCTTCTTGAAGTGGCGTGATGTCAGCGTGTAGCATATCCACCATGGCTTGGTACTGCTGCCGGAGGAAGTGTTGGGCCACTTGGAGGTGATGGGGAAGATGGGTGGAGAGATGAATGAGGTAATTTCCAATCTGAGCTAATTGAGCCAATGAATCAGGGATGAAAGAGGTGGAGATTGGCTGAGAAGGGTTAGCGGAAACACTGGCAGATGACGAGGGAGGGGAATAATCAAGGGAAGAAGGAAGAGGATGGGCTGTCGACTGACATGGGGAGGAGGAAGGAAGGCTAGGTGGCAACGGTACCTTGGATGAAGGCAAAGGCAGAGGTGGATTTTGAGATGAAGAGATCAGAGCCAGAGTGGTTACCATGAGAGACGAGTCATCCGGTTGCGCAGTCTCCTCTTCAGGTTGTGAATTATCGGTGAGGTGTACAGTTTCTGTGGCCGTATTGAGCACGGACTCTTGTGGATGGGACTTGAGTGGCATGACCGTATCAGCAGGTTGAATTTCGTCAATAATGGTATCAAGAATAACTTGATCTGGAGGGGATGATGGGGGAGAAGGAATTTGAGCCTACGAAGCAGTGTCCTGCACTTGCTTGGTGGAGGACGATAGGGCATCAGAAGACTTCTGAGGTGTTGTTCATCCAGATACCGTAAAGCATCCAATCGGAAAGGGAATGATTCTTCCAGTAGTAACTTCTGCTCTAATGCCACTCGCAGACTAGGAACCACCAATTCCGTAGGGGCAATTGCTTCCAAACCATATGCCAACTTGAAGGGAGTTGTTTCGGTCGCCACTTTATATGTTGTATGATAAGCCCATAATACCACAAGTAGGAATCGACCCTATCTCTCCGAGCAATCCAATACCAGTTTCCTTAAGATGTTCAACAGAGATTTTTTGGTGCTCTCGGCAAGTCCATTCGCTCGTGGGTAGTAGGGGGAACTGAACTTATGCACAATCTCGAAGGTGCTAGTAAGCACTTGCATTAATCTGTTAGCAAAGTGCGTACCTTGATCAGTCACAATCTCCAAAGGTAAACCATAGCGTGGAAAATATCTTTCATCAAGCATTTAGCGACCGCAGCAGTTGTGGCTGACCGTAGAGCCCAAGCTTCGGCCCATCGAGTCGCATAATCCGTGCATGTAAGAATATATATGTTACTGGTAAGTGTCCTAGGAGGTGTAATCGGTCCGATAAAATCCAAGCCCCATTTTTGAAAGGGTTCGAGAGGCAGAACGGGTTGGAGCAGAAAGTAATGTCTCTGTAAAGGTTGACTTGAACGCTGACACGCATCGCACTGCCGCACATACTTAGTCACATCATGGTACATAGTAGGCCACCATAAGCCACTCTACAAAATCTTCCGGTGGGTCAGGTCAACCGCCAAATGACCTCCAGCTGGGGCAGAATGAGCCATTGTGATTAGTGAAGCAGTTTTGTGTAGTGGAATACATCTTAGCAGCACATTCAATTGATCCATATAATATAACTGCCCTACCATTAGTCGGAATCATCAACTATACATGGCCAGTTTCTGTCGAGCAGTAGGAGAGGTCATACTAGGAGGACATCCACTGGTCAAGAAAAACATTAAAGTGTCATAGTAGGAGGAGGGTACCAGCAATTCTTGTTGATCGTCCTGTACAGTCTCAATTGCATAGATAGTGGGTGTGGTATCATCAACTCCTTCCGAAAGTTCACTAGAATCCAACCGAGATAAAAAGTCAGCAAGCGTGTGTGTAGACCCTTGTCTATGTACTACTGAATAATCAAACTCTTGGAGCAACAATACCCATCTTGCTGACCTTCCTCCCAGATGCTGTTGGCGAACAAGGTACACCAAGGCTGCATGATCGACGTGGAAGGTGAAGCGACCTCCCAATAAATAATGCCGGAATTTCTTCATCAAATATACTAATCCAAGACATTCACGTTCGGTGACTAAATAATTGCGCTTTGCCGAAGCTAATCTGCGACTCGCATAATACACTCGATCAAACCATTTCTCTGTTTGCTATATCAGCACGCTACCAATGGCAATGTCGGATGCATCCACAAAGACGTGGAATGGGAGTTCCCAATTTGGCACTTGTAAAATAGGTGCCTACGTTAACAGTGATTTCAACCGATCAAAAGACAGTTGACATGCTTCAGTCCATTCAAACTGGCAAGAAGTACTGGTTATCAGTCGATTGAGTGGCGTGGCTAGATGAGCAAGCCACCGCAAATGTCGCCCATGCCACTGGATTTGGCCCAAGAAGCGCATCACTTCTTTGAGTGTCTTGGATATCGGTGCCTCCAGTATCGCCTTCACTTTATCTGGATCAACTTGGATCCCCTGTTTTGAAATGATGTGCCCTAGCAGCTTTCTGCAAGATATAGAGAATATTGATTTATTGGGATTTAAGCATAAACGGTATTCTTGACACTTTGAAAAAGAGCACCGTAAATGATACAGATGTGCCGAAGTATCGTCGGATAAGGAGAAGTCATCCAAGTAAACTCTCATGAATGTAGTTAGATAGGGAGAGAAAACTTCCTGCATACAGCGTTGAAACGTACTTTGAGCATTTTGCAAACCAAACCACATCACTGTGCATGGCCGCAATTTGTTATGAATGTTGTCTTTGTAATGTCGTGCTCTGCCATTCATACTTGGTTATAACCACTATATCCGTCCAAAAAGGAGTACATCTCACGGCCTACCACATCATCTAACATTGTATCCAGAAACGGTAGAGGGAATGGATCAGGTACTATTGCTGCATTTAATTTTCGGTAGTCCACACAGATTCGTAATTGCTTATTCTTCTTGGGGACTATGACAATGGGGGAAATTCACTCCACATGCTCGATGGGGACAATAAACCCAACCTTCAGCAATCGATCCAGTTCTACTTTGACATGGGCCGCATAGTGAGGATTATTTCTATAGCTAGGTTGTTTAATAGGCCAAGCATCTTGTTTCAGCATAACCCGGTGTTGATAGATGTGCGGATCCAACCCCTTCATATCGCGGTAATCCCATGCAAATACATCAGAGAATTCACGTACTAGTTGCAGTAATTTATCTTGGAAGGTCTCTGATAGTCCCGCCTTAATCTTCATTACCCGTAGATTGGCTTCATCACCTAAGTTGCAGGTAAACAATTGGTCTTCCGGTACGTAGAACTGCCGGGGCATAGCAAAGTCATCAACTGGCTGAAGCAATTGTTGGAGCATCATATCATCCAAGGTGTGTGCTGCACTCAGTTCTGATTCACTACTCAGTGGTACTATCGTACAAGCCGTCGGACTCCAATTATTTGCAATCGTTTGTAAGTCCATAGTTTCGAGCGCTATCAGATCCTTATTAGCTTTAAGAAAAACTTCCTCTTCATCATCTGAAAGACCATCCAGTGGACCTGGGACGTCTGGATGTGGCACTCGCAATTGATCTGTGTAGATGGTCCTCTCCACAGCGAATAGTTGGAGGAGATGTGAGGGCTTGGGTACAAATATTTCTGAGTAATATTCCTAGAACCCCGTGATGAACATCTCCTCGAAGGTCTGCTTGAAGCATGCTGGGAGGTATTTTATTCTTGCGTGCCAGGCATATACTACCTTTATTGAGGGGGTAGTGCTCATGTCATATACCAGATCTTGTTGCCTGCAGTGAAGCCAACTCCTGAAAAGTGGGGGTCCTTGATATTCTTGAATGTCCTGAATGTGATGAGCATTAATTCGAAGATCTTCATGCACATCTATGCCATCACATCAGGGGTGTTCCGTAGGCGAAAGCTCTAGTGACGGATTGTAGAAATCATGTAAGCAACAGTAGGAGGTCCTTGTGGAGGTGCTAGATAGACATAATTTAACCACTTTGCACAACCTTTGACGTTCTTTACAGCAATGGTAAATTCGGGCCAGGTGCGTCTGCGGAAGACTGGAACATAACAGGGATTGTATTTAATAAAGAGTGGCATGTTAGTCCAAGTACGAACCATCTCTGGATAGGTCTCAAGAAGACGGATCCTCCAGGTGGGTTGATGAATGGATCCTTTTTTAGCACTCTCTGGGATATCATCGGGCCGAAATTGTGTGGCGAAGGTTGGAGCCTTGCCACATCGTCGTTGAATCTTTGCGTTGTAATCTACCAGGAGTACACAATATGGCACATACTGATCGTCGTTGGTGCCTATCCATCTATGATGAGACATACTACGGAAATACTCTGACTTTATGATGGTGTCTTCTAATTTGGCCATTGATTGGATTTGGATTGCCACTCGATCTTCATGGGTTTTCGTTGTCTTTTCGAGTGTCTAGAGCCATTCGGGTACTTCGACTTCCAAGGTATCCATTCCTTCTGAGGTCTGCTGACCTCCTGGCATCGGCATAGGAACATATGGTTCCTCATACGATTCGTCTACCTCAATGGGTACCAATTCATCTGGCTCTGGTTCTACAACTGGAGAGGGTTGTCTTTCATATTCCAGTAACTTCTTCTACAATTCTGCCACCTGCTCTATTAATGCCTTTACTTCCTCTGAAGTCGTGGTAGTTTCTATGACTTTGGGTTGTTCCTCCTGTTCCCTGAGTTGGTGGCGTAGTGCATCCCGTTCCTTTTCCAGATCGTCATGTGCTTCTAATAGATCTGCATAGCTTTCTAAGATAGTCTTCATTGTTTCTGAGGGGACTGCTTTGAATTGTTCTGGGTCGATTTCGTGGGGAGAGCCTTCCATGGCAGCTTCCAGGTTTTCTTCGTTTTGCTTCTGCAGATGCTTGTTTTCTTCAAGTGCAGTAGCCATGTGTTTTTTGAGTAGAGTCAAATTACGCCGGACTCTTAGATTATCTGCTTGGTAGACTTCTAGTAAAGCTTCGAGTTGTTTGACACCTGGCACTTGTGGTGATTGGGGTGTCTCCAGGAGGGTTTGATGAGCTTGCTCGAGTGTGGTGTAACATTGATTGAGGTCTGCATTTTCTTCTTCTATAACTGTAAGCCATCTCTGTAGTTGTTGATGATTCGTAGTCAGTTGATGATGACGGTCTTCGAGAGCTTGATACTCACTCTGAAGTTGATACACACATTGATGTAATGCCATGAATATACTATTTACATTAAACGATGCAGGGAAAGATGAAGATGCAGGGGGAATGGGGTGGGGGAAGGGAGTTGTGAATGTTGTGGAGTCAAGTGGTGAGGTAGGTGGAGGGGGTATGGGAGATTGAGGCTGTGTGGGGGGAGGGAGTGGTGTTGTGGCTGGTGATGTTTCCATTGTGTCGAACGTGCGTGTGACTGTGTAGATGGGAACAGTGGGTGGGGTGGATGTGATATTTGTGAAGAGTGTTGTGAAAGTGGGCATGGTAACTCCTCTGAATTAGATGCCGGTAGAGAGAGGAATTCCCATGACGAATGTGGTAATGGCAGGAATAGGCGTGGTAGTGCCAGGTGGTGAGGTGACTTGTGTAGTGAGAGGTGAGGTGGGTGGTGAGAGTGGTTCTGCCTGATGTTCTTCTGTTTGTGTGTTACCTCCTGGCTCTGATACATTGATGTGGATTTGTTTGCCAGATCGCATGGGGCGAGTAGGCACTCGTTTCTCCAATCGATGAATATAAGCCATGGCTGCATGAACAGCCTCATCTAAACCTACTGCGTCACCGTGCAGGTTCATTGATTCAATAAACATATCATCCACACCTTCCTCGGCTAACATTTGGCTCATGATCATCTTTCCTGTCTCGAGCGACAGTTTGTGTTGTTCTTCGACTCGCTTCATGGTTTCATATAATCCTTTTAGTTGGGCCGAGTGTGTCGGGGCACTTGCTAGTTATGAAAGTTCTTCATATTCTTGATCATACTCCTCGTTTGCTTCTTCTTCTTCTGTCTCTTTTTCATCCTCTTCTACTTCTACTACTCCCGGTTGGGTCGGGGCTGAAGTTGTAGTCGTGGGTTGTTGTCCTTGGGTCGGCTCTGCTTCTGTCTCCAGGTTAGACTCATTGATCAAACGGGCAATTTCTTCATCTATCAAATCAGCAAGGGTGTAACCTTGTGGGAACTCCAAGTCCGATGGAATCGGAGGGAACACCAGATTGGGTCCTTCGGCGCTTGGCCTAGGTAGGCGAATGGTAAATGGTCGGACACGTCGCGTTTGTGGAGGGGTCACCTCTGGTGTGGTGGTGGCTCCCCTTGCTTGAGCACATGGTAATTGAACTCCACCTCTCATCTTCTTTGATGGAGGACCCGCCGTTGACAGCCGTCTTTAGAATTCTTGGGCCCGGGACCATACTAGTGCTCTTTGAATGGGCATGTCGTACGCTAAGCACCTGTAAATTATTCTTGTCAGAGCACAGCACCCATGAAGCACATTCTTCTGTTTCTTATTCCATCGTTGATGGGCTAGATGGATTTGATCGATGATCCAGTGTGGCAAATTGATGGTGAGATTCTCTGTCTCTGCCAAGTACAAGCTGAACCATATCTTTTTAGGTGGCATTGTGAAGCGTTCTTGGGCGGGGAAAGCGAAGTGCTGCATGATTGTTCGTAGGTGGAGAGAGATGGTTGGTGTCATTGCTACCATGTCCTTCAATTTGTTGAGATCCTTGTGCTTCATCCTTCCTGGAATCATTGTTTCCTTCTCAGTGGGAATATGCATACCTTGCATCTTCAATGCTTCTCGTACTAGGTTGAGGGTCAGTTTGAATCTCTTGAGTTCGTGGCTTGGCATCAGTGAAGGTAGCACAAAAGTATTGTCGTCTCCCTTGGCCCTGCTAGGGGTGATGGTACTGATAAAATAGGAACAGCGCAGGAAATCTAGCTTAGGTAAATGTCCCCGGAAAGTCATCCAAGCCCGCTTTGGTCCATACGGATCGCATCACTTCTGCAATCTGATATTTCTCAAATTCGCGAGTGAAGAAATGGTAGCATCCCCATTTGCCATTGAACTCAATTTCTGCTTCCCAGAAGTAGGTGCCATCACCCAATGGCCCTGCGACATCACTGAACCAATGTGCATGCTTCCCCACTTGGGAAGTGTGCCCCTGAGGCGGGTCTTGAATAGGAAGCACATGCACCGCTTGAAGTTCTTGAGGCCTCTCAGTGAGTTGGGGTTCAAGGAGGAGGGTTTCTATGTCCACAATCTGTGCGCTAGACCCTGCCTGGGAGCTGGTGCCTCCGGTTTCTGCCATGTTATTGCCTACTTGCTGGTTCTGTGAGAATATAGAATCATGCGTTAACATTGTAATGGACAAGATAGAAAAAAAATTTTGTCCCCGTTACGACATTAACATGAGGTGAATGATGAGTTAGTCGATCAGTGAGTGCTCGATGATTGTGTGTGTGGTTGATCCTAGGAGCTAAGTGAAAAGATGCAGTTAGTAGGTGGAGAGGAATGTACGAATGGGATTGGGGGTTTATTACAAGTTTTAGGCTGCCAAACACAATGGATGTCTTTCGGTTTTGGTTTTGTGGAGACTCTGGAGGGCTTTATGAATATGTCTGCTTGGAAATGAGGCTTTTTAGGGACCCATTTGCAAGTGATTCCGCCCGTGCTCATGTGTAAATGTGTGTTTGTGTGTGTTGAATGAGAGTGGGCATCGGCTCTTTGAGTGAGTGAACTCTGTCGTGTATGGTGTGATTTGTGTGTAACTAGTTGAGCCCGCAAGCAAGCCTTAGGCACCCAAATTTGTCTTGATTGTAGGCCACCCTTCATCGACTTCTTGGGTACCCAGATAGATTTCACTTTCACAAAAGAATTTTTGGGAGTCTTCTTATTAGTATCATGTCGTTGATTACTAATAGGAAGTTGAGATAGTTGTTGTGGCTTGACCGCAATAGGACGCTCGCTTTTCTGCACCCACAGTTGTTTCAATGGCTGAGTCATCCTGCTTCGCACGTTCTTTTGGCCTCCAGCATAGGTAGTCTTCAATAATTGATCTGCCTTTGGTTGTTGCCTCCCTCTGGCCTTTGGAAAAGAAGGGAGTTCCGTTGAGTCCTTGACTTCTTTATTGAGATCATCATTCCTCTGCATCACATAGCTTTGGACAAGAATAGCATTGTCAACTTCATGTGTACCCCTGGAAGGACCAGGAGTCTGTGCCTTTCCTAGTTCCTTGAGTGCTCCATTATCTAACTCAACTGTAATTCGACTCTGATTTACCCATACCTGAAGAAGTCCACTTCTTAGGTTCAGGTTGACAGCATGATCATAGATCCAGTCTTGACCCAAGACTAGAGGCTCAGTGAGGTCCTCATCTTGACACACTAGTACTTTAACTGTCATTAAAACGTCTTGAATGTAGAGGGGGAGTTCCACCTCGCCCATGCAAGGGGTTTCCACACCTCCCAATCCTATGAGATATGCCTCTATAGGATTGACTTTTAATTTCAATTCTCGACAGTAAGAAAGTTTAACGGCACTAGTGGTTGCACCTGAGTCAATCAAGGCCCGTGCAGTCCTTGCACTCTTCCCTTGTCCTATCTCCAAGGTTACAAAAGGACGTCGGTCAACTATTCTATGGGGGCTTACACTTGAGACTTCACACATAGCCATATGATATCCTGGGTTCACATAGTCATCTATCCTTGGCTGATCTCGTCCTTGTCTTCTCATCTTCATTTTTCGGATGTGTTCCAAGGCTTCTGCCAGTGCTTCTTCTCGAACTCGTTTTTCCTCTTCCTTACGTTTCTTGGCAGTGTTGAGTCGATTGAGCATTTCCTCTGTGAGAGGTTCCTGATATAACTTGACTCTGCATCCGCTTATGTAGCTAGGGAGAATATCGCCTTCAAGTGTGGCTAATTGGACTGCTCCACTAGTCGAGATCCTATTTATGATCATAGGTCCATAGCCTCTCTTCTCTAGTTTTCTCGCATGTTGCTTCAAAGTGTAGACTAACACTAAGTCCCCTGCTTTCAATCCTTTATCCTTCACATGGGCATCAAAGTACGCCTTCTGCCTTTTCTTAGCTGCATATATTCCTGTTGCAGCTCTTAGTCTCGTTTCACCTAATCGTTCGAGGTCAAAAATTCTCGAAGAGAGTTCATGGCCCGTCCACTCATGCTCTTGTGCTACTCTCAATGTGGGAATCAAGAAGTCCAGAGGTAGCACCGCATTTTGGCCAAATACCATTTGAAAGGGTGTGGCTTGGAGTACCGTTTTATAGGCCACTCGGTATCCCAAATAGCATGGTGTAGCTGTTTGTCCCAATCAGAGCATTTATTATTTACCAATTTAGTCAACACATTGCATAGGATCTTATTTGTGCTCTCAGCCTGGCCATTAGCTTGTGGGTGATAGGGGGCAGACTTCTTGTGTACAACCAAGAACTCTTGGAGCAGATTTTCAATAACTTCATTCAAGAAGTGAGTGCCTCTATCACTTACCAGCTCTATAGGTAGCCCGTATCTTGTGAACACATTCTCAATTAGGAACTTAGCAGTTGTTTGAGCATCATTCTTTGTCGTAGCTTTTACCTCTATCCACTTTGTTAGATAGTCGATGGCAACAATGATGTATTCAGCATGTGAACCCTTAGCAGGGGGATTAATAGGACCTATGAAGTCTATTCCCCACTTAGATAATGCACGTCCACCCATCATGGGTTTCAGTGGCATCTCATCCTTGCGTATAGGGTACTGAGTTCTCTGACAGACATCACACCGTTTCACATAGGTATGTGCATCCATGTGAAGGGTCAGCCACCAGAAGCCCGTAACTAGTATTGCCTTGATCACCCGATCTGGTCCAAAATGTCCTCCTGCTACACCTTGGTGAGCTGCTTCCAAGATCTTGAGATATTTGCTCTCATGGACACATAGTGTCAGGTAACCATCTTTACCATGCTTGTATAGATTATCACCAATGAGTGAGTAATCTAGGGCTTCTTGTTCTAGACTTCTTCGTCTGGCCAGTGTCATATCTTGAGAGAATGTTCTCGTCCTCAAGAAATCTACTAATGGTTCACTCCAATCTGGCACTATGGACACTTGATATAGAGTGGCATGTTCCACAGGTGGTTTAGTGCAACAGATTGGGCATTCCTTGCACAACTTTTGGACATCGGCTTCCATAGTAGGCCAATGCACTCCGAATCTCCTAAGTGTCTGTAAAGTTCTTTGCTTTGAGTAGTGTTGCTCTAATGCACCTACATGTGCTAATTGCAACCATTTTGCGTACTCGTCCTCTTCCACACAACAAGCCAATATCCCTTGATCTGTCTGTTTGTACATGCTTCCTGCCATGATATGGTACTTCTGGGCTTTTACTACTTCTCTACCTTGAGTGTTTATGATTGGGTGGTTAGGCCTGTATGTCAATACTGGCACTAATGGCTTAGCCCACTGAGGTACCACTTCCAAATTAAACAAGTAAGCATCAGGAAGGTCATCTGATACTCCTTATGCGGCTTCTCCAGATGTGAGCCTAGAGAGATGGTCTGCTCTCAAGTGAGTCTTCCCTTTCCTCACCACAACTTCAAAGTTGTATTCCATTAGTAAGAGAAACCATCTTACTAATCTACCTGTATTGCATGGTTTGTTTACCAAGTACAATAATGTTTGATGATGATTAAAAAATTTAAACTTATTTGCAAGCAAATAGTGCCTAAACTTTTTAACTGCATATACCATGCCTAATCCCTCTCGTTTAGTGGTTGTGTAATTTCGTTCAGCTGCATTCAATTGTCTACTAGCATAGGCAATTGGAAGATCCATATTACCTTCACCCGTAGGTTGTGCAAGCACACATCCAATAGCATAATTGGATGCATCCACATGAACATGGAAGGGCTTATTCCAATCTGGTGTGGTCAAGATTGGTGTTGAACACAATCTTCTTTTGAGCTCATTGAAGGAGTTTTCACATTCATCGGTCCACTCAAAGTTAGTCAAAAGTCCATACAGAGGCTTGGCAATGATGGCGTACATGTGTATAAAGCATCGGTAATAGCCACAATGCCCCATGAAAGCTTGTACTTCCTTGACATTCTTTGGCCTAGGTAACTCGGCTATGGCTCTTACTTTCTCTTCATCGGTGGATATGCCATTCTTTGACACTATGTGTCCTAGAATCTTGCCTTGCCTGACCATGAAAACACACTTTTCTGGGTTCAAGCAGACTTGATACTCTCGACATTTGTCAAAGATTTGTCTGAGTTCAGGGATATGGGTTTGTCTAATGTTGGAATGAGCACAGAGATCATCAACATAGACCTCTAAGTTCTTCCTCAAGAACTCTTTAAACACATGACACATCAATCTTTGGAAAGTTGCAGGAGCATTGGTAAGCCCAAATGGCATTACTCTAAAGGCAAATATGCCCCACTCTATGGCAAAAGCTGTCTTATGTTGATCTTCCGGAGCAATGGCTACCTGATTGTAGCCCGAAAATCCATCAAGGAAGCTGTACACTTCCTTGCCTGCCACTCTTTCTAAGAGATGTTCTGTGATAGGAAGCGGATAGTTATCTCGAATTGTGGCTGCATTGACCTTTTTCAAGTTAATGCACACACGTAGCTTTCCATTCTTCTTGGGCACCACTACAATGGGGGATACCCACTCAGTGTGCTCAATTTCATAGATGAATCAAGCTTCTACTAGTCTATCTATCTCCTCTTTGATCTTAGAAGCATAATTATCATTATATGTGTATGGTTTTTGCTTAGAGGGTTTCGCGTCTGAGGTCATGGGAATTGTGTGTGAGCATATGTCTGGGTCAACACCTTTCAAATCCTTGTAACTCCAAGCGAACACATCTCTGTATTCTCTTAGCAAGGCTATTAACGCATGCTCTTCTTCCTCTGTTAGGTCATGGCCTATGTACGTGCATCTCTCCTCTCCTTCTTCCAGAGCTACCACTATTTTCTTGGTGGTTTCTTTGTTATCATAGGCCTCTCCTAATTGTGCCTCTCGTTTAGGCATTCTGATCATGAATCTCCTGTCATCTATCTCATACTTTTTAAAATTTTCCAGAACCTCAAACAAAGATTCTTCCTCTTCTGGTGTGACTTCTCTCTTCTTTCTTTTCTTTCCCTGATCCTTAGGGGTCACTTGTGTGGCTAATCTCACATCATTTGTAAGCTCTCCATGCCTCTGGGGCTGAAATTCTACTTCATAGAAGTATTCTTCATCTGATGCAAAAGGTGGGTCCATAATGATTGAGTCTAGATCGGAGTCACTTGCATCCTCAAATGCATCAGGGCTAGGTTCGCACTCTTCTAAAACTGCATCTCCCATGATTGGCTCTATGGAGAAGACTGAAATGTCATAGCCATCCTCATCACAGTGGGGTGTCCATTGTTCTTCGTTGATGGCTACATCCATTGTTGCTAAAATTTCTGCCCAACCATGAGGCTCAAATTCTTCATCAGGAAATGCTACAAGTGCATAGGCTGGGTCTTGAATGGGTCTATGGGTTTCTTTCACACCTATCTCTCTGGCCTTTTCTCTCTTATCTTCTTCCACTGCCACCTTACACATCCATAAGTGAGTGTCTTCATGCATCCATGAGGATCCTGATCCTATGGAGTGCACAGACTCCGTGTCATCCTTGGCTCTATGGATGGGATTCCACTGAATAGGCGGTACATCTCTATGAGAGTAATCCTTGAGATTGACTTTGGTCGTAACACCTAAATGTTGCAAATACAAGGAATTGGTTCCCCAATCCTGGACCACTTGCAACTGTCGCATAAATGGTCTTCCCAAAATAATCTCATAGGCATGGTTCTTGCTGAAATCACATATGGCGAAAGTATGCTCAAACTCAACACCGCATGTAGTGAGAGTTATTCCTTCCAGCAAGCCTAAGGGTCTTTCTATGTGACCATCAGCCATCTGCAATTTCATCCTCCTGGGCCTGAGTGCTGGCTTGCCCGAACGCTTCCATAGGGAAGTGGTAGCAATAGCAACTCTTGCACCTGAGTCTAGAATTGCCTTGGTTGTGTACCCCTGATGGGTAATGGGAAGATAGGTGTTTCCTTCTTCACCTTCACTCATATCTCCTATCTTGTCTAAAGGAATTTCTGGCACTGTTCTATGAGAACCTACCTGGGAACGGGGTTTCACTACTTCTGGCACTTGGTTAGCTATATGTTTCCATAATTCTGGTCTAACTTTGAGTAGCTCTTCTAAAGTGAGGTTGCACTGCACCTTAGTGTTTTCCACTACCTCCGTATTCCTAGGTATGACTGAGTCTTCGTTTCTTACCATGACCGTGGGTGCTCTCATACAAGTAGACTTGGCTTCCCATGGGCCTGTGAAATGGGGTAATTCCTGTAAAGAATTAGACTCGAAGTCTAATCTCTCTTGACTTTGTGCACTCTCTTGCTCTCCATAAATGGAAGGAATATCTTGTGGGAATTGATCATGCGTGTCATCCACAAGTTCAATGGGAGGAGGGACTTCACTTTCTTTGGCCCATTTGTCTTCTTGAATCTCTCGTAGGAATTCTGGTGTGTACCTATTCATAGAAGAGGAGGTGTCTGGTTTAGTGGAATTGGGCACAAAAGCTTCCTGTGGGGGAAGGATTATTCTTTTACTTGCCTCATCTTTTCCTTGATTTTTTTCTTCCTTGGCAGATCTTGCAAGTATGCTCTCTAACTTCTCTAGGAGTCCATCCAAGTGCAGTTGTGTCTTAGCAGAGCCAGAGTAGTTGAAGAGGCGACTGGCTTCAAACATGGTCTGAGCCAACGCGACCATTTTCGTGCACAGCTTGGTTCTTTCTATCTCTAGGTCAGCTCTAGGGTAGCACTTGTCATGATCCGTCACATTTGGCCCTTTGTTGACCTAAGCTTCAACTTAGGGACTTGCGGAGAAAGAGACTACACCTCAATCCCCTCACAAGTGCATATAGTGGGGATACACGCTTTTAATTATCAATCCAAAGAGTATGCAAACCTAGCCGAGTGTATGAAGACATGCAATCACGTAATGGTCAATGCAAATGAACTACTCAAGAGTGAAAATGAGGTAAATGCTTATCCTAACAAGCTTCAACAGTAGGTCAAGACGAAACGATACTTGGTGCAGCAGCCGTCAGTATTTTGGACTTTTCTCCCAGCTCAGAGCTCCAAACATAGCAAATAGCATATGCGTTTCGAAGCTCTCGAGAAGACGCATCCGATGGCAGTGGTTTCGCTCAATTCCGACGCTCCTACTTCAAGTTATGAGAGAAATACTGAGTCGCGGGAATACTTTCCTACACTTCAGCACTTCCTACACCTCGCACACACCTTTCCTACAGCAAAAAAACACTCTCAAGGATAGACAACACTCACAAGCACTCTTTCCAAACAATACACATGCATACAAGCTCGCGAAGAAGAAGATGAAGAGGGAAGAAGACACAAATTCGAATTTCTGTGCTCTCTCCTCTCACAATGGCAAAAAAAGTCCTTTACAAAGAGTCACATTTGACTTATATACTAGTGCCCTAAAAATGGTCCTTTCACACAAGTGACCGGCACTTTATTCACTAAAAGCTAATTTCCTACTATTTTACATGGGTAAGCTTCTATTCTTCTGTGGGAATGCATCTAGAGGACTCCTCTAGTGCCTTTACAAGGGAAATATATTACAAGAATGAATATGTTACAAAAATATGTAGTCCAAATCGGAAAAATTTTGGGGCCCGTCTTTTTTCTCTGCTTTGTGCGCTCTTTAGCTCTGCAACACTCTCCCCCTCTTCGCCTCTGTCGTCCCTTGACAGACTTTGCTTCGCGCACGCGCCCAGTGGTCAGTGTTGTCTGATTCTTGATCTTGCATTACGTTTTAGAGGCGCTCTGATTTGTCCTGGTTGCACACATTGGACCTGGTTGATTCGGTTTGCCACGCACGCCATTAGTGCACATATGCGGATGTAGCTCGTAAGCCTTGATCTGAAACCTCTGCAACTCAAGAGGTTGAAACATCCACATTGGTGATACACGTTGGCCCTGATTCCTTCTTCCGGCTGCGTGCTTTTCCTTGGTGTGTGCGCCCCTGCGGGGCTTCCTGCAGAGATGTATCTTCAAATTTGTCTTTTAGTGAAGCTGTTTCTTTCGTTGCTTTCTTTTTTTCCTCTTCTTACTCGTCTCGCCCTCTACACTGCCCCCCTCCTGGACTCTGTCGTCCCCGACAGGCTTTTTGTGACGACGGGTATAGGTTTGAATGACCTGTTGCTCTCTTTGATTTAGCAGATTGGCGTGACATAACATGAACTCCTTCCATTGGCGAGACTTGACTCCGTCCTCTGGTGCCTGTCTATGGTCAGCAAAGAAACTTATCTCGTAGGCCACCAGTCGTGCATTTAAGTTGGAGGTCATTTTAATGAAGATCTCTGAATCCATTTCGAAGAAGCCCGTGAAGAATGCTTCTTCAAATGTCTGCATGTATGTCGATGGTAGAAACATGAGCCGAGAAAAATATGCCATAATTGTTAACCGGCTGGGAATAGTAGATAAATCAAAAATTAAGGCCTCCGAGCCCTGCGTAATACCGATGAAGTTCAAAAAAGTATACTGTGCATGTTGGAACACTTTAAGTACTGTCAGGAGCATGCTAAATATTTTATTCGTCATTTTTACGGCTAGGTCGGGAACAGTAGCATATCTTGCAAGCCAAAATTCCATGGTTTTGACCATGTATTCTTCTGTCGGTAGGTAGTTGTGTGGTGGACTAGGTAATAGCGGATAATTAAGCCATTGGTTATTAATACTACCTTGCCGCTGGCCATCCCAAAATTGCGTCCATGCTCTTCGACGGGGTAGTGGGCAAAATGATGGGTTTACTTGAAGCTCATACGGTGATGCTTCCCACTGTACCCGTAGTGTAGGGTGCTTTTCCAAGAGCTTTCTTCTCCAAATTGGATTTGCTGCCTCAAACTCTACCTGAGTATATTTCAAAGTATCATACCAAAAATGGAGATTTTGATCAGGTTCCTTATTTGTAGTTTGTTTTATGTAATGTCTGGTTTGTTCCTTCAAAAGCCCGTATGGTACATTGAATGGCCTTAGTATTTGCTCCAGTTGCTTGCTGTCGATTTGAGCCTCTTTCATTAGATTGATGATTTGATCTTCAAATTCAGCCGTAAGCTGGGACACCAGTAGTGCCCTTTCTGTCCTGCTCAGCTCTGCAATTTTTCGTGTGTTAGGTTCTATTGGAACCTCCTTTTCCTCCCTTATTGGTGAATTATACAAGGAGGGAGAGAGAGGGCGTACCTCTTCCTCCACAGTAGCCGAGGTCTTTGGCGGAACTACTGGTGTCCCCTGCTGTGCTTGCTGCTTTAATTGCTCCTGAAGTTGTTTGATTAAATCATCTTTTTGTTTGTTTTCCTCTTCGGCCTTAGCAATATTTGCTTGATGTTTCATTAATTCCTGGGCCACAATGTTCATGTGCTCCGTGTCTTCCTTGCACTGTCGCAAGTAGTTATTTTCTGCTCTTTTCCATTTCGTTCTGAGGGCTGCGGTGTCCTCCATATATCTCTTTTCCCAATCCGTGATGACTTCTTGTTCCTGTCTTAGCTGATCTTGTAATTTTGTGATCTGATCTTCCAGGTCTTTGACATTTCTTTGTGGGTCATCAGTTATTGCCAGTGGCTGATCACTAATGAGAGCTGTCATTAGCTCTTTATTTCTTTGTCGCATGTTGTCAGCTTCTTCCATACTGGCCTTGAGCTGAGACTCTAAGATTTTGCTGCGTGTTTGAAGTCGTGTCTTCTCAGTCTCACTCATCTCTAATTTCTTTGTTAATTCTTGAACTTGATCTTTTAGCTTTGTCTGCTCTGTTTCTAGCATGCTGTTTTGTGTTTTGACTTCTTGAAGTTCCTTTTCTTTATTCAGAGCTTGTTCGCGCACTTTGATTATTTCCTCGGAAAGCTCTTTGCCTGCTCTTTCGAGTTCTTTCCTGTCTTGCATGGCTTGGTCATAATCTTCATCAGCATCAAGCATTAGTTGTTGTGTATCTAGAGCTGTTCTAATCATATCTTGCACAACAGGCTTGAGCTGAGCGATGTCTACATTTAACCATGTCTTTGCTATTGCTGGAGTCTCTCCCGTTTGCACATCTTTGCCTTCTGCCATCTGGAGTGTCTCATTATGTGGCTATCTGACTTGCAATTGTATTTTTGGTTCCTCATCATCGCCTTTTGCTTTCTTCTTTTTAGTAGCACTCCCCTGAAACGTGACATCCATTGGGGAAGGTTCTGCTACAACCCTGATGGGTGTGAATGGCTCTTCCGTTTCTATATCTTGATCTTCATTTTCCTTTTCCGCAACTCTCCTCATCTATCTTTGTGCTTGTGGTCTTCAGACTCATTTTTGTATCTTGATCTATCGGATTAGGGCATTCTGGTTCTTCATCATAATTCACTTCATTGAGTTCGGTCCACTGCCCATCATCTTTGGATTCGCTTCGAATTTCCACATCCAACAATGATGTGTCCTTTTCTTCTTTCTCTTGAGTAGATGAGCTGGAATTGTCTAATCCAATTTCGCGGTATCGGTGAACTTTAGTGAGTCTTCTTTTTGGTTTTGACTCCTGTTGTGACTGCTGGTAGTGATGACCTTGCACTGGTAAGTTGACTTGTCCTTCGGTATATTTGTGCGTTTCTTCGAGTGCTTTGGTCAACTCTTCCTCCGTGATTTGTTTCTGTCCTGTAAGTGTCACTTTTGGAAGTACATGGACTCTTTTTTTCATAGGTATTCCTTCTTCATCTGTCTTGACTTCTCTTAGTCTTTTGGTGCCTCTCATTCTTGGCTGAGAGCTAGTTCCTGCCTCTTCCATACCTGTAGCACTTTTCTTCTTCTTGGGAACTGAGGCGGATTTCACATATGTAGCTAGCCCTTCTGAGGTTGGCATCTCCCTTAAACAATTCTTCATGTCTAAAGCTTCATAGATCAATAGTGTCAATAGCTTCATCTCCATTTCTTTTGGGCTTCAAACAATCGTTCTTGTACATAGCCTGTTAGATTTACTTTGTTGCCTATCTGTCTCATGGCATGCGATAGTAGTTGGACGACTATTTTTTGAGGTGCAGTGTACATGTGCATACTTGGAAAACAGAAGTGTTGATGCACTAGCCGTACAGCATCTTCAATATCTATTCTGTTGATTTCTAGGAATGATTTTTTTCTTGGGGTCATGGCATTCCTCTTTGACATTAGTAATTCCTTCTTGATTCCATCCAAAGGCTTTATTGATCAATTCCTGAGTGAATTGAATTGTCTTCCATGTGCCCACCTTGTCCAATACCTTTGCTTTTGGAACCGAAATCTTCGTAGCAACCGGCTGCATAGTATTCATTACCTGCGTACATCTTTGGAAATCTGGTACGCATATAGGTATCTTCAAAAATGCTTCAATTCCAGCTTGAGTCCATACTTCCTCGATATGTGGTAACCCTTGTATTATGGTCTTGAAATCTTGTGACATGATAGGGAAGTAGTGATCCCTGTCCATGATCTTGATGGTTGCCATAAAGAGAAGTTCCGAGATAGGTTGGTCATCACGAAACCAATGTCCTCTGACTTTTGTTATTGACCCCGATGGAAGAAGTGGCACTTCTTCCTGCTGCGTAGCTTCTGAGTCAGAAGATGTCATCTGCACTCAATATAGAGTGTGAATTAGTATCCATATGTTTCAGAAATCCTCCTCCATATGTTGATTAATAATTCGATGAAGCTCTGAGTGCATTGTGCCGTCCCTTTCCCGTGGGTGTGAGAAAGGTAATACCTGAATTTTTTTATGTATTTTTACATTTTTTTTTTTGCTGAAAAGAAAACATAAAAGTTAGTCCATAGCCGAAGCGGTTAGTGAATTTTTTGAAGTAATAATTTTATGTATGTACAAGTGCTCTCCTATTTCCAAAGGGAAAATGTGCGTGACTATCCGAAAGTAGAAGAAGGACGTGCCGAATGCTTGGCCTTGTAATGTGGCCCTATCATGCATACTTTGGGTCTCGACAACTTCTCATGTGTGCAATTAGAAGTAGTTGCTTGATGTATGCAGCTTGTCTTGTCTTTCGGCACCCAAATTTGCTTTACTTGGGCGGAATGTACTGTATTCTCCACCTTTTTGATGAATGTGGTTCTTCTTCGGTAGTACGTCTGCTTATTCTGTTTTGGGAATCTCAAGTTGGTTTGCATTGTATCTGTAGATTCCTTCTTCCTCCAATATGTCCTCTTTCTCGGCTGATGTGCCTGTTGACCATTTTGATGGTGATAATCCTTCTGAGGATGTTCCTTGTTTGGGATGGTCGTCCTTGGAGTACATGACTTTGGGATCCATATTTTTGTTCGATCAGGTTGTGCGGTTATCAGTTTTTTTGGGATCCATATGCTATTGAGTCGGGGTTGACTGAAGTGTTCGAAATTCTTTGTCTTCTTATTCGATTTCTCACGCTGATGTTGAAGACTTTTCTGTTGCTGAAGGTATGCCTTCTTTTGATCCTTCCTTATCCAAGCTAGTGTAGAATGTTGAATAGGGTATACCTTCATAGGTGTAAACTTCAATTCTTGCAAAGGAGCATTCTTTTCTGTGCCTTGCGGTTCACTGGGCTGGATTTCATATTCAGGTACACTCTTGTGACTCTCTATACTCAAAGACGAAGTGCACACAGGATTCACGGTATTCTCACATGAAGTACTTGACGATGGGGTTTCTATATTGCTAGTGGACATACAATCATGACTTTGTTCATTTGGATGAACTTCTGGCTCTATAATAGCGGCTTTGGGTGGTCGTTCGTCTAGCAAACTAAATACCTCACGAGGTCCTATTCTGGCAGAGATGTATCCTAAAGCCAATTGAATGGTTACCTCATATTCATAGATCCAATCTTGACCTAACACCACATCTTCAAGCAGATCCTGGTCCTGACATACTAAGAGTCTCTGCTCCATAGTGTTGTTCCCCATATGTAGAGGTAAGGTTATCTCACCTATGCATTGAGTAATTTTTCCTCCTATTCCTATTAGCTGTGCCTTCGATGGGCATAACTCCTCTTTAAGTCTCTGAGACAAAGAAAATCTAATGCAGCTTATGGCTGCTCCTGTGTCTATGAGAGCATCCACTAAGTGGTACTCTTTTCGTCCTGCTCCCAGATTCAAGTAAGGTTGTCTTCTTTGTTGCCCTGAGTTCTCAGTGGCTCTAAAATTAGCCATTGGGATGAGTTCTTCACCTGCTCGATATCTCTCGTCTCTTGCTCTCATCCACTCTTTCCGTTTTCTAATTCGTTCTAGGGCTTCCTGTCTCGCTTCTTCTCGTATTCGTTCTTCTTCCTTTTTCCTACTTTGAGCTCCTAACAGTCGCGCTAGCATTTGATCCGTCAAAGGCTCCATGAATCTTTTCACTCTGCATCCACTGATGTAGTTGGGAAGAATGTCTCCGTCTAGTGTGGCGAGATTGACTGCACCACTAGTAGAGATTCGATTTATAATCAGGGGTCCATATCCGCGTTTTTGGAGTTTCTTTGCATGTTGTTTGAGGGTGTATACTAGGACTAAGTCGCCTTCTTTTAGTCCCTTGTCTTTTATATGTGCATCATAATGAGCCTTTTGTCTCCGTTTAGCAGCATAAATGCCTGCTACCGCTTGCAATCTAGTCTCGTGCAGCTTTTCAATTTGATCTAATTGCTGAGACAATTCATGACCGTTCCACTCATATTGCTGGGCCACTTTCAATGTAGGTACTAAGAAGTCAATTGGCAAAATTGCATTCTGCCCATACACTAGGTTGAACGGTGTAGTTCCAATGGCCGTTTTATATGCCACTCGGAAGGCCCAAATTGCGTGATGCAATTGTTTGTCCCAATCTGACCTTCCATTATTGACAATCTTTGTCAATACAGTACATAGTACCTTGTTGGAACTTTCAGCTTGTCCATTAGCTTGAGGGTGGTATGGGGCTGATTTTTTATGAATCACAAGAAAGTCATTCATTAGCGACTCAATGACCTCGTTTAAGAAATGCGTTCCTCGATCACTCACTATCTCAATCGGTAGTCCAAAGCGTGTGAAAATGTGCTCAAATAGAAATTTTGCTGTGGTTGGAGCATCATTCTTTTTAGTGGCTTTTGCTTCTACCCACTTGGTTAAGTAGTCGGTGGCTACTATGATGTATTCAGCATGTGATCCTTTGGCCGGTGGATTGATAGGTCCTATGAAGTCAATTCCCCACTTGGTAAATGCTCTTGCACAAACCATGGGTCGTAAAGGCATGTCGTCTCTTCTAATGGGATATTTCGCTCTTTGGCATGTTTCGCAACTTCTCACATATGCCTCCGCATCCATATGTAGAGTTGGCCACCACAAGCCTGCAAAGAGAATCATCTTGACCGTTCTGTCTGCTGAGAAGTGTCCTCCCGCAGCTCCTGCGTGTGCCATTTCTAAGACGGAAAGATATTCATTTTCATGAATGCACATTCTTAGTTGGTTATCCTTCCCGCGTTTAAAGAGTTGTTTTCCTATGATGCATTTCATAGTTGCTTGGCCTTTCAAAGTGACAAATTGCTAAAGTATGTTCGAATTCCACTCCGCACGTAGTGAAGATTACTCGTTCCAACAATCCTAAGGGTCTTTCCGTATGTCCATCTGCCATTTGAATTTTCATGCGTGTTGGTCTCAATGCTGGTTTTCCCCATTTCTCCCAAATTTCTTTGGTAGCAATGCCGACACCGGCTCCTGAATCTAGTATGGCTTTGGTAGTGTAACCCCTATAGGTGATTGGTAGGCATGTATTTCCTTCATCTCCTTCGCTAAAGTCTCCTACTTTATCCACTGGAATTCTCACCGTTTTCACTTCGTCAGCTACTTCTTCCTTTTCCTCCTTGACTTCCCATTGATTGATCAATTTCTCTTTTAAATGTGGTTTTACCTTTAACAGTTCCTCGAATGTTAAGGTACATGGGATTTTCACTTCTCTAAGACGTTGTATGATCTCCGATGTTTGAACTGATGGATTCGTTTCTATTCTCGTTATAGATGGAATGCGATACAATTCTGAATTGTGCTCGTATTCCCCGGTGTAGTTGGGTAGTTCCTTTACATCTTCCTCTTCTTTGTCACTTGCATCCATTGGAAAAATTTCTTCTGAATTGAGTTCAGGTATTGAACCCTCTATTTCGTTTTCTGCTTCTAATTCTTCAAAGGGCGGTTTCATTCCTTCTACCTTTTTCCACTTGTCCTCTTGAACTCGTGCCCATAGATCCTTAGTCCAGTCTCCTTCTATTTCAGGGACTATGGATCCTTCCTTTCTCTCAATACCAATTTCATCATTCAGAGGTCTATTTACTTCAGGCCTTTCTTGAGTGTTTAGGCACTCTTGGAATTTTTCTTCAGAAATTCGGTTGTTTGGTAAAGGTGATGCGGGTTTTTCTAAGGTTCGTTGGGCAACTTCTATCAATCTCTTGCAGATTTCCAGTCTTTCTTTTTCTAAGTCGCCTCTCGGATACTCTCTCTCATGTTGCTCTATGGTAGGTCCTGCTTTTATTCGTGCCTTGTATGCCTGAATCCACATGGCTAATTCTTCAGGCATTGGGTCTGCTAATACTGATCCTACCTCCTCCCTTTTATTCTCCTTTTTATTTTCTTCTTTCACTTGTGATTCCTTCGTTGGTTTCTGTCTACTCTTTTCATTTTCCTTCTTTTGTAATAACTTTTTTTCTTTTATCTTATCTCTCCGATTCTTCCATCTCTGGGATCTTTTACTGGCGATATTTTTTTCTGGTTCTTCGGAGTCTTCTACTCTGTGAGGGATGGGTGTATTTCCCTTTTTGTCACTTTGATTACTTCCGTCTGTTTTATCAGGGTTCTCTCTAGCCTTTGCTCTTGTTATAGCTTTTAGAGGTACAGTGTACTCTTTGTCGCTCCCTGATGATTCAATTACTTCTATCACGTTAATCTGCACATTAGAGGTGACTTTGTTGGGATTCTTAGGACAATCTCTGAAAAGATGTTCCTTACCACAATCGCTACAGTAGCCTTCCCAAATTCGTTGTGGTGGTGGTGGATTTGGTAATGTGCATTCTCTAATATAGTGGTCACCTCCACATCTGTAGCATGGTCCTCTGGGTACTGGCTGTCTATTCATTGGTCGAGGTGGCATGGTTGCCCTGAGAGCTGTGTACATTAAGGGCACATAATCCTGCTCGTATCCATAAGAACTGTCTGGTATCTCCATGCCATAAGCATATGGGTCATATTGTTGCCCATATTCCATTATTGAGCTCTCATAACCAGGGTATGTTCCTTGACTAGGTTCGTAAAATGAGTCATATGGTTCACTACTAGTCAAAGGTGTGGCTGGCACTATAGTCCTTTCTAGGTTTTCCTCTGGTTGCGCTAGCTTAACTGGGACAACGTTCTGAGGGTGGGGCGGTTGTTGTCCTAGCACTGGTTGAGGTTGCGTATATCCCTGATATGCGTATGGTCGTGGTATTGGTGCCTGCGGCTGATATGAGGGATATCTAAAGGCTTCACCTCCCTGCTGGTTCTGCGGGTATCCAAATGGTCTCACATAAGGCTGGGTGGGTCTGGTTTGCCTATTGTAAGGGCAGTTCTCGGTGCTATGGTTTGTGTATCTCTGCTCTATACTGCAATATTGTAGTGGTCCGGGGACAGAGGGTCTATGAGGAGCATAGGCAGGTGGTGGGACTACTCCCCTAGTACACAAATGAGAAGGATGATCTCCTCCGCACTGCATACATCTTCTAAGCATGGGCATTCTCATAGGATTGGTGGGATAATTCCTCTGTCCTTGAACATTCAGTTTTTTTGCTAATAGGTCGGCAATTTCCTCTACGTTGTTTTTAGGGTTTGATGTGCTACTTGTTGACTCTTCACTTTTCACACTACCTTGGGGTATTTTCAAGTCTTCTGCAAGGTTATCTTCTAGGTCTATACATTCCTTCATGCACTCTTGCAGGGTTTGAACTCTCTTCACGTACACTAATGACCTCAAGGTTCCGTTCAACAGTCCTTCTAAGAACAATGATACCATTTTATTTTGCGTCGGTCTCTCCTCTACAGGACATCTATCCACATACTGCTTGAATCTCCTGGCTGCCAATCTCACTGACTCGGTAGGGACTTGTTTGAAGCTATGGATTAATGACGAAGAATTGTTTTTAATTCCAGATTTGGTAAATTCTTCAATCATTTCTTGATATACCTGATCCATGTTCTGAAAGGTATTTGGATCCAATGGCTGAAACCAAGCCAAAGCTGTGTCTGACAGGGTAAGGCCAAAAGACTCATATTGAATCATGAAGTCATCTACTTGCTCGGCTCTAACTACTTGTTTAAATTCTGCTATGTGATTATAGGGTTCACTAGAGCCATCATAATGATTTCTCATGCACTTGGCCACTTGGATCGGTCTTAGTCTTCTTCCTGCTTCAGGTTGTCTAGGCATTACAGGGTAATTTGGTCTTCCTATTGGTATGCCTGGCCCTCGTACTACCTGTGGCCTGACTGGAGCATGAACTTCATGTCTTTGGTCAATGGCTGGTTGTGGCCGGTAGTTAGGATTAGTGGCAGGCACTGCGAATTGTACATGTGGTCTGACGGGGATCTGGGTTTGTTGAGTTTGTTGTCTTTGTCCCGATTGTTGAATTGAATCATTTTGAGAAGTACCATGTGGATTCCGTGACGTAGTGGCTTGGTCCCTTGGAGGGAACACTGGGATGTTCTGATATTTCATTTGAGCTCTCTCTAATTCTGTTATTGGCCAATATCTTCTGTGATTTTTATCCAAATATGTGATGATGGTGGGGAATTCAGGGTCTTGTAACTCATAGATGGTAACTGGATTAGGAGCAGCTTCCCAAATAGAGGAATGGGCTCTGAGCAGGTGCTCCATCCCGTTGATCAAATACACATCTATTAGAGTATCATCCTGGGGAATTAGGTCTCCTCTCCAAAGTTTAGTAATTGTTGATCTCCCTCTAGGAGTAGTTACTTGTTCTTCGGTTCCACCTCCATTTAAGCTCGAGGCATTATTTTCCTCACCACGTTCATTAATGATTTCAGGGTGTTCTGTGACCACGTATTGAATGTCTTGTTTGTCCATATACAGTCCTCCTATGTACTTAACTGCTGGTCTTGGCACTATGTAGGCCTCTGAAGCCTTCCTCAGTCTGGCCACTGATCTGTTTAGACCATCCAAATAGATAGGGATCTCATGGCGGTTGGTGTTCTCATACTCTAAGGAAGTTCTGTATTCGCCCTCAATGATGGACATCTGGCCAATCATGGGCACAGTGTTTTGCATATCCTCGGAAGCCATGGGGATTTCTCCTTCTGACTCACTGGAGGTCTCAGAGTAGTGTGAACGGCTACTTGGTTCAGCTACACTCCCTACGGAAGAAATTACACTTCTTCGGCTTCCTAGGGTTCTTCCGGATCTCAGGTTCATTCACTTAAGAGCTCTGATCAAGTCTGGTCCTCCTCTAGCCTCTAGAATTCTAAGTTATGGCTTAGAAGTCTAGGAAAAAATTAGGCTGGAAAATGACTGAAGGAAAATTTCAAATCACGATACTTGATCCCTAAAATCCACGATACACGATATCTGTCAAAACGATCGCTGACTGACACGATACTTGGACGAAACGATCGCTGGAAAACAATCTCTCCCAGACGATACTTGATGCGTACGATACTCGATACCTGAGTTTGAATCGATACTCGATACCTGAGTCCAGACGATACGCGATACACGATACTTCCCCAAACGATCCTTGGCAAAACGATCTCTGGACTCCATGATCTTTGGTCAACACGATACACGATCGACGATACTTGGCTCAAAACGATACGCGATCGCTGGTAAGTATCGCGATCTCGGAGACGCGATACACGATACTTGACCAAAACGATACACGATCTCTATCAACACGATACTTGGTCAAACGATACACGATACTTCACAAGTATCGCGATCTTCAGGCCACGATTCACGATATTTCACTAAGACGATACTTGTCACTGACGATACACGACCTTTCACGAAACGATCTTTGGTCGACGATCGCTGACCTCAACGATACACGATACTTGTTAGGTATCGCGATCGCTGATGACTAGACGATACCGATACTTGGCCAAACGATATCTCACCGAAACGATACCGATCTTTGACCTCAACGATCGACGATCTTTGGCAAGTATCGCGATCTCTGGAACACGATACTTGAACCAACGATACACGATCTTTGGGTTCAACGATCTCTGATCGAGACGATACCGATATTTGGGAAATATCGCGATACTCAACCACAGGAGTTCCACGATACTTGACAAGTATCGCGATACTCGACCGCGGGAGCAAAGACGATACTTGACCCAACTTCAAATTTTTACAGATGTTTTTGAGATTTGAAGTTTTCCCCCTTGCTCACCTAGCTCTTCTCTCTTACCCTCACTCACTGTATCATTCAACAAACAACTTTTAGCCCCCTGAAAGCCCAAACGATACTCAGCGCAGATCGTTTTTTCCTTTCCTAGGTTGAAATGCTGAAAATTTTTGATCAAATGGGTAATTTAGTTTACCTTGGTAGCACCTATGATTTTTTGGTCAAGTTCCCTTGCTCTGTACTCTTCCCTATTGCTTGTTTTCCTCGCCACGATCTCTGCAAGCCCACACGATACCCGACTGCTCTCTTCACGATACTTGTTCAACAAGTGATTTGAAAAATGAGGCTTTTTTGGCTTTTATACTTGGAAATTTCTAGCTATCAACAAGAAAAAATTTTTTGAACAAAACTAAAACCTACGCTAATGCTTTAGTCCACTCTCTACTCACTCCTATTCTACTCCTTCTACTCTCTTCCCTAATCTATCAACTCACTACACACACTCCAAGAATGAGAAGTAGCAAGTGCGGCTGAAAATGACTTACCAAAGAAGAGAGGATTTCCGCTCCTCCACGTTCTTCAATGCAAAAAGCTACTTACCATCACACGAATGCCTCGGTTTGATTCGTCACTCCCCGGCAACGGCGCCAAAAAGTGTGTTGACCTAAGCTTCAACTTAGGGACTTGCGGAGAAAGAGACTACACCTCAATCCCCTCACAAGTGCATATAGTGGGGATACACGCTGTGGAGGTGATTGCAATCCGGGTGGATCGGGTCCGGTCGTGGCACACACAGGGTGTATGAAGCTAATGAATGTTGGAAGGTTTAAAGATGTGAAGGTGAAATTAATGTTGAGTATGGAGAAGAGAGAGATGTTGAAATAATTATGGGAATGGGAATGTAGGTGTGCAAGTTAGATTGATGACATGAATGATAAAAATGAAAGAGAACCATACACACGAATCAAATTTGGAAGGAAGAATGGTCCATTGGAGGAGCTTCTTAAACACTTCCTAATTCTAATCCATATGTATAGCCTTCTTTGGATGATATGTATGCATGATGAGAATAGATGGAATCCTTACACATAAATCAGTTTCGAAAGGAAGAATGGTCCAATATTGGAGCTTCTTATACACTTTCAGAAACTAATAAATATGTATGGATTTGTATGGATTATATGCATGCAAGTGAATTATGATGATGGATTTTACTCACAAGCTCAAAGAAACAGCCTCACTGGTTCAACGCAATACTGCGGAGCCTTCTCACACATAGAAGAAATAGAAGACATGTAAAAATACTTAAGAGACTGAGAGAGGAGACAAGAGACAAGTGACAAGTGACATGAATTAAAAGGATTTGAATTAAGTTACATGTAAAATATCGTCGTGGTACGTCATGCTAAGCAGCCTACTGATCAAAGGTGGTTCCGACCCTCAAACCATGACAGTTCAACCGAATGTCACACGTAAGAAGGTGAGTTCCACTCCAGTGACCCTATGTCTGTCTAGGCTCGTAACGTCTAACTAAAGAAGTCTAAGACTCATTAAAATCAGCTCTAACTCACTCACACGCTCCACCGAGGGTGAGTCAAGATAGAGATGCTGGTTTCAAGAGCCTATCCTAAATTGGAGTTCTAACTTAAATTTGAAACTAGGTTCTATACTCATACTAGCTCACCTTGGATCCTCACTCGCTCAACCGAGGGTGATCGTCTCAAGGAAACCGTAAGCTAGCATGAGCCCTATGGATGCCTAACAATGATGCTCTAGGAGTTTGGAGGGGGGTTTATATAGTTTTTTGAATGAATTTGGGCCCTTGGATCTAGAGAAATCAACTCTCAACTCTAGGATCACTACTTTCGATTACAACCATTTGATTAATCAAATCAATGGCTTGGAATTGTTCTTTCTATCAAATCTAGTGTAAAGGAGTGAAATTTAGGCGCCCTCATTCTCCACCATTGGATCTGGGGATGATCTGGACCATCGGATCAGTGCTGACATCAATTCAGATAAGATAAGCCACTATTTTTGGAGAAATGCTGCATTATTGATCTTTGATTGTAAAAAAGGTCTTCTTTTATGGAAAAAATTCGTGGATCCTCCTTCCTTTATGCTTTAGTGCATCTCCACCCTTGAATATGAGCTCATCTTGACCGTACAACATGGTTCAATCATATTCTGCCATGTGGCAGCCCTTCAAGCCTTCAATTTTCTTATACTAGAAAACTGCGGTGACCTTGAAAACTGGACTTTGTGCTCTTTGACCCTCCAAAAAGTCTTTGATGAAGATGAAACATTGTAGGACTATGTTTCCAAAGATCTCCTTCAGGAATATGCAGAAAAAACTCCCATCTGAATCTAACTTGTACAAGTTTGACTACATTTGGAAGCTTGCAAGGTGGCATTAAGGTGTCTAGGAAGCTCGGATAGCCTTGAAACTTTATACAAATATGTAGCCACATATGGTCTTTATACATGCCAAACCATATGGCTAACATAAATTTCTATACAAGAATTTGTAGGGTCAAACTAGAAAAATTACATTTTTACAAAATGAACATAGCATATCAATGTGCTACCAAATCCATTTTCTGCTGAAATTTGGGCTATAGACTGCCTTTGACAATCTTTACAAGTATATGGATTTTCATCTAATTTGGTGACAATGAAATTTTTGCCCTAATTTCCCAACTTTGACCAGCTTTGACCAACTTTGACCGCTACCATGGACTTTCTTGATTTCTTTGAAACTTTGTATGTGACCTTCCTTTGACATCCTTGATGCATCCTGGACTTCTCGGGGAATTCTGGCTACCTTCACCAAATATGTTTTTTTTGTAGGCCTTCACAAGTGAGAGAGGAGAGAAAATCTCGACGACATTCGCCCCCACTAAACCTGCGATTCCTCCGGAAGCGCCACTCTAGCATCTGTGAAAAACAAAATGTTCCAGGCATCAAATTCTTTTATAGGCAACATAAGAAACATGGAAGGAAAATTGATTATATGCATGAATAAGTAGGTAACGTGACATGAAGCAAAATTTGCATGAAAGAAATAATTGAAACAGGAAACATGAATATGCATGAACAAATAGGCAACATATATGCAAATGAACAAGCAACATTGGCAACAAGAAAGAAAAAAAACAAGCATCAATATGAAGTGGAAGTGGTTGTATTGAGTCGTTTTAAGCATCAGTTCCTCTCATCTTGAAGAAAATTTTGTACCTTTTTCATAAAGCAATCTACCTTAAATATGATTATAAACAAAGATTTAGGATTTTCAAGAGACATCTTTCATCTTTAGCTTATTTTAGATCAACTCCTTTCCTACATAAATATGAATATGCTCTTTCTCTAATAACATGCAAGGAAATCTAACTAAACTCCACTAATGCATAAATCTACCTATATAGCCCATGATTTATTCTACTATGCCTCTTTATCCTCCTTTGGCTTGCTCTTTTTTTTTTTTTTTTGATGATGATGATGATTCAGCAACTTTATGGTTACGATCACTTTTTTGGGGTGGAAGAAAGTGTAAACTTCTTGGTAACATGTAGCTTTTTTTTTTTTTTCTTTTTTTTTTTTTTTTTGACGAGGAAAAATTAAACCCCGATACAAGGTACAACCATTTTTGATGACGGAGAACAGTCATTTAAACTCCGAAACAAGTGCTGTGAGATGGACTAAGGATGTAGAAACATGCAGTAGCAGGAGCTAGGATTTCAACAATTATGCTTTCGATACACGATACATATGCATGTTTATATATGAAAGTCTTGTCACCAAAATAAACCTCCAAATCTACATGCCCTATCTTTCCACAATCTTAGATTATAAACAATTTCTTGGTAGATAAGTTACTACTTAAGATAAAATTTTACACAAGTAGAGAAATCATCATTTGCCTTTTTTGACTCAAGTGATGTGGATATGCAATGCAATGCAAAGACTGAAAAAAAACATGCATGAAACAAGCATGGAAAAAAAATAGAATGAACTTGAAAAAAAACAAAGCAACATGAACTTGAAAATTAATGATATATATATATATATATATATATATTTTTTATAACATGGATACTCCTGTTTATGAATCGGCCTCATTGTTGTCATCTTCTTCAATGTCCTCATCCAAAATGTACTCATCATTATCACGCTTCTTGAATAACTTTATCCTTTTACCTGCAATCAAAGTTTTTAGTGCAACACCATTTAATTCACAAAGAGCATACGTACCATTGTTGTTGACTTTTGATACTATGTATGGCCCAAACCACCGTTGAGTGAGCTTTTTGCGTGCATCATATTGAGAGTCAAATGTACTATCATAAATGAGCACCCAATCTCCTACTTCAATTGGCTTAGGACGCAATCGATGAGTTTTATCAAAATAATGCTTGTTCTTCATTCTAGATTCTCTTAATTTTTCAACAGCATCATCAAGTCTTAATTTACCTTGTTCTAACTGTTTAATACGCAAACTCAAAAAATCATCAGTAGACATGTTTTCAGACCAAGGAAAATTTGACCATGCAGAAATATGAGACTGAATTGGAAACAATGGTTTTTGACAGTACATGAGTTCAGCAGGCATATATCCAGTAGTACGTGTGCATGTCATTCTATCTGCCCAAAGTGCAAAAGGTAAGAATTTAGGCCATTGTTTGATGTCACCATTACATGCTTTAGATATGGCTTTCACAATAGGTGGATGCCCTCTCTCTATTTTACCATTGGCCTCTGGGTTATATGCAGTAGTGAGAGACAAACGAATACCGTGACGCTCAAAGAACTCTTTAGCTTCTCTCGAATTTAACTCTCCACGATCGGCAACTACTTTCTCTATGTACCCAAAGCGACTTATGACATCTTCAAGCAAGAATTTGCAAACATTGTAAGTGGTCTTAGATCGTAGTGCACGTCCCTCTACATGATTAGTTAAGTCTTCTCTTGCAAGTACAATGTAACGCATTTTGTCGATACCTTTAGGCATAGTTACAAGATCTACTACCCACTTGTAGTGAATACAAGGTAGATAAGTAGGATGCAACGGATCTCTATGTTTGACTGATGAATGAAGTTGACAAGTAGAACATGTAGAAACATAGCTACTAATGTCAACATACATCCTAGGCCAATAATAGGTACTTCTAATTTTTTCATATGTTCCAAAAAATCCTTTATGACCTGCCCATAATGTCTCATGCATTTCCTTCATTACTTGCAATTGAAGACCTCTCTTTCCTAGGACTCGTTGTGGATTCTTAACCTTACCCTTAGCATGTCTCCAAAGATAACCATTACATAGGAAAAAGTTATAAGCTCGTTTCCTAATGTTACAGAATCTATTCGTAGTCCAGTTAGGTAATGGTTGTAGTGTACTCAAATACTTTCCTATGTCTCTCCATTCATTTTCGTACTCAGACTCATGAAATTGCTCATACTCATATATATGTGGAACATAGTCAATTAAGTTCACATTCTTTATTAGATCACTTTCAAGATCATCATCAAATCTAGCTCTCGATAACATATCAGCAACTGAGTTTGACTTACCTGAAATATGAACTAACTCAGGATTTATGAACTTAATATATGAGATCCATCTAAGCATGGCTATATCAGGAGATGAACAATTGGCTATCATTCCAATGAGAGGCAAACAATCAGTCTCAACTTTGACATTTGCACCAATGAAATATTCTTTGTCTGTTTTCAAAGCTGTTACCATACCCCATAGTTCTCGTTTGATTTGTGGATATTTTCGTTGTGTTTCATGTAGAATTTTGGCACCAAACCTAATTGCATATCTATTCCCTTCACTATCATCTTGACTTATGACCCAACCTATACCAATAGGACTAGTATCAACAGTCAATATAATAGGTTTGTTAGCAGAATAGTCTACACGCTTAAGGATGGGAGCTTTAAGCAATAATTTCTTCAATTTACGCATAGCTTGAGTGTGTTTGTCAGTCCAAATAAATTTTCGTTTCTTCCTCAACAAGTCATAAAGACAATCAGCAACATGAGCAAAGTGAGGGATCCAAATAACATAAAAGATGCAAGCACCAAGAAATCTACGTACCTCACTCACGTTGTTACATGTTTCAGAAATCTTGCTAATGGCATCAACTTTTTGTGGGTATGGCTTTCGACCATAATGGCCACATAAATGTCCAACAATAAGTACCTCATTGACACCAAAAACAGATTTCTCTATGGAAAATGTGAGACCTACCTCTTCAAATCGTTGAAATATTCTTTCACAATCAGAGATATGGTCAAGAACAAATTTACGACATCCCGATGAATCTAAAGTAATGTCCTTTACACGTTCCTCACTCCCTTTAATTGGAATATCATCAATGAATGGCATAGTTATATGAGGGATAAAGTCATGTAAGACCATATTCATAGCACTCATCATATGAGCCACAGAATTAGTCGCTCCTTGAGGTAAAGTACACATTCGCACTAAGCCTAAAGGAGTTTTCATTGTGGTTATGTCACGACTATCAATTGCTAATTGGAATTGGTCATATCCCGAATATAAATCACCCATTGAGTAGATAGAATGTCCTGAAAATGATTCAGCAAACTCATCTACAATGGGTCCTGTTCCTACATTCCTTATGGTGACTTTATTGACGGGTTGGAGATCTTGAATAAAACGTAGTTTCCCATTCTTTTTAGGCACAGTGAACCATCTGTTTGAGTAAGGTGCAAAAGATGGCTCTAAAATTCTCATGTTTATCTTCTCCTTAAGTAGTTTCATTAGCTCAGGTAAGTGAGCCTTTGGAACAGGTATAGGACGAAGATTCCATGGAATATGTGGAATAGTAAAGATTATCATGGGTGCAACTAGCTTAGGATCTACACAACCAATCTCATGAGGATACATAGTAAAGGCTTTTCCATGGCTACGTATGACTCCCTCAAATTTATCTCTCTCTGCTGGCAAAAGAAAGTCATCATCTCTACCAATTTTCACCTGTTTGATTGTCTCATCCGTGAATGTATGTCCTATGTTTTTCTTATCCCGAAGAGTTGGATCATTTTTCACATCAATAATTTTTTCATTACTTCCTTGAGGTGATGGTTGAGCTATGGGTTTGATTTTTTTGTCTACAGTTTTGTACTTTGTTTCAACTAAGGCATCATGTGTTTGGTTAAATTTTGAGCACTTGTCAACATTGAGAGCATACTCTTGGATTAGAGCATACTCATCAAGGGAAGAAATAAGAATAATATGGGAATTAGAATTTTGTTGAAGACATAACTCTAACTCCTCAAGAGTAGAGAAACAATGAGATGTTTCAATCACATGCTCAATGTTCTCATCATGTTCCATGATTTTGTTGTTTTTATAATTTTTTTGGGTTTTTTGGATAAAAGACTTGGACAATTGACTCTTATGAAGAAAATCTAATCTAGAATGTGGAAAACAAAGTGACAAACTATTGAACAGGTTGGTTGGCTGCGAGATGTCAAACCAATATCCACTGTTGTCCCGCTCAACAATGGATTCTATCCGAAATTTTGATCATATGTAGCTCCAAACATGAATCGAGGTGCACAATCACTACAAGCATGCTCGTGACCCTGAGTAACAATAGGTTTCTTTCTAATTGACAATCCATTCCTAGGATGATTCACTCCTACTGTCATGACTTGAAGTGATTGCATTCCATCCTTAGACTTAAATCTAGCATAGGTAGACCCATCATCCATGGCTTTAGTTTCCATACGACTCTCACAAATAAAGGGTTGACCTAAGAGAACTTCATAGGAGCAATTATCTTGAATAAAAAAGTGAAACTCTTCTGTGATTCCTCCTATGGATATGGGCACACTAGCACAAGCTCCATACAGGGTACCTACACCATTATCTGCAGTTCTCATACGCCATCCACAATCTTTATCTATGGGCCATCGAAACTTATCATAGACTTCTCTTGAAATCACATTGATTTCGGAGGCGGAATCTACTAATGCATTTACAGTGATAGTGTTCTTATCATTTCCTATTTTAACATGCATCTCTGATGTACCTCTAGACCAAAATGTTCTTTTAAAGTGACTTTCAGGATTGTTTTCATGATTTTCATGGTCAGGTTGAATAGGTCCTAAGAAATTTTTATTAACATTTACTTCATCATCATCAAAGTCCTCTTCATCAGATTCACCAAAGTTTAAGGCTTCATTCATAGCTTGATCTTGATCTAGAGAATCTTGCATCTCAGTATCTAGATTAAGTGGAAACCTCTTCCTTTTAATTAGTCCGATAAAGTTATCTTTAAAAACAGGCTTTGCAATAGAGAAAACTTGTTCTAAAGACATAGTCACTTGACTCTTAAGCAAAATGTCATCTAAAATCTCCATAGGATCTATTTTTCTCTCAATTTCTGAAATCAAGATGGCTTTAGGTTTTCTCTTTGGTTTCTTTTGTTTTTGCTCAGGGTCTTGTTTTTGTTCATGTTCTCGTGTTTGGTCTTCAGTTTGTTTTGATTGTTCTAGTTTATCTAAAGGCTTTGGTTCTATTTTTCTTTGCTTTGTCTTCTTCCCTTTTTGTTTCTCCTTGCTCTATGATTGTTTCTATTCCCTCTGAGGTTTGTTTTCGAGTCACTCTTCTTTCACTAGGCTCAGCTTCATCTCTTTTTTCGTTTTTCTTCTACATTGGATATGTGAGAAATAAGAGATTGATCTTCTATCGGTGACTCCCAAGCCGTTATTCTCCTAATCTCATCCCGTGCTCTTACTAAAGCCTCTATGGAAAAATCACCTTCCTTTGTGGGTTTACTTGATTCTACTTGTTGTTCATCAAGAGCTTCTAGTTTCACTCCTCTAGTTCCTACGTCCATTATGGTTATATTTTCATAATGTTTTTTCATTCCTCCCTTACCATAATTTCCTTGCAAAGGTAGCCTAGATCGATAGTCACAGATTTTCTTGTCTATGTCTATTACTAGTCGTTGCTCCTTAGCAGCCTTCAATAATTCACAATCTCTCAAAAAGTGCTCTAACGAATCACACCAAGGACACCTACGAGGGCCACGCACAAAACCATTTTGATTTTGAGGATTTTGATTAACTTGTGGTGGGAAATTTTGAAATTGAGGATTTTGTTGATAAGGTATTGCTTGAACAGGATAATTAGGATTTTGAAAATGCAATTGATGTATTTGAGGAGCTTGGGGAGCAACATGTGGTACTTGAGGTGCAAGAGGAGCTTCCATATTATACGGTTGATGATTTTGAAAATTTTGATTTTGAGGATTTTGAAAAGCTATTTGAGAAGCTTGAGGATACAGGTTTTGATACATTTGAGGATTTTGCACATGAGGATGAGGATTTTGCATTGAAGGATTATGCATTGGAGGATTATGCATTGGAGGAACTTGATATGCTTGAGTAGGAGCTACTTGTGGATTTTGATTGGTAGCTATAACATGTTGATTAGGCTCTTGAAAAGTCATTGGGTTCATTTGATTTTGGAAAGTTTTGGTGTAACTAGATTGTAAAGCATCTATAGTCTTGGCCAAATTGGATTGTGTAGCAATAAGACTTTCCATTTGCTTAGTGAGAATATCCACTTGAGATTGTTCAACTACACTTTTATTTGGCTCTACTTTAAAACCTTGAGTAGGCTCCATCATTTGATGAATAGGAGTAGAGTCAAAAAGCATAGCATGGGATTGTTCTCTAAATTGCTCCTTAATTTGTCGAAGGCTAGCTTGAGGAAGACTAGTTTCCTCATAAAGCATGGATTGTCTTTGATGTCTATGGGCTACAGCCTCTACTACTTTACGCACTTTTTGCCAATTGTCAGTAAGACCATAGCGCTTATCTGGTTCTTCTAATCGCCGTTCAACTTCCCTACGAGTTTCAGGACGAAGAAGCTTAAGAAAATTGATCACAAGATCAGGTTCCAAAGTTATCTTATCCTCATCAGGAAGTTGTTCATAGCGTCTAATATACTCATTTTGTAAGTGAGTAATAGAGCTACTAGGCTTTGGAGAATTGACCCATCGTAAGAATCCATCCCGATTATGTTGGCTATAATCTTCAAGATAGAATTCTTTGAGCATCTCCTTTCTAAAATCACTCCAAGGAAGACTATCATATTGAGTGACACGGTTTATGATAGAGCTATCAACAATTCGTTCAAAGAATGATATCAAAAGATCTTCGGGAAGACCAAAAATCATAGCTTGCTCTTCAAACAAATCTAAGTAGCTTGTAATGTTGATGCCATTGAATTTTCCCTTCTCTCTCAACATAGAAGAGACTATTCTTTGGCCTTGTTTCTCAACAATAAGGGATTTGAATCCTTCCTCCATCTTATGTGAATAAGCAAGTGATGCACGATGCTCTAGATCTCTCACAAATGCGTTTACTTCACGACGAAGATGTGCACGATACTGTGAGAAATCCAGTGCAACACTCAAGACTGATGATGATGATATGATGAGGATGAAAAATATGAAACAAAGGATATGGATCACAACCTCCCAACAAGATCAAAAGCAAATGCCACGAAGCGTTTCACGTCGGGTTCAAATGTGGAGGTGATTGCAATCCGGGTGGATCGGGTCCGGTCGTGGCACACACAGGGTGTATGAAGCTAATGAATGTTGGAAGGTTTAAAGATGTGAAGGTGAAATTAATGTTGAGTATGGAGAAGAGAGAGATGTTGAAATAATTATGGGAATGGGAATGTAGGTGTGCAAGTTAGATTGATGACATGAATGATAAAAATGAAAGAGAACCATACACACGAATCAAATTTGGAAGGAAGAATGGTCCATTGGAGGAGCTTCTTAAACACTTCCTAATTCTAATCCATATGTATAGCCTTCTTTGGATGATATGTATGCATGATGAGAATAGATGGAATCCTTACACATAAATCAGTTTCGAAAGGAAGAATGGTCCAATATTGGAGCTTCTTATACACTTTCAGAAACTAATAAATATGTATGGATTTGTATGGATTATATGCATGCAAGTGAATTATGATGATGGATTTTACTCACAAGCTCAAAGAAACAGCCTCACTGGTTCAACGCAATACTGCGGAGCCTTCTCACACATAGAAGAAATAGAAGACATGTAAAAATACTTAAGAGACTGAGAGAGGAGACAAGAGACAAGTGACAAGTGACATGAATTAAAAGGATTTGAATTAAGTTACATGTAAAATATCGTCGTGGTACGTCATGCTAAGCAGCCTACTGATCAAAGGTGGTTCCGACCCTCAAACCATGACAGTTCAACCGAATGTCACACGTAAGAAGGTGAGTTCCACTCCAGTGACCCTATGTCTGTCTAGGCTCGTAACGTCTAACTAAAGAAGTCTAAGACTCATTAAAATCAGCTCTAACTCACTCACACGCTCCACCGAGGGTGAGTCAAGATAGAGATGCTGGTTTCAAGAGCCTATCCTAAATTGGAGTTCTAACTTAAATTTGAAACTAGGTTCTATACTCATACTAGCTCACCTTGGATCCTCACTCGCTCAACCGAGGGTGATCGTCTCAAGGAAACCGTAAGCTAGCATGAGCCCTATGGATGCCTAACAATGATGCTCTAGGAGTTTGGAGGGGGGTTTATATAGTTTTTTGAATGAATTTGGGCCCTTGGATCTAGAGAAATCAACTCTCAACTCTAGGATCACTACTTTCGATTACAACCATTTGATTAATCAAATCAATGGCTTGGAATTGTTCTTTCTATCAAATCTAGTGTAAAGGAGTGAAATTTAGGCGCCCTCATTCTCCACCATTGGATCTGGGGATGATCTAGACCGTCGGATCAGTGCTGACATCAATTCGGATAAGATAAGCCACTATTTTTGGAGAAATGCTGCATTATTGATCTTTGATTGTAAAAAAGGTCTTCTTTTATGGAAAAAATTCGTGGATCCTCCTTCCTTTATGCTTTAGTGCATCTCCACCCTTGAATATGAGCTCATCTTGACCGTACAACATGGTTCAATCATATTCTGCCATGTGGCAGCCCTTCAAGCCTTCAATTTTCTTATACTAGAAAACTGCGGTGACCTTGAAAACTGGACTTTGTGCTCTTTGACCCTCCAAAAAGTCTTTGATGAAGATGAAACATTGTAGGACTATGTTTCCAAAGATCTCCTTCAGGAATATGCAGAAAAAACTCCCATCTGAATCTAACTTGTACAAGTTTGACTACATTTGGAAGCTTGCAAGGTGGCATTAAGGTGTCTAGGAAGCTCGGATAGCCTTGAAACTTTATACAAATATGTAGCCACATATGGTCTTTATACATGTCAAACCATATGGCTAACATAAATTTCTATACAAGAATTTGTAGGGTCAAACTAGAAAAATTACATTTTTACAAAATGAACATAGCATATCAATGTGCTACCAAATCCATTTTCTGCTGAAATTTGGGCTATAGACTGCCTTTGACAATCTTTACAAGTATATGGATTTTCATCTAATTTGGTGACAATGAAATTTTTGCCCTAATTTCCCAACTTTGACCAGCTTTGACCAACTTTGACCGCTACCATGGACTTTCTTGATTTCTTTGAAACTTTGTATGTGACCTTCCTTTGACATCCTTGATGCATCCTGGACTTCTCGGGGAATTCTGGCTACCTTCACCAAATATGTTTTTTTTGTAGGCCTTCACAAGTGAGAGAGGAGAGAAAATCTCGACGACAACGCTTTTAATTATCAATCCAAAGAGTATGCAAACCTAGCCGAGTGTATGAAGACATGCAATCACGTAATGGTCAATGCAAATGAACTACTCAAGAGTGAAAATGAGGTAAATGCTTATCCTAACAAGCTTCAACAGTAGGTCAAGACGAAACGATACTTGGTGCAGCAGCCGTCAGTATTTTGGACTTTTCTCCCAGCTCAGAGCTCCAAACATAGCAAATAGCATATGCGTTTCGAAGCTCTCGAGAAGACGCATCCGATGGCAGTGGTTTCGCTCAATTCCGACGCTCCTACTTCAAGTTATGAGAGAAATACTGAGTCGCGGGAATACTTTCCTACACTTCAGCACTTCCTACACCTCGCACACACCTTTCCTACAGCAAAAAAACACTCTCAAGGATAGACAACACTCACAAGCACTCTTTCCAAACAATACACATGCATACAAGCTCGCGAAGAAGAAGATGAAGAGGGAAGAAGACACAAATTCGAATTTCTGTGCTCTCTTCTCTCACAATGGCAAAAAAAGTCCTTTACAAAGAGTCACATTTGACTTATATACTAGTGCCCTAAAAATGGTCCTTTCACACAAGTGACCGTCACTTTATTCACTAAAAGCTAATTTCCTACTATTTTACATGGGTAAGCTTCTATTCTTCTGTGGGAATGCATCTAGAGGACTCCTCTAGTGCCTTTACAAGGGAAATATATTACAAGAATGAATATGTTACAAAAATATGTAGTCCAAATCGGAAAAATTTTGGGGCCCGTCTTTTTTCTCTGCTTTGTGCGCTCTTTAGCTCTGCAACACCCTTCTTGGATTCTGGCCTGATATGCCTTAAGCATCATATCTATGTCTTCAAGAGTGGGGTCAGCTAATACTGATCCTACTCTAGGGGGTGGTGGGATGGTCTGAGGTAGGTGTACAGATGGTGGGTTAGATGGTGATGAAAATGAGGGTGGTGGTGGTATGTGAGAGTTCGTTTGAGAGGTGAGTTCAATAATTTTGGCTTTTGTTTCTCTTATGCTTTCTTCTAAGTCGCTCATCTTTTTAGACCATTGTCTTTTCATTCTCTCTCGGCTATCCCTCCAGGCTCTCGACCATTTCTTGGCTATGCTCTCGGTTTCACTAACCTCTGCACTCTTCTCTTGACCTATTCCTGGGTTCTGTTGCAAGGCCTGGGCTCTAGTGACCACTTGCACTGGTGCAGTGGAAGTGACACTTCCTGTTGAGTCCACAACTAATCCAACAACGTTAATTGGAGTTATTTTTGGCATATTATTGGGATTCTTTGGGCAATCTTGTAAGAGATGCTCCTTTCCACAATCTTGGCAAAAGCCTTGGATTGTCACTGACTGGGGTTGTGTAGGTGCAGACATCGGGCAATCACGGATGAGGTGATCTCCTTGACACCTATAGCATGGTCCTCTAGGGAATGGGGGTCTTACCTGTCTAGGTTGAGGTCTAATGTTGGGATTTGCGTACATGACATTTGTGTAATCAGGCTCCCAACTAGGTTCATTCGGTTCTTCACTATAGTAAGACTCACCATGTTCAGGCGGCTGCATGTAGTAAGCCTGTGGACTATCTATGTGGGTGGAATCAAAACTATGATCACTCGGGTCACTTTCTGAGAGCAATGGGGTCACTGGGACAATAGCTCTATTCAAATTTTCCTCAGTTGCTGCATACTTTACAGGAATCACATTAGCTGGGGTTGAAGGTTGTTGAGCTAACACAGGTTGAGGCCTTTGTTGGTTTTGGTAGGGTTGTTGATAGGATTGCTGCAGTCTACCATATTGCTGTGGAGGGTACTGGTTCTGGTATCTTCCCTATTGTGGATAGGGCTGAGGGTAGGTTTGCCTAACTGCTTGCTTATTGTATGGGAAATCTTGTGCTGTGTGATTTGTGTATCTCCGTTCTATGGTGCAATATTGGCTGCTAGGGTTCACTTGGGGTTGAGCCATGATGGGACATACGTTCGCCATATGCTCACCACCACAAGTATAGCACCTCTTTACTGGGGCAAATCTAGGAATTTTTTTACTAGAGACACCTAGTTTTTGAGCTACTTTCTCCGCAAGTTCCTCAATTGATGTGGATTGCGAGGAAGAGAGACTAGAGGCACTATCTGAATCTTTGTAGATTTTGAAAAGCTCTAACTCCTCCCCTAGGTTATCCTCAATTTCAATGCACATGCGTACACACTCTTCTATAGTCCTAGGGTCCTTCAAGTACACATATGACCTCAATTTGGTACTTAGTAATCCATCTAAGATTAAGGCCACTTGTTTGGCCGGTGTGGGTAACTCAGGAATAGGGCATCTCTCAAGATACTGCCTAAATCTTCTTCCTGCAAGTCTCACGGTCTCTGGAGGGGTCTGCTTGAAACTATGTATCAGTGAGGAAGTATTATGCCTTATCCCACTCTTAGAGAATTCAGTGATAAAAGCCTCTAAGAGTTGGTCTATGCTCTTGAACTGTCTCTCATTCAGCGGTTGAAACCATGTAAGGGCTGTGTTCCTAAGGGTTAGACCAAAGGCATTATACTGCGTGAATAGGTCCTCAACTTGCTCAGCCCTCAAGACTTGCCTAAACTCGGCCACATGATCATATGGGTCTCCTGTGCCATCGAAGTAGTTCTTCATGGACTTAACTAGCTGAGTCGGTCTCAAAATCCTGGTGTGTTCCCTAGGCCTTGGTAGAGGGAAATCATCAGCATTCCTTTGGTTCCTTGGGGCTCTAAGTCCCTCAGGTTCCACTCTATTGGTTTCCGTTCTCATTCTTTCTCTTCCCACTGGGTTGGCAAAGCTTACCTCCGGTCTATCTCTATGTCGGTCTCTTTGAGTTCCATGAGCATGGGATGTTCCAGCTCCGGGGTGACCAAATGACACATTCGATCTTGGTTGGGGGAAAATAAATTCACCTTTCCAAGTGTAAGCATGCCTATCATTTTTGGTAACCACAAAGACCCTCTCTGAAGCGTGATCTAAGTAGGTCACCCTGCCTGGGCTATCAGGATCTTTGAACTCATATATCATGATTGTTCCTACCTCATTCGGTTGATCAGATCTATACCTCCAAAAGGCTTCATCAGAGTCTCGGTTCAGGAGTAGATCTATGCTCTTATTGTCTTGGGGAATCCACTCTGGTGTGATAATCCTAGTGAGAACAGATTTGCCTCGGGGGGTTTTAGGTTCTACACCCATGTTTCCTTGCTCCAGGTCACCTAAGTCCGTTTCTGGGATCACATTCCCAAATTCATCTGTCCTATCTGGGTGACTGGTGACTACATATATTGTCCCTTCTTTGTCCAAGTATGCTCCAGTTTCAAACTTGACCGCTGGATGTTCTAGTCCAATGGATTGGTCAGGGTTTTTAATCTGGACCACAGATCTTCCTAGGCCATCCTCATAGATGCTAGCACCTAATCGGTTGGTCGTAAGGTATTCGAGTTGCGTCTTGTAAGGGCCTTCTACCCTATGTAAATATGGCACTCCTGAACTTCCTGTAGGTCTCTCCATACCGTGGGACATCTCAGACTCACTTGTCTCATAGCTAGGGTAGTACGAATGATGGCTCAACTGCTGGGCCCAAGACCTAGCAGTATGATTGACACTAGCCTCTGAAGATCTAAGACTTTGTCTATCTCTCCCTAGGTGTCGTCCTCATCTAAGGTTCATAAGCCCAATTGAATAACCCCAAATTTTCCCAAGTACACTTTGCATTGCTGAGTTCTTTTGTATTAGTCACTTGTTCTTTTTTTAATTGCCCTTAGGGTGTCACTTCTTGTCCAATTAATCTTCGTCGCAAGGAACACTTAAGTTTTATCGTACTTGAGTGTGGTCGCTCGATTTAAATTCTTTTCCCTTAGGTTGTTTCGCTATTGTAATCTCCTAACACTTGCACTTGAGTGATTAGAGTTCTTGGACTTGGTCGTTCCTAACGTATCCCTAATTAATCAAAACCTCTATCCGTGCTTAGCCTATGCTAGGGATTGACAGAGGGTGTTGAGAATTTCCAACCTTGAGTTTCTTCCCTTGGTTGCCCTTGTGTGCCCAGGAAGCGTGTTCCCAAGCTTGCACTTACTCTTGCTTCGAGTACCCTTTGATGCTCTCAAAGAACCTAAAAAAGTCCCAAAGTTAGCTCAAGACTTAAATTTGATTGACAGACAGATCACTTTCATGCATGTAATTCACTAGCCAAATTGCCTTTTGCCTTTGTGAAAAACAATCCCAAGGGACCCTCAGTTTTTCCTACCCCGGGATATGATCAACTTCAAATTACCCTATCTAATACTCCTGATATTAATTTCAAATCATGGTTAGGTAAGAAAACAGAAATATTACGATCATTTGGTCAACCGGAACATGCAGTACTAAAGGAACGTCGAGTCAAAACAGGGGGAAAAAATGGGTGAAAAGTAAAAATACCGATCAAGTATCATGAGGACGAAGGAAGAGGATAATAGGAACAAAGCTTCGATCCATTGATCGCCTTAGGGAGAAGGGTACCATTTAAGGTGGATAACCAAAAAGTAATTGGTCCCCCTTGTTCGACAATACGGTAGGGACCGAACCATCACAGTTTAAACTTTCCTACCGATCGATTAGATTTAGCGTTATAAAAGAGCACTAATTGATTTATCGTAAAAATGGGGGTTTAAAGGAAACGATCATGGGTTCCTTCTTGTCTAAGCTGAACTTCTTGTAGCATCAGAAAACTCCCGAGGTGTTGTTCATCCAGAGACCGTAAAGCATCCAATCGGAAAGGGAATGATTCTTCCAGTAGTAACTTCTGCTCTAATGCCACTCCCAGACTAGGAACCACCAATTCTGTAGGGGCAATCGCTTCCAAACCATATGCCAACTTGAAGGGAGTTGTTTCGGTCGCCACTTTATATGTTGTATGATAAGCCCATAATACCACAGGTAGGAATCAACCCTATCTCTTCGAGCAATCCAATACCAGTTTCCTTAAGATGTTCAACAGAGATTTGTTGGTGCTCTCGGCAAGTCCATTCGCTCGTGGGTAGTAGGGGGAACTGAACTTATGCACAATCTCGAAGGTGCTAGTAAGCACTTGCATTAATGTGTTAGCAAAGTGCGTACCTTGATCAGTCACAATCTCCAAAGGTAAACCATAGCGTGGAAAATATCTTTCATCAAGCATTTAGCGACCGCAGCAGCTGTGGCTGACCGTAGAGCCCAAGCTTCGGCCCATCGAGTCGCATAATCCGTGCATGTAAGAATATATATGTTACTGGTAAGTGTCCTAGGAGGTGTAATCGGTCCGATAAAATGCAAGCCCCATTTTTGAAAGGGTTCGAGAGGCAGAACGGGTTGGAGTAGAAAGTAATGTCTCTGTAAAGGTTGACTTGAACGCTGACACGCATCGCACTGCCGCACATACTTAGTCACATCATGGTACATAGTAGGCCACCATAAGCCACTCTACAAAATCTTCCGGTGGGTCAAGTCAACCGCAAAATGACCTCCAGCTGGGGCAGAATGAGCCATTGTGATTACTGAAGCAGTTTCGTGTGGTGGAACACATCTTAGTAGCACATTCGATTGATCCATATAAGATAACTGCCCTACCATTAGTCGGAATCATCAACTATGCATGGCCAGTTTCCGTCGAGCAGCAGTAGAGGTCGTACTAGGAGGACATCCACTGGTCAAGAAAAACATTAAAGTGTCATAGTAGGAGGAGGGTACCAGCAATTCTTGTTGATCGTCCTGTACACTCTCAGTTGCATAGATAGTGGGTGTGGTATCATCAACTCCTTCCGAAAGTTCACTAGAATCCAACCGAGATAAAAAGTCAGCAAGCGCATGTGTAGACCCTTGTCTATGTACTACTGAATAATCAAACTCTTGGAGCAACAATACCCATCTTGCTGACCTTCCTCCCAAATGCTGTTGGCGAACAAGGTACACCAAGGCTGCATGATCGACGTGGAAGGTGAAGCGACATCCTAGTAAATAATGTCGGAATTTCTTCATCGAATATACTAATCCAAGACATTCACGTTCGGTGACTAAATAATTGCGCTCTGCCGGAGCTAATCTGTGACTCGCATAATACACTCGATCAAACCATTTCTCTGTTTGCTACATCAGCACGCTGCCAATGGCAATGTCGGATGCATCCACAAAGACGTGGAATGGGAGTTCCCAATTTGGCACTTGTAAAATAGGTGCCTACGTTAACAGTGATTTCAACCGATCAAAAGACAGCTGACATGCTTCAGTCCATTCAAAACGACAAGAAGTACTGGTTATCAGTCGATTGAGTGGCGTGGCTAGATGAGCAAGCCACCGCAAATGTCGCCCATGCCACTGGATTTGGGCCAAGAAGCGCATCACTTCTTTGAGTGTCTTGGGTGTCGGTGCCTCCAGTATCGCCTTCACTTTATCTGGATCAACTTGGATCCCCTGTTTTGAAATGATGTGCCCTAGCAGCTTTCTGCAAGATACAGAGAATACTGATTTATTGGGATTTAAGCATAAATGGTATTCTCGACACTTTGAAAAACAGCACCGTAAATGATACAGATGTGCCAAAGTATCGTCGGATAAGGAGAAGTCATCCAAGTAAACTCTCATGAATGTAGTTAGATAGGGAGAGAAAACTTCCTGCATACAGCGTTGAAACGTACTTTGAGCATTTTGCAAACCAAACCACATCACTGTGCATGCATAAACGCCGCAATTTGTTATGAATGTTGTCTTTGAAATGTTGTGCTCTGCCATTCATACTTGGTTATAACCACTATATCCGTCCAAAAAGGAGTACATCTCACGGCCTACCACATCATCTAACACTGTATCTAGAAACGGTAGAGGGAATGGATCAGGTACTATTGCTGCATTTAATTTTCGGTAGTCCACACAGATTCGTAATTGCTTATTCTTCTTGGGGACTATGACAATGGGGGAAATTCACTCCGCATGCTCGATGGTGACAATAAACCCAACCTTCAGCAATCGATCCAGCTCTACTTTGACATGGGCCGCATAGTGAGGATTATTTCTATAGCTGGGTTGTTTAATAGGCCGAGCATCTGGTTTCAGCATAACCCGGTGTTGATAGATGCGCGGATCCAACCCCTTCATATCACGGTAATCCCATGCAAATACATCAGAGAATTCACGTACTAGTTGCAGTAATTTATCTTGGAAGGTCTCTGATAGTCCCGCCTTAATTTTCATTAGCGGTAGATTGGCTTCATCACCTAAGTTGCAGGTAAACAATTGGTCTTCCGATACGTAGAACTGCCGAGGCATAGCAAAGTCATCAACTGGCTGAAGCAATTGTTGGAGCGTCGTATCATCCAAGGTGTGTGTTGCACTCAGTTTTGATTCACTACTCAGTGGTACTATCGTACAAGCCGTCGGACTCCAGTTATTTGCAATCGTTTGTAAGTCCACAGTTTCGAGCGCTATTAGATCCTTATTAGCTTTAAGAAAAACTTCCTCTTCATCATCTGAAAGACCATCCAGCATGTGTACAAGTTCGGATACATATGGTCGTGCATGCAAGTCACAAGGCTTCATGTCGTCCAGTGGAACGACATATTTTCGGTGGTTATTCTTAAAAATCAATTTGTGCGCTGACATGTCCTGAACTACCTTAGCTTTCTTTAACCATGGTCGTTGTAGCTCAGTGATGAGTAGCACCTCCTTTAATGTCAATCCGGGAAAACATGAGGATGGTATGATGACCTCGAGCAAGTGAAGGCACAAGTGCGTGAGTGAGAAGCACACAAATATGCACGCACATACACACACGCGCACACAAGGTAAGACAAAGAGAGAGAAGCAATGGAGTTCTTTAGATTACTTTCAAAATGCTCATACAAGTTCAAATCATTTACAAGCTAACCTCAAAAATGAGCTCTCTAGCTCTATTTATAGTTTTTCACTAGCTTTTGGCCCTGTCCAGACCTAGTGTCCGGCCTAGTTAAAAATTAGGTTCTATGGCCTATTTGGATGTCCAAACGGAGTCTAAAAAATGTGAAAACTGATAGGGAGGTACTTCTAAAGCTCCTCAAGCTCAAGGACTCCTTGGCTTGCACAAAATGGAGCTACAAAAATATGAAATGGTATTTACAATGGGTTTTAGTGATGAAAATCACTATTTTTTGTAGGGATCTCTTCTAACATTTTGACATACATTTCTTGGAGCTCCCTACTTGCTCCTTCTTCTTGTGTGCCCAACTCTTTGATGCATGAAAAATTTAAATGGCCTACTTGCCAGATCTTCTTTGACTATTGTGTCTGCTTGTGCTTTCTCTTCGCTCCGACTCCCTTCGTAGGCTTCCTTGTCTTGTGAGTCCTTCAGTTCCTTGACTACTGCCAACAGTCGTCCAAAGAGCACGTTATAATCAAGCCTAGATTCTAGTAATTCCAGAACAACGAAGGTCATTTTAAATACAGCTCCTTGAAGAGTAATAGGAATGTCTCTGGTGTTGCTCTAGCACAATGGTGAGAACCACGTTAAGAAGCTCCACCTCCTTAATGTCAATGCGCGGAAGAGATAGGAGTGATATGAAGATCGTGAATGTGAGATGAAGTGAGATTGAAGGTGAGAAGCATGGAGATGCACACACACATACACACACTACGAAGAGACAAGCAATACACAATGGAAGGTGAGAAACCAACTCTATTACTCAAGAACACTCTTACAAGCTCAAAATAGCTCTAAGCTCTTCTCTACTCAAGCAAGCTAACCTCAAAAATGAGCTCTCTAGCTCTTTTTATAGATTCTAGACTAGTTTTGACTAGTTTCACATCTAATGTCTGGCATAGTTAAAAAAATAGGTTCTAGGTGCTATTTGAAAGGGTAAACGGTATCTAAAAATAACCAAAATTGGTACGCTCATTCTACCTAAGCTCCTCAAGCTCGAGGACTCCTCGGCTTGCACAAAATGGAGCTATAAATTACAAAAAGGGTTTTTCTATGAGTGATGAAAATCACTATTGGAGGTTTTGAAAAGTATTTGTAAAACATAATTCTTTGAAAAATGATTCGACTGACTCCCTACTCTGTCTTTACATGCTTTTGCGTCTTCTATGCCTCTGGCTACTGCCAACACCCCCCTCTCTCTCGCTTCTGTCATCCACGACAGAACCTTGTTGTGAGGGGTGTCGGATATAATTTTGGAGTAGTTCCTGAGCGAGGGTGTGTTCTGATATGCGAATTCCTCGGGCCAGATCTGCCTCAAGTTTCTCCCAATCAATGGGTTGCAGTTCATCGGATGGTGGGAGTCCATAATGCATGGAATATACCATCCGTTCACAGGCAAATAATTGCAAGAGGTGTGTAGGCCTGTTAATGAACACTTCTGAGTGATATTCCCAGGAACCGGTTGTGAACATCTCTTCAAAGTTCTGCTTATAGCATGCCGATAAGTATTTAATTCTGCAATGCCAGGCATAACACACCCGGATCGATGGTGTTGTGCTCATGTCATAAGCTAAATCGAGATTGCCATGCTCGAAACCGGGGTGTTTACATGGGGTGCCTTGACGCGACGGAAGACTTTGAAAACCATCTGCATCATGTCAAATATTTTGACAGTCATGTGCGCTGCTATATCATCCATATGTTTTAAGCGAGGGAGCCAGTGGCGAATCGTGGCCATCATGTATCCAGCTGTTGGTAGTTCTATGGGTGGCCTGAAATATGGGTAATTTAGCCAATCGTGGCATTGCTTGTCATTCTATACTTTAATGGCAAAGGCCTTCCAGGAGCGGCGACATGGCACTAGTCCCCAACATGGGTTATACTTTAAGTGTAGAGGTGCCTTTACCCAAGTACTCATCATCTCTGGATAATTCTGTAAGAGATCCTTGCGCCAATCGGGTTGATAGATCTCTCCTTGCTGTGCATCTAGTGGCAAATCCTTAGGCTCAAATTGAGTTGCGTGGGAGGGCTTCTTGCCAGTTTCTTTCTCTATGGCCAACTGATATTCCACCATTAACATAAAATACGGTTTGTATTGTAGCTCATGCCCAGATATGTATCTACGAGGGGCCAAATGAGCAAAGTAGGGAGACTGTAAAATTCTTTCTTCTATCATTGCCATTGGGTGTAACTCCGCTTCTACCTGTGCTGAGTGGGTTCTTCCAAGTTCTTCAATCGTCTTCATCCATGCGGGAGTTGGAAGTTTGAAAGCCGTCTAGCCTTCGGCCGTGACTCATCCGCCTGGGATGGGTTGGGGTTCATATGCATTTGCAAACGTTTCCGCCACCGGAATAGTCACTGATTCTTCCTCTGCTGGTAGTTCCGGTGGGGAGTCTAGCCTTGGTGGTGCTTCATATACTGCTATCTGTGATAGAAGAGTTAATACCTGGGCCCGTAATGCGTTGAGTTCCTCTATGATGTCAGGAGAAGGGTCTGCAGGAGCTGGTAGTCCTTGTTGTACTGGTGCTCTTAGCTGGAGTAGTTTATGATCTTCTTTCAACTTCTGATATTCCTCGTTCATGTTGTCGTATTCATCTAGCAATCTGACATGATCATCTAGCAACATCTTCATAGACTCTGAGGGCACGACTTTAAAGCGACTGGGACTTAATGGTTGCTCCGGTTGATCTAGGGTAGCTTCAAAATTCTCTCTGTTTTGTTCTTGTAAACGCTGGTTCTTTTCTTTTGCTGCTGCCAAGTGGCATCTGAGTAATCCCATGTTCCTGGTAAGTGTCGCATTGCGAATCGTCTGGGCCCTTAACAAGTTATCAATATCTGTGATGGCCTCTTTGGTTTTTTCTTCACTTTTTAGTTCAAGTTTATGATATGCCTCTCGTAGCTCTTGATAGCAGGTGTTTAGTGAGGCATTCTCAATCCACAATGAATTAAGCTGCGACTGTAGATCATTCGTTGTCTGCTGCAGCGTCCGGTAATTATTGCCAAGAGATGCAAATTCATCTCTTACTTGTGTCATGTAGGTGAACATCTGTCGAAATGCGGTGTCTACAGTGGGTGATAATATTAATGGTGTGCTAAGTGAAGATGCAGTTGGTGTTGATGCAAGGGGTAAGGGAAATGGGGGTGGGAGAGTGGATGCCGTGGTTATTGTGGAAAAAAGTGAAGTGCCTAAATATGGTTGTGCCATGAATGAAGTGAGTGGTGGTGCGGTGGGTGGTGAGATGTCCATATCATTGGACGTGGTGTCAAGTGCGGTGACCGTGAATAGTGGAGTGATCGTGGATGCTTGTGTGGGTGTAAATACAGGGTTTACAAAGGTTGAAGAGTAATTTAAAGAGGGGTTCTCTAATGTTGCTTGGTGGAAAGGGGAAAGTGGAAATATGGTGGGTCGGGGAGGTGATACAGTGGAGAAAGTCATCGGGGTTAGAAATGGAAATAGTGGTCTCAGGGTGTAGGGAAGGATGGGAAGGATGGATGGAGAAATGGACTGGATAGAAGGATGCAAGTCCTAGGAGTTAGACTAGGTTGAGTGGATGCGGGAAGTGTTAGAGGAATCGAAGCAACAAAGGCTTCTGCTACAGCACTATCCAAAGATGTGGATGGTCTGGGAGAGATCGGATGTACAGGGGAGATTGGAGAGATGGGAGGTGAAGGGGGAGCAGTTGGTGTGGTGGGTACTTTGGTAACAGCGATGGTATGTACAGTAGTAGTGTGGGGTGGGGAGTCGATGACAATGGTGTCTTCTGCCAATAAGCCTTCAGGGATGAGACGTGCTTCCCTAGCCTATTCTAAAGATTGGGCACTTGTGGGTACACGAATGTATTCGCATGGTTTTGATAGTAAACCTACTCGTCGGGGGTCAAACTGCGGTAACGGATTCCTCTGCAAATAGCTTAATGCTTCATTAGATCCTACTGATTTAACAAGTTACCTGAAGCCTTTAATGTATACTTCTTCGAAACTGCCTAAGACAAGTTCTTGCTCTATAAGTGCTTGGATCTCTTCCTCAGTTAACTTCTTACGTGCCCAAACTTTTTCCATTGTGCGATACAACTCTTGATGGCCAACGTATAAGCTACTGCTTCAAAGGTTTCATCTTCATGCGTACTGGTATCACCTTGGGTGTCGGTTTGCTGTCCTTGTTCATCTGTCTATACATGCTCTTGGGATTCATGAGTGCTCTGGCTGGCTTCATCATCGCCATCGTCTTCATCGATTTCTGTTCTTTCGTCCTCAGAACTAGATACTACTTGTCCGTGTGGTTGGTCCGAGGGAGTGGTTAGGTAGCTTGGACGTTCATATTCTTGAGAAAATATTTGTCCTTTTGAAAACTGAAATTCACTTGAAAACACATCTTGCATCTCGAAGTCAAATGTTGTGTCCGTTGGTTCTGCTTCCAAGTTGGGTATCGGAAAAGAAAAAGCTTCCGCACCAATGGTGGTGGGAACTTCTGCTGCAATGGTGGTAGGTTCCTGAACTGATGTTGGTTGTGAGGTAATCGCACTAGAAGTGCCTTCTGTAACGACAGGTCATGATAATCATATGCGAATAGGTTGTACAGGGGCTTCTGTAGGAGACTGTTCTGGAGAGGGTTGCGATGACGGTGATTCGGGGACCTGGAGGCATGGGATAGTACCTCTCATGCGCTTTTCTGCTCGTCCTTTGCTAGCCTTCCTAGCTTTCTTTGTTGTTCCTTTGAATGCTTTCAACTCCTCACTGGTCATTGCACGCTCGATTGGAAAGTCGTATGCCTAACACATATATACAATGCGCGTGAGAGCGCAACATCCATTGATTACCTTCTTTCTTTCCCATCGGTGTTGTGCTAAGTACAACTGATCAATTATCCAGCTTGCTAGGTCTACCATTTGAGGTCCAGTACATGCTAAATATAAACCAAACCAGATGCATTTGTGGGGCATGGTGAATCTGTCCTGAGCAGGGAAAGTGAAATGCTACATGCATATCCTCAATGGCTTAGAGAGCTCAAGTGTGATAGCCGAAATATCTTTCCACTTAGTAACATCCCCACGTTTCATAAGCTCTGGAATCAGCCTTTCTCGCTCTATTGGAGGGTAGGTTCCATGTATCTTGATTGCCGCTCTAATCAAATCTTTGGAAAGATAAAACTTCTTAAAGGGCGGGTCATTTACCAAGGACGGCAAAATGAATGTGCCTGGTAGGTCCTTGTTTTCCGAAGCTGTTAATGTTGTTACCAAGTAATGACATCTATAGAAATCTCGTTTAGGCAAAGGATCACTAAAATACTCTGTGAAGCCTGCTCTCGCCCAAACATGCGTTAAGTCTTCTGTGTTTTGTAATCCTTTGAACTCTCTTGAGAAAAACTGGTATTTTCCCCACCTACGATGATCAAACGCCAAATTGGCCTCAAAAATGAAATCTACATCCGCCAATGGGCCTGCTAATCCTTGGAACCAATGAGAGTTGCGATGAATTTTCTCAGTGTATCCCCTAGGAGGATCGTTGATCGGCATGGGTCCTAGAAATTCTTGAAATTCCGGTGGCTATGCCGTCGGATGCGGTTCAGCTAGTAATTCACCAATATTTGCCATCGGTACACTGGGGCAAGCTTCCGATGGTCCTTCTGCCTGCATGATGAATGATGCAAGCGTGTAGAAGATCTGCTACAAAAGATTAACACATTAGTATGGAAATTAATCATGATCCCATTAAAGTGAGACCGCAATCCGTTTCCATAACCGATGTGTAACCCGTGTAGCCGAGTGTTGTGATGTGGTTTATGGAATGATTGTTGCAAACTAATGCAGCTCTCTAGACACCTACATGCTTTAGATGATGCATACATTTCTTGATGAGGTGTTATTACAAGTGATGTTGGGTTATAGTGTGTGGATTTGTACAAGGTTCAGTCGTGAATGAGTTATTACAAGGTTGTAGATTAGTTGGGTGGGAGTTATGTTAGATAAGGGGGTCATAGAGGGCATCTGGATACGTTTCGGTATCCACTTCCTAAGAGTTTGTGAGTGGGTGATAGGTTTCTGCTGAGGGACAAAAGATGATATCGGATTTGGTGGTATTGCGGGTTGAAGAGATTTCGATTTCTGAGGGGTGTATATTACATGGCTTGAGGGTTGAGCTATAATACACTGTTTGGGTACCCAGATTTGTGTGGGTGTGGGTCTGTTCATAAGGTACTTCTTGGCGATCCAAATTTGTCGAATGTTTGTACTCGTAGAAGAAGGTCGAGGAGATGTTGGATACTGACTCTGCTTCTGCCTTGACTTCTTCTTATCGTTGTCTGCATTGTTGAAATCTGTCGGTGCTTTCTGTCCTTTTGGCACCCATATTTGTCTTGTGCCTCTTGCTTTATGATACTGATACTGCTGCTTTCTTTGGGTTGTCTGATATTGTTGTCGGTCTAGGTTCCTCCGTTGTGGTTGACTCCTTAGTGGTTGAGGTTGAGAGGTCGGATGGACACTCTGCTTTGGAAAAGAAGGGAGGTCCAACACTTGCAAAACTTGCCCATTAGGAGCTGAGGCATTCTGTACCACAAATCTAGGTCAGTCCACAGTAAGTGTGGAAGGATGGGCACTGCAACAGATAGTGTCCATTTGGCCGCTGATGTAACCCACTTGACCGCTGATTGTGTCCATTTGACCAAGCGGTTGGGTGGTTGCCTCTTCTAATTTGCAAGAAGCCGAAGGGAAAATCTCCTGACGTTCTTCTGATTGACAATTGTCCATCGCCAAGCCCGCGTGGGTTGGTGTAGACGTAATGTGACTTATCTGACCAAAGATCTTTCGGTCTTCCGTCGCATGCATTTCATAGGGTCTAGGGTTGCGTACTTCAGGCGGATTTTTGTTAGGGAAGTCAAGCGGTATCACTCGCTTCTGATCTAAGGTTCCAATCTGCAAGGAGCCTTGTCTAAGATTTAGGTCCACGCTTAGGGTAGTGCAAGATTGGGGATGAGACTCATTATACCTTCAACATCAAGGCTACCAAGATAAACTTACATACCTTTGGGTACCGAGATGTACCTCCACTACAATGGAATCCCATACACAAGGAGGAAGATGATTTGTCTATCCATAGTGCTGGATCAAGTGATCAATCATGGATGCATGAGGATGCCCAATTATGGATGTGTAAGGAAGCAAAGAAAGAGCATAAAAAACTGCAGTCATGGCCCTTAGGACATCAAAATTATCGGCCCATAGAGGAACCAATGTACATGCCTCAAGTTTTCCCTAATGAAGCATTCGAACCGCACGGTTGGATGGAGATCCTAGCAACCTTAGATGTATGTGCGAATGAAGAAGCCTTGACTATGAATGAATGTGTGGATGAAGAAGGTTACAATGTAAATTTGTGCAAACAAGGACTGTAAATCCAAACGAGACTAACCAAAGATACCAAAAAAGAAGGACCCCAACCAATCAGACTTCAAAAAGGAAAGAAGAAACACATGGATCATGACAAAAAGAAGATGAGACGAAGCCTCAAACTTCAACTACAAAATGGATATGGAAACCAAAGAAGGAGCAAAGATTGGAACAACAGAACCAAAAGGATTCCGTTTGCACACATGAAGTTTCACATGCACCTAAAGTATGCATGACAGGGCCATATTAAGAGGCCATGCATTCGGCACATGATGAGTGTAACAAAAGCAGTGGTGCACATTTCCCACTCAGGAATAGGTCATAGATTCTACTTCCATAGGAATGGACCTACTATGTAAATAAATAAATGCTTCGGCTACACTAATTCTTGTTTTCTTTCAGGATTAAAAATAAAAAAATATATGTGGTAAGAGATCTTACTTATGCAAGCAAGGGGAACGGAGTGACGCAACTAACGAAATGTCACCACAACACACTGCACCACAGACATGTCTTTTCATGGAAGCTAATGCTCTTTTCATTACGAGTGCAGATGGCTTCTGAGGATTCTGAGGCTACCATTCAAGAGGAGGTGTTGGAATTTCCTCTACAAAGTGTGACTAAAGCAAAAGGTCACTGGTTTAGAGAAGATCAACCGAAAGGGGACTATTTGTTCCTAGTCATGATTAAAATCATGGATACTGACCATCAGTTCCCCATCATGTCCCAAGACTTTAAGGTAGTGCATGAACTTCCATCGACAATAGAAATTATGAAGAAAGCAAGCATTCACAAGTACTTTGAATTACCAATATACAAACCTGACTTTCAAAGGTGTACGCAAGTCATGAACACCTTGCAGCCAGCATTGCACGATCCATTAGTGCCTGAAGCTAGAGTCCTGGCTACAGTAGGTGAGTGGGTCATTATCCAATTTACAAATGACCTAATCAAGGAAGCTTTTGGATGGGAGAAGGATGGGAATATGATATTGAAAGAGGAAAGTCGAGGAGCAAAGACCCGTACATTCACTGACATTAATCGCATTGATATTGAAGAGGAAGTGAGACTCATCCATCAGCACTTTTGCTTTCCCAACATGCATAGATACACTGCTCCACAAAAGATCATTGTGCAAATGTTGTCTCATGCTATTAAACAAATTGGAAATCAAGTCAATATGACCCCATACATTCAAGACTGGCTCTTCGAGGCTAAGAAGCAGTGGAATCATAAGAAGTTCCTGAATGGAAGCATTGCCTTGACCATATTGATATATCATGCCTTGGGCATTAGAGAGCATTTAAAAGAGATGTTGTCATCTCAAGCAATGGCCAAATATGCAAAGATTGCTACAATCCCTAGGAAAAAGAAAGGAGTAAAGATTGTAGAGGAAGCAGAAACAAGCTCCCAACCTAGAATGAGAGGTACCAAGAGGCTAAGGGAAATGATGCAAGCAGAAGCAGAAGTTCCAGATACAAAGAGGGCACACGTACTTCCAAAGACGAGACTTGAAGACAATCGACCTATTACAGAAGAAGAATTGACAAGAGCCATGGAAGCTAGCCACCAGTATACAGAAGGACAGGTGAACCTCTCAATGCAAGGGCACTACTACCAACAAGCCCACCAAGACTCCGAACAAAGAAAGAGGTTGACCAAGGTCCACAGATACAGGGAATTGGGATTAATAAACTCAATCTCATCATCAGATGCACAAGAAGAACCGGAAACGTCCATGTTGAATGTGGACATTCGAAGTGATTCCAAGGATGATGGACAATGGGAGGAGTTAAATCAAGTAAATGAGGATGTGCCAATGGATGTCACATTTCAAGGGAGTGCCACGAAGACTGTTAATAAGGAAGAAGAAAGAAAAGAACATGAAGTACAGCTACAAATAAGGCAACCACATGACGAGACCCTACATGTGGAGCAGGCAAAAGATGTACGAACAAGGGAAGTTCCAAGAATTCCCAAGACATGGTTAAATGTGGACGTCGCTCAGCTCAAGCTAGTAGTACAATAGATAATACAGACTTCCATGGACACTCAACAACTAATGCTTGAGGCTGATGCTAATTATGACAAAGAAATGCGGAAAAGAATCAATTTCAAGAAATAGGTGAGAATCTATCTGCCCAATTAAGTCAAGCACAAAACATAATAGTAGAAATAGAGGAAGAAGCCCAAGAGGCCAAGCATCAATGCAACACACTAGAAACAGAAAATCAGAAGCTAAAAGAGAAATTAAAAGAATTACAAAACAGGTATGAAGCTAGCGAGGCAGAGAAGGCACGAATGAACACTAGAAGCAAAATTCTAGAATCTCAAATCAAGGTGTACATGGATGAGGCTGATAATTTAAGAAACAGGAACAAGGAGCTTATGACAGCCCTTCTATGCAATCAACCGATAGAAGCTCCTAAAGTGACCGAGAAAGACACATGAGCATTGGAAGAAAGGATAGCAAAGTATGAAGATCAGCTAAAGCAGGAGCAAGCCATCATAGCAGAATGGGAGAAAAGGTATATGGATGACACCGCGGAACTGAGAAAGAAGTGGAAGGCAGCAAAAAATCGCTATATAGCAAAATGCAATGAAGATGTGGATCAACTCGCTATCATAGGCGAGGAGCTCCTCCAAAACAAGGCAACAATATTAAAGCAACAAAAGAAATCAAAGAAAAGGATGAAGTAATAAAGCGATTGCAGGATCAATTAGCACAATTAGCATAGAAGGTAACTGAGGGGACACCAGTAGTTCCACACTCCACAGTGGCTACTGAGGAGACTGAGGTATGTCCTCTCTCTCCCCCCTTACATCATTCACCGATAAGGGAGGAAACGGAGACCAACACTGAGAGATACACTCGGGACATTGCAGAACTAAGCCAACATGAGCGGGCACTACTGGTGTCCCAGCTTGCTGAAGATTTTGAAGATCAAGTAATCAAAGCCATGAAGGAAGCAAATATTGAAAGAAAAAATCTAGAACAGGTAATGAGACCCTTCAATGTACCATATGGCTTACTTAAAGAGCAAACATGACCGTACATAAAGAACACAGCAAATAAAGATCCAGATAGCAACCTCCAATTTAGCATGCAAACATTTACCTACACACAGGAAGAATTTGACAAAGCGGATCCTATATGGAGGAGAAAAATTTTGGAGAAGAACCCTACGCTACGGGTACAATGGGAATCATCACCTTATACACTTCAAGTAAATCCATCTTTTTGCCCCGTACCTAGAAGATGCTCCTCGATGCAATTTTGGGAAGGACAGCGCCAGGGCAGCATAAATAATCAATGGCTCAACTATCCATCACTGTTGAGTCTACCTCATAACTATCTATCGACAGAAGAGTACATGATTAAAACCATAGAATTTTGGATAGCCAGATACGCAACTGTACCAGACTTAGCAATCAAAATGGCCAACAAAATTTCGAGCATGTTACTGACAGTAATAAAGGTATTTCAACATGCGCAGTATACATTTCTAAATTTCATCGGCATTAATCAGGGATCAGATGCCCTCATTTTTTAATCTATCAACTATACCTAGCCGATTAACGCTGATGGATGTATACTCAAGGCTAATGTTTTTGCCAAGTACTTATATGCAGACTTTTGAAGAGGCATTTTTCACAGGATTTTTTGAAATCGACTCAGAAATTTTTGCAAAAATATCTTCAAACCTTAATGCAAGACTAGTGGCCTATGAGTTAATTTTCTTTGCAAACCATAGACAGGCACCAGATGACGGGGTGAAGTCAAGCCAATGGAAAGACTTAATGCTATGTCAAGCCAATTTGCTTAATCAAAGAGAGCAGACAGTCATACAAACGTACTCATGTTGCCACAAAAAGCCTGTCGGGGATGACAGAGTTCAGGAGGAGGGACGTAAGGAAGGGGAATCAAGCAAAAAGAGAAGAGGAAGAATATCAAAGAACAAAGCAGCTCAGTAAAGAACAAAGCTTATAAAGGAAAAGAACAACCCTTTGCCCAAAGCCCCATAGGGGCATGCATCAGGCGACAACACCAAAGAACCAGGTCCTGAGGATTGGAATTAAAGAAAGATAACAACCAGGATATTTCATGGGAGGTTGCACACAGCTTCCTCATCCACTAGGAGCAGGCGGTGAAGCGAAACAAGCGGAAGAGAGATAGCACACAAAGGACTCTTCATCGGATAAGATAACCAATTGTCTGAAGGTCCTAGCTGCCTCCTCATCCACTCGATGCGTGCGGTGGAAAGAAATGAATCAGGTCCTAGAGGATGACAACAAAGATTCAAGAATAGGGCCTTTAAAATGTAACACTGACTTAAAAGAGAGTAGAGGTCAGCAAAGTGAGGTGTGCGACAGAAAAGAAGTAAACAGGCTCCAAGCAATACAACAAGGTCAGATGTGTAAAGACAAAGGCATATCAGAAGACCAAAAGTTAGAAAGAGGCAGAGGCTGAGAAGTTGAAGAGAGTGGCTAAGAACATCACATTCTTAGCCACTGATGGCGTGCGTGGCAACCCAATTTAATGCAGCAACCCAGATTTATGAATGTATGGAATACCAAGGAGACTATAGAAGCAAAGGACTAATTTCGGATAAAGTAACAAATTCTCTGACAGTCCTTATTGCTTCTTCGACCACTGGGTGCATGTATTCAGGAGCCTTAGACAAACTGCAAACGAGAAGCAAAAGCCTATCAAGGGACGACAGAGACAAAGAGGGGGAGAGTGTTGCAGAGAAAAGAGTAGAGAAAAGAGGAGCCCCAAACTTTTCAAATTAATGGGCATAATTTTCTTCTTCAAATCCTAGGAAATTCCCTCAAAAGCCATGTAGATGCACTAGAGGAGTCCTCTAGATGCATAAACCCAACTCTTCGTAACATATTTCTTGTAAAATAGTAGGAAATTAGAGATTAGCCAATAAAGGGCCGGTGACTTGTGTGAAAGGACCATTTTTAGGGCACATGTATATAAGTCACTTTGTGACTCTTTGTAAGGACTTTTTGCCATTGTGAAGAGGAAAAGCTAAAAATTTCGAATTTGCTTCTTTCTTGCAGATTTTCATCTTCTCTATGATCTTTTGTGTGTGTGTGTGTGTGAAGCTTGGAATGTGTGTGTAGGACTGTTGTCCACCCCTCCCCATCACTTTTGAACTACTGTGGTGTGTGTGTGTGTGCAAGTACGAGTTGTGGAGTGAGTGAAGGTGCTTCTTGCCATTCACTATTTTGGCCATAACTTGAAGAGTGGTTGTCAGATTCAAGTGAAAATATAAGAAATAGATGCGTCTCGTCGAGAGCTTCAAAAGGAACCCGCTATTGGCCATATTAAGAGTTTGAATCTGGGAGAAACATTTCAATTAGTATTTCCTACTGTAAGTGGTATCGTGGCAGACATTTTCAGAGATTAAGTGAGTTGGAGAGATAGTTTAGTCTTTTCTCTTGCATTTTAGATGAACCAGTTCACTTTCTATCATGTGTGCACACATCCTCATACACTTGGTTCATACAGTTCTTTGGATTGATAATTAAGCATGTGTCAATCCACCATTATACGTACTTGTGTGGAAAATGAGATTTAGTCTCTTTGGGACAAGTCCCTAAGACCTCGTGACTTAGGTACACACAAGCCTTAGCCAAAGCCTTAATAATTGGGGAACATCCACGCTCAATTTTCCTGTTGGCTTCAGGATTGTAAGCAGTGTTGGAGACCTTTAATTCTCCAAATGTTTGATCTATCTTGATTTAAGAACTCTTCTATATCAAGAATAAATCAAACACTACATAAACTTTTCATTATCTTTCAAGTTCATTAAGAAATACTTCTTTGTGTGAAGTTTCCTTCACTTTCAACAGTCTGCTTCAGAAATGGACTTCAATCTCTACATATGACTTTGATTTTAATCATTCAAATGATGCACACATATTCATACTATCTTTGCGCAATCATAATGATCATTAGCTCTTCAAAAGAACCATTAGATTTCTAATTTGATCACTTAGATCAAACCTATGTCAGAAACTGCCTTCTAGAAATGGTGACTTTGACATGGTCAACTTCTTAAGTTGATTTCTCTCATAATCTAACCCGGTTTCCTAAATGCTTTTAGCCAAAGCTTCCTTATCTTCTAACTTAGATTTTGAATGCTCAAACATAAAAAACTTTACACTGAGCACTAAGATCCAAGCAAATCTTTGAGCAACAAAATGTGCAATTTTGAGAACTTCACTTGTAGACTTCTACATATGAATGTTCCTACTTGTTATACACACAACCTGAAGAGAATTAGACCATCAAACTTTGGTGATAGCTTGATTAGCTTCTGACTAGATGTGTACAAAAGATTTCCTGATCCACATGATCAGGTTGAGAGAATTCTTACTTCATGCTTTGAGCTTTACTCTTTTCTTCACTTCTTCATTCCTAGACTTCATGTAATCATCCATTGATGCTTTTCTTGCTCCAACAGCTCCCTCTCAATGATCAATTGTGATTACCTGCACCTTCTTTATACTGGCCATCTCTTTAAACCTTTGTAACTTTGGTCCATCCAAGCTTTTTGTGAGCATATCTGCCACTTGCTCTTTTGTTGGTGTATACATGACTTCAATTTCTTTATCAAACACCTTTTCTCTTAAGAAATGATATTGAATTTCTATGTGTTTAGTTTTGGCATGAAACAGAGGATTAGCTGCTCAATATAATGAACTCTTATTGTCTCCAAATATGATTGGAATACTCTCATGAATTCCTAGACTTTTTAATAAAGTCTTCAACCAAATTAATTCCTTTGTAGCTTCCATCATTTGTTTGTATTTAGCTTCTGTGGATGACAATGCAACTATATGTTCCTTCTTTGAGCACAAGAAATTAGCTTATCTCCAACATAACACAAATAACCATGAGTGGATCTTCTATCATCTGAATTACCTACCCAATCTGCATCACTAAAAACTTTAAGTCTAGTATCAGAAGTGAATCCATAATACAAACCTTCATTCAGAGTCCCTTTGATATATCTTAGCACTCTCTATGCTGCAATCCAATGAGTTTGCTTTGGGCAACGCATGAATTGAGATAAGACACCAATTGCATATGAAAGATCTGGTCTTTTCTAGTTAGCATACATTAAACTACCTACCAAACTCTGATATGTCTTCATGTCCTTGAAATCTTCTCCTCCATACCTGCTTAATTTGTGATTAACCTCCAAAGGTGTGGTTGAAGTTTTACAATCCTCCATATTAAACTTCATCAATGATTCTTCAGATACCTTTCTTGTGTAACATACACTCCATGCTGAATGTATATAATCTCCATCCCTATAAAATAAGACAAGTTTCCCGAATCACTTATCTTGAACTCCTTTTCCATTTGCTTCTTAGGCTCCTTGATTCCTTGAACATCTATACCTGTGATAATAATTTCATCAACATAAATACACACATAAATGTATCTATCTTCATTTGCTTTCACTAGCAAACTACTATCTGCCTTTGAACCTTGGTATCCAAGTTCATTCAAGAACTTGACCAATCTGTAATTCCATGCCTTTGGAGCTTGCTTTAAACCATACAAAGCTCTCTTAAGCTTGCTAACATGATTTGATCCATTTGACTCATTGAAACCCTCTGTTTACTCCATGTATAGTTCATCTACAATATATCCATTTAAAAATGCATTCTTTACATCTAATTGAGATAACTTCCAACCTTTACATGTAGCAATAACAACTATAGTTTTGATTGTAGACATCTTAGCCATTGGACTAAAAGTTTCATCATAGTCCACTCCATGTGTTTGGGCATATCCTTTGACCACAAGTCTAGCCTTGTATCTAGACACTTTTCCATCTGCAAACATCTTTGTCTTATACACCAAGTTTCATCCAATTACCTTCTGATTCTTTGGTCTTGGCACCAATTCCCATGTCTCATTCTCAAGTAGAGCATCATACTCTTCTTGCATTGGTTTTTCCCAATTTTCCCTTCCTTTAGCTTCATCATACGTAGATGGATCTTCATATGTCTTCACAATGTAAACATAATCTTTGGTTGTCAAGAAAGAAGTATCACAACTGTACCTGGTAGGTTGTTTTCTTTCTCTTGATGATCTTCTAACTTCTACACTTCTTGAAGTCTCTCCTTCATTTTGTTCTGGATCAAACCTTCGTCTATCTTCATAATTATCCTGCATTTCATTTCTACAAACATCATCATCAATATCTTCTTCATATACGTTCATCTTTGACTTTACTTTCCTTTTGATTTCTTCAAGATCTATGCATACATTGTTTGATCTTGTAAACCATGTGCTTTGCTCATCAAATGTAACATCTCTTGAAACAAGAAATTGTTTTGTGGATGGATTCTGCAACCTGTATCCCATTTGTTTATCATCATACCGAATGAACACATACTTTTTTGCTTTAGGTTCTAGCTTATGTCTCAATTGAGATGGAACATAAGCATATGCCAAACATCCAAATATTTTGCAGTGATCAAGAGTATGTTTCTTACCCCACCATGCTTCATAAGGATTCCTTCCCTCCAAAGCTTTGCAAGGCAACTTATTCACAAGATAAGTTGCAGTATTAATTGCTTCTGCCCACATATTTAATAGGACACTTCGTTTCCTTCATCATTGATCTTGAAAACTCTCCAAGAGTTCTATTTCTTCTTTCTGCAACTCCATTTTGTTGTGGGAAGTACTTGCAAGTCACTTCTCTTTTTATACCTGCATTCCACATATAATCATCAAATTCCTTAGAAAAATATTCTCCCCCTCCATCGGATCTCAATCTCTTGAGCTTTTGTCTTGTAATTCTTTCTGCATAAGCATGGTAGTGTTTAAATGTCCCAAACACTTCAGATTTATCCTTGATTAAATGTAGAGTAATCCACCTAGCTGCATCATCAACAAATAGCACATAATACCTTGATCCATTTATACTATAGTCCTTTGAAGGACCCCACACATTAGTATAAACCAATTCAAGCATATTTGAATATATCCTTGCTTATTGTATGATTTCTTGTGAGCTTTACCTAGTTGAAAAGCCTCACATTTGTATATCATATGTTGACCTTCAATATTTGGTAGACCAAGCACTGCACCATTGTTTGTCATCTCTTTTATTCCCCTTTCATTAAAATGTCCTAACCTCTTGTGCCATAGATCCAATTCAGACATCTTTTGACTTCCATAAGTAAACAATGCATGTCCCACATTACCTTGGACTTCCTTCCTTCCTTTTTTGAGAGTGAATAATCTTCCTTCCTTTTTTCTTGTAACAATGCTTTCATATCCTTGGCTTGGATCTTCAACATAAACACCATCAATTGTAAATCTGACTTCATATCCCTTTTCAAAAATTTGTCCTACACTTATTAGATTTTTAGGAATTGTTGGAGCATAAAGTACCTTTCTTAGAAGTGTGCTTCCACTCTTTTTCTTTACTGATCCAATGCTCTCAACTTTGTGTTTGGTGTTGTCTCCTGTTTGAACTGTATGTCCATTCACTTTAGCTTCCATATCAGTCATTAAGGAGATGTTTCCACTCAGATGATTGCTACATCCTGAGTCAATATAAGACATCATTTGATCTTCATTGATTACTTCATGTGTTGCATTCAAGATGAGAGTCAAGCCTTCCTTTTGATCTGAAGCATAGTTGTAATAGGTGTTGTTGTAGGATTGAGTTTGGAAACTCCTTCCTCCTCCTCTAGCAAATGAAGTCCTACCACCCCTTCCTCTGAAATTACCTCTTTGATTTCTGCCTCCTCTTCCTCTAGGACTGAAATTCTGATTATGACTTCCACCATTTTGATTATTATACCAGCAATCATTTGCCAAATGATTTGTTCTTCCACAAATCCAACAAGCTTTAGCATTTTCTTTATTCTTACCTCCTCTTTCTTTACCTTTGAAATTCATCTTCCCTTTCATGAAGTTTACTTGGCTTGAAGATCCTTCTTCATCATTTGTTTGCTTGCCTCTAGCATTCTTCTTTATGTCCTTTGAATACATTGCTTGGCTTGAACTTCTATCATTCTCTCCTTTAATATCCTGCTCAAATGTTAGCATATGTCCTAGCAATTGATTAAGATCAAGAGTAAAATGATCTAATGATAATTTTGTAGACAATATGAAAGGCTTCCACTTTTCATCTCCCCTTAGACCTGTAAGTATTTGCCTTACCAACTTGTGCTCTTCAATTTCTTCATCTACTCCTCCTTAACTATCTGCAATGTCCTTCATCCTTGTAACATAATCACAGATTGATTGAGAACCTTTCTTCTTGAAAGTTGTAAACTTAGCCCAATATAGTGAAGCCTTCCTCGACTTGGTTGTGTTTTGGAAATGTTGTTCCAAAGCATTCCATACATCTGCTGCACTTTCTAAACCTCTAATGTGTGGTAGAAGATAATCATTTACAGCCATGTAAATGATGCTCCTAGCTTGATCATCTTTCTTTATCCAATTGTTCAATTCTGCAAGTTCTTCTCTTGTTGGAACACTTGGATCCTTAAACTCAGGCTTTTCTTCTTCTCCTGTAATAAATGATATCAAATGTTTGCTCATGAGGTGTGCTTCCATCCTCATGGACCATGCTGGATAGTTCTCTCTATCTAGCTTGTCAATCTGCAAGCTTTCTCCCGTCTCTTGACTTCTGTATCTGCAATTACTAAGATTTATGATGATATAATGTGCCTTTGATATGAAGCTTTAATCCTTCTTGATCCTTTGAACTCGTGCTTTGTTCTCCTTCAGGTTCTCTTCCAGACTTTACCCTTCGCTCCTTCAATTCACAAGATCTTTGATATCTGCAATAGTCGGGGTTCTCCTTGCTTCTTCTTCACCTTGATTTGATCTTTCTGCTCTGATACCACTGCTGGAGACCTTTAATTCTCCAAATGTCTGATCTATCTTGATTTAAGAACTCATCTATATCAAGAATAAATCAAACTTTACATAAAATTTTCATTATCTTTCAAGTTCATTAAGAAATACTTCTCTCTGTGAAGTTTCCTTCAATTCCAATAATCTGCTTCAGAAATGGACTTCAATCTCTGCATATGACTTCAATTTTAATCGTTCAAATGATGCACACATATTCGTACTACCTTTGGTCAATCATAATCATCATTAGTTCTTCAAAAGAACCATTAGATTTCTAATTTGATCACTTAGATCAAACCTATGTCAGAAATTGCCTTCCAGAAATGATGACTTTGACATGGTCAACTTCTTAAGTTGATTTCTCTCACAATCTAACCGGTTTTGCTAAATGCTTTTAGTCAAATCTTCCTTATCTTCACACTTAGATTTTGAATGCTCAAACATAAAAAACTTTACACTGACCACTGAGATCAAAGCAAATCTTTGAGCAACAAAATGCATGATTATGAGAACTTCACTTGCAGACTTCTACATATGGATGTTCCTACTTGTCATACACACAACCTGAAGAGAATTAGATCATCAAAATTTGGCCATAGCTTGATTAGCTTCTGAATTAGATGTGTACAAAATATTTCCTAATCCACATGATCAGCTGAGAGAATTCTAGGAAAGACTAGTCGCTAATCTCACGAGAAAACTCTCTACACATCATCACTTAGAAAACTTGTATTCTATTGACTATACTCTCATCTATTCTTCATCTCTCTTCTATATCACGACTATTCATGAGTGTATATATACATATGAGTATGAACTTGTCACTAAATCAAAGTATTTTGAAGTATTTTTCCAAAGCTAATATACATAAATATATAGAACATTTCTTCCTGATTCTTCACTTAACTTCATGCTTTGAGCTTTACTCTTTTCTTCACTTCTTCATTCCTAGAATTCATGTAATCATCCATTGATGATTGTCTTGCTTCAACAAGTAGTGGTGAGCGATTATCGAATTCCATATTTTTCAAAGAAGTCTTTGGCTTCCTGAGCATCAAGCTCACCTCCGTCGACGACTATTTTCTCGACATAGCCAAATCTACAAAACACGTCTTCTAGTAGAAACTTGCATACATTGCTCGTAGTTTCCATCCTCAGAGCTCTTCCTTCAACATGATTTGTTAGATCCTCTCTCACCAGCACAATATATCTCATTTGTTGCACCCCTAATGGCATTGTAACCAGATCGACAACCCACTTATAGTGTATATTAAGAGGATATGTCGGATGCAACTCATCTCTGTGTCTAACATTCGAGTACACCTAGCAAGGTTTACAAGTGGCTACATATTTCTGGACATCTACATACATCCCGGGCCACCAATATCTTTCCCTTATCTTTTCATAAGTCCCTTGGAAACCCTTATGTCCATTCCTGACATGGTCTACACAAACTATCATAAACTAGATTGCTTTCTTTCCATTGTTGCTTCGAATTCATGCATAGGCCGATCCATCCTCCAAGACTCTTGTCCTTGATCTCCCCTTCCTTCAACTTCCTTGCCATTTGCCTATAGACTTGCTTTGTTCGCAACCTTGGTCTCTTGAGCGCCTTGTTCTCAACCTCAGTATCTTGAACCCATTTCTCACCCATGCTAGGTATCTTGGATCCTCACTCTAGCGCTTCCATTGGAAATTTCATTGCGACAACTTTCTAATGGCGCCTTACATGCCTAAATCTGATCCACGGATTGGGAGATACACTCTAATCATTGTTGAGATTTTTTAAAGTGACATTTGCACCTTCCATCTACCTTGCCCAAGCCTACTTCCTAGGCTCTGAAACCGATTGTGGGAATTGAACTCATGACTTACCAACTAGGAGTATGATGGGCTAACCACTTGCCCCAAAAGCCATGGTTGAGGATTACTTCCTAATCCTCCCTCTTAGGCTATGGTTCAACCATCTCCAACTTGTGATATCCTGAGTCTAACAAAAAGAGAGAAAATAAGTAAGAGATAGAGACTTTCATCTCTCTCTTATTGAAAAAGGGACATGTCGAGCTTCAATTTTTAGGAACTTTCTTATATTGCAAACATTCACATGGAGAAGGACGAAGGCGACAAAGGGAGGATGCGAAAAATATAAGTAAGTCTATATGAATTTAGGTTTTGATGCAAGAAGGTTCATGATGACTTGAACATAATACGGTATTGATCTAAACATATACCACTTTTATACCCACACCGCTTCATACAAAAACTTCTAAACATACACCACTTTTATGCCCACACCGCTTCATACCTTTTATCTTTATATAGCCCTATAAACCATGTTGAGGTGGTATCTAGAATGTCTTAAGGAGTGAGCCCTAGATGATTTTCTCTATTCCCATGCTTTCCCATCTATATAGGTAACTAGCTTGGTTATCCCCCTAGCTATGGACCTCGGCATCTAGCTCTTGTCTTGATATCCATGATTGATTTCATTTTGGTTTTCCACACATCATGTTCAAGGTACATTAAAGTACACTTCTCATGTGGAATTTTAGCCTCTTGGGAGGCTTTGACCCAAATATATAGACGTGCGCGTGTGTACGCACATATATGAGTAGCTCCCATAATTTACTCTATAAGTAAGAGTATTAAGGAAGGATGCGAGAGAATTATAAAACAATGCGTTCTGATAAATAGAGCTTTTTTATCATAACCCTTTTTGTCTAACTCATCTCAAACGAAAAGCTTTCAAGAAAAAACAATTTGAACCAAGATTCTTTGCACCAATATGTTTAAATTTACAATAATCCTTGGTTATGTTGACAACGGCGTGGAATAATTTGACTCAACAATATGGGATGAATAAATTATGTCATAATTATTTACAAATAAACAAAATTTTGAATAATGAATAATGTAATAATTATTTACAAATAAACAAAATTTTGAATAATGAATAATGTAACATAGAGTCTTGGTCTTTGTTAAACCATTTTTCATCAATTCACCTTCATTCATATGTTCATTCTCCAAATAATTTTGGAGGTAAGGAACCCAACCTTCATTTATTTTCTAATGTGCTAAGAGTATTCTAAAAATCGTTGACTATTTTACCTAATAAAAAATGAGAGATATGGGCATGCTTGATAGACAAAACATTCTATCTCATCCCATGAAAGTTCCTCTACAATATATAGGGGTGTTGATGGTGAATTCTTCATAGTTGGAATCTATACAGCTAAACTGTGCAACTTCATCAACACCAATTACATCAACTAGATAAACATCTTTCTACAATAAGAAAAGTTTCTACATCTTTCACATTGTTTAGTGGGCCCTTTTTGTACCATTTCTATAAGTTTAAGATAAACATAGTTTAATCTCCCCCAAACTATATGTCTAAGATTCCCATGATGGCAAGAGAACGTCTGAACCAACATTTGCAAGAAAAAAAAAACAGATAAAAATACATGTGTAGTAATGATGATAGTTTGAATGGAGGCCAACATGAGTACAAATGAAAAAAGTTTAAGATAAAAAGCTCTTTAATCTTTCCCAAAGCATATGCCAATCTAATAGTAATGAGAAAACTATTTTATAAATATAAGCGAATAAGAAGAGGGTGCTGGTGATGCACTTGGAGAAGAATTTAAATGCTCTAAAGATAATATTATTAAGAGAATTATACAAAATAACTATACCATTAGGGTTATGGATGTATGTAGACACATGAAGGCCTGCAAAAGGGAAGGAAAGTGTCCTGATAGAGCTGAGTGTATTCACACACATACCCTCTTCATATATGTGTGTGTGTGTGCGTTTGTGTGTGTGTACACATACACACATATATGTATATGTATGTATATATACATACATATACATATATGTGTGTGTATATGTATATGTATATGTATGTATGTATATAGATAGATAGAAAGATAGATAGATAGAGAGTAAGAATTTCCTTATTGTAGGAGCATTATTTAGCTCTTCTCCCTTCCCTTCATCTCCATTCTCTTCTTTCATTTTTCAAGAAAGAGAAAAAAAGTGAGAGAGAGGCTTTCATCATGGTGAGCTTCAATCTGGAGGAGGTTTACGTATATTGTATCCCTTCACATGAAGAAAGATGAAGGCCGCAACAAGAGAAAGAAGCGAACAAAAGAATGCAACCCTTCACATGGAGAAAGATAAATACAACAAAGCGAAGAAGAGAACATTCTAAGTAAGGTATGGATTTACTTTTCGGTGTAGAAGGTGCATGATGCAAAAATTATTCCATTCTTATATGAAGAAAAGGCCTTTGATGCTTCAAGTTTTTTATATATAAATTATGATAGCGATGACCTTTATGTCTATGTGCTATCCTATACAATGTTAGCATAATATAGTAGTAACCAAATAGTTATTAAAGCACTTTTATACCTACACCACTTTTATACCAACATCGCTTTTATACCTACATCAACACCTCACCCTTGTTTTTCTTAGAGTATGAGTAACTGCGTGTCATACAGAAGATAATAAATCTTAAAATAATATTTTTCTTGTTAAGCATGGGATTAGATCCTTAGAGTTTAGAATAAAGGGTGAGATGACCTCCCAAAATGAAATCAGGTGAGCCCATTTGGTTTGAAACATGACTTGTGAGGAGAGAGGTAGGTGGTTTCCCAACATTCTTGATGTGGGACTAGGTCTCTCCACCCAAATCCTTAGTATAAGAGTATCCAAACTCTATTACCAAATCTAACAAAATGATGGATGTTGTGTGTGCTACATAGCTTCCATATTTATATAGCCCTATAGGCCTTGTTGAGGTGGCATCTAGAAATGTTGTAAGGAGTGAAATCTAGTTCATTTTGTCTCTATTCCCACACTTCTTCATTCATATATGCAAATAGCTTGTTTATCCCTTTATCTATGGTCCTTGACATGTGGCCCTTGTCATGCACACACCTCACACCTGTGAAGGCGCCTTAGTTATAGCATGAGAATGATTCCATCTTTAGAAACTCCGAATTCTTTATATGTTGAGAATAGGAAAAACATGATCTAGGTAACTCCCCTCAAGAATAATGGGATTGTGAGAAATATATGAAGTCAATATTGTACATGTTCTTGAGTGATCATGTATCAAAGAAAGGATTTCTTTGATACTATCTGCATAGGTAGAGGCTAAAATTTTGTTTATCAACCAAGCACTTGGCCTTGGCTTTGAGTGTTTAGACTGGACCACAAAACATGCTTTTCAGGATTGCCTCATTGTAGAGCAAAAATCGTTCTTTTGTTTCTACATCCCCACCCATCCAAAACTCAAGTGTTTCACCCTTCAAGTTGGAAAGTGGGGCTCTCATGTTGTACCATTTTTGAATTGAAGAACCCATTTTTCTATTTCTTTATCCCTTTTTTTTATAAGAGGAACTTCTGTCGAAGCTTAGTCTCCTTTTGGCTGAATTGATTGAAAGAACAACTATACAAGTGAATGGGCATAATATAAATGGGACCCCTTGTATCACATAAAGCAAAGCCGGTTAGTCTGGCCGAAGGCAACATATGGGAAAGGACTACCCGAAGTGGTCTAAATTTGCCTACAGGCCATACATTGACCTAGGGCCCACAACTATCCTCCCCTAGGAAGGGGTTAAACCCTGACCCCACCTCAAAATGCGAAAGACCCAACCAACCAACTCAACTACTTCTTTACCTTGTTTATTCACACTCTCACTTTATTTATCATATCCAAGGTACATAGTACACTCCTCATGTGGAGTGTTAACCTCTTGGGAGGCCTTGAGCCAAATGAAGCAAGATACCTTCTCCTTATACGAAGGGTTGTGAGAAAACCATAGAGGTTGGAGTATTAGTGTTGAGTGTGTCCCCCCATGATTGGTTCATCATATACTTTCTTTTATTATATTCTTGTTATTTTATTATTTTTTTAGTATTATAGAGCCTTCGAATTTCGAGGTTTTTTACTTGGTCCTTAATTTTTATATTTCCGTTGCTAGAATTATTAGTTTTAAGAATAATTCGTGAAGGAGCGTATGATGTCCGTCGGAACCGCAAATCATAACCTCTGGGTTTAGATATTTCTTTTCCTTGGATTTTCTGTAGATTTTGTGCTGCGGCGTGGTGATTCTGATTCCCCATAATAGAATATGTTTGACAATAATATGCGACACGCGCAGTGGCCATACGCGCATAGTTTTGTCTGGCTAAACATCCCATTGCAGACGCAGATGCCGCTACAATCTGCAGGAATACTAAGCGGGCTTTGTCTGTCCGATCAGAGGTTTGCTTGTCGACAACGCAACGTAGCTTTCTCGATCGCAAGAATCCACTTCTTTAGTTGGCATCGAATTTTGTTTCATCAGCTCTGCTAGTGCTCCTTTTCGCCGAATCCCCCCCTTGCATTCCGAAAAGGTACATTCATCGTCCATTGTTTTCCTAATTTCCGTGAGCTACTTACATCCCGTCATCGTCATCAGAAAAAACGCAGTCTATGATTCATCCCCTCTTGTAATCTTTTCGCACTTACAGCTGAATCTGTTATGGTGTCACGCAAAGTGGAACGCCTGGCTCGCGCTCAACAGCAGAAGTCAATGCACCGATCCGTTCCTCATGATCAACGCTGCTGCAAGTAATCGGCCGGGATCTATTCCTCAGCAGGTGCAAGAACTTAGCATCGAGAGTTCCGACACTCTCAGGGCTCTTTCGAGCCCTTGTCGAGGAGTATGTATGGAGGATTCCACGGCAGCACTCCCGTCGCTGCCTTCATCATGCACAGAACCTTCTCTGTCAATTACGACGTTCAACATTCTGGCTCCTATATACAAGCGCATTGGTCCAGACGAGGTAATGCGTACTTTTCCTTCACTGTCGATGTTAAAGAAGTGTTTACTTCGAGCCGTCATCGTTTGAACGCTTGCGTACACTCAAATACAAAGCCTTCAAACACTCTCGCTTTCGCTTTAATGCCCTGCGCACACGAATCAACCATTACAGACTCGCAATGCGATTTTAATGCTGTATAGGTTGTGTAGTCACGATCAAATTCTGATAAAGATTGCAAGTTGTGGATGCCTTCAGAGGAAGACTTCATTTTGCGTGTATCGTCAACATTCATATTCCTAATTCTTGCACAGAATTGCCGAGAAAGTGATTATCACGACGCCTGGTACAAGCGGAACTTGGACATTATACGCATGCTCCTTTCAAATGACTCCTCTATTATATGCTTACAGGTTAATCTGAGAACTTTCTAAGAAAGTTGAGTCCATCTAGTTAATGGCGTATTCGCCACCGCTTATGTAACCGCTTCTTTGTTCTTTTGGTTTCAGGAATTATGGCTTGAGAATGAGGAGTTAGTGCATCTTTACGAGGACAGTCTTAACCGCCACGGATACGATGTGTTCACACTTAGGAGGACTAGCGGGAGAGGTGATGGTAAGCAGCAGTCGATTCTCTGCATAGAAGTGGTTCCTTGGTACAAAGGAAGTTGATAGGCTGTCCGTGCCCGTCTTGTGTTAGGCCTTCTCACAGCCATAAAACGCGATCGGTTTAGTGTGTTAACTTGCAAGGACTTGCGGTTCAATGATTTTGGTGATAGAGTAGCCCAGATACTTCATCTCCGAGTTAAAGTCCCGTTTTTCAGGAGAAACCAGATTGCTGAACAGCAAATGCTCCTTGTCAACACACATTTATTGTTCCCCCATAACTCTAGTTTTTGTCTCATTCGTCTATGGCAGGTAACTCTTACGCATTTGAAATCATTTCGGAACTTGAAAGTGTTCAAGGGAATCCTTGCAAATACTGGCCATGGGACGCTTGGATTCATGTTATTTTACATGTTTTTTCAGGTTTATAAGATCATTGAGTGCCTTGAAAAATTCATGGTGGAGCACGGTTTGACACCTGTTCCTGTGATTCTTTGTGGGTGAGTTTCCCATTTTTCTGTTCAATGTTGTATTTATTGAATAAATTCGGACTTAAGACCAGAATCTTTGTTTGATTGTTGACTGACAATCATCTTTGAAAGCAGCGACTGGAATGGGAGCAAACGGGGACATGTATACAAGTTTCTCCGATCTCAAGGCTTCGTATCTTGTTATGATAGTGCTCACAGATATAAAGATGAAGATGCCCACCGGGTAATAATCTGGAGTTACTGCCTTTTCAAATAAAATTCTGGTCGACTGTTTGAGGTTTGGATGACTTAAGTTTGACGAGCATCTTCTTTTTAGTGGATAAGTCATCGAAACCATCGTGGCAATGTTTGTGGCGTGGACTTCATTTGGCTGCGGAATCCTGGCAAAACTCATCAACCGTTGTCGTTAAGCTGGAAAGAGGCTGTTCTTGGAATAATCATGGTCTGTGAGCGTGCCTTTGCCTTCCCTAATTTGACATTCTTATACAGTGGAATCAAATAAGAAGATAAAGGAATCCGAGATTCAGAAACTGTTGCAGGCGAAGTTATGTGAAGCGGGTGAGTCAGCCAAGGAAATTTATAGGCAAGTGCTGGAAATGGGCTGCCGGCTATCTTTTTACGATTTGCAGAAGCGGCTCTATCAGGTATATGTCATAGAATTATGTCACAAACGAATCATAATCTTTCAAAGAAATAAGTTTTTTTAAACTATGTAGATGTTTGTACTGGTTCCTTTTCACCTGGCTTTCTCTTTAAAATTTGTGGCTTTCTCTTTAAAATTTGCAGCTCGGATTCACTGCGAGAAGTGCTGAAAAGATGGTCGATGGGGAGATTAAGGATTTGTTGCAGAGCTTCTATATTGAAATGGACGATCTGAAAAAATACTCAGTTAAGGAAGTAAATGACTTACTTAGAAATAACAAATTAGATGCCTTGGAATCTCTCATGACATCGAGATATTTCTGTGTCGCAGGTTTTTCCCCCCTCAACATCCACGGACAACGTCATTACACATACAACCAATAGTTCCAATGTCAAAATGTTAAATTGTGTATCTCTAGATGCTAATTCTGCCAGCAGATATAAATCTGTCCTAGGTTTGACCATACAGGGAGCTTCTTTATTTCCTCCACTGGTAGAGCAGGGTATGTGGCCCGAAGACTTTGCCTTATCAGATCATGCTCCATTAACTGTCATTCTTAGGCCAAGGAAAATTTCTGATTAGTTTACTAATTGGAAGTTCCTGAGCTGAATACCACGAAATGCTTGAAAGCATGCTACGGTACTGTTGATTGGTATGGAGTCCAAGTTCTCTGTGCAACATATTTACGTAGAATGAGGCCTGAAGCTATATCAGAAGAGAATGTTAATACTGCTACAATCAGATCTAATTCTGTCCTAGGCTACGACTATACAGGAGCCTATTTTTATTTTCCACTAGTAAAGCAGGATACGTGGCCGGGAGGCTATAGTTCGTGCTATTTTGTTGTCGTGTTTAAGCAAAGGAAACATTGCGACAAAATGTGGCAAAGTACAGTAACTCCACCGTTGATTGCTATGAAGTCTACTGACGGGGTTCAGATGAGAGCGTTGGCAAGCTGCAGCGCCTCAACTTCAAAGTTTAGCCTACGCCATATAGCAGCGCGTGGCTGATGCGAAATCTCACTCATACGCCTGGTCCACCCACACGAGTGGGAAAGTGGCGGTAGCATTTTTGAGCCATCTTCCATGCCGCCCGTGAAACCCACCCTATGTTCTGTTGTATTAACGTAAAGAACCACAAATTCTTATTTTTGTATGTACATGTCTAAATAGCTCTTTAGCTCTGTATTAACGTAAAGAACCACAAATTCTTATTTTTGTATGTACACGTCTAAATAGATCTTCAGCTGTATCCAGAGAATACCCATACTGTAAATTATAGGAATAACATAAATATCATTATCCTTTGAGGTTGCACTCAACGATGAGTCTCATTATCCTTGGAGGTTGCATTCAACGATGGAGGACTCTTGCTTTAGGTTAATAAAAGGATATGCACCGTTGGACATCTTTGTTTGAGCTAAATTCCATTATGCTGGAGACTGCACGCAGCGATGCAGGATTTTTAAAGGCCTATTCTGATATGCAGCGATTGAGGCCTTTCCTTAATGCAGAAATGTTTGTGTTTTAAAAGGCCTATTCTGATAAGCAGCGATTGAGGCCTTTCCTTAATGCAGAAATGTTTATGTGAACCATCGAGCCACATGGATCACCGATTTACCTTCCATGAGGTGTTATTATTCAAGCGTGCCACATAGCTCAGGTTCGATTCGTGACGCGAACTCTCTCTCGCACGTCAGCTGTTTAAATCTTTATTTTACCGTCACGCATTGCTATCCTCACGTCGGTTTGGCTTTTTTTTTTTTTTAGAGAGAGAGAGAGATTCGACATCATAGCACTGTGTCAGAAGACCGATCTTGATCCACATTGCAGAACACTTCGATCTCGCGTGTGTAGAAGCTTTGCTGCAACCTTTTGCGTGCATTCCATCTGTACTTATAAAAGAGGGTTTTTTGTTTGTTGGCTGAAAGGCAGTCCGAGGGCTACAAAGGTTTAGCCATCGCGGGGAGCTCATGGGACGCCACTCTCCAGACTTAGCAGCCCTCGGTTCTGTCTTTTTATTCCTTGTAGTCTGGGTTGTATTTTTGTCCTCATTAAAATTAAGTCAACAGTACATCCTCCATGTGACAATATTGTGATAGCATGTGATGCATGCATTGTTGAAGATGGTGATCTTTATGTTCTTGATCCTACTGCAGTTTCTCTGTACCTAATGTAGAGTAGCCTCGTTGGGATGGTAGAGATGCATACACATGCATTGTAGAGTAGCCTCGTTGGGATGGTAGAGATGCATACACATGCATTGATAGATTTGTTTATCAAATGTGCTATTATCCCTCATATTCGACTCTTGCAGATCAACCAAGGATGCTTGGAATACTTTTGCCACACTATATCATAGGAAATGAGAATCGTGCTTCTTACCTTCAAATATAGTTGGAGAGCGCATATTACTAAAGAACAACTATGCACTCCTCGCAAAGATCAAGGATTTGAGAGAGAAGTTGATTATTGCAAATGGAATGTTGTCAAATATTCCACCTCTGCAAATTCTTAATGGTCTTCTAGATTCTTATCAAAGGTTTTCTTCTAGTTTTCATTTGATGATGACAAACAATAAAAAAGTCTTGATTTTTGAGGATTTACTTTTTGCTTTCTTGCAAGAACGATCTAGAAAAACTAGATCAATTATGTGCCATTTTAGATCAAGTTTCCTTAGCTACTCGGATGAGCAAAGGTAAATTGAGCTTACCTACTAGTAAAAAACAATTGTTCAAATTTGTTCATGACGCAGAGTCAAAGGAGGAAGATAAAATGAAAAGAAAATATGATGAAAGGAAAATGATCATGTCATTGAGACTTGTCCTATATAAGGAAAAATAGCACAATATAGTCGAGAGAAATGAAATAGTCGACAAAATATATTTTCCAAGCACAATATAGTCGAGAGAAATGAAATAGTCGACAAAATATATTTTCCAAAAATATGTTTACGACTAGGAATCCTAGTGTCTTTGGCCTACAAGTCTGAGGGATGGGCCTCCTAGATCACCAAAGGGGGATAAGCCCCCCTTAGCACTCCCCTCATTAAGATTTTATGGGGAAATTGCATGATCCCAGAAAGCCTTTATTCTCTCCATGAATGGAAGCTCAATGGGAAAGAAGTTTATGCCTTACCTAACCTCATGGCTAGGCTCGCAAATATCATCTATTATCATTAATTCTCACACACAGACCTTGTCTACCTTGGAAGTTAGGGTTTCATGAATGTTTGGGTTCTCAAAATGGTTTCTCCTCATAATGAGTTCCTTACAACTTAGAGCAACATGGATCATTTATGGTCACTTGAGGATGGGGTATTGAGTATATCTAAGACCCCCCTCAATGTGGATCCTAGGGTGAAATACTTCCTTGATCTAATAGCAAGATTTGGAAAGTGTCAATGAATTTGCTCAATCCAAAGCCTTGGTGAAGATGTGTGCTCCATTTTTTTTCAATCAGTATAGCTTTTCTCCATGATCCCGTTCTAGATGAACTCAAGCACATAGTGATATTCAATTTCTATGTGCTTAGTATGTGCATTAAACACGATATTTTTAATGATGGAGATGCAACTTTGGTTGTCACACTTTAAATTTAGCTTTGTAGCCGCTTGTCATACCATTCTACGATATGTTTTTGTACTTGAATGCAATAGAAGATAATGCTAGTCCATTGCTCTTGCCAGTCTAAGAGAAAATCCTTGGTCCTAAAGAAAAGTAATGTCCAAACACTGATTATTGGTATCAATCTCTTGTCCAATATGAATCATAGTATCCAACTAGAGGGTGATCCTTCCTTATAGAGAATACCATAATTGATGGTTCCTTTAACATACTTGCGTATTATCCTACTTACCTTCCAATGCATTTGTCAAGGCTTGTTAGATAACCTACTTACTTTTCCAAGGATATAGGAGATATGTTTTTTTCTATTGCACAAGTAGATATTGCTTCCAAATAATTTCCTACATCTCCCAATATCCATTGGAGTTGAAGTATCTTGAGTGGATAATTTGTTATTGATGACCATAGGTGTAGAAATGCCCTTGAAATACTCTACGTCGAATGCCTTCAAAATTTGTCTCACATACTTTATGTGGAGAGATGAGAATCTTTTGCATAGCCTTCTTACCATATACTTCAAGGTTTAAGCAATAATGCATTAAGACTAAGTCTGTCATTTCAAATTCTGAACTCAGACATATTTTGTTTGTTGAAGAAAGCATCATGATTTCTTTTGATCACAAGTTCATCTACATATATTATAATCATAGTGGTCTTCCCTCCTCTCCTAGGACATACAAGTTAGCATCAAAAGCATAGTTTTTGAAACCTAGGTCCAAGAAACTTATGCATCTATTGGCACCATGCACAAGGGCTTGTTTTAGCCCATACAATATCACCTTCAGCTTATACACATCTTGTTCTTTGAATAAGGAGGCTCAAACCCTGGTCTCTATTCAAGAATGGTGATTTGACATCCATGTGATAGATTGGACATCATTTACGAGTAGCCACAACTAACACTACTAAGATAGTAATCCTTGCAATTAGGCAAATGATTCATAAAAGTCAATCACTTTGACTTGTGAGTAAAATTTTTCACTTTTTCTTCTTCGAAGTACCATCAAATTTGTAATTGAGCTTCAAGACCCACTTGGTGCCATTCAATTTGCGCTTAGGGGGTTAATCCACTAGCTGCCGCTTTCTATTTCTTCATCGTATTATCATATTTTGTTTGCATGGTAGTGCTCCCATCCGGATCATGCAGTGTCTCTTCCACATTTCTTGGTTCCTTTGCTTGTTCTTGAATGAGGCTAGCCATTAAGGCTCTGTTTACAATATGGGTGTTTTCCCATCTTTGCTTCTCTATTGGCTGTCATCACCTTGGTCCATCCACATTTTAATGACGGTGGGATGGGGTTTCTAGAATCATCCAACATGGAAAGGGATTTTCCACTTGGGCGACCTTCTCTTATGTAGAAGGGATAGATCTTGGGTGATTTTCATAGTGCATTGAGACTTACCATGATCCTCTTGGCCTCAAGGTCATAAAGCATATAAACATTCTTATCCTACTTATACTCTTAGCAAATGCATTTGATGCTTTTCTATTGAAGCTTATTTCTCTCCCTATGTGGAACATGTACATAACATTTAATTTCAAATACTTTGAAATGGGAAACATATGGTTTTTTATCAATGTAGTCTTGTGGAGTTTTTCCTTCAAGTGCCTCAATTTAACTTTGATTTAAAAATATAGATAGCCTCTATTCAAATTTGATTTTGCAAACCTTTTCTCTTCAACATGCACATTGCCATCTCCATGATTGTCCAATTTCGACATTCTACAATAGCATTTGTTGAGGGCTATGTGCCATTGTGAGTCGATGCTCAAAATTTTCAAACTCTGCTGATGTAAATTCACCACCATTGTTTATTTTGATTTCTTCTTCTTTCCATTTTTAGTTTCAACAAGTTGAAACTATTCTTTAGACTTACCAAAATGCTGATTCTTATCGAGAAGGATGTACAATGAGATCCTCGTGTTGTAATCATTGACAAGTATCATGAATTAGGAAAATCCACCCAAGGCATGTGTAGATAGCTTTCTGCACAAGTTTGCATGCACCAACTCTAGAGGATAGCTTCGTTTGTTCTTTCCTTCTTGTGGTAATGATTTTCTTTGTTGCTTGTCCATCATGCAAGCTTCATATGGTTACTTTGTCTACAATTGATAATAGGTGTGCAACCACACCCCTGTGATGCATCTTCTTTATCACAAAGTATCAAATATGGTTGAATCTCTTATGACATAGTTTACTCATGTCCACCCTTGTAGTTTTTGTAAGATCATGCAATTCATACACGTTGGTCATTCTCATGTCCACCCTTGCAGTTTTTGTAAGAGCATGTAACTCATAGAGGTCGTTCATTCTCATGTCCACCCTTGTAGTTTTTGTAAGAGCATGCAACTCATACAGGTTGTTCATTCTCCACTAAAAAAGTGCTCCATGAGCTGGAAAATCTCCGTTGGAAGAAAGGCAAGTCTCTCCCCAATGTTAACAATGAGAATGAAGGCCTTGGTGACCAAATTTCCAGATGTGCTTGGTGATTTTCTCATCAGGATGTGGCTAGAGAAAGCACTCCCCATCAATAGGAGAGAAGCTTCAGGACTTGTTAATGTCAAATGCTCCACTAGAATAATTCATGGCCATGGCAACCCGCATAGAGCAAGCCCATGTTCACTTCAACAAAACTCCCTTCCATGTAGGGGGGCTCTCGAGTACAACTCAAAAGAGATTTAGATGACTTTCTGGCACATCAAAAGTTTGCAGGGTATCCACAAGTACCAATTGCTTTTGATGTCGATAGCTTAGCCACCATTTCCCCTGGGGTGCGTGGTCGAGAGCCAGACATGGGATGATGAAAGACATTCGGTCTCTTTTGAAGGTCCTCACCATCAATTTTGATCTCTTGAAGACAAATGAAGTCCGCTTTAAGGCTTTTTCATGAATCCACTAGCCAATAGTGGTCGCTCTTGAAAGGTTAGACAACCCTCTAACATTGAAAGAAATGATGATCATTATCAAAGGTTAAGTTCTTTGCAGGGAGGGGCCTTATCCTTCTTTTTCTTGTTTTTCTCATCATCTTTTTTCCTCAAAGTGGAGGGATATTGGCATAGGAGTTTACCCTTAAGGTGGATCTTCTAGGTATCTCAAGTAGTTGTTTTCCTTTGTGAGAAGTATTCTTCAAAAAAAATTCCTGTATCATATGAAGAATTGTGGATCCAATGATCAAGCTTTCGCTATCCTAGTTATCATCATTATTGGTGGTGAATCCATCCTTTGCTAGTGGTGTACCCTTCTTGGTTGTCTTCCTTCCAAGTGGAATCCTCTAGAGTTTTTCCATCATTGCTAGAGTCATAGATATTCATTCCCCTTGGGTAATCCAATTCATTAACTTCCTGCTCCAAATTATAGAAATTGTTCCTTTCTAGAGTCGTGCAAGAGGGACTCTTCTCAATATTACCCTTAGGACTTCTTCTCCTTCTTCATCTCACTTTCTTGAAGCCGTCTAGCTTCATGTCCATGACTTGTGTTTCCTTCACTTTCTTTGCATCCAAAGGATGACCTTTTGACATGAATGGGGCATAAGCTTTGGGCCAGTCCAACTTCTTTGTTTCCCGTTACATTAGCCTTTTCCAAATTTTGTTTGTTCTTAATGGATTTTTATCTCAAAGAACAATATTTTATTATGTGGCCCTACAAACCACACTCAAAGCAAGCATTTGACAAGTTCTTGTATATAATCTCCTACTCAATGGTTTTCTCTTCTCTAAAGTCTATGGAAATTTTGAATGGGAGATCTTTCTTTAGATTTTCTTTGAAAGAAATCTGTGGGTTCCATCTTGCATTGAATGAGTATTTCGCATCTTCATAGATGAAACCCCTAACATCTTCTCTGGAGGCTAGAGGTTGACCGATGGGCGACACAATTTTCCTAAGGAAACCATACAAGAAAAAGGGAAGGTTTGGGAGCTCAATCCAAAGCAGATAGCACAACATCTTTGAACTATTTGGAATGAACTCAAGAAACCGATTAAAAAGGCACAAGGTTGTTCTCCATACCTGCTAGGTGCCAATTTGAAAATGTTGGAAGGCTATATCATCATTTTCAAAAATCCAGAGCACATGATATGCTGATAAGAATTGATGCTTGTTGACAATCAAACTGCAAGGTCACCACTCCTTATGGAACTATTTTCACACTGACTGAAGAGGAGGTTTAAAAACCAAAAAAATCATCGATAAGACAGGTTCTCTTTGCCTGTTCCTGCTTCACCAAAATGTCCTCCCTTGGAAGGGAAGCGACTAGGGGCTTAACTCCAGAAAGCTCCAGAGAGGCATCAGAAGTTTTGTCCTCCAAAGGTGGACCCACATCACTCACCACCAATATGTGGAAGAACCCAGCCATGAAAAGTGAAACCACCAATAAACAAAGAAATTCCTTGTTGAAAAAATATGCCTTCACTCTCACATAGATTATTTCACCATTACATTCTCGAAAGTTATTGAGCACCTTGGGAGAACAATGCCTTGGAGGGAAAAACCTTTTCTTGCTATAGTCTATGCTACTAAAGGACATGCCTTGGCTTTATGCTTTCCCTTTTTTTTCTTCTCTTCCCTTGTTTTTTTCTTTTTCTTTCTTCTTTGAATAAATTTAACACATGAGAAAAACACAAAGGATGAAAATGGAAAAGGAGGCAAGAGATAAGAAAAAAAGAAAAAGAGAAAAGAAAAGCCCAACAAAACAATTAGAAAAATCTTAGCATAAAAAGAAAAACAAAAAATAGAAAAGAATAGAAAAGACAACGTGCAAGTATTCATATGCTTCAATCTTGTTGATCTTGCTCTTATACCAGTACGATATCAATATGCAAATGATACCCATGTATGGTTGGCACACCTATTCCCATCTAAGGCTCCCTTTTCATCACATCACCATTTGTGTCTAGTTCAACATCCTCTTTTAGATCAATGCCTCCCTCTCCATTCCCTCTTTGATTAGTTTGGGTTCTTTGGTAGCAATTTTAGCTAAGTTCAAGGTTGACCTATAAGCATAATGTTGTGAATTAGGTGGTAAGGAGTCGTGATGTAAGATCTCAATTCATCTACCTCTTAGTCTTTCTTTTGTGAATAGCAAAAGAAAAATAAAGAAAGTAAAAGGGAAATAAAAAAGAAGAGAAATGATCAGTTCCATCATCATTTTCTTGCACATTGAAGCTCATGATAAAGGTGTTCAAGTTTTCTTTCGAGTGTGTTATTCTTATCCTTAAGGTTTTAATATGTTACAATGGCTCTAAAAGTGTGCAATATGATAGTATAATGTGTTTGAAGTATGTTGACGGTGTGGAGACCATGAAGATATGGAGAAATGGTAGCATTGAAGTTGTGCAATGTGGTGTGCTTGAACTTATTGGTTGTTATGGTGTGTTGAAGTGGTATGAAGATGTGCAACAATAGTAGAATTGAAGATTTGTAGAGTGCTGTGCTCAAGTTTCTTTTTGGGTGTGGTCTACTACTGTATGCAGTGGAAATTATAGAAATGTAGCTTGGAAGGATATGCAAGTGGTGTTAAAGATGTTACAGTCTTATATAGAGTACTGATGATGAGATGGAAAAGAACTCCTCTTCTTTTCTACATGTTTGTCTCCTCCATGATGTTCATCCTCCTCCTCCCCTCTCTTTTCTCAAGGTAATTTCTGTTGGAGCAAGACAATCAACAAATTGTGATTATACAAAGGGCAGAAGTAAATACATGAAGAGGAGATTGAAGATCAATGTCAAGAATTGAAGGAAAGAATTAGATAGTAAAGTTCTTTAATCAAATGTACATTAGTTCTTTAAGATACTTCAATATACTTGAAGTAGTTACGAGTTAGGACTTGTATATATATATATATATATATAAGTACATGTTTGTAGTAGAGAGAGATAGAGAAGAAAGTTGAGATGAGTTAGTTGATGTACATTGTACAAATCAACCATCAGATGTATGAAGAATAGAGATAAGTGAAAAGTTCAGAAATGGCGCGTCGATCTTCTCTCCCATTCTCCTTCTGTGTTTAATCTTTTGAGAAATCCTTTTGCACGTATCTAAGTCAATAGCTAATCTATCTATGACTAGAATTTGAGAGGCTAATTGCAATCAGGCTGAGAGAATTTAGTTTAGGAACATTCATATGTGAAGATGTTCTAAGAGTCGTAAAAATTGGCGCAGATTCCATGTTCAGAGAAATGAACATTGCTCAGTGCACAGTGTAAAGTTTTACACAAGTGAGGGCTTACAATCTAAGTTGAAAGGTAAGCCATCTATGGCTAAAAGATCTTGATCAAACGGGATTTACTTTGGGAGAACCAGTGTTAAGAAATTATAGGTGTCAAAGTCGCCATTGCAGAGAAGCTGTTTCAGACATAGGTAAAGTGTTTCACATATTTCTCAATGTGTACTCAATCATTTTGAGAAATTTAACTTGGAAAAGTTGCGCAACTTCAAGGCAAAGTATTGTGCAAAGTTTTATTAAAAACTTTACAGGATTGATTAGTCAATGAGTGATTAATCTGCAGCAAACTTTTCAGGAAATTTCAGTTTTCAACAGTTAGCCAAAATTCTGATAATTTGGTGTTTGTTTTCTAAAATTAAGTGGAGTTTGAAGTTGTTCTTGATATAGAGGAGTTCTAAGTTCAAGTACAACTTGTTCTTTTGGAGATTAACACTCTCCATCAGTGGTATCAGAGCAGGATATGTCAAAATTGAAGTGAAGAAGACTCCGACTACTGCAGAAACACAAATCTTTACATCTCGAAGGTGCAAAAGGATAAAGGTTGAAGAAAACTTGAAGGTAGACACATTGAAGCTATCAAAAGGATCAGGAGGAGTAAGATTCAAAGTCAGGTACATTTATTTCTCATAAAGATTAAAGAATTGGCAATACAGGTAAAGAAACAATGGGAGATAGTCTCCAAATTGAGAAGCTGGATAGAGAGAACTATCTTGCATGTTCAATGAGGATGGAAGCTCATCTTATGAGCAAAGATCTGATGGGATATATCACAAGAGATGAAGAAAAGCCAGAATTTAGAGACTCTAGTGTTCCAACTAGAGAGGAGCTTGCAGACTTGAAGAATTCGATGAAGAAGGATGCTCAAGCAAGGAGCATAATCTACATGGCAGTCAATGACTATTTGCTTCCTCACATTAGAGGACTTGAAAGTGCAAGTGACATTTGGAATGCTTTGGAAGAGCATTTTCAAAATACAACCAAATCAAGGAAGGCTTCACTATGGGCAGAGTTTACTACTTTCAAGAAGAAGGCCTCACAATCAATCTCTGATTATGTGACAAAGATGGACATTGCAGATTCTCTAGGTGCAGTGGATGAAGATATTGAAGAAGATAAATTGGTAAGACAAATTCTCACAGGGCTAAGAGGAGATGAGAAGTGGAAGCCTTTTATTTTGTCTACAGAACTTTCATTAGATCACTTCACTCCTGATTTGAATCAATTGTTAGGTCATATGCTAACTTTTGAGAATGATGTCAAAGGAGATGTTGATAAGAGTGCAGGTCATGCAATGTACTCCAAAGACAAGAAGAAAGCTAACAAAGGAAAGCAACAATCAGGTGAAGAAGAAGGTACTTCAAATCAAGCAAATTTCATAAGAGGAAAAGGAAATGGTAGAAGTAGAGGAAGAGGCAGAAACAACAAAGATAATGCAAGAGCTTGTTGGATATGTGGTAAGACCAATCATTTATCTCATGATTGTTGGCACAATAATCAGAATAATGGTAATTATCAGAACTTTAATCAAAGAGCCAGAGGTGGTAGATTTCAGAGAGGAAACTTCAGAGATAGAGGTGGTAGGAATTATTTTGGAAGAGGTGGAGGAAGAAGCTTCCAAAATCAATCCTATAATAACACCTACTACAACTATGCATCAGATCAGAAGGAGGATTCGACTCTCATTATGAATGCAACATATGAAACCTCACATGAGGACATGAGTGTTCTATATTGATTCAGGATGTAGTAATCATTTAAGTGGAAATATTGCTTTGATGACTGATCTAGATCATAATGCAATTAACCATACAGTTCAGACAGGTGATAATACAAAGCATAAGGTAAAGTCAATTGGTTCAGTCAAAGCCAAAGATGGGAGCACTCTTCTGAGTAAAGTTCTTTATGTTCCCACAATTCCAAAGAATTTGATCAGTGTAGGTCAAATTGTGGAAAAAGGATATGAGGTAAGGTTTACCAATGATGGAGTCTATGTTGAAGACCCTAGTCAAGGGTATAAACAGGTTGTTAGAGGAAAGAAAGAAGGAAGGCTCTTCACATTGAAGGTACAAGGAAATGTTGGACATGCTATGTTCACATATGGTAATTTGATGATTGTTTTCTAAAATTAAGTGGAGTCTGAAGTTGTTCTTGATATAGAGGAGTTCTAAGTTCAAGTACAACTTGTTCTTTTGGAGATTTTAAGTAAAACTTTACACTGTGCACTGAGCAATGTTCATTTCTCTGAACATGGAATCTGCGCCAATTTTTACGACTCTCAGAACATCTTCACATATGAATGTTCCTAAACTAAATTCTCTCAGCCTGATTGCAATTAGCCTCTCAAATTCTAGTCATAGATAGATTAGCTATTGACTTAGATACGTGCAAAAGGATTTCTCAAAAGATTAAACACAGAAGGAGAATGGGAGAGGATCGACGCGCCATTTCTGAACTTTTCACTTATCTCTATTCTTCATACATCTGATGGTTGATTTGTACAATGTACATCAACTAACTCGTCTCAACTTTCTTCTCTATCTCTCTCTACTACAAACATGTACTTATATATATATATATATATACAAGTCCTAACTTGTAACTACTTCAAGTATATTGAAGTATCTTAAAGAACTTATGTACATTTGATTAAAGAACTTTACTATCTAATTCTTTCCTTCAATTCTTGACATTGATCTTCAATCTCCTCTTCATGTATTTACTTCTGCCCTTTGTATAATCACAATTTGTTGATTGTCTTGCTCCAACAGCTCCCCCTCAATCATCAATTGTGATTATCTGCAACCTTTTTATTCCTGCCATGTCTTTGAACTTCTGTAACTTTGGTCCATCTAAACTTTTTGTCATCATATCTGCAAGTTGATCTTTTGTAGGAGTGTGTATAACTTCAATCTCCTTATCAATGACCTTCTCTCTCAGAAAATGATATTGTATTTCAATATGCTTAGTTCTAGCATGAAACACATGATTAGCTGCCGAGTATAGAGAGCTCATATTATCTCCACAAATTATAGGAATACTCTGAACAACATCAAAACTCTTCATAAGTGTCTTTAACCATATTACCTCCTTTGCAGCTTCCACCATACCTTTGTATTCTGCTTCTGTAGATGACAAAGCAACTGTATGTTGCTTCTTTTAGAACACCATGAAATCAATTTGTCTCCTACATAGCACAAAAATCCATGTGTTGATCTTCTATCATCCACATTACCTGCCCAATCTGCATCACTATATATCTTCACTCTTGTATCAAAAGTAAATCCATAGTACAACCCTTCTCTGAGTGTACCCTTGATGTACCTAAGTACTCTTTGTCCTGCAATCCAATGTTCCTTTCTAGGACAATGCATAAATTGTGAAAGCACACCAACTGCATATGACAAATCAGGCCTTGTTAATGTAGCATAAATCAAGCTACCAACCAAACTTTGATAGAGCTTCATGTCTCTAAATTCTTCTCCTCCAAATCTAGACAATTTATGGTTCACTTCCAATGGTGTAGGTGCAACCCTGCAATCTTCCATTTTAAATTTGGTTAGCAAATTTTTAAGATACCTTTCTTGGGTCACATACTCCATGTTGAGTATAAGAAATCTCCATTCCCAAGAAGAATGACAAGTTCCCCAAATCATTGATTTTGAACTCTTTCTCCATCTGCTTCTTGATCATTTGTATTCCTTTATCATCTGTTCCTGTAAGTATTATGTCATCAACATAAATACAAACATAAATGAATCCATCTTCACTTGCTTTGACTAGCAAGCTACTATCTGCCTTTGATGCTTGAAATCCAAGATCCTTCAAGAACTTTACAAGCCTATAATTCCATGCCCTTGGGGCCTGCTTTAATCCATACAAAGCTCTCTTGAGCTTACACACATAATTTGGACTCACTTGATCTTTGAACCCATCTGGTTGCTCCATGTAAACTTCATCTGAAATGTAACCATTCAAAAAAGCATTTTTAACATCTAATTGAGATAGCTTCCAACCTTTACAAGCAGCAATTGCTATGAGAGTTCTGATAGTTGTCATCTTTGCCACAGGACTAAGTCTCATCATAGTCCACTCCATATGTCTGTGCATACCCTTTCACAACAAGTCTAGCTTTGTACCTAGACACACTTCCATCTGCAAATCTTTTTGTTTTGTAAACCCACTTACATCCAATAATTTTCTTGCTATTAGGTTTAGGAACCAGATCCCAAGTCTGATTCTCTATCAATGCATCATACTCCTCTTGCATGGCTTCTTCCCAATTTCTTTTGCCTTTGGCTTCATCATATGTAGACGGATCTTCATCTGCTTTTACCAAATAAGCATAATCTTTAGTAGTCAAGAATGAGGTGTCATAGCTATACCTTGTAGGTTGCCATTTGTGCCTAGATGACCTTCTAACTTCTGCACTTTTTGAAGTCTCTGGTTCATCATATTCTGGATCAAACCTTGGTCTTTCTTCAACTTCAACCTGTACTTCATTAATCTCATTTTCATCAAGTAATTGAATCTTTGCTTTACCTTTCCTTTGATCCACTACTTCAACATCTGCATGTACATTATATTTACCTGCATACCAAGTACCTTGCTCATCAAATGTAACATCCTTGGATACAAGGAATTGCTTTGTGGATGGACTCCACAACCTGTATCCCATTTGCTTATCATCATAACCAATGAATACATACTTTTCTGCCTTAGGCTCCAACTTATGCCTCAATTGAGATGGCACATATGCATATGCCAAGCATCCAAATATTCTGCAATGATCCAAGGTAGGTCTCTTACCCCACCAAGCTTCATATGGTGTCATACCTTGCAAAGCTTTACAAGGCAATCTATTGACCAAATAAGTAGCTGTATTTACAGCCTCTGCCCACAAATAATTTGGACAATTCTTCTCTTTCATCATGGACCTTGCAAACTCAACAAGAGTCCTATTTCTCCTTTCTGCTTTACCATTTTGTTGAGGAGAGTACCTGCAAGTAACTTCTCTCTTTATACCTGCATTCCACAAGTAATCATTGAATTCATTTGAAAAATACTCTCCCCCTCCATCTGACCTTAGTCTCTTCAATTTTTGACCTGTAATCCTTTCTGCATATGCATGATAATGTTTAAATGTATTAAACACTTCTGACTTTTCTTTAATCACATAAATTGTGATCCATCTGGTAGCATCATCAACATATATGACATAATATCTTGAACCATTTATACTAAAGTCCTTTGAAGGACCCCACACATCTGTATGCACCAATTCAAGTCTTTCTGAATACATAAACCCATGCTTGGAATAGGATTGCTTATGAGCCTTACCTAATTGACATGCCTCACATCTGTATGTCATGTGTTGACCTGCAATGTTAGGCAACCCAAGCACTGAATCATTATTAATCATGTCTTTGATACCTCTTTCATTGAAGTGTCCAAGTCTTTTATGCCAAAGATCCAATTCAGATACCTTCTGCTCTCCATATGTGAACATAGCATGTCCAACATTTCCTTGTACCTTCAATGTGAAGAGCCTTCCTTCTTTCTTTCCTCTAACAACCTGTTTATACCCTTGACTAGGGTCTTCAACATAGACTCCATCATTGGTAAACCTTACCTCATATCCTTTTTCCACAATTCGACCTACACTGATCAAATTCTTTGGAATTGTGGGAACAGAAAGAACTTTACTCAGAAGAGTGCTCCCATCTTTGGCTTTGACTGAACCAATTGACTTTACCTTATGCTTTGTATTATCACCTATCTGAACTGTATGGTTAATTGCATCATGATCTAGATCAGTCATCAAAGCAATATTTCCACTTAAATGATTACTACATCCTGAATCAATATAGAACACTCTCATGTCCTCATGTGAGGTTTCATATGTTGCATTCATAATGAGAGTCGAATCCTCCTTCTGATCTGATGCATAGTTGTAGTAGGTGTTATTATAGGATTGATTTTGGAAGCTTCTTCCTCCACCTCTTCCAAAAGAATTCCTACCACCTCTACCTCTGAAGTTTCCTCTCTAAAATCTACCACCTCTGGCTCTTTGATTAAAGTTCTGATAATTACCATTATTCTGATTATTGTGCCAACAATCATGAGATAAATGATTGGTCTTACCACATATCCAACAAGCTCTTGCATTATCTTTGTTGTTTCTGCCTCTTCCTCTACTTCTGCCATTTCCTTTTCCTCTTATGAAATTTGCTTGATTTGAAGTACCTTCTTCTTCACCTGATTGTTGCTTTCCTTTGTTAGCTTTCTTCTTGTCTTTGGAGTACATTGCATGACCTGCACTCTTATCAACATCTTCTTTGACATCATTCTCAAAAGTTAGCATATGACCTAACAATTGATTCAAATCAGGAGTGAAGTGATCTAATGAAAGTTCTGTAGACAAAATAAAAGGCTTCCACTTCTCATCTCCTCTTAGCCCTGTGAGAATTTGTCTTACCAATTTATCTTCTTCAATATCTTCATCCACTGCACCTAGAGAATCTGCAATGTCCATCTTTGTCACATAATCAGAGATTGATTGTGAGGCCTTCTTCTTGAAAGTAGTAAACTCTGCCCATAGTGAAGCCTTCCTTGATTTGGTTGTATTTTGAAAATGCTATTCCAAAGCATTCCAAATGTCACTTGCACTTTCAAGTCCTTTAATGTGAGGAAGCAAATAGTCATTGACTGCCATGTAGATTATGCTCCTTGCTTGAGCATCCTTCTTCATCCAATTCTTCAAGTCTGCAAGCTCCTCTCTAGTTGGAACACTAGAGTCTCTAAATTCTGGCTTTTCTTCATCTCCTGTGATATATCCCATCAGATCTTTGCTCATAAGATGAGCTTCCATCCTCATTGACCATGCAGGATAGTTCTCTCTATCCAGCTTCTCAATTTGGAGACTATCTCCCATTGTTTCTTTACCTGTATTGCCAATTCTTTAATCTTTATGAGAAATAAATGTACCTTGACTTTGAATCTTACTCTTTCTGATCCTTTTGATAGCTTCAATGTGTCTACCTTCAAGTTTTCTTCAACCTTTATCCTTTTGCACCTTCGAGATGTAAAGATTTGTGTTTCTGCAATAGTCGGAGTCTTCTTCACTTCAATTTTGACATATCCTGCTCTGATACCACTGATGGAGAGTGTTAATCTCCAAAAGAACAAGTTGTACTTGAACTTAGAACTCCTCTATATCAAGAACAACTTCAGACTCCACTTAATTTTAGAAAACAATCATCAAATTATCAGAATTTTGGCTAACTGTTGAAAACTGAAATTTCCTGAAAAGTCTGCTGAAGATTAATCACTCATTGACTAGTCAATCCTGTAAAGTTTTTAATAAAACTTTGCACAATACTTTGCCTTGAAGTTGTGCAACTTTTCCAAGTTAAATTTCTCAAAATGATTGAGTACACATTGAGAAATATGTGAAACACTTTACCTATGTCTGAAACAGCTTCTCTGCAATGGCGACTTTGACACCTGTAATTTCTTAACACTGGTTCTCCCAAAGTAAATCCCGTTTGATCAAGATCTTTTAGCCATAGATGGCTTACCTTTCAACTTAGATTTTAAGCCCTCACTTGTGTAAAACTTTACACTGTGCACTGAGCAATGTTCATTTCTCTGAACATGGAATCTGCGCCAATTTTTACGACTTTCAGAACATCTTCACATATGAATGTTCCTAAACTAAATTCTCTCAGCCTGATTGCAATTAGCCTCTCAAATTCTATTCATAGATAGATTAGCTATTGACTTAGATACGTGCAAAAGGATTTCTCAAAAGATTAAACACAGAAGGAGAATGGGAGAGAAGATCGACGCGCCATTTCTGAACTTTTCACTTATCTCTATTCTTCATACATCTGATGGTTGATTTGTACAATGTACATCAACTAACTCATCTCAACTTTCTTCTCTATCTCTCTCTACTACAAACATGTACTTATATATATATATACAAGTCCTAACTCGTAACTACTTCAAGTATATTGAAGTATCTTAAAGAACTAATGTACATTTGATTAAAGAACTTTACTATCTGATTCTTTCCTTCAATTCTTGACATTGATCTTCAATCTCCTCTTCATGTATTTACTTCTGCCCTTTGTATAATCACAATTTGTTGATTGTCTTGCTCCAACATGTATATGTATATGTATATGTATATGTATATGTATATGTATATATATATATATATATATATATATATATATATATATATATATCTTTATTTCTTTCAACAGGAGAAAATCATAGAAAGAAAGCCTAATTTATCGCACATAATATGGAGATGCATCATATGCTCACGAGATAAGATTTATAAATTCATTCAAACAAAAAGAAGTGGTCAGCAAAAGGTATTCACACACCAAAATCAGGTAACTCATTAAGATAATAATCAATGATGTGATATTCGATGAAATGGAAATTTGTTATGCTACTGTAAAACATGGCACTCAACTTGAACCATAAAAAGAGTTTATGCAGATAAAAGGAGAAGTGTAGAATCACATGAGTGGACAAAAGCATCATGTAATAAAGACTATTAAAATCCATGGAGGAGAATTTTAGGTAAAAAGTCTACTCCTATAAATCCATAAAACACAAAACATTGAATATAAAGAGAAAAAATCAATGATGGTTCTATGATTCCAAATTTGACTGAAAGCCTTGGATATATTGATGATTAGATAATTGTTATCTAAATAAGTCTTAATTATGAGTCTGGGATATTCTTTGTAAAGAACTTAAGTATAAGAAATATACTAAAAGAATTAGCATAAACTTTGTTTTACCATGATCTTTTTTTTGAAATTCTAGATGGAAAATATATGCAATGCATATTTTTTACCCATAAATGGAAGTTAAGCAACAACCTACTCTCACATACTTTAATCAATTAAAAAAATAAAGCAATAGTACAAGAAAACGGTCTTAATACCCATTGGAATCCCCAAATCCCACAAAGGAGGGGTTACATCGCTAGAGAGATTTACAAAGAAGGTTGATCATCCTCTCATCCCCTTCATGTGGCCCATTTTCTCTTGATCTTGTTGTTCTCAAGGAAAAATACTTATTGCACATCATAAACGCCCCACCTTTAGCATCTTGAGAATGTGTTGAAGAGAATACATGCAAGCTCTTAAGGTCTTTCAAAGGAATAATAAGAGGCTAATGGGATACTTGGAACTAAATGAGACAAGTGGAATGGGATTCCTAGGACTACAAGTTGCTGTAACCACCATACCCTTCACGAATATAAGTAGGCCATGATATGTAGAATGTTATTGGTCACCTACCTAAGGCATAATATGGTTTATTTCTTTCATCTTCATAGATGGATAGTAATCTTGGATCCGAATACTTAAATTTGTGTATGTCCAAATGGTAAGGATGACAACCTGTGGGTGGTGGTAGACTCCAACCGGATACTTTTGTCTCTGAGTTAGAAGTGAACTTCCATAGAAAATCCATCATGTATAACTTAAATTATATGGATGGTCCTTGTTAGAGAAGGCAAAGCATTATGATCAATCTTACTTTGTTCAGGTAATGATTCAAGATTAAGACCAATGTTATCTAGAACTTATATTCCATTTAGAGTTATCTTCTCTAGTTTATTGGTAACCATATATTTAGATCCCATCTTGTCAACCAATAATTATCGTTCTAGTTTTACTACTATTATGTCTAGAAGAGTAAGACCCTTGAGCTCACCAAGTCCAACAATTGATTTTCCATAGTCATCTTTATAAATGTCCGCTCCTAGTGTATTAGTGTGTCTGAAGGTGATTCTGATTTGTCATTCATCCTCAACCTTTGACATCTCGTCCATTTGGATATGGGGACCTAGGTTTTGCATGTCTCTTGAGCTTGATTAAGCCGTTGTTTTTTATTCTCTATCATATTGACTCAATGTCTTTAGGTGCTTCTACTTGAGATTATAGCACTATTTGTGGTAGGGATGCTACTATGTATAGATCTATTAGTTCCAACTATTTTACCTCATCTAAGAATCATGCACATGCACGTTCAGAAAGCAAACCAATTAAGCCATGCGGTGTGGTGACTTTTTTCCTCTCTCAAATTGACTTAATTAACTCAAAAGTTAGGCCCCTATCTTGATGTGTGAGGATTGAATTCAAATCTTATTTGGCTCTATTGAAAGTCTCTAGAACATTAATCAAGCCAAAATTAAATTTGAAACTATAATAAAAAGAATTTCAAAAGAATAGGATTGTTGTACTTCAATATGACATGACTCACATTTGATGTACACTTAGTATTTTAATCTAATTTCTTGGTTGACTCTGAAAAAGATCCCATAATAGTGCCCTTGTTTTATGTGACCTATATCCCTTAAATTAACCTCAACAAGTCCACTTTTGAGGTGTTTATTTCCCACTTAATTGTGACTTGCCTTCACACTCTAGACTCTCTTTCCCTTGCCCCCCCCCCCCCCCCCCCCCCCCCCATGTCTTAGATGTGAGCCAAATTGCAAGGGGCTTCCCTAGCCTTCGATGTGCAAGGAAGTCATTGCACCGCCCCTTCTCTTCATTCAATTGAGGATGAAATTTATTTTTACCTATAATTCTTTCCTCAAAACTTTAACTTATATACGTTGATCTTGGACATTCAAAGTGTCTTAAGCTTTTTGAGCATCTATTTTAATGGAGCAAGGCAATGTCCCTAGAGAACATTGTGTTGCTAGTTGTTGCATCTTCTTGGAGTGCAAAGATGAGCATATGCTTGGGTTCCTGGGCCTAGTTAGGTCCTTTTGGTTCTTGCTTCCACTAGAGTTGGTGTCCACACTCCTATGTAAGGTGAAAGTGTGACCTATGATGTCTCTCTCTATACTATGGGATGGATCTCACTATATTTTTACCATTCATGGAGCATGCAAGATGGAGGATTTATGGTGGTCATTCCAATAGACTTAGACATTTACTCTTAGACTTTGGTTTTTAGGGATTTTGTAGGCTAGTTTGAAGGGTGGAAATTTTCATTAATGATCCAAATATAGTCGGTGATGTCCCTAGAAAATGTTTTGCAAGGAAATTGATAATTGGACTTTGTCTTTCTTATGTGAGGTTCAATAACTTATTTGGCTTGATGTTGTTCTTGCTTCACTTCACACTTTTATGTTTGTTAGTCCACACTTGCCCAAATTCTTCTTTTCTCTCCCACTTGGCTTATGTTTATCCAGGTGGCTTCCAACCATGCACGATATCCTTGGGGGCAGCACAATTTCTTTGCACCTATGGCTCCTTGGAAATTAATGGTTCACCCTTCACTTGAGGATCACTTACCAAGTGTTCAACACACCTTCCTACAAATGCTTGCCCTACAACCCCTTCCTTGGTGCGAAACTCTAGTACAAAGTGTGAGAGAAAGAGCCCCAACTTCTTTGTTGTACTCTGTGCAGTAGCCTTGGGATTAGCTTCCTTAGGTATTACCCCCTTCACTGTCTTGTTAGCTCCCATAGTTGTGCTTTGCTTTTAATCTCTTTTATACTCCATTTGGATGAACGTGATCCCAGTCAAAGTCTACTTCTACATAGAGTGATGGATCTATAGACTTTTATATTAGAGTCCTTGGATTGTTTCCTTGTGACTCTAAACCCTTCTCTAACACTTTACACATGTATTCAGCCCTTCGAGTATGCTATCCCAAGGCTTGTGTATGCTCTTCTTGAGTTTTCATGGGCCTAAAAAGTACCAATGAGCATATACATGCAAGGAGCAACTTCCTTACAATATGATAGCTTATACACGTCATCAATCTCACTTATCAATGCTCAAATACTAAGTTTTTCTCCTTTCTTTCACATGAGTAGGCTCTTCTCAAAACCTTCAAATGTCCTCCTTGATTTTCCCAACTTCCACGCCTCTTCAGATGAACGTATGGATTTCTTTGTTGACCCATGTACTTTATTTATTAAAATATAACACACAAGAAGATACAAGGACATATTTTCGAATGCCGTTTTGGAGGTCTTGCAGATTTCAAGAGTATAACATAGTCCTTTTTCAAGAATCAAAATACACAGAAGTACACATCCATCTTTTCAAGCTATAGAAAGGCTCTTTTTCATAAATTATTGTTGCTGCTTTGCCTTTCCTGAAAATACCTTCAAAAATGAAACTCTCTAACCTTCATCCCAACCATTCTACTTATCTAAGGCCCCAGTGGGCTGGAATGATGAAAGAAAGCAGATAATGATGGAGAAAAAGATGGAAAACTACAGGTTTAACGGAGACCTTGAAAAGAGATGCAAGGCCTATTTGGAGGCCAAAACAAAGTCAAAAAAATATGAGGAAAATCAAGAGGTCAAATATAATGCTCAAAAGCTCAAGTAATAATCAGTTTTTACAATGTGGGCTGGCTTATGCTAAAAATAGTAAATTAAATAAAAAATAGGCCTTTTAACATGTACTTTGGGCATAGTTTGGGGGAAAACCTATTCTAAAGTGGGTTTCAACTTGCAAACAATTGGTAGATCCCTTCCTTCTTCACTTCCATGGTCATGCTCCCCTTTGATTGTAGTCTTTATCCTTTGATTTAGATTTTGACCACTTTGCATTTTTCTTTTATGTGCCTTTCTAGAGCTTCCTCCAACAGGTATCAAATGGCAAGAGCAAGCATATAAAATTCAAGAGAACATCTAGCTTGACATTATCTTTGAATCTATCCACCAAATTTTGATGGTTTAGTAACTTCCCTTAATCAACCTCTAACTTTTCAAGAATTCAATGCCTTACTAATGGAGAAGTTTCCACTAAGGCAAGGAGTGGAAGCTGCAACGGAGATGTCACATCCACAACAAATGTCCAAGGAGAAAAAACTAACTCTAAAAAAATACTCGAACAAAACAAAAAGAATTTCAAGGAGAATGCTCCCACTACAAGAAGAAAGTTCACAAAACTCAAGACTATCATATCAAGAAGGCAAAAGCGAAAAATGATTCTTTAAACGGTGACAAGGGCAAGAAGGTTGCCAACACTATAGAAGCATATCTTGAGTTAATTAGTAGAGGAGTTATTCTCCTCTACTAAATATCTAAGGAAAAATGTCACATGGGTGTTGGACATTGGTGCTTCTCATCACATGATGATTAGAAATCACATTTAGGGTTACTTATATCCTCTAAAGGAACCCATCACAATAAAGGTAGAAATTAATGTAAGATGTCTTGTAGAGGGTGAAGGTATGGTTTCTTTCATTAATGCTAACACTGATATCACAAAGCTTTCATATGTGTTGTATGTTCCACAAATCAAAAGAAATCTGCTTTTATTAGCTCTTACAATTGATGAAGGTTATGAAGTACTATCTTTCAACAAGGCAGGAGCTAAGATTATGTACAATAAGAATAAAATTATTGGGATTGACTTATGGAGGAAGAACCTATATGAGTTTTCTGCTCTTATAATCACTACAAGTGTGGTAACAAGTAAAGTATGACATGAGAATTTTTTACTATTGAATACCATGTACTAAAGGAGACAAATTGCAGGGGTATGGTTGCAAACGCACCATCAATTGTAACCATGAAAGAACCATGTGAAGCTTGTATGATGGGCAAACAACAAAGAAAGACATTTGCACAAGAAAATAAGAATATATCATTCTATCCTTTAGAGTTTGTGCATCTTGACTTGTGCAAAAGGATACCTACACAGACCTTGGGTGGATCTTCCTACTTCATGTTACTCATTGATGACTATAGAAGGAAGAAGTGGGTGTACTTCCTTTGTGATAAGGCTCAATCTTTTTATAAGTTTTAATAATGGATTCAAATTATAGAAGTTGAAAAAAGGAAGATGATGAAAAAAATCAAGATAGATGGTGGTGGTGAGTTTACATCCGCAAAGTTTGAAGATTTGTCCAACAATAAAGGAATCAAGCATCAACTCATAGGGGCATATATCCCTCAAAAAATAAGTTTTAAAAACATCATAATCAAATCATCATGGAGATGGCAAGATGCATGTTTAAGGGAAAAGGTTTTCCTAATCAATTCTGCTCAAATTCCATCAACAGTGCTATCTACATCTTGAATCAAACTTAAACAAAGGTGCTTAATGGAAAAACTTCACATCAATTTCTCATTTCAAAATATCAAGAAGTGAATGTCATGTTCATGTTCCAAATAGGGAGAGAAACAAGCTTCAACCAAAGAGTCAAATCTATCTTTTTAGGGTGTAATGGGTATAAAAAATCTTATAAGTGTTAAGAACATGAGGCTAAGAATATCATGGTGATTAACAATGTGTTGTTTAAGGAGGAGAAACCACATGGAGTGGAGGAGGAAAATATAACTTCCACTTTACCATCAAGCAAAGGGGAAATCCATTATGAATTTATGCCAAGATCTATCCCTTCTACAAAAGATTCATCATCTTCAAATGATGAGTCTTACCTATACTTACCCAAACGGAAAATCCATTGCCACATAGGGCGAGGTAGGTCATGATTTTGAAAACTCCATCCAATAGTCAGTAAAGCATATTGCAAACAGAACAAAGTGATCATAGATAATAGAGGATTAGAGATGGGAAAGCACCCATAATGTAAGCACAACCTTGATCGCTAAGCTCATTCAAGAACAAGCAAAGGAACCAACAAATCTAGAAGAGGCACTCCATCATCCTGATTGGAGGGCTTCCATGCAAAAACATACAACAATATCATGAGATGGAACTATGGAACTAGAGGATTGACCTCATAAGGGCAAATTCATTGGCACCAAGTGGGTTTGGAAATTGAATTACAAGGTTGATGGTACTTTGGAGAAGTACGAAGTAAGACAAAGCATAGGGCTACTCACAAGTCAAAGGGATTCACTTTTGTGAATCATTTTAACCTACAATAAGGATGACTACTATCTGAGTAGTAATAGCTATGGCTACTCATAAAAGATGTTCAGTCCATCGCATGGATGTCAAATGAGCATTAGTAAATGGAGACCTCAAGGAGGATTTCTATGTGTCTCAGGCACCTAGATTCAAGAGTCCCCATTTAGAGAAAAATGTATGTAAGTTGATTGTATGTTATTTTGTTGTGCTTTAATGTGCTTTGATGTGCTTTTGATCTAACTTGTACGTTGTAAAGAGAGGAGGGAAGACAATTTTTATTATTACTCTATGCGATTCATCTTGTGATTATAGGAAATGATGATGCTCTTCTTCAACAAACGAAATATATCCTAAGTTGAGAATTTGAAATCATAGACTTAGACCTAATTCATTATTGTTTAGGCCTTGAACTATGGCACAAACCAAGGAATATTACCATCTATCAATAAAATTATGCAAGTAGATTGTGAAGGCATTTGACATGGAGGATTGCAAGGATACTTTTACACCTGTGGAGGTCAATGCAAAAATTATCTTTTAAAACTACACCTCCAATGGAAATTGGAAGCGACAAGAAGTTCATCAAAAGTGTTATCTACTTTTCCAATAGCACACCAAATATCTCCTATGTTGGATTAGTGAGTAGGTTGTCTAACAAACCTTTCCAAACTCATTGTAAGGAAAGTATGTGGATACTCACGTATGTGAAAGGAACCATTGATTATGGCATTCTCTATGAGGAAGGATCATCTTTCTCTCAATCTACTTTTTCTTTTAGTGTGCATTTTCTCATCATTGTATGTTGGTCTATTCCACTGTGCTATTTTTTTCTTACAATTGTAATTTTTATATAGATCATTCAATCGCTTGCTTTCCATAATTCTTATGAATCACCTTCATTTTCTTATGCATAATTATCCTCATCTTGATGGCCTTCATTCCATTGACGAGGTGGAATGTTTCAATGGGCATGATTTTTTAGATCTATCCTAGTAGTTATGACGTGTGTTGTGTGTGTAGACCTTAATCTTAAACAACTCTTGTTTGTCTCATGAAAGGTCTCCGTAGCATTATTTTGTGATTACTAGCTTCATTAAAATTTCAAAATAATGCTTCAAGGGTTCCAACCTTGTTTCATACGGTAAGTGTAATTTCATAGACCTCTTAAACTTGAAGCGTTCTCTAGGCATATAGTCTTGTAGAGTATGACCATAGAATGACAAGATTGGCATTTTTTCCAACTCTATAAGTTCTTCTATGATCAGAGGTTTTCCTTGTGGATTCTTGGACCACCTAGGTTCTTGAACTTTTCTCAAACAAATTTGTGGCTAAGTACATTCCACATGCGGGATTACTAAGAAATTCTCACACATCATCATTTGATCTTCTCTTGATACGTATATTTTTATAGTATAGGTCTTGTGTAGATTCTTGATAATTTATACCTAGAAACATAGCCTCAACTAGAGTGCAATTGATCTTTTTGAGAAGTTGTGTTACCTCTATCTTTTCCCTAAATTTGATTAATGTTTCTATTTCTAACTAGCCATTAGGGTATCATGGTTATGCTATTTGTGCATGGACCTTCCTTAATTCTATTTTGATAGACTTTCACTAACATTTCCAGATCTTTAGGCCTATGATATACTAGTATCAAGCTCACCTCAATTTTCTTCTTTCTATTACTACTAGGAAAAATATGAACTTCTTGATGAGCTTTTCATTGCATTGATGTATGGGATTCTTTGAATTTCTCCACTACATCATATATTTTCTTTTCTAGATACTCTACTTTCTTATTCCATCTTCTCTTCATGTGTTCATGTCTTTCTTTTTATGGTGTCCTTTTTATTTTTCCTTTGCTTCATATTCAATCAATCATTTTCTCCATTTTCTCTTCCTTTCCATGATTGATTTTCGTATCTTGTGCCTTGGCTTAGGCAATAGATGGCTTAACTAGCATGCAAGCTCTCTCCATAATTTCTTTTTACATATTTTAAAGGTGTTGAGATATCAAGCTCAAAATGTGATGATCGACGATGACATGTACCACTTTTTCATCTCTCTGACATGTAGTGGTTATTCCAATATATGTCAAGGACACTTTTTAGTGATTTGTACAATATTTAGCTACCCAGAGTGATGGCATATTTGTTTTCTTGCCAACTCACTCATTCATGGACAGTAGGGTTTTCTTTATGTACTTTTCTTTGTATATTGGACTGGTTATATTGTTGCATTAGGTCATTCTTCTATATTCTCTTTATGTAATAGAAGAAGAGGAAGAAGATCATTCTTCCTTGCCTCAATCTTTGTGTGCTCCTCTCTTTGTGTGAGAGTGTGTGAGAGCTCTCGTACTTATCTCCTTTCTCTTGACATGGTATTAGAGCCAATGTGGCTATCGAGAGCTCGTGGAGAAGGCCGACAACGACGAGTATGTGAGAAGGTACAACAAATTGTGCTTCACAAACAATCTCAAATTGCTAAGAAATTTGGTGTGAAGATAGGTGTCAAATATTTTTGAGATTTATCTCTTTAGGGTCGCTTGTTTTGCTAAGATTTTTGTTTTGGACCTCTATTTCAAGCCTACAAAGTGAGGCCCACAAAAAAAAGGTCAGTTTGCAAAATTGTAACTTGTGTTCTGTTTGGCATCTCTCAAGTATTCCAAATCCATAATTTCAAGCGATTTCATCTACTGTTGATACATGAAAACTATTTTTTTCTGAGATCAAACTGTCAAGTAAGTGTGCCAGTGTTCATACAGAAGTATTGCTTCTAGTGTTTTTGTAGTATTATGAATTGTTGTAAAAATGGCAAATGTTGATGCGATGAGTCAACATATGAGCGATAATCTTGAGAAGAACATCTTTCATGCTTAGACATTCAAAATGAAAAAATTCTTGATGGGAAAAGGTTATTGGAAGTATATCAAAGGAGAGAATGAAAATGCTCTGCAATTACAAGAGAGGAATTGGACTATGGGAGAGTTAAGAGCATATGAAGAGTGGAACCAAGGAGCACGAAAGCTAATGTATTGGCTATCTGTTAGCATTCAGGATGGCATGATTGGGCATCGCAACTCAAGAATGAGTTGTATACACTGGAGAAAAAAACATGTTGGTAAGTGACTACACTCTAAAACTCAAAAGCATATGTGAGTCGCTTGCATCTATTGGTATCAATTTAGATGATGATGATGATGATGATAAGGTAGAAGTGTTCCTTCGTGGTTTAGGAACTGCATATAAGTAGTTTAGAACTTCTATTCAGACCAGGGGAAATATTCCAAATTTTTCTAATCTTATATCCATGTTGATAATTGAAGAAAAGAACTTGTGAAGACTCAAATTCTAAAGAAAAAGCTGGTTCTAAGTAGGTATTCTACTTTGGCAGAGCAAGAGGTCAAAGAAGTGGAAGAGGAAATGGTAACCAAGACCTAGATCAACAATACAATCATGCAAGAGATACAAGACAGTTTTGAGGCATGGGGAGCCAAAGAGGCTGCATAAATTTCCAAAGAAATGTTTGAGGTAATGATAATAAGGATGTTGGAATTATGGTAAACTTGGTCACTTTGAACATGATTGCAAGTAAGAATCAAAATAGCAACAAGGAACAAAACAACTATGCATCCACAAGTGCAGATGATTCAAAGAAGCTATGTCCAACATCACATGATGAATACAATTTTTGTTGATGTTTCAAAATCAAAGGTAATGTTTGGTATGTTGATTCAAGGGCCTTAAATCACATGACTAGCCATGCAGTTTCCAAAAATTTTATGTTCCTAGATTTATTGAAACATGCAATGATACATCACATCCTATCGAGCATAACATGAAACATAGCAATATCCATAGATGATGGGTAGGAAAAATATCTTATTGATGTAATACACGTTTTGAATAGAGCAAAGAATCTAGTTTCTGTTGGACAAATGGTTGACCAAGGATTACAAGTCAAGTTCAATGTTGACCGCTTATATGTAGAAGAGTACAAATAGAATGGATGGTTGGTAGCCAAATGGAATAAAGTTGGTAGGATGTTCACCTTAAATGTGAAAATCTTGAAATGAATATAGCCATGTTTGCAAAAGGTGCAAGTGTTATTTTTTATATAGATTTGCATAACTAAATTGGACATGTAAATTTGCGAAGGGTGAAGTTGATACAGTCAAACGAGCTTGTCAATGGCCTACCAAATTTCAAGGTTGTAGAGATGCAGAAGGTATGTGGAGCATGTTGACTTGGTAAACAATCAAGGGCATTGTTTTTGCATGACAAGCATGTTAGTGAGAATGTTTTAAAAATTAAACATACATATGTTTTGGATCCTGTAAAGACTACTTCTATGGGAGGCTACAGGTTCTATGTCACTTTCATTCATGATCATATACAAAAGGTATGGGTATACTTCATGAAAGAGAAGAGTGAGGTATTTACTCACTTTCAAAATTTCAAGGTTATGGTGGAAAAGCAAACAAGGAAGTACATTATGTCCAAGAAAGGTAAAGAAAAGGTTTGTGTTGGCAATAAAACATCTACAAGTTTTGAAGACATTGATGGAGATTCAAGCGGTTCAAAAAAGAGCCTTGATGAGGAACTTGGATTGCCCTCTGTGAACAAGAGTAAGAAACGCATATGCAGATGATACAACAAGAAGAAGTGACCCTGGACCAAGAAGGCCTAGAAGGATGCAAAATTCAATGCAATGATTTATATATGCTAGTTTCAGGGCTCATCATTGTGCCTACATGGCCAAGGTAATACAAGATGTTGAACCTTCTTTTTTTGAAGATGCAATTGGAAATGTAGAATAGGAGAAAGCTATGGATGAGATGGTTGTAATTGGAATTGAAACATGGAAGTTGGTACCATTATCGTGAGGAAAGAAACCCATAGGTTACAAGTGGGTTTACAAGGTAAAGCACAATGCTTTCTTACTTGGTGAGTTGAAAGAAGAAGTATACATGGAGCAATCACAAGGATATGAGGATTCAAAGCACTGAGAATATGTTTGAAAGATGCAAAAGGCTTTGTATGGGCTTAAACAAGCCCCTCATGCTTGCCATGCAAGGATTGCTGATTATGTAACCATCATTGGATTTTCTGTGTGATGTGGATCACTCATTATATGCAAGGAAAGGTGATGATGGCATCATGATTGTGGCTATTTATGTTGATGACTTGACTATAGATGGTGATAATGAAGAAAGCATTAAAAAGGTAAAGAAACTCCTTATGCAGAAATTTGATATGAAAGATCTTGGTGTACTATGCTATTTTTTGGGCATTGAGTTTGTACACACAAAAGCATGTATATGGATGTCATTAAGGCAATATGCCTTGAGTATGCTTCAAAATTATAGTATGACTGATTGTAAGCCAATTTCTATGCCATTAGATCACAATTTGAAATCAGATACTATATCACGGGAAGCATTGGAAAATGCTACTATGTACAAGAAAATTATGAGAAGTTTGATATATCTTACAATTAAGATCTAATCTAAGCTACACTATTGGCCTTCAATTTCAATTTATGTAGGATCCCAGGAAACCACATTTGGATTACTTGAGATGCACTCTACGTTATGTGAGTGCTACTTTGGATTATGCATTTTTTAATGAAGCAGGTGCGGAATTGCAGGTTCATGGATACACAGATGTAGATTGGGTTGATAGAATTCTAGATAGAAGATCTACAAGTGGCTTTCTATTCTCACTTGGGAGTGTACCTATTAGACAGAGCACTAAGAAGCAACCCATTATTTCTTTTTCAAGTACAGAGGTTGCATATAGAGGTGCTGCAATGGCAGCATGTGAAGCATTATGGCTAGAGATGCTACTTGCAAATTTAGGTGTGGAAGTACAGAATCCTATCATCATTTATTGTGATAACCTTGGTAGCATCTAGATAGCAAGAAATCCTATTTTTCATGCTAGAACAAAGCATGTAGAGGTACTTTATCACTTTATCAAAGAAAAGATATAAGCAGGTGATATTGATCTTGTTTATGTGAAGACAGATGAGCAGGTTGCTAATATTTTCACTAAAGCACTTGGAGCAAAAAAGTTGAAGAAGTTTCAGAGGATGCTTGGATTACATGACATGACGTTGAGCTTGAAGGGGAGCATTTAGATATCAAGCTCAACATGTGATGATCGACGATGAGATGTACCTCTTTTTCATCTATCTCACATGTAGTGGTTATGTCGATATATATATCAGGGACACTTTTTAGTGAGTTGTACCAGATTTATCTATCAAGACTAATGGAACATTTGTTTTCTTGCCAACTCACTCATTTTTAGACATTAGGGTTTTCTTTATGTATTTTTCTTTATATATTGGACTAGTTGTATTGTTGTATTAGTTCATTCTTGTATATTCTCTTTATGTAATAGAAGAAGAAGCAGAAGAAGATCATTCTTCCTTGCCTCAATCTGTGTGTGCTCGTCTCTTTGTGTGTGAGACTATGTGAGAGCTCTCTTCCTTATCTCCTTTCTCTAGATAAAAGGCACTACATTTGTTGGAGGTGAAGGTTTCTTCTCCAAAATATGTCCTGGTTGCTCAATTTTTGGTTGCTTGTATCTCTATTTAGGTTGTGCATAATTGGGTTTCCTATAGTGCTATCTCTATGGTTCTTAGTATGCTTATTTAGGGGGATATTTAGGGGGTATATTTGTCTCTCGGATGGTCTCCATAGAAACATACAGCATTCGATATGTTTTTCAATTCAGTTATATGGCACAAAGCTACATGGGATGTCTTTCCATTAGAGAGCTAAATGGTGGCTCTCTATTGCATGAATGCATAGAGTGATCATCATTATTATTCAAGTACCTTCTGAGTGATCGATTTTGTTGTGTATACATGTACCCATCTTTCCTTTTGGTTGAAGGAGCAAAGAAGAAGAAAATATGTATTAAAGCTTTGGTGGTCTTTAAAAAGGGCCACCGATTTTTTTGAGTATGGACCATGAAGAGTATGTTAAATCTCTTGGAACAAGCCAAAGAATAATATAGCTTCATTGGAAAGAGATTTTGGACAAAGATTTATCATGTCACTTTATACCTATTTCTTGATCATGTTCATGTAAATTTTATCTATTGAATGATTTAGGTAGCTTTACTCCACTTTTATAAAGTCCAAGGAATTCTTGAGCTTATGGACTAATCTTCAAACCCTTCGAAATTTTTTGAGGTTTTGAAAAACTCATTTTAATTGTTAAATAACCTTTAAGACTATTTTCAAAAGATTTTTTTTATGAAAAACCATGTGAAAAGGATCCAATCCAAAATTATAGAAGACAAAAACCCTGATTTGTAAGTGACTTTTTGAATCCATTGAGTGAATTTTCCTACATCTTGCTTCTTGGGTCGTTAACTTTCATCTCCTTCTTCCTTTAGAGCTTCTTTGGTGTTTTTGGAGTGTTCCAACCCCATACCTATCAAGTGAGAGTGCTTCTGCGTGCTTTCTATGTGTGTTCCTCTTCATTTGCATGTGGATGTGTGGATTGTTTCTCTTTTGCTTGAGCTTCTCTTGAGTTCCATATCTTCTAGGAGGCAT